>CATOUR010000205.1:0-1200000 GCA_951848785.1 Callosobruchus maculatus
CGATTAGGAGGTGGATGGGAGGCACTCCAGTAATAACCTGTACTGCTGCCGTTGAGATTGTTTTGTATCCGCTTGCTACCCTGACTAACGTTCTCCTTTGGATCCCTACAACTTTCGATTTATATTTTTTCGTTTTCATGATATCTTTCCATACTGGGGCACCATAAAGTATGATTGATTGTATTACTCCATTAAGAGCGATTCTCTTAGAGCTGCTTGGTCCACCTATATTCGGCATTATCCTTGTGAGTGCTGATAGTTTTCTCTCAGATTTTTCCAATATATGCTTTACATGAGAGGCGTAATTTAACTTTTCCGACAAGATTATACCTAAGTATCTCATATCTTTTTTTGGTGCTATGACGCGACGGTCCCAGCAATTTTCAGTCTAAAATGTTCCATGCCACGGGGGCCTCTAAAGATAACCACTTCGGTTTTTTGTGGTGCTAGTGTAAGTTTATGTTTCTAAATCCACCTTTCGTGTTTCGAGGTCAACCAGGCTATGCGCGTCTATTAGTAGGGCCAGATCATCAGCATAAGCATATGTTGTGACATCTTCAGGGAGGTGTAGGCGTAGAGCCGTAGAATGTCATCGTATAATACGTTCCATAGAGTTGGACCAATTACCGAACCTTGAGGCACGCCTGTAGTAAGGTGGATTATTTCTTTCCCGATTTTTACCGTTCTGTGGCTCAGTTAGCTGTCAGTGATGTTAACCAGATACTGTGGGATATTCCTTTTTTGTAATTTGTCTATAATTATGTCCCAGGAAGCTGAATTAAATGCATTTTTTATATCTGTTGCTATCGCTACTACCCAGCTTCGTGTAGAATGTTTAGCCTTCTCGACTAGAGCCTCGATCGCATCCACTGTTGATCTACCTTTACGGAAACCATACTGACTTGGGGATAAATTACCACTATTTACAAGTGACTTTTCTAACCTTGTTTTTATTAATCTTTCGTATAATTTTCCCATCGTGTTCAGTTTGCATATAGTTCTATAGGAAGCCGCTTCTTGGGTTTCACCTCCCTTCCAAATCAGCGTTACTGCCGCCTCCTTCCATATAATCGGAAAGTATTGCCATGTATTGCTTCTTGAGCAGGTCATTAAATACACTCAATACCGTTTGTGGTCTCATGTTTACTACTAGCTTTATAGCTTCCGGTGGTACATGGTCTGGGCCCGGGGCTTTATTTACTTAGATGGCCTGTGCAGCTACCAGTAGCTCATCCATTGTGAACAGTTGAATGTCTTCATCTACATTTTTCACGCATCTGTACGTCCTTTCATCGGCTTTCGGGAACAGTTCATTACACCATGCGATTTTCTGCTCTACATCGGGATAGTAGGGTTGCTTCTGGACTCCTAGTTGTTCGACTGCTATTTTATATCATTTTCCCCATATGTCGTCTTCTAACGCTTCACACAAAGTTTTCCAGTACTTTCTTTTTGTTCTGTTTATCAGGTTTTTCAGTTCCTTAATCTTTTGCTTGTATTCTCTTCGAGCCTCTATTGATCGTGAATCATCGCCTCCATATTTACCATTGCATCTAGTCATTTTCCTTCTAATTTTTATGCATTCCTTGTTTTTATTGTCTACGGTGTTATCCCACCAATAGGGAATTCGTTTGGTTTTTGTATGTTTGTGTTCAGTACTGGCCTGGAGATGGGATTAGCCCCAAGTTCCACACCTTGCTGGCATTAAATGGTGAATTGCGGATATGCAGTACTTCTTTGACAGAACTACCATAACTATTCTTGAACGATAATAGACGTATGGACATTCATTTACCTATACAGCCTACATTATTAAGATAACATAATGTACACTTTTTGCTCACACAGTGTTTTAACGCACATAGCACTTTTCCAAAATTATTGGCACATTGATAAATGTTACTTATTCGCAGGATGCTGCTTCTTAAATTTTGTCGACTTAAACTATTACATCGCACAGACCTGTGTCCTAATTTGTTATCTCCAAGTAATGAATAAATTATTATTATTAACCTAGGAAAAACAAAGAAAGAGCTGGTAGAACTGAAAAATTGGGAAAAATTAGAATAATTGAGCATAATCGGGAGGAATCGGTAACAATCGGAAAAGATTGGAAAAATAAAAAATATTGGGAAAAACTTGCGGAAATTGAAAAAACTTAGGAAAATTGTAAAAAAATGGGAAAAACTGTTAGAGTTCGAAAAATTTGGAAAAATTAGAAAAAAACTCGAACAAAATATGTAATAATCGAAATGAATTTAGGAAAATTGGGAAACACTGGAAAAAATTGAGAGAAGTCGCTAAAAATCGGGAGAATCTGATAAAACCGAAATGAAGTGGAAAACGGTAAATAAAAAATAGACAAGCCTGGAACAATCCGGAAGAAACGGGAAGGTTAAAAAAATCGGTCAAAATTCGGAAGATTGGGCAAAATCAGTAAGAATTTGAAAAAGATTGGGTAAAATCAGTAAATGTCTGGAGAAAAACTGGTAGAAATCAAGTAAATCCTGGAAAAACTGCTGGTGACCGTGCCTATATCTAATGAGTTTTTTTAGAAAAGTGCTGTTATATTTTAGATATTGGATCGCTGATAGGGGAAAGTACGTATTTATTTAGCTTAGATATACTTGAGTGAAAAAAGCATATGCTACGTTCAAGAAAATACTGGTGCTATAATGGAAAACAGGGCCGAACTTACGTACCCTTCGGACTACCAACGTAGAGGTCGAGTTTTTATTGCTGTTGTGCTAATCTGATTCCCCCTCATATTCTCCTACTTCGAAAGGAAGTCCGAATGACACCAACTGTACCAATCTCCACCATGCCATGTTTTCAGTAATGGATGCAGTGTGTTCAATTTGTGGAAGTGTTTTTTGGAATAGGAATATTTCGCCTTTCTATAATAAGTATAGTATCAGTGTGGAGGCATAAGCTTGCTGCAAACTTACGTAAATTTTTGCTATTATATTTGATGGTTATAGAGACCTCAGAAGGTATATCACGAAAGATTACAGTGCCTCATAACACTATAAATATATGTATGTATAGTAACAAGAACCTAACGGAGTGTAACATGACATTTGCAGTATTGCCAAGTTTAAAGCTATTCGGCAATTCATCTGACTTTATTCAAATGGAACACCGTAAAATGTAATAAAAAATGATTCCCAAAAAACTAAGCATTGAAAGTTATGTTACATAATGTTTAAATACAATCATTTGGTTGATGTTAAAGATACTCACCTTCACAGTTTTTATTAATAGCTTTGTCAATACAAACCTTTATATTGCTTGGAATTCCTTTTGGAATAGAGATATTTTAATTACAAACTGGACAATGCATTTGAAAAAATGGTATACTCGTTAAAACTGTAAATTTTATTGGCAGCTTTCTGAATTCCAGGCGTTTACAATCCAGTGGTGGTGTTAGAGGTAAGGAATGCTTAGAATGCCATATAAAACTATTTTAACTATTTTTCTTGTTGTATTTCAGATAAAACAGGAATAATTAAAAAAAGCCCAAGATATCACAATTCATGTGGCATGTCAGGATTTAGCTTTTGGATATGATGAATGCTTAGAAAAATTGGTCAACTTATTTGAATAATTCGTTTATCTGTACTAGTATTTGCTCAAAATTCTCCGGCCACAACTGGTACAATCATTTTGTATATTAGAGCACCGTAGCGCTGAGTTTCTCTTGTATGTAGTGTCACGTATTATTTCAATTATTGTGACAAGAAATTTATAATTCAAGAATCTTTGAACAACCTGAAGAAGAAAAAATTGAAATGAATATGGTTATTACATAACTACAAACATTAAGAATTATGTCTCAACCAGCTAAGAAATTATGTAGACGCTACTTTATCATTAGCGACCTTCTAAATTCGAGTTTGCACTTGCTATAATTCTCCAAAAAGTAACAACCCTAAAAATGCATCTTTTAGCTAACATTTTTTATCCTAGTGTTCAATTAATTTTATTAATCATTTAATTATAGTTGATAATTGAATTATTTGGAAGTCTGTTTCGTAATAGTGTATTGCTCAATCTCACATATCATGTATTGAATATTGATATTAAGTATGTAACTTAAATTAAAATACAGAAACAAAGTTGCTAATATATATTACTACACCTACTAACCTTTAAGGAATTAGTGAACAAAACGGCCAAGGAGAAAAATATGCAGAAATCGGTGTAAATTTAAATGTTAAATTTTTCTTCATTGTTTTGGATAAATGTTTTAATTTCTTTTTTAAGTAAGCGAAATTTTGATATCAATTTTGATTTTTTTGGAAGCTTGTTGAATAATTTGGGTCCGTAATACGTGAAGGAGTGTTTTGTAAAAGTTTTATGAGTAAATTCTGTTTTAAAATCAAAGTTAATTTTCGACCGGGTATCTCTCATATAACTGATGGTAAATCTATTTTGATCATGAAACATTCTATTTAAACAGCTGTAAACATGCAAATGTACATTTAGTAATTTAGATTCATTGAATAGTTCTTTAGTTGGGTAAAGTTTGTTTTTTTCAAGATTATCTTCAGTATTATATTTTGAGCAACTTGTAGCGATGAAATTGTTGATTTGAAGGCCCCCAAACAGGAATGCAGTATCAGATAATAGATTCTACAAGGGCTGTATACAGAATAATTAAATTTTTTCTTGATAGGATGTCACGTAATTCATAAAACTTATGCATTACACTTCTAAAACGTTTATATGATCCCCCCATTTTAAATGTTGATCTATCATGGTTCCTAAGTTAAGTTTTTTTTATTATGCTACAATCACACTGTTTGGTATCATAACAAGATGGTTCATGTAATGTGATATCAATCTCTTTTGGTTGACCTGTAATTGTAGGTGAAAATGTTATAAATTGAGTTTTATTGATTTTTAGGGAAAGTTTATTACTATTCAGCCAAGTATACATTTTTTTCATATCAGATTCAGCAGTTGACTTCACAATTTCCCAAGAAGGACCTCTAAAAATATAGCAGTATCATCTGCATAGCATATTATATGACCTAAAAAATTGTTTATTTTAGTGGTACCATTAATATATATTAAGAAAAGAATAGGTCCTAGAACTGTACCCTGGAGTACCCCTATTTGTATTACCAATTCCGAACTGAAAGTGTTTCCTATTTTCACTCTTTGAATTCTGTGCGACAAATAATTGGTCATCAACTCTAAAGCAACTCCCCAACTGCCATAATTATTAAGTTTTCCAAGTGATAATTTGTGGTCAACCGTGTCAAAGGCCTGGTCAAGAAAGATGGCTAAGCTCTTTTCTGATTTATCCAAAGTCTCCACCTTAGTATTTATAAAGTTCATTATGGCATTTTCAGTATTTGATTGCTTTATAAATCCAAACTGTTTTTCAATGATCACGTTACTTTAATCTAGAAACTCTGTTAATCGTATCTTGATAGATTGTTCAAAAATTTTTGCGGTATTATTTATGACAGATATAGGTCTATAATTATTTAGTCAGAAAATTTTTCGGCTTTGAAGATTAGTGTGATACTTGAAAGTTTCCATTGTTGAGGAATTTGTCCAGTAAAAAAAACACTGATTAATTATATAAGCTAATGGTTTGGTTATATAACAATGAATTTGTTTTAAGGTTTTTACACTTATGTTATCTGGCCCTGGCGAGCAATTATTCTTCAAGGCGGATATAATATTTATCAGCTCATTTTCGGTAACTGGCTCTTGAAATATTGACTTATCTGATGAAAAGCTTTTTGGCAACTCTTAATTTAGAATTTTTTCACCAATTCCTTTTCCAATATTTATAAAGTATTTATTAAATTCGTTAGCTTTCATAGTGTTATCTGTAATTGTAATTCCATTATCAATTTCTATTGTCAACACAAAGGTTGGCAATTCTTGATTGGCGAAATCTATTTTAAAAAAATGTGTTTGCTGTGGTGTTGATAACACAAAATTTGGCAATTGTGTTTTGAAGATGCAGCTTGGTATAAAACTGCTATGATGATAACATTACTTACTTGATCCCCTTGCAATGGTTGTAGATAGACTAAACTGCCATTCGGCGTGTCATACATAACACATTTCCTCAATTCCAGTTCGGTGCTGGCTAGTGTCCCACTTAACTTGTTTTCCAGATCTTCTCGCAGCTTTAACTTGTCGCCCCTGTCATGCAAGAGGCAACAGCTTTCTTCGTATAGTTTTCTTCACAGCTTCCACTAATTTGGTGAATTCCTCCCTAATCAAAATGCAAATCAGCTTGATCAGCCTTTGTTTCACAATTCAAGGAAAGCACGAACAAGAGGAAGAAGAAGACGAGGAGGAAGAAGAAGACGAGGAGGAAAATGAACAAGAGTAAGAAGATAAAGTAGAGGAAGCAGGGGAGGAAGGGGAAAAAGGAGGAAAAGGGGAGGAAAAGGAGGAGAAAAAGGAGGAGGAAAAGGAGGAAAAGGAGGAGGAGTATGATGAGGGGTATGAGGAGGAGAAAGAGGAGGAATAGGAGGAAGAGGAGAGAAAGAGGAGGAAGAGGAGAAAGAGGAGGAGGAGGAGGAAGAGGAGGAAGAGGAGGAAGAGGAGGAAGAGGAGGAAGAGGAGGAAGAGGAGAAAGATGAGGAAGAGGAGGAAGAGGAGGCATAGGAGGAAGAGGGGGAAAAGGGGAGGAATATACAGAGCTGACAAGGCTACTAGAGTTCTCACCTAAGTTGGGGTCCCTGCAGAATCTTTCCGTTCGGGTGCACCCTCTCTAAAGAGGCATCTACATTGTTGGCCAGACTGTACAGATCCACCTCCAAGCTGTGGCTAATAGCTAGGATCTTAATCCACTTGGTGAGCGTGGTGGAGCACTCTATAAAGCCGATCAACAGGTGATGCTCCTCTTCGGAGAATAGAATATCGGGTTCCGAGGGCGTCTTGATCGGTTTGTCCATGAAGTGGACGGTCCTGTGTTCCTTCACGATCGGAGTGGGCGTGGTTTCCCTACTTTCGGCGTGGTGGTGCTGGAACGGTACTGCGCCACTGAACGAATGTTGTCTGGAATTGATAGAAAAATTATTATCTGTTGTCAAATAAAAAAGGAGGCTTTTCCACAAGTGAGCTTCTAATAGTTTGTGTTTCAAGGTTCCGCTCTACAAATTATTGACAAAGATTCAGAAGATCCATGAACAAAAAGCAAATCAAGTGACAATTTGTGAGCAGTGAAAAAGATAACTGCAATGTAAATGAAGCAGCCTGCTGTTTGATCACATTCCTAAGAATGGAGATAAATCTTTCACCCTAGAATTCTGTCAGACATTTGGACCTCTATCCGGTGCTACTTAAGATGAGGCATACTATCAATCGTATCTATCTACTAATTATATCTTATAAGTTTAAAAATGAATTTGTGATATTCTTCACATAACACTTAGGCAAATGAACCACGCGCTCAGGGTTCTAGGAATCTCCGATTGAGCTACTGGTTGCTAGGTAACTTCTCAGTTTCAAACGAGCCTTATAGTTTAAACAATTGGCGCTCAACGTGGGGCTATAGTGTGTTCGGGTGAAAGTTACATATGTACGATTGGATTTACGGCAACGTAGTCTATTAGTATAAGCCGTATAGTTTGTAATTAATGTGGAACAGGTGCTTACCTAATCTTCTCGATGTTAACTCCCAGGAAAGACTTTTCATGGACGGGCATGCTTTGCCTTGTCAAGCTAGATCGACCTTTGTCATGCGAAATGGACAGCCGAGGTTTAGCTCCTTGACCAGACATACTTTGTCGCTGTTTTTCTTCCCATGACTTGAGCGAGTTTTCTAAGGAACGATTCCTGCACAACATCTGCATACGGTTCTTGTGAAGGATCCGGATTATACCTAAACAAGACAAAATAGTTCATTACGGTCTACCTACTATTTATAATTTGGACTTAGCCTTGTTTTTGCACTGAACGATGCAAAATTTCAAACTACGCAAGAACAGGTGGATAACGCAATATCATTAAAACCTTGCATTGGACTCTACTCTTCAATTTATTATTTTTCGGATTTTGTTCTTTTTGGTTTAGATACATAATTTGTTTTATATTAGTTATTTGTATTAATGATTGTTGAAATAGGGCCTTTCGACAATTAGTTATATATTAATTTGCAACTATTGCATCGTACCCCTCTTTTTGCGCATGCGCATCTGAGTTTCCCTTCTGACAACCAGAGGTTGGGTTATGATGGCTGTCACTTTCGATTCTGTACTCTGTACAATCAAGATCTAATTTTTGTTTTCACCATGACGCTTTGCTAAAAAGGGCATTGTCCATACCAAATAATGGATATACTATACTTTATCCACCGAACAAACGGAGTAACCATGCACAATATATGTAAATTTTTACTGTATGGTCAAGGGTTATATGCACACCATCTACAAAACTGCATACTGAGAGCAGTGATGTTATTATAAACAGAAAAATTAAGTTCGATTTATCCGAGTAAAGCCCCAAAATATGGGTTTGAAATAATTTTTTACTCCTTTTCTTGAGCGGACAGACTATAGTAAGCACTAATTCATGCATTACAATATCGCTACTATCATCAATACGTTCTACAGATATCATTTTCCTTGATAAATCATTTTCCTCTTTTTCATAATGGCACGAGTTGCGCTATTTTATTTTGGTCAAACTATTTAAATATTTTATATCACTATATACTCCAAATTGCATTACATACAGGGTGTCCCACGATGATTAAGACAAGCAGTGTATCGGAACTGAGCAGTAGTAGCGAATTATAATTTTGGAGATGTAACTGTACCATTACCGTTATGAAACACTAGCAAATAATTTAACTGTAGGGGCACATGTTATAATCAATGGTAGTGGTACTATCCTTTAAGTACCTGTAGCTCTTAAATTAACCACTATAGACCCCAAGTGTGCTAGTTTGTTGGAATTGTTTTATCGGGAAGAACACAAATAATCACAAATATATAGGGTGTCCCATTAACATTTTTGAATCGGATATCACGTGATCAAAAACAAATACTTCATTGGATGGCGCAATAATAATAAAAGATACTATATTTGCTCTAATTTTTAATTTACACCCTCAAAATTATAACTCTCTACTACTGCCCAGTTCCGATATATTATTTGTCGTAATCGTCGTGGGACAATCTGTATATGGGGGTGATTTAGATACTTCTAGGTGTGCTCTATCCCCGGACTACCACTTGATATTACTTTTTGGGGCATCCTGTATAGCACATTTTTGTTTTTTATGCAGAACTCCCTCCCTGGTGCTCATGACCTCAAAATCTGAAAGTATATCCATAGGCCACCATTTGAAATTTTTACATACGCCACTGCAGGTGGGCGCATTTTTTTGTTACGAATCATTACTTTTGAGTATAACAGTCGATTTATTTGGGATTCTCTATATGTCTTACCTGGTGGTTGGATCCAAGCTTCTCCATCCACCTGTATAGGGACACCCTCCTCGCCTAAGATGTTGATCTGGATACTCTGACATTGTGCAATCCTGTGATGTTGCAGGTTGATTAACCTTGATGCTGCCATCTGAACTGATCCAAACACGGCTACTACTTCTAGAATTTTGTCATCAAAAGACGGTGCTAAGAAGATGTCGCCTTCTTTGGTAGTACCCCAGAAGTTAATTCCACCCATAAAGCTGTAATCGATAGAAATTGTTATCAATGTGTAAGAAGAAGCAATAAATACATTTATCACAATATTTTATGAGGATTACAAACTTTGATTTTTGACATACTTTTACTAGCTTCCCTTTTATATATCTTACTGTGTAAAGGAATCTTACAATGTTATTTTTAGCTCTTTAAAGCATTGGATTAGCTAAAGGATGTATACAGGTACTAAGAGCTATTGAAAATATAGTATATTAGTTTATATAATTAATTTGTACCATTTTTGGAAATCCTTACATTCGTTAATCTAGAACATCCGCCATTTTTGACAACTGCTGTTCCAGCTTTATTCTGATGAATCGCAAATCTCATAATAAATATACATATAGCCAATCGAACTAAAACAGAGGCAGAAAAATTAACCATTCGGCTCACCAACAGAAAGCATCGTAAATACTTTTGGTAGCCATTGTTGCATTATTGTCATTATGAAACTAAAAAAATAAAACAATGTTGAGTAGTACCTCTTGCTGTTAAGTGGAATATTCAATATATTCTAGTAATCTAGTCACTGTTGATCAGTTGTTTCACTTGCCTAGGGATCTACGCTTACCAACAACCAATAGCTACTTACAAATACCTTTTATGACACCAACTGTTGTTTGCAGTCATAATTCCTAGACACTGGCTCAAATCAAATTTACCTACCTTGGAATGTTCAATATCACAATTCCTTGTAGACTAGGCAGGGGTATCCTTTGACCGTCACATTCGAGCTGTACCCGTTGTTCCAAGTTCTTATAGGTTTTCTGCAGCCACTGTTTGCTACCTAGTACACCATACCACATATAGTTCTTAGCTCTGGATCTGCAACAAACAGTTCTGTCAGTTATACGTAAAATTTATGTATCACATAGTTTTGTCAAAATATAGATTACAAATTAAAAAGCTATTAGAGCCGAAATGTGAGTAAAATATTTTTATTACTCCCGTACAACGAATATTAAACTACTATTGAAAAAGTAACGCTACCTATCAACAAACGATGTAAATTGTTTTTCATAACACACGCTCCAGCCATATAATAACAAACTGCAAAGGTGGTTATGAAACGACAAACGTTAATTCGAATGGTGTGCAATGTTTATTTTAGCGACAAAAGTGTAGTGAAGTTATCAATAGTTTATAATTATTATGTATTTAAACCGTACTACTAGATTGTGTTGCATACATTTTGTACCTGATGACGTCATACGCACTCGGTTTTGTTCGGGAGCTCTCGGCGTGTCTTCGGAATTAATTGTTTATTTTGATAGAACTTGAGAATTATTGCGAAAAAAAGAAAAAAAAATGGTTTGTTATGAAACTTGTGCATGATCTTCATAATTATAACGATTTTGTTTCCAAAACTCAATTGTGCTTTACTTATATGGCACAAAAAAAAGTACGTCGAATATTTACAAATTCCTTGACCGTTGGCAATATAAATGTGACATACCCTGTATAGTATAACGACTATATGTTATATTCTCCGCGATAACTCACCTGCACTTCTCTGGATGTTCCTCTCGTTTGTGATGGAAATCCAACGATATCTTTGCATCGATGCCAATGCCAAAGTAGTTGTTCATAACGCATCTCTCATAGAATCCCTCCGATAATGTTTCATCAGGGTCTATCAAGGGACTCACAGCAGCACACAGGGTGTCTGCATTTGCTAGCAAACATTTGCTTATGAACCCACCACCTGTACTTACATCTGGAACGATTAAATAAAAGATTATTTTAATAGTATACCTCGATCTCATAATTATTAATCTAGCGGTTCCCACCCTGCCGGGCGCCCACTATCTTAATTTTCGTCAAAAACATATTTATTTATCTCTTAAACTTTTCTTATTCTATGTTAGCTTCCAACGACTTTTTCTGTTTTATATGAAATAGCAATATCGGCTCAGCGCATAAATGCTTGCACCAGGCAACACGTGGCATCGTCGCAACTCACATGATGAGAGCTGACGACGCGACGAAACGGCGAGATGGCAATAGCCTACGGTGCCGTTTCTTATAAGGCACAAACAGAGTGGAAGTTTGGATATATTTTAAATACGAAAATCCGAAGTAGATCGTGCCCAGCATATTACCCATATTTCCATTCATCACTCATCGTTCACTTTTTTTGTTTTGTTTCAGGAGTTTCGATTTGTTTATGTTTGATGCTGATGTCGGCTTTTCTCGTTAAAGGTTTGAAATTTAGATCTTATTCTTATTAGTTTGAGTGAGTTGTGCACTGTTTTCGGATCGGTATCTATTTTGTGTTTAATTAAAATATATCGATTGGAGCGAAAATGAATAAAATTGGCGCATTAATAAATTCATTTAGTAATCTTCCGCTGGAAGAAAAATTATTTATTGGTAGTGGACAGAAATCGCGTTGTCGTAAATTTAATAAAACTATTTGCGATGAAAACAATTGGATAAGTGACTGTGAAGAAGTTAACAAACTGTTTTGTTTTGTGTGTGTTCTATTTGGAGGCGACGACACTTGGGCGAAAAAAGGCACGGATGATCTTATACATATATGGGAGAAAATGCAGACCCATGAAAAATCTAAAGTACATATGAATAATGTTTTCAGTTTATCGATGCTTGGTAAGTTAAATTCGGCTTATCGGCTAGTTTTTTTTTCAATTTTATATCGGTTTGAAATGTTGGCTGTCATTCTGGCACTACCTCTCTAAGTTGGCACGAGCCGCCACTGGGGAGGGGGAATGGCGGTAAACCTAAAGGAAAGGCGAAAGTATATCGAGAAAAAAAAGCAATAAAAGACAAAAAACTATTATTCACAAAAGTACCTATTTATCTGGAAAAAACATTCTGGCGTGATTGAAGAAGAATGTTTGCTGCTGATCAGGAGCGATACATTGAAGATCATGAAATGAACTCCGTTGAAATGCGTATAAAGAAAGCAGTCCAAAGAGAGAGAGAGAGTGCAGCTAAAGATAGGTAGGCAAATTACAATGTACAATTTCAGTATGTTAAGCCAATACCTCCTACAAGGCGCAGCCTTCGAGGTGGCAATATTTGTATTGTATAGTACAAAATAAATAACTAAAAAAAATAAAAAAATATACCTTGGCACCCCGATAAAATAAACTTATTGATGGGAGTGTACTGTACAATTTATTTAATATTTATTAACTAAATAACTAATGAATATTAAACCAAGATTAAAACTTATTGGCGACTCTCTAGCGCCCGTCTTGCAGAGCAAAGTTTCTCGAAAGAGGGTTTAATATTGGAAATTGATACTCTAAGTTCTTTTTCTATATTTACCTGAGATCTGTATTTTATCATCAAATGAACAACGGCAGAAAATTCAGTTTCGTGAAGGCGAAACATGGTGTTTTGCTAATTTGCTTGAAAACTCATGTTTTCGATAGAATATCAGTTGTTGGATTTATAGGCTAGATGCTACTAAAAGCCGGCTATTTAAAAAATATATAATTTTTTGGCTGGAATGATCATTTATCTGATTGCACTCCTAGCCCTGCAGGTTCCAACCGTTGTCTAAGCTGACAACATTGAGCTAGGAATGTGAAGCTATTTAAAAATCGATTAAAATTTGGAGGCAATGTACGAAAGCGTTGAGCTTAACTCAACTACAGTAAAAAATTAAATGTTTTTGGAGGACTTCAACTTTTATTCATATTGCATGTCTGAGAAAGACTCTTTATTGATGTCTACAGCACCAAGTAAGCATGGCAAGGAAATAGACCTTATTTTCGGTATACTAAAAAACCAGAGGCTGCTGAAACACCATTTTTTTTTACTATGATACCAATATCTCTTTTGAGACTGAAGTATTCTGGTAATCACGAACAACATACCTTTACATTCTATCCTTGTTATTGAAAAAAGATCATCCACTCCACTATCTGACTGATTATAATTATGTAAATTGTAAAGAGTATCAAACACGTTAATGAATTTCAAACGGTACACGACAAGATTTGAATTTTTTTTTATTTGGTATCTACTGAACGTAGCATTAATCAACTTACTCGGCCATGTAGGTACGTGTACTAAAGGGTTGATGATAGGCAGTTTCCTGTCCTTTTCTTCTTTTTTCTCGCTCTTCTTTTCTGTAGCGTCACTATAGAACTTCGTAGTGGCTGCAGCGGCTGCTAAAGCTGCTGTTTCCGCAGGATTTAACATGCTACAACATGATATTCTTCGGGTGGCTGCAGGAGAACGTGTTAAGAAGTGCTCGTTTCCTGCAAAAACAGTACTTATCAATTTTTGTAGTTTACTCGTTACTATAGTATGAAGATGTGGCGGATCGTGTTTTTTTTGGACCCATAGGCTGAATGGATTTCTAACATAGTCAAATTTTTTCTTATAAAAACTTTTCTTATAAAACAAGTAAACGTAAAACATACACATTATTAAAACTAAAGGTAATTACATAGCAATAAGGAATATAACTGCCCTTAACCGTGTTCTATTTGCGGAACTGCTTCACAATTGCTTCTTCATATGAAGTGGATCACGTGATTTTATAGTCAATTGACAAAATGGAAAGGCTTTTCAGTATTCAGCCTCACGTATGACATCATTAACCTATATCTATTTTTCATAAAGACCATTTTCGAAAAGGACTTTTCAACTTCACAGTTTGTTGTGACTAAGGTTAAATAAATTTTAAAATTCATACACACATTTGGAAATATATCAATAATCAAATTAGTATTGACATTTCTGAAGCCGTAATATACTATTTTTTGCCTTAGAGAGATGTTCATCTCGTCAGGTGGTGCAACTCAACAACGAACATCGTCTTCTGTTGCAAGTCGAGGGGGACTACGATGGGCAGTAAATCCGGCATATCTCATTCTACATGGTGGACTCTATACATATAGCCTGAAGCGTATGGCGTCTCATCTATATCGTATGAGTGCCTTGAATCATACTAGAGCACCCGTAGAGCCGCGTTGTGTCTATGGATGTGAGCCGTCGCTGTTATTATTATTATAGAAGTATAAAAGCACTTATGTTGCTTAAAAATTAATAATTACTTAACTTTATTCTAAAAAAATATAATTGAAAGACAACTGCAAAAAAGCCTTATAGGTTATAAAATGCTTCAATTCTACGGATTTCTTTTGTAGTTTTAAAAAAATAAAAAACGTATCCGTGTTACAACTTTCTATTTTAGAGAAAAAGATATTAATTTTGGTATGCAGTAAACTGCCACGTGATGAAAATATCTACAATTTTAGCACAAATAACATAGATGCTGAAGTGGTTTGTGACGTGATCCCAGTGCGCGACGCTACTGAGCGAACAGTCTGGATGTTTTACCTGCACAAGAGACAGTGGGCGGTGTTCTGCTAACCCGCCAGTTGACCCTGAACGACGGCGCGGTCGGGTCACGGACAGTACCGCTGGCAAATTTTTAGGTTAAAAACCATTTTCGCTGTATTTCGTCTACAATAAATTATGTATTCCGATTCCTAACTTGCTTCCGTCATTGTGTAACCCACCCTGAGGTTGGATATACTTCAACCATTTCATTTTGGCACCCAACGGGGACGTGGAGGTATAGCAAGCGGTTTCGGCACGCGAAAATACGTATAACGTACGTAATATGATTCAGAGCAATCGTCGACGTGAATCACTGACGCGCAGCTAAACGGTCGGTGTAGGAGCTGGTGCAGAGCGCGAGCACGGCAAGCGACGGCGACGGAACAAGGGAAGTCGATCCTGGGCGGCTGGCGTGCTGCTGGAAAACGCTCTCTGGAGAAGGCGGCCAGGCGTCAGGCGAGCAGTGCGTACGGCGCGCGGCGCGGCGTTTAGGCGCTGTGGGCTGTGGAATTTCGACGGAGTGCAGCTGCAGAGAGGGGCGATTTCGTCGAGGAGAATTGAACCAACGAGGCCAGCATTGGTGACTACTGACTGGTATCATTTTTATCTTTATTGTGAGCATTGAAACTGTATAGATTGACTATGCACAGTTAATGCACGTATGTTTTTTTTATTAGTTTTTTTAGTGACGCGATTTCAAAATGAGTTATAAATCTAAAAGAAAGTCTAAGCAGGCTGCGGATGAAAGTGTTAATAGTTTAGATGTACAGGATATGTTGCAACAACTGGCTGCCGGTATGGTCCAGTTAACGACAACCGTGAACACATTAGCTAAAACTATGGATAATAAAGAGGGGGAATCGCATGCCGCCAGCCAGGATGCTGCGAAATTGGGCCATGTGGCCATGTTAACTGATAAATCTTATATTACAAGTTGGAAAGAGTTGGGGGGTGCGAACTTAGCATTCACTCCTGGAGGTAAAATGCATCCTATGACATTTTTGAGACGAGTTGAGAAAATTTTTCAAGAGGCAAGTGTGCCAGAGCAAAGGAAAACAGGGTTAGCGATAACTTGTTTAAGGGGTTCAGCAGCAGACTGGGCATCGATCAAGGAGAAAAGTTTTACATCTTATGGCATTTTTCGGGAAATGTTTATAAATAGATTCTGGGGGGTCGACAAACAAAGAGATCTCTTTTTGCATTTAAACTATGCCAAGTTCGAGTCTGGTAGTAGATCCGAATATTTTCTAAATTTAGTGAACCAAGCTAGTTTCCTATCGGAGTCTATACCGGAGGAAAAATTGATCAAGATGCTTAGCAAGCATTTCTCGCCGGATATTCAGAGGGGAATGATGATTTTAGGGTTAAATGATTTCGACGCGGTCGATGATTATTTACATAACCTAGATGAATCGTATGCTGAGGAAGAGATTGCAGCACGCGATAATAGGCGACCTATAAGACGCCGCGATAGGGATATAGACCGGGCTGTAGGGCATCCTAATGCATACAGGGAAGCTCGGAACGACGCACCAAATAATAACTGGCGTGGGGAGGACTCAGCTAGAAATGACGATCGAAATTTGAGATACATTACCAAATTTAATCAAGATAATGACTTAATGTCTGGGGAATCGGACATCGAGGAAGACAATGAGTTAGAGAAGTTCGTAACTCCGGCCATACTTTTAGTTGTGGGGGGTGAGCCGTTGCAAGCGTTGTTAGATAGTGGCAGTGAGGTAACAGCTATCTCAGAAAAGTTGTATAATAAGTTCTCGGGTACGTTGAAGTTTCCGGAACTACCTGTCACGAAGGTTAGTATTTCGGCGGCCACTGGAAATGTAAAACAGCGCATTAAAAAGCAGGTACTATTACCAGCATGGCTGTCCGATATTGGAAAACAGATTGATATTAGGTGTTTGGTGGTGCCTGGCTTAAATTGCGATGTCTTGTTAGGATGTGATTTTCTCCAGAATCATAACGTCGTGGTAGATTTCAAAAGAGCAGCGGCGTCTATCATGATTGAAGACGACAAGCATCTCATAAATTTTGTGTCGTGTAATGAGATTGATAACCCAATCCATATTAATATATGTAAAACCGTCGCTTTGGATATAGAACCAAGACTAGATGAGACTGCAAATAGGCATGAGTATTTGGGTAGCGATTTTTCTGCTAAAGCGGAAGAAGCACAAGCTGATAGGGAAGTTAAAGATCAGTTGCTCAATTTGCTTGAGGAGCATACAGATATATTTTCGGAATGCCCTGGGATAGCAAGGTCGTATGTACATCGTATCGAGATGAACGACGTCACACCTTTTAATATTGCTAATTATCCGATCCCACTGGTTTGTAGGGACCAGGTACATACACAAATCACGGAAATGTTGGAGTGGGGAGTTATTGCTCGTGAAAAAACAGCGTTTATATCACCACTTGTAGTTGTTAAGAAAAGAGACGGGTCGCCTCGTATCTGTCTGGATGCTAGGGCATTGAATAAAAAGATGAAGAAGGATTTTGTTAATCCACCAAATCCTTCTGAGCTGCTGTTAGGATTCAAAAGGGGTGTCGTGTTGAGTTCAATAGACTTAACATGCTCATATTGGCAAATACCCATACACGAACATGACCAAAAATACATAGGGTTCGTCTATAACGGAGAGTCGTATGTCTTTAAAAGGTTACCTTTTGGCCTTGCAACTTCGATGGCAAGCCTAATACGGTATCTTTCACAGATTTTTAGGGATAAGACAGATTTTATTTTAGTGTATGTCGATGACATTTTGGTGTTTTCGGAAAACATTGAGTCTCACTGGAAGCATCTTCGACAGATATTCCAAGTATTCGCGGAGGAGGGTTTAACGATAAAACTGCGTAAATGTCAGTTTATAAGGCATCAGGTGGAATTTTTTGGCCATATTATTTCCAAGGATGGAATTATGATGGACCCAAAGAGGACAAGTTCCATTTTGAAGTTCCCAACGCCACGAAACGTTCGGGAGTTGAGAGCGTTTTTAGGTTTAGTGAACTATGAAAGTCGTTTCGTCGATCATTACTCCGAACTCACCGTTCCTTTGTTACATTTACTGCGTAAAAATCAGCGTTGGTCCTGGGGCGAGGCAGAAGAGAGTGCCTTTGCTGATGTTAAGGAGGCCTACACGAATGTCAGTATTGTAGCTCACCCAGATTTTAGCAAGGATTTTTACATTCAATGCGATGCATCCAACTATGCAGTGGGGGGTTGTTTATTTCAGGAGTCATCGAGTTCTGGTAGAGATGTCCTAGCCTATACGAGCTGTACGTTAAAGGGAGCGCAACTAAGGTACACCACCACGGAGAAAGAAATGTGGGCGCTGTTACACTGTCTAAAGCAGTGGCGTACCATTATTTTAGGTAGGCCCTTGAAAGTTTTAGTTGATCATAAGGCTATAACGTTCTTTTTAGAATGCAAGCTGAAGTCAGCTCGGTTAAGTCGATGGATCTTAGCGATCCAAGAATACGATTTTGAGGTAGTACATTGCCCAGGAAGGGATAACATAGTGGCGGACACTTTGTCACGTTACCCTGAGGACCGGAACTGTAAAGTTCATCCTGAAAGTAGTAGTCTTGACAATGGGGATTTGAAAATATTCGCTACTAAGTTGGGAAGCGACTATGATAAATTAAAGGCAAACTTTGCTAATATGCGACAGGATCAGTTGGATGATGCCTGGATTCGTGATAAAATAGAGTTTCTGGAGCGCCTTCCAAGGGAAGTGCCCATTTTAAGTAGAAGGGATGTGCGAACATGCGAGTGGTTTGTAGTTCATGACGGTCTTCTTTTTAAGAAAGGAGATGATTTAAACCCCGGATATAAACTTTGTACACCGCAGAAGCAGGTGCGTGGTCTGGTTTTAGCCCATCATAATTATTCGGGACACTACGGGAAGGCCAAGGTATTCCAACATATGAGGTCAACCTTTTATTGGCCTAGGATGCAGCATGACATTCGCCGTATAGTAGCCTGTTGCGACCTATGTCAGAAGGTCAAACCTTCTAACATGAGTAAGGGGTTATTGCATTCGGTTCTACCAACTTGCCCAGGAGAATTGGTGTGTACCGATCTCATTGGTCCAATGCCTCCATCGCGAGGTGGAACGATGTATGTCTTAGTTTTTGTAGATGCTTTTTCCAAGCATACTAAAATATACGCTCTGAAGAGGGCCACCTGCAAAGCGATACTCGGTAAGTTGTTCTCTGATTATATACCTAAGGTTCAAAAGCCAAAGGCTATATTGAGCGATAATGGCACTCAATTTTCCAGTCTAGAGTGGCAGACTGTTTTGGCTAAGGAAAATATTGCTGTCAAGCATATTTCCGTCTATTTTCCTGAGGGCAACATGACGGAGCGGTATAACAGAGAGATCGGTAGACTTCTTCGTACCTACTGCCATGACAAGCACACTAGATGGGCTTATGTCTTAAGCTTTGTCGAACAGTGTATCAACAGTGCCATAAATGAGAGCACCGGCTACACCCCAAATTTTTTGCAATTCGGCACACATACGAAACCGCCTATAATAGAATTTATAAGATTTCCCGAGGATAACCGACAAGCTCCCAGTAAGGATGTGGTTGTGATGTTAGCTCGCGAACGGTTACTCGCCAAGGCTGAACAGCGGGCAGCGAAATTTAACGCGAAGATCAATCCTGTTACTTTTAAGGAAGGGGACAAAGTTTTAATGCGCATACATGCCCAATCCTCAGCTGAGGACCGTCTTATACGGAAGCTATTTTTGCTGTATGAGGGTCCGTATGTCGTTCAGAGGCAAGCGGGTCCCAACTCTTATGTTTTAGTTGATAATCAGGGTAGGGAATTACCCAAGCAAAACGTCATTAACTTGAAGGCGTATAAAGAGTTACCTGGAGAGTGCTAGGTTCGGCACCTCCTTAATATACATGTTTGTTTGGTATTAGCGCTGTTATGCTGTTCATTTATTTTGTATTTTTCTTTAGATAAGTTATTTTATTGTACTTAAATCCCATGTGGGGCTCATAGTATTTAAGTAGGGGGGTGATGAAGTGGTTTGTGACGTGATCCCAGTGCGCGACGCTACTGAGCGAACAGTCTGGATGTTTTACCTGCACAAGAGACAGTGGGCGGTGTTCTGCTAACCCGCCAGTTGACCCTGAACGACGGCGCGGTCGGGTCACGGACAGTACCGCTGGCAAATTTTTAGGTTAAAAACGATTTTCGCTGTATTTCGTCTACAATAAATTATGTATTCCGATTCCTAACTTGCTTCCGTCATTGTGTAACCCACCCTGAGGTTGGATATACTTCAACCATTTCAATGCTTGTACAGTATTATGTTCTTTACCTATTCCTAGTAGATTAGAACTCGAACTATGATTGCTGGTGGCCGACTTGTCTGTTTTTGATGCGAGCAACTCCTGATCATTGTCAGCTTCATCAACGCTCTCTATCTCAATACGGATTTGCTCCACACGTTCTGCTCTGATTTGCTCTGACAGTACTGGTGAAGGTGGTTCCACGATGACGCTCACTTGGGGAAATTTGCACTGAAAAGATCGTTACACAAAATCTGTTTCAAACTCGTGTGACTTGTTTGTAAACACAAACAATAACGTATTGTTCCAGATGTTCAGTTGTTAGATGGTGCCGTTTATTACTCAAAATATCATTATACCAGGGAGGGTGAGTGAAGCTCAATGCCTAGGATTCACGTGACCAAACGATAACACTTTTCAGAAATACAACTATGAGAGTGTATGTAGATTATAAAAGTTAGAACTTTGTGACTTTGCTTTGTGGCTAAGCATGACGTGCGTCAGCTTAGGTTAGGCGATCAAATTTAAATTATTTTGGTACTTGGAGAAATCGGTAGGTTAGTGGAGGAAACTCCAATTAGAGATAAGATGATTTTTTTCAAATGGGAATGCCTATTTTTATATGATCAAATGCAAAATTTTATAGCCTTTGTAAGAGATATAAGATTGTGAATACCAATCTCTGCTTTCATTTAATTTCAAATTTTCTATGAAATCGGTGTTTTTCAATTTTCCTACCTATAAGCAACCTAGAAGGATATGAAATATAAAAAAAAGTGTTCAAATGGAAGAAAGCAACTAACTTAACAGAACGATACAGACAAACTAGAGTAAAGAGACAAGATTATGAAAATTCCTTACAATAAATCAACTCTCACCAGTAAACCGTCTAAGGTGAAAGAGAAGCTAGAGTACGACAGAAATGGATAACTTTCGCAGCCTACTAGCTGCTGCAATGTATTAGAGATTAAACATTTCTAAAACAATTAAAAATTTTTGAACGAAATTAAAACTACGAGCGAGTGTTTCTGGTAGACTAATATCTTGAGCACGCAATTTCATATTTAACGGTATAAAAAATAGTAATTTCAGTCAAAATCAAAACTAGCAACACTTCTAACTGGACCCCTTCAATTTTTTTAGTATCTATAGCAGGATCTCAAGAAAAGGAATACTGACAAGTCAGATTTTAATTGGCGGCCAAGTAGTTTTGAAGGTTTTGTAAATTTTTAATTTCTAGTACATTGCAGTATCTATTAAGCTGTGAAAAGTATCCATTACAGTCGTATTCCAGCTTCTCTTTGACTTGGATGTTTTTGCCGCCATTGTTTCTGGTTAGAGTTGATTTGTTGTAAGAAATTTTCATAATATTGTCCCTTTACTCTAGTTCGTCTGTATCTTCTGCTAAGTTAGTTGTTTTCTTCCATCTGAATAGTTTTTTGTTTATATTTCTTAGCCTGCTGGTTTGAAATTAAATGAAAGCTACCAGGCACTACTACCATGTATAAACGTCATTATTTTTCAAATATAGTCCAACTCAAGTCCAACCCTACATACATACACTCGCATAGTCATTTTTCTGGAAAGGGTTATCGTTTGGCCGCAAGAGTCCGAGACATTCATACTTGTAAGTATAATTTTTCTATAAAACTTTTGTATAACCCTTATAATCACTAAGTTACTTGTAAGCACTGCAGGGCTACTCACACATAGTATACAGGGCGGTCCACTTTTTTGTAGCAGGACTCAATAGAAAAACTGATTTCAAGGGGGAAATTTCATATAAACATGGTTGCGCAACAGCACCGTTTTTGAGATACAGGGTATTAAAGTTTGGAAACAAATGATTTTTTATTGATTTCTTAAACATCATTGAGCCGATTCCTTTGTAATTTATCAACATTGTCCACTGCAATAAGGCGCTAAGTCAGCATTGACTAGATGATAATTACCATGTCCAGTGGCGTCTCGGTGATAGTCCCACGATTAGCATTAGCGAAAAAATGTGACCTTAAAAAAATTAAATGTTGTTTTTCAGATTGTACAGCTAGAAACCCACCTTTTATGTTTCTTGATGTTTCGTCTCACCTTGTATTGGAGAAAAAAGAAATTAAAAACCACATCACAGCCTGTCGAAAAAAATGTTAACAAGGTAATTTTGTTCTTCTTGTTAGTCCGTGACTCGAAAGATGTATTTCTGACTCAAATTCAAGTAGAAAAGCGCAATTAAATATGTGTTCTAAAGAGTGGTTTTCAAAGAATCGATTTTTTTCCAGAATTTGATACTTTGTATCTTGAAAACCAGACTCCTTAGAATATATGTTTACGTGAATTTTTCTATCTGAATTTGGATTATCGTTTTCCTCGAAAACAAAATTAGATAGAAAAAACAACAACTAATGTTTTTGAAATCAATGGCGTACATTTTTTTGCTAATCTTAGTAGTGGGACAGCCTCCCGAGACGCCACTGGAAATGATAATTATCTTCTACTGACTTAGCGTCTTATTACAGTAAACACCACTGCCAAATTATAGAAAAATTGGATCAATCATGTTTAAAAAATAATAAAAAATCCATTCTTTCCAAACTTTGACACCCTGTATCTTAAAAACGAAGCACAACCATATTTGCATGAAATTTCCACCTTATAGTCTATCTATCTATCGAGTGTTGAAGTTCTGCTCCTAAAAAGTAGACCAGCCTGAATAACAAGTTAGCCAAACACCAATGATCATAACTGACACCTTTCGATTGCTGATAGTGGCGAGTAGTTATCGTATTAGCGAACATTTGTGCTATAATTCAAAACAGATACTTTTAGTAATTGAACCGGTATACGCAAAACAGCATATATGCCTAAAATGCAACTTTTGATGAACGCAAAAAAACTCACCGGCATTCTTAAATCCATTTGTTTAATTGTAAATTTATTTTTAGGGATTCAACAGATTATTTTGAATTATTGTTATCAGTAGTGGGTCATAGAGGTGTCATATATTTATTTCTTTAGATGTCATTTTTGATAAAAACTCGTTTTCATGCTACTTTTTAAGCCTATTCAAATGTCATGAAACTTACCAAATCATCCTTGTCCTTGTCCTCGTCCTTTTCCCGTTTGTCCTCCTTTTCTGCATGTCCCTCCTTCTCTTCTTTGCTCATCGCCTCCTTCGCCGATAGTTTCGCGGCCGTTTCCTTTTTGGACTTGCTGGACTTCCTTTTGAAGGACTTCCTGGCGATGTCGTTGCCTGGAAAAGTAGGCCGAACTGCTATGCGCGAGGGGATACATATCTTGGTTAGCTTACATGCTGACACACGATACGGGTCATCAAGCTACTACAGGGTGTTCCTTAATGCCACGCTAGTATTTAAGGGGATAATCCTTGAGCCCATTTGAAGGGAAAACTTCATACGCCTTATAAGCGACCGCGACGAATATTTAAGGAGGGTTCACACAGGCATGGATTTAGTGGCGCCAGTAGTCGCGCCAGTTTTATTTGCATGCCATTAAAGGTTTACACGTTTGTGCGAAAACAAGAAGTGGCACGCCAGTTTCATTTTAAAAGTGTATTTCAAGTGCGCAATACGTCGACTGAAATGACTAAACTTCGCGAAGCCTACAAAATAGTCACCAAGGAAATACAGAAAAAAAACACTGCCAACGAATGGGGGCCGTATGTGGGTTAAATCATGGAGAGGCATCTTCTCGAGCGGCTTCATTTTTATAAGAGCTTCTCTGTACATCCCATAAATACGGCAAATATTCATAACCATAACCGGTCAGTTCTGCAGACAACTTTTTTTAGCCATATCAAAAATATCACAATCATTATGTCGTGTTATAATCCACAAAATTAAACAAATTCAGAACTCAACCGAAACGAAAATCAAAACTAGGCTGGCGAGCTGACCGATGGCGACGTGCAAGTACTTGTTTGCACACGCAAATTTGGTTGGTGCGCAGATATGTGTCACCACTTGCACCACTAATTTCAGAAGGATGCCGACTTCTTCAGTCTATGCATGCAAAGATTTAACTTGTATGCAAGTCGATGTTTACCCGTGCAAACTTAATTTACTGGCGCGCCACATTTTATTGGCGCCACTAAATCCATGCATGTGTAAACTCTCTATTACGCCTAGACTACAAAAACAACTGACTGAAGCATTATATTTCACCTGTGATAAGGTTGAAATTATTCCGTCTTGTTTTGTTATTTTCACTCCGAGATATTCACAGGTACACTGGTAGGAAAATGTTGTAAGGCAGAAAATCTTCATATACTGAAGACGCATGCCAACCTTAGTAAAAGTATGTAGAAAGGTGTAGCCGAGGGGCAAACCGCGGTCTGAAATCAGTGTACAAGTCCATTGTAATCAGTTGAAATCACATTGAAATCTTGTAATCACATATGAAGTCATTTGTAGTCCTGTTGCAATCATCTGAAATCATATGTAATCTTACTGAAATCATCTGAAATCGGTCTGTATTCCCTTAAAATCCATTTGTAATCTTGATGCCGTCCGCGGAAAATTTACGTGTTTTGCATCGGAATAGGGAATCTGTCTGTTGTCTTTTTGGCTAAGTAACTCGTTCTACAGGTATTGTCAAACACGTGCATGTGTTGCTCGCGCATAGGCCTTATATGAATCTCCATATATTTCAATTCCTTTTACAGTTAGAGGCATAGTAGTTTTTGATTCAAAATGTCATTAATCATGTTAGAGGCAAATGGCTATATGTTGCCCGTTGCCAAATTTATAGTAATCAAGTAAATCCCTGTCGTCCACTGAAAGTGGAAACGGGCGGCTACGTGTTGGGTTCACCGACTGCGGACGGGGACCCGTGCAAGATTCTAGTAGAACTTCGTCAAGTTGGGGGCTACATAATACGAGTATGTACATAATACATAATATGTAAAGTAATTGTCTTGCAGAGGGATTTTTCTTTGGCGTCGCCCCTGAAGCGTGGCACGTATATGTCTGTTTCTTTTAAGAGCAAGGGTCTGAAGAGATGCACTAATTCTTTTAGATTCATGTGTGGCCTAAAACGGATGATATTGATACTCATCAACATTTATTTTCTATGGCCCATTTAATCTAATTGGCAATGGACCATTCAAATTAAATGGGGAAGAGGAATTAAAAATTAAAAAAGATTATAGACAAGCAAAACAACTGCCAGGGCTCTGAGGTATTACTATATTTTTTTCTACTTTTCATTTTCATTTTAATGCATGTTTCTGTTACGTCAAAAGTCATTTTGTTTATTTATTCATTTATTCAAAAGAATTATCAACTTTAACATTTCTTGCTGAACTTATTTTGTGTTATAAAATATAAGATATACATTTTGTTTTATCTGGATTTATATATGTATCTATTTTTATTTGTATAACGCATGAATCAATTAAATGTCAAAACACCTTGTTTGTTTTATTAGTTTCTAAATTTGAAAAGCGACGTTATTCAGTACATTCTTACAAAAGTAAGAATAATAATATCTTAGATATCATTGTATTAATATCATAGTGGCATGTTTTTATTTTAAAAGGTCTACTTCGGACTTTCATTTGAGCTCACGAAGCTTCGATTGATTTACTATCTTCAACTAGGAGAAGTCGAGGAGAAGACTCTAAAAATGTCATTTTGATTTATTTTGACTCATTTAATAAATTTTATTTGATCCGTATTCTTCCGACATTCCATGTTATCTGCATAATCTGGGTTGTAATCCCTGTAGTCACATATGTAGGTATATAATCCTTGTAATCTCATTGCAATCTTTGCAGTCATCTTTTTGAAATCTATGTAATCCCCCTCCATCCTGAAATCAGTGTACACATTTTTGACCCGCGGTTTGCCCCTCGGGTGTAGCAAATTAGCGAATACTATAAAAAAATGTCCTGTTAAGTAAACTTTACCACCTTGTGTATCAAAGGTTATGACGTTAAGGACTTACCTTCATAAGTTTTTCTTTCTCAAAATCGCCTTCTTAAGTCATTAAGGAATACACTGTACTACATACACTGATGATCTATTGGTACTAGTAGTGTAGAATACTGTAAAAGTTAACGTACTGCAAAAGCGTAGGTATAGTGTACACGTACATATGCATTTGCAGTACCTTAGCTTCGTTTAGATAACTGATGCTTCAAAAAGAAAAAACATTTTTTGACAGGATCACAAAATAAAAAGTAAAAAGTATTAACGTATTTATTAACTTCTAATCAGTCAACGAAAGCCGGCGCCACATATGCGGATTTGCCCAATATCAAACAAATCTAGTTTCGAGAAGAGAGGAACATTTGTGCACTTTGATCTGCAACTATTTATCGACAGTCGACGAGAAAGATTTGGCGTTTGGCAAATCCGAACATTTGCATGAACTTCTGCAACACTAGTAGATGATTGTCGAATTGCAGATATTCGTTGCTCCTTGCTACTCAAATACCGAATGTGTGGCGTCGGCTTCAGAGCTTGAACATACCAAGAAATTCGATAGAGTTGATATGTTACTATACAGGGGTGTCCAGTTAGTGTGTAATTCTTCAATATCTCGCAAGGTATACCTGATAGAAGAAAATGTCAAATACAAAAGTTATTTGGTTACTTACGACGCATATTTTAAAAATATTTTGAAATATACAGGGGGAAAGTATGATAGTGATCAACTATCAACTTAATTTTTTTATATGGAACTTTTTAAACTCTTCTCGTTTCTATCATTGATCTCTATTTAAACCTAAAATATTTTTATTTTATTTTCTATTAATTTCCGGATTTGCAAGGTAGCAAGTAATACGTCCAAATTGATATACTCCTTTAACTTTTCTCAATAATATTATACACCAAGTTACTTAAATATCTATAATATATCTACGCCTATGGCGGGTACCGAATAATTGTTTTAATTTGAGCTCCTCAGTTATTGTTTAATTTCTGCACTTTTACGGAAAATTAATTCGCAAAAAGTTGTGTATTTGAACTCGTACAGTGTCGCTTGCTGTGTTTTTAATATCAAGTCGTTGCAATGGTTATTACCAGAGAAATACGCGAAGAAATAGAATCTTCGGTGTACCAGGCAGTAAGCAAGTTTATAAAAAGTGAGGAATTTCTTAGCCAAATAACTGATAAGGTAACTGAAGCGATATCTAGAAGGATGGAACAGCTAATAGCCAAATTTGAATCAACAGTGGCGGAGCTAGAAGAGAGGTTGATAAAACGTGTTAAAATAATCGAGGATAAATATCCTGAAGTGGACAGAGAAATTCAGGTATTGAAGGATAAGTACGACCAACTAGAACAAACAACAAAACAATGTAATTTACGTGTTTTTAATTTAAAAGAAAAACACAATGAGGATACAAGAACTGAGGTATTAAATATTCTGAATTCCAAATTGTCCACCAAGCTATCCAATAAAGATATTGATATTTGCTACAGAATTGGTAAAGGAGAAGCTAGCAACAATAAAAATAAAAATAGAGGCATTCTTCTGAAATTATGTAACTACAACGTCAAGCAAGCCATATATAGAGAAAAGAAACTTCTTAAGGGAACCGGCGTTGTGATCAAGGAGGATTTAACCAGCCAGAGGCTACACCTTTTTAATGAAGCATGTGAAAAAATAGGTTTCAAAAATGTCTGGACTGATAATGGAAAAATATATATAAACACTAATCATAGAGTGACTGTTGTAAAAAATCGACGTGAATACCTAAGTATAATTGGTTCCCAATAATTATTATGATTGTATTCGTTTAACTTTTATACTAGAGAAGTTTTTTTTGATATATACCTATATATTTTTTTTTTATTTTAATTTTCTCTCTTTCGCTGTGTTGATTAATTTAGAAATCCGTATTTCAATATTTACAGTCCTGAGAAGAGCTCAGATAATTGTCTGGAATGCAGAATGTGGTAGATTTTTTAGAAGTTCTGGATAGTAATATAGATATTGAAACTAAAATATGTGATAGCATGCAAAGCTATACGAAGGAGAGAGTGGATGATGGTGACTGGAGTGGTACAGGTATTATTCATTTTAATATTAGAAGTTTGCAAAAACACTATAATGAACTATTGATTTACGTTGAGATGGCTAAAACGTTCTTGGACATAATTATTTTATCTGAGACAGGAGTTATTAGAAATTTAGATGACTTCCAAATACCAAACTATAACATTTATTACAATGAGTCTCAAATAAACAAGTGCGATGGTGTCATAGTTTACATAAAAAGCTGCATAACAGCTGATATTTCCATTTTACCTATAAATAATAGTAAATTTTTAAGAATAAAGTGTTTTACTGGCCAATCCCCTGATATTTATAAAATTGGATTAACTGCGTACTATAGATCCCCGTCAACTGATCCTAAAAGTTATATTAAAGACCTAGAATTATGTATTGATAACCTAGATAGACAAGATATTGAAATATATGCCGGTGATATCAATATTGATCTTCTAAACAAAGAATGTAAAGTAACTAATGATTACTTAAATGTATTAAACTCTAACGGTTTCGTATCATACATAAATAGGCCCACTAGGGTAACTAAACTTTCTGAGTCCATCATTGATCATATTTTTGTCAGAAAATGCAATAAATCACAAAATAAAGTTAATATAGAACCAATCATATTTTTGACGGATATGACAGATCACTTTAGCCCCTTTATTTCTATCCTATGTTGTAAAGATAAGAGTAATAATACTAACGTCGAAGTGATTAATAAAGTAAAAAATATAAAGTACGATATACTCACCGAATTTCTGAAAAGAGAGCCTTGGGATGATGTTTTGGGTAACCATCTCCCACAACAATCATATAACTGTTTTCTCAATAAACTTAATACGTATATCGAAAGATCGACAGATACTAGAAAAGTAATGCAAAACAAATACAAAAAAATTAAACCTTGGATCACCAACGGGCTAATTAAGTCTATTAATCACAGAGACAAACTGAAAAAAAGGCTTTTAAAAAGTTATTCCACTGATCTTGAAAACCAGTATAAAGAATACAGAAATAAACTAAATATTCTATTGAGGATGACTAAAAATGAATATTATCAACACAAAATAAGTGAAGCAAATGGCAATTACAGCAAAACATGGAACGTCATAAATGATATAACTGGTACTAATAAAAAGATCAAAATCGAAAATACTTCAATAATCAGTGATAACGTTACTATAAATGACAATAAACATAAAGCAGAAACTATGAACAATTTTTTCGCAAATTTAGGTACAAATATAGCTGACAATAGAACTGAACTTAAAATGCCAAACAATTTTTTAAAACCAAATAAGTCCATGCCTACTTTATTTCTCAGGCCGGTGACTAAAAATGAAGTTATCTTATATATATCAAAATTGAAAAATAGCTGTTCACCTGGGCCTGATAAAATAACAACAAAGTCCATAAAAGCAATACACCAACACATTCTATCTCCATTAACTCATATTATAAATATCTGCTTCCAAAGCGGAAAAATTCCACAGGAATGGAAAGAATCCACTATTACGCCCATATATAAATCAGATAGCCCAAGTATGATCAATAACTATAGACCGATATCAGTAATTAATAACTTTGCTAAAATATTTGAACTAGCTCTAAAAAACAGATTGTCAGACTTTTTCTTAACTCACAAAATCTTAACAAGCAGGCAGTATGGGTTTATACAAAATTCTAGCACTGAGGACGCAGTGAGGGATTTTCTAGAACAGACAACAAAGGCGATAGACGATTCCTCAAAATGCTTAGCAGTATTTCTTGACCTTGCCAAGGCATTTGATACTGTGAGCCATGAGAGACTGCTTAATAAGTTGAATAGTTACGGTGTCCGCGGACTTGCACTTGATCTTATTACTAATTACTTATCTGACAGAACACAACGAGTTAAGATAGGAAATGAACTCAGTTCTACTTCAGAAGTTAGAATGGGTGTTCCTCAAGGGACAGTTCTTGGCCCGTTGCTATTCCTGGTGTATATGAATGATATTGTTGATATAAGTTGTTTTACCGGGCACATAATATGTTACGCTGACGATACAGCTCTTATATTTATTGGAAAAACTTGGGAAGATGTAAGAACTACTGCAGAGGTTAACCTGCAATTAATTCATACATGGCTGGATCTAAATTTGCTTAGTTTAAATATAAAGAAAACCAAATACATGACCCTCACCCCAACATGCGTAAACCAACCTACTAATCTAGCTTTGAAATTGCATTCCTCAAACTGTCGTATGAATTCATGTACATGTCCAACCATAGAAAAAGTATCTTCAATAAAGTATTTGGGAGTAATGTTAGATCAACATTTACGGTGGAATGATCACATAGTTCACGTAAATAAACGCCTGAGAATACTATTCCATAAATTCTATACGCTGAGAGATATTATTTCACGGAAAAATGTATACATGTTATATTCTGCACTTGCTGAATCTATTTTGAGATACTGTATCACTTTGTGGGGAGGTGCCTTTGCTTCAACTCTCAGCCTACTTCAAACTACTCAAAATTCTCTTTTAAAAATAATGTTTAAGAAAAATAGACTCTACCCAACCTCACAGCTTTACCATGAACTGCAGATTTTAAATATTAATTTATTGTATGTCTATCACTGTATAATCTGGTCGTATAGAAACAGCATGAACCTTTCACACAAAAGTCATTTATCAACAAGAACAAGGTCTGTCGCAAACATGAATGTGACAGTACCATTTTACAAAAAAACAGTAACGCAAAGATCATTTTTCTTTTTCAGCCCGTACTTATATAACTCTATTCCTTTAAATATTAAACAGATTCCCAGCTACCAAAGATTTAAGAATTCAGTAAAAACATATATAATGTGCAATGCTAATAAATTTATTAAAATACTAAATATAGCAAAAAATACCTGAACAATAAAGTTTATAATCCTAGTTTAGTTTAAAAAGTATAATCAGTAGCCATTTCCGTATACCATCCACGATCTCCTTCTGTATCTATTATTTCATTAGTCTTACAAATTATTGGTTTTTGTTTCCTGCCTATGTTTATTTTATTTTATTATTATTATTATTATTTTTGTCGGTACAAGTCATGTTAAATCATCGTATGTACAATTTTACGAAGACGGCAGAAGGAGCTCACAGCAAGACAGGCAACACTTGCCTAGGCAGAGCTTCTTCTAACCATCTTCTTCTAGTGATAAGATATATTAATGTATAAAGTTTGTACCTAATGGAAGTAAATAAATTGAAATTGAATTAAGTGGATATTATTTTGGATGTTACCAGCAATTTGTATTTACAGGGTGTTTTTGGCAGAATTTTAAATTACGCCAACTTGAAGAACATTTTACTTTGTTTTTTAAATGTAACACACTGTATTTTTTATTTTAAATTGAAATATCTACTAATACCTATCTCGCCTTGAAATATTTTTTTTTTCGCGTTTGTGACGTTGCCAAGTTATAAATTATTTTTCCAAGAATTTAAACAAATATCACCGATTTTAATTTATTTTAAATATGATTCTCTACTTATTTTTATTGCAATGAATTGCGCATGTTGAATTTAATACACAATTTCAAAATTTTGTTTCTATTAATTACTGAGATACGGCAACACCGACTTTTCAGTAAACAGTACCGGAACGCTTAAATATTTCCAAAACTGCCACAGCTGGAGCGGTGAAATTCAATACTTGGGGGTTTCCGAACATACAAAATTCAAAAACGGTAACATCAGTGTTGTCAGATTTACCAATTTTATATCATAATTTTGAATGGAATGCCCTATTTATGAAGTCTTATATAAAAGTGGTAATTGCCGTATCTCAATAATTTATAGAAACAAAATTTTGAAATTGTGAGATCTTACTAAGTTCGACATGTGTAATCCATTGCAATAAAAATAAGTAGAGGATTCTATTTAAAATAACTTAAAATCGGGGATATTTGTTTAAAAATTTGGAAAAATAATTTATAACTTGCCAACGCCGCAAACGCGAAAAAAAAATATTACAAGGCGAGATAGGGTATTAGTAGATATTTCGATTGAAAATAAAACATACAGGGTGTTACATTTAAAAAACAAAGTAAAATGACCTTCAAATTGACGTAATTCAAAATTCTGCCAAAAACACCCTGTAGATACAAATTGCTGGTAACATCCAAAATTTTACCCACTTAATATTCAGGTAACTCGAGGTATAATATTATTGAGAAAAGTTAAAAGAATATATCAATTTGGAATATATTAGGGCCGAATAGAGATCAATGATGGAGACTAGAAGAATTTAAGAAAAAGTTATATTCTATATAAAAAAATCTAGTTGATCACTATCCTACTTTCCCACAACACCCTGTATATCTCAAAATATTTTTAGAATATGCGTCTTAAGTAACCAAATAACTCTTGTATTTGACATTTTCTTCTATCACGTATACCTTGCGAGATATCGAAGAATTACACATTAACTGGACAGTGGATACCTTGTATAATTTATTTCATGGCTGGGTATTCTGGAATATGAACTACTGATGCATCGGCCGCCTCTCTGACCTTTATCGACGTCCAAAATTTTAGATACTAATATTTAGGAATAAGTGGCACTGTTTGACAGCCGTATTAGAAAACAGCTTTTGCTTTTTGAAAACTAACTAGTAGGAGCTTTACTGGTTAAAATGATAAGAACAGAAGGACTATAGGTAGAAGTGATCAAAAGACGAATAATCATGCAATGGTCTACCAGTCGAGCTGGACAGTGGGTGTAGGAGGAGTAGGATCATATGAACTGTGAATTCTAGATGAACCTTCATTTTATTCATGTGGAGCTGTTGAAATTAATTAACAATAATAACAACTAAGTCAGATATTCTAAAATCTTAAAGAACAATCAGGGTGGCTATTGCTTTTTTGGTTAATACAAAATAGAGCCAGTAATGCATCAGAGTCAGAGGATCACGACGCTGTTTGTCTATGCGTGAATAATCTGACATACATATTGCAACAATACCTGCATCTTATTTTGGATTTATCAACATTGAACTGTTGGTTTTTGGGCTGTTCGGCCGGCATCGACACGCTTTGCCACCTCGGCGACACCAAGGCGGCGCGGCGGAGCGTGTCGACGCCGGCCGAACACCCCAAGAACCAAATATGGTAAAATAACAGAAAACTTCAACTTGAACGGATTATCCAAAACTCTCAGTTTTTATTTTTAACAGATCCAGTTTGAGGAAGTTTCGTAACAAGGTCCGAAACATACCTACGCGAAGTTATTTTCCCCATATCTCTGGCGTTAAACGGACCGAGCACATTGACTTTGGACAAGATAAGTTGGAATCATTTCCACTGTTTTTGAAACTGTCGGTCAGGAATTTGAACATCACCATTGTTATACCAATAACGGGAAATACTTTAAACGCGCATTGCAACAAAAATTGATATTTTCGTTTATTTTTGTTGTACAGGGTGTCCCACGACGATTAAGACAAGCAATATATCGAAACTGTGCTCAGTATTATAATTTGGTGAGTTTAAATTAGAGCAAATATAGTACCTTTTCTTATTATTGTGTCACCCAATGAGGTATTTGTTTTTGATCACGTGACGTCCGATTCAAAATTTTTAATGGGACGCTCTATATATTTGTGACATTTTGTGTTCCTCTCGATAAGACTATTCCAACAAACTAGCACACTTGGGATCTAAAATGATTAGTTCAAAAGCTACAGGTACTTAAAGGGTTGTACCACTACCATTGATTATAACATGTACCCCTACAGTTAACGTGCTCGCCCACTTAGACGAAGCGTCGCGAACGGAAGCGGCGCGAAGAGGCGCGAAGAGGCGCGTCGTTTGACGCGCGAATTCTCTTCGGACCAACTAGGCGTCGTTTCTCTTGACGCTCCGCTTCGCTTCGCTTGAATGGGCAGTACCAGGCGGCGAGAAGATCCAAATATTTCTCAATGCCTCTCGCATATTTTCAGTGTATAGCGGTATTTTGTAGGAAGTGGTGAAAATTGCAGTCTCTGGCCGTGATACAAAGACATCAATTACAAAGGTAATTTAATTATGTCATGAACCCAGCATTTTCTTTTGTTTTTTTTCTTTTCTTCTTCTTCCATAGTGGCAATTAAACTCAATACAAAGAGTTCCTCTTCTGATGAACTACTCATCGTACCTCACTAGACAACGTACATCGTTCAACTGCTTAAAAATAAATAAAATATGGCGTCGCGCCGTAAAAGACGCGACGCGACGCTTCGCTCCGCTTCGCCCCAGTGTGCGGACATCGGTTAAATGACGCTTCGCCTCGCGCCGCTTCCGTTCGCGACGCTTCCTCTAAGTGGGCGAGCACGTTTAAATTACTTTGGTAGTGCTTCATAATGGTAGTGGAACAGTCCTATAAGTACCTGTAGCTCTTGAATTAATCACTTTAGACCCTATGCGTGCTAGTTTGTTGGAATTGTTTTATCGGGAGGAATACAAAAAATCAAAAATATACAGGGTGTTTCATTAAAAATTTTGAATCGGACGTCACGTGACCAAAAACAAATACCTCATTAGGTGACGCAATAATAAGAAAAGATGCTATATTTCCTCTAATTTACACCTCCAAAATTATAATTCGCTACTACTGCCCAGTTCCGATATATTGCTTGTCTTAATCATCGTGGGACACCCTGTATTCGAACAAATTAAGGTATAGTATTTATATATTTTTCTAATTTTGTCGAAAACAAATCGCTCGATCATAAATAAATAATAAATGTCAAAATAAAGGACTTCGACTTAACTTTGAAACAAGATATTACTCGGTTCCCCTAGTTTTTGGTTGAAAAGATGTCGCCCTTGACAAATATTTTGACGTGCCTCGGTATTTTTTTCGCTTAACCAGCGGTTTGGACATCCTAGAAGAGAAATATTTTCCAATGCTTACCTTCAACAAATTGAGCGAGGCTGCAGTACTTAGGCTGTTCCATTTCCAATCGGTTATCCAGCAGAGTTGTCATGAACACACGATTCTCGAAGCCAAACTGCGTGTCGTCGTCTGTTTTGTTCTCCAATTTTTGATCTGGTTTTGCGCGGGAACTACGACGTTTCCTGTCCAGAGAATCTTTCTTCAGACTCATTTTACGTTCTAGTGCTACAAGAAAAGGTCACGTCAATTTCTGAAATGCTACCTGTGGTTTTCTGTATGATTCATCGCGCATACATGAATTTTAATTAAAGTTATGTACATTTATTGAGTTGCAAACTCTATACTAACGTTTCAGCCACTTCTGTAGCCTCTATTCCGTATAGAATGGGTCATATTTGAGTGATCGTTTAAAATTTGCCGCCAATCTAAAACTGTCATAGGTTAGGTTAGGTTGAAAGTGAGCGAGGCAATTATGCCTCCTTCCACTGCGACCCTGCGGGGGGGGGGGGGGCTGACTGGAGTGAGCATGACCCTTATCTCTTTATTCCATTGCAAGGGGGATAACAGTTATAAATGAAAAATTAAAGGAATCTACCTAATGACGATTGCATTTTAATGTAGTAGTTAAATAAGACTTCGTGTGGTAGGAGGTATTATTAGTGATCTACAAACCAAAAAAAGGGCCATGTTTTTTCAAGTGTATATCGTTTGTTTTTGGATCCCGAATAAGACAGACATCGAGAATTTCTGATGCTGATATACTACTTCCTATCCTACTGTCTTTAGGAAGGTAGCTAGGAAGATCGTTCTCAAAAAAAAAACAAGAGATGTTATCACCTATTCAATATTAATGTTTTGTCAAACTGTGTACTTGGGTATAGCCCGTAGGGGTAGCCCAAACGTTTTTAAGATATATTTTAAATAATATGTGGTTTTTAGTGATGGGCCAGTAAAGCGCGATGGAAAGTACAGTTACAGGTTTTCTAAAACTCAACCAGTGAACCAAATATCATTACCTATATCGCTTGGGAAAAGCGTAGTATCATCAGTGTAAGAATTATCGACACTATCCAAACCAAGGACTTCTCCTAGCATAGAGCTGATATCATCCATTAAAGACTCTCCATGGATGACCTCCGATGTGGCACAAGTGTCACTTTCTGGAGAGTCTATGTGACAAATGTGCCCATTGATGTCTTCACCTAAGGATTAAATACAAAATATTATATGAGTTTCAGTCATACTTCAAAAAGTAAAAAGGCATAAAAATTAAAATTGAAGCGATTTAAATATACCTCCACGGATCGTAAGAATTGAATGAAGATGGAATAAAAAACTTTAGTTTCAAAAACTGAAGCAGATCTAATTACAGCTTTAAAAAGAACAAATCGGATAAGACTATTATCAAGCATGGGGTACCTCGAGGCACCATTCTATGTCCAATCCTTTTCTTCATATACATACACCGATTCATACACCAATGTATGTATACCTTCACTTTGCCTATAACTTGCATTCGAAAGTTTTTTTGTATCTTCCGTAATCAGGTATCAAACTTAGGAGTATAGATTGATCACCCTGAGTATTTTGTATATTCATGAATTATCTTACCATCGCTGCCTTTTCGTGGCACAAACGACCTCGCAGCTGCAGCTACCGCAGCTACGGCTGCGACGGTGGCTGATTGCTGAAGATCTAGAATGTCAGAAGCGATGCTAAGCTCTTCGTTAGATATGGTCGATAAAAGGCTGCTGAATTCTTTTTCTTCGTCAGCTAATGTCTTGTCCGCATCACTGTCTCTTCCACTGGAATTGATAAATTTGATAACGTTGTTTTTAATAATATCGACAATTTTTGATCTCAAAAGTTTTCAAAGGTATGCGAGGAAAAAGATTACCTTATTTCCAATTCTATATTATCGGAAAACCTTTTAAGTACGATTTTCTTGTATGCAATGGAATGTAGGAAATCCTTAACTAACATGTGTTAGTTAGTTAGAGTGGATCCAGAATCAAAACTCTCTGAGATGGAACATCTCTGGTCATCTCCGTCAGGCTCGGGAACTATTAGCAGGGCCTGCAGAGAGAGTAGGACGATTTTGTCTCTCTCTCTATTAACGGGTCACAACTCTTTCAGGCGTCACTGTTTGTGATGAGGGTGGTCAACGACCCAACGTGCACGTGGTGTCGTGAAGAGGAAGAATCCTCGGCACACATCTTGTGTCGCTGTGAAACCCTGGGTTATCACAGGCAGACTATGCTGGGTTCAAGAACTTTGGAACCAATAGAGATAAAATGGATAGGACCTAAGAATGTACTTGCCTTTGCCAAAAGGGCAGGTCTTAGGAACCATCGCGGTTAGAGGCGCAAAAGGGCCCATCGTGTGGCCTATGCACCAGCCACATTCCGTGCTGGATAGCCTCTGGTCCTTATTCATTCATTCAGCCTGTGTTAGTGAACATGAACTATTATAAGGTCTTTTTCGATATCGCCTACTTGGTATCTTTTGAATTTTGAATTTTACTTAATTAATTTATATCTATCGGTATGCAATCTTTTGATCTGTTTTGGTTTGTTCAGTTTTGATACGTTACTTAGAGGTCGCGTTGTACGAAGTCTATGTAACGAAAATTCACTAATTTCTTGCGATCTGGGTATCCATCGGCTTGTCAATCTGTCTATTACTGGCATAATGCCAGTAACCGCTGCAGTTGAGAAATAGTGCTGTGGGGGTCGAAGCAGATGAAGCCGCTTTGGAAGTAGTTGCATTGGCGAAGGAAAAAAAAAGAAAACCATAAAAGCAACTCCAAACTCTATTTACAGAGGGTTGATTGTATTTAGGCTAGTAAAGTGCGACTATTAAGTATAATAAAAAAGCGTTTTATGTTTTTGTTAAGGAAGGATTTGAATTTAGTTAATTATTTCAAATACGGAGCAAGCAGAGCAGCATAAACAGAGTTTGCGATTTTTTAATGTCAAATAACAAATGTCTAAAATTTATCTCACCTGTCCCGTCGTTGTTCTTGATTGGTTCGTACTGACGGTTCATCAATTTCTTGTATAGCATGTTCGCTGCCACGTAGTTCGTTGGGTTTTCGTTCCATTTCGATTTGGATCAAGGTTGATGCAGTCTCCAACAAGACCTTCTCCGTTATTGTATCTCCACTAAAAACAAAATAGAAATATTTTGAACTGTCTACCTGTATACTGGTTAGATTATCACCTACGAATTCGAAGAGGTTAGAAGGGGCAGACAAATATTTTGTTTGTCTGAACCATGGTGGATAATAGCACAGGGTTATTTGTGTTGATAGACCTTTTCCAGGTAAGTAAGGCCATTGTATTTTCCTTATACCTGCTTGGGTGCCTATTATGTATAAAATATAGCATACATCTCAGTAAATAACGAATGTATGACATTTTTTTAAATAAAAGTTGTATAATATTTCATTTCCCATAATATGGCAGTACTCAGTTGTTTTTGATTAAAAAAACAAATGAGTAGGTACCTAACTAAACACATTTAATTTTTTATAATTAGCAATATACCATTTGATCATTTTTTCTCTTTTCAATGACTTAAGGGTCCTGGGTATAGCGCGCGAATTTGAGAACCAAGAAAAGACGTATTCCCGTGTTAGCGCGGAGGCGTGGCAGCCTGTTTCCTTTCTCCAGTGTGTGTGTCTAAGATGAGGGGCGATAAGTCCAAAAACCCAAAGGTAATGTCAAAAGGTCCAAAGGTAAGGTCCAAAGGTCATCATAAAAATGAATTTCGCATTTCCAAGTTCCTGACGGTACAGTAATGACTCAAAGAGCAAATTGAAGAAGAAAGCTTGCGTTTGTGCAGCTATTTAGCCTTTTTTTGATATCGTGTTTGGTTGTTAAATTACAGGCATTTTTAGAATGTATGATTTTGCATTGCGAGTTTTTTTGCACATTAAAAAACTTTTTTGAGAAAATCGAAAGTAGTTGTCATTCATTAAGGTCTTAACTATCGCCTTCTGAAATATTATATATGTAGTTTGAAAATAGAGTGATTTATGCGAGAAACTGTGAGTCCGTGTTTTACATGGCAAATACGTATGTATAAATGTGTGTATCCAGGCCCCTTAAGATATCCGTACCCAAATACAAGGAAATGTTTCAAAAAATTATGACTTTACTAAGTTTATTGCATCAAACATTAACCTAGATATCTGAGATCTGTTAGTAGGCCAATAAAATGTGACAGAAATTTATTGTCATGTGTCAATATGTCTGACATTGTTAATCTGGACGCTTAGAAATATTGATTATGATCGGATATGGGATCGGAAATGAACAAAAGTAGCACGTGAAGTTCTCCAATATTAGCATCCAAATCAAGAACCCACCAGTCATTAGTTAGTAAGACTTTGAGACGCTTTAAGGACACAGAATCTGTCGAAAACTGCTAGGTTAATGTTATTTATGTAGTAGTTAATAAAATGAAGTTTATAATCTTTAGAAAGCAGAGAATCTACGATTATGGTCGGATATGGGATTGGAAATGAACACAAGTAGGAGCAAGTGAAATTTTTCATGAATGTCATTCAAATTGAGAGCCCACCACCCAGTCAGTAGTTAGTAAGACTTTGAAACGGTTTAGGGAGATAGGATCTGTCGCAAACTGGTAAATATAGATATACTAGGTTAAAGATATTGATGTAGTTAACTTAATAAAATAAAGTTAACATGTTGGTCATTGAAAAGAGAAAAAAAACTCTTATCAAATGAGCCTAATAGAAAAGGTAAATTGCTATTAAAGAAATCAATTATTTTCCATTACTCATTTGTTTTCTAAACTAAAAAAAGTGAATACTGCCGTACTATGGGAGATACGATATTAAACAACTTTTGTATAAACATTTACATAATGGGCACCCTGCATGTATATTAGTCCATAATGTAAATATCAAAGCTGGTTTGACGATATGTTGCAGTAGTAATAGTAAAATGGCTAAATAAGCTGGTGAGGAAGATCCCAAGGAAGGCAAATACTGATATAATGCATTTGTTTGAAAAAAAGCTGTAATTAATAAAAAAAGTAAACCAATTATTTTTTACAAAAACGTGACAACGTTGCATGGCGATCTTAAGCAAACCAGTATAAACAACGGATAGTGGCAGCGCTTTGCTTTGTTTTGATCGGTCTCGTTTATTCGGCGATTTTTGAAAGAATTTATGGTTTTATCAGAGCATAAGTGAATAATAGACTGTTTTAGACAATTCCACAAGATGGTGAAGAGCTGTGCGATTTGCAAGAGAAAATTTGATCATGAACAGATCTTATCATTGGTAAGAATGTAAACATATGGTAAATAAATACAACGTGGTGCAAACACACACATGCCTGACCATGGACTTTCCTCCTAACCTATTGGAATTTGTTGTAAATTACATTTTGATTTTCTCAATAAAACTGTTGGAATGTTTAGTCCAACAGAAATTTTTAATAAACCCACTTCTTGTTTGGGTTTATTAAAAATTTAAAAATTTTAAAAGAATATCAAATTTTCGAAAAGATCAAAATTTTTAAAATCTTCAAAAATTCTCTAAATAACAAGATTTCCGACATATCTAAATTTTCCAAATTTTTAACTTTTTTTTTTCCAAAAATTTCAAATTTTTCATATTTATTTCCCAAGTTTTCCAAATTTCATAAATTTCACAAATTTTCCACATTTTCAGAATATTCCGAATTTTGCGAATTTTTGCAAATTTTTCAAATTTTCTAAATTCCAAAAATTTTCAAAATTCAATATGTGCCTTGCTTTTTTGAGATACGGTCTTGACGATCATTTAATTTACCTATGCTGTTGACTTTGTATTTGGCTAGCTCTCCGGCTGTCGGCAAAATCAGCCGGTACAGGTAACGTTAAAACTTCGGACTCGTCAAAAGTGACTCCTGCAGACTCTCTTCTTCCAATCGGTGAGATATTGATCAGCCTAGCCGTGGAAATGCTGCAAGTCGGAGAAGGACAGCTGCTTCCATCGCTACTGCATCCTGATTCTATCGTTGCCATCACCTGGAACATCATATTATAGTCTATGCGATGTAGTCCAAACAGGTCAGACGCTTAGATTTATCCAATGATTAAAAATTGAATACCGTTATGAATCCATTATCCCTTATGAGTGCAAACGAAATCATCCTATACTCGGAATGGTCTGGGACTCTATGGTTCACCAAGCGTACACGGAAATACTCTACAAATTCTTGTCCCCAGGAAGGCACGAATGAAATAGGAGTGACAGTTTCATATCGCCCTCCAATACTGCGCTATTACGGATGGCTCCAACTCCGAACTGGGCGCAGGAGCTGGAGTAGCTGGTACAAAATTCAAGCGTTGAAATTTCAGTAAAACTTGGGAAGTATACCACAACCTTCCAAGCAGAAGTGATAGCTGTAGAGTTGGCAGTCAGAGAGCTGAACAAACGACCCTTGACAAACAAATCTATAAAAATCTTTTCAGATAGCCAGGCTGCCCTGAGAGCACTGAGCTCCAAACAGGTTGACTCAAGACTCATATGGAACTGTATACAATTAAGATGGAAGAAGAAACAAAGTAACTGGTTGGGTTCCAGGACATAGGGAAGTGGAAGCAAAATGCTTTGGCCGATATGTTCGCAAGAGAAGAAACTGAAAAGCATTGCCAGGCAAACTACCTCAGAATGGGTTTTTTACACTCTGCCTCCCGCAAAGGCTAAATGCCTATGGTGTTGCAGAAAAGCTGCAAGAGGATAACTAAGATCGGTGCACATTAGATTTAAAACGCTGCAGGTTGCAGCCGTCGAGAAACTAATTCCCCGGCAGCTCATTCCACAGTGTTGAAGTTCTTCAATAGAAGGAATGCTGGAAGATACTGGTTTGGGGAGTAGGCATCTCGACCTGGTGAGGATGAGCCTCACTAGTGTTTCTTGTTCGCACGACCTTTGGTGTTATTATCTAGGAGAGCTCACTCGTGATAGAATCTGTAACAGATCGTGCACTCTTCTTCGATGTTACAGGCTATGGAGGTCCTTTCGGAGGTTAAACGTATCGACTACTCTAATTATTGCTTTCATCTGGACAGTGTCTAGCACCTTTAGAAAGTGCTTCGGAATGCATCCCCACGCATGGGAGCAATGGTCCAACGATGGTAACCTTCAGGCCTCAATTTTATTTAATGAAATTTTTATAATTATATTTTTTTATTTTTAATAATTTCATTTAATTATCCTTATTATATTATATCGCATGATATTTGTGACATTGTTTCCTACCTTCAGTGAATCCATTCTATTGCCGTCATCATCAGTCTGTTTGTCAAGATCACTACTTAAGGATATTTTAACGGTAGGTATTGCTGAGGTTGATTGTCTAGTTTGCTCGTCGACTACTTGCTCAGTGTGCTCCACTAGGCTTCGTATCGCTCGCTTAAGGCTGTTCGCCCTGTTTATTAGTGCATCTTTCTCGCGTTCCATAAACCTGTAAATAAAATGAGGTCATAAGCGTTTTGATCGACACTGCTGACTTATCTGATGTTATCGATTTAAAGATAAAATCTAAAAATTAACGATGTTAACCTTTATATTAACTGGTGCATACAGCAACCATTTTTATATGGAATCAATAGTTCGTATCCAGAAATAAGTCTTTAGATTTAGAAAAAAACTTCGCCCAACACATTTTGATTTACAGGAGGAGATAGCAATAGCAGGACAGCTCATCATAGATTTTGCAGGTACCTCCGAAATATAACTTCAAAATCTCCATTTTATAGACATTCTCATAGCCTCAGTGTTTATTCTAAAAAAAAATCAAATAAACGTGTACAATATAGTTATTCTTCTACATTTTTTATATTGTTTTAAGAATATTAGGTTAGCTTCAAGAGGCACTTTTCAAGGTTATAAAGATATACAAAATACATTTATTACGATAATATGATATAAAAATAAAGATACTCATTCAAGGGTGGTGATAGATGAAGTTTAGTAGCAGAATGTTACAGATTTTGTTTTATATTTAGTTCTCATTATCATACTTAAATTAAACATTCATCAATTAGCAGACTTTTCAACGCGCTGTGATGCGCCACTGTGTGTTTTAGATCGATACGCCACTGGGCGCTAGGTTAGTGCGCATGTGCAGTGAAGTGGTAGACATAAGGACGATTTTCGCGGTGAAGAAGCGGGTAGTGATGTGCCGAGTCGTTCTTTTGAACGAACTAGTTCTCGTGAACTAGTTCGCCTCGGAGAACTAGTTCATTTAATAGTTCACGAACGAACTAGTAAGGTTTGCAATTGTAAGCTAAGCAAACGGGCTAACGGGCAAGGGGATATTTATTTCTTATTTTATTTAAGTTTTTTGGCGGATTATTTACATTTATGTATAATGATTCTAAAAAATAAATTTTTACACTACTTTCAATTTCAACAGTGTGAGTTTTTCTACTGTAAATAACTTTTGTACCTGTGATACAAATAAGACTACACAAAATTTTTGTGACAAAAGTGCATCAATATTCCTTCAACCAAAACTCCTCAGTATAATCAATATTATATGTATATCATATACACGTACCTCTATATCTTATCAGGCTAAAAATTCAGACATTTACTGTCATTTCCCCTAATTAATGTGGTCCGGAAGAATAATATTTTTTTAAATGATACTTTTTTCACATATATCTTGAAGTATCATTCTATCGTAAGGAAAATTCGCGACAATAAAAGACCAATAAAGAAATTCTTATATCCAAAACAGAATATCTAACAATTAGGTACATGTAGACCAATTAGTATGTTACTCAATGATTAAAGTATTACCACAATCCTTTGTTTCGTTTTTGGTTAGCTGCAGACCGCCTGAAGATGCTTAGTAAAAATAATAAGTTATAAACGCATCACGCTATCGGTCAAACCGTTCCCTGAACTATTCAGTCTTCATAATCGTTCTTAGTTCGCAGTGTATGCATAGTTCGTTAGTGATGGTGACGCTGACTTGGGCCCGACTCGTCAACTGCCACTGCTCCCGTGGCGTTTTCGAGAACGATAACACAAACGAACTAGTTCTTCTTTAGTTTGCGAACTAGTTCGTTTAGTTCTTAATGGAGAATAGTTCTTTCAAATAGTTCGTTCGCGAACTACACATCTCTAGAAGCGGGGAGGCGTGAGTCGATGGAGGCAGGTAGAAGCAGCCGTACCGCCTCTCGACGTCTCGATCGAATTTTGAATGTAACGGGCGTTTTGTCTGTTTGAAGACGCATTGTATTATCCGTTTATTGTACCGAGATTCAGCCAAAACACGAACTGACAGGTACGATGGCCGTCTTCCTACCAATAAGCAAATATCTGGGCAATAAAAAGAGAAGTATGGGTGCCGTAGTACACGCCTTGGTCAAAATCAGTGGCGTGTCTACCAGTTTTATGCTATAAGCTATAAACTAATAGTCAGAAACATACGAGTATGTTTACATTTTTTGCGATCAAGGTAAAAAACCCACAAAAACTGAACACCTGCAATCGGCAAAGCAGTCAAAATGAGATCAATAGTTTTTTATTTTACGCCTATAAAATACCGAGGAATCTATCGCCACTACTGGTTTGCGAACCACGCCCGGTGACTCAGGTTCCACGACTGAGGCAGGTAGTAGGCAGGCGGACCCAGACGACCCAGGGGGAAATGATTTATGGCTTTTAAATCTTGGTAGAGTAACACGTCTGTATCTTCTTCCAATAAATCGTGTATTTTAAAATTCGAGTTTCTTTACACGGATCTACGACTGAGCTAAGTCGGGGTATAACATTTGGCGTACAACGGGTGGCTTCGGTGAAAGAAGTCGCGAACCACGAGCTGGAGGTGAGAGAACAGCAGCTGTAGCAGTATCCCTGTGTGGCTGGTCGCTGTTTGTACTTTGACTACTTGGTTCCTGTAAGTACGTTCCATATTTTTGGGGATTTCGTCGTCGCCGGTCGGTCATTTTAGCAGTTACCTTGACCGTGGCTGGAAAAATAATTGAGCGCTGTTGCCAAATCAGTTGGGCAGTTTCAAGTTGGGACAAGTATCGCGTGAGACAGAAGGAGATAGACTCACCGTACTGGCAGCATTGCAGACAGAGACAATACAAAAAGTCGTCTGGTTATTTCTAGATTTAGATACAGACATTGCTGTTTAGATATTTGAATTTGCTGATTTTAGATAGCAATTTGAATTTACCAAGACTGAGGGAGTTAGGTATTAAACTGATTTATTTAAGAGACTTTTTAGCAGATAGTAGGGTACCTGAATGTATAGTTACTAGGTATGGTTCAGAGGGTATTTGTATTATGTACGTTTTCCAGTAATAGGTTGTTAACGTAAGTTACATATTATATACCCGTATTGTGAATTTATTGTGAGTCGAGATGGCTCGACGAAAGAAGTCAAGGTGTTGTGAGGATGAAATGGAAAATACATCACGTTTAGAAAAAATAGTAGAGTCGTTGGCCCAAAGCATGGCAAAAATGCAAACCAATATTTCGAATTTAGCGGTGACAATTGAAAACCAAAATGATTCAAGGCCAAAAGGGGAGGTCATTGTTAACAAACATTATATTTCTTTATGACGGGATTTAGGGGGTGGAAATGTGTTTTTCTGTCCCGGAGGTAGTTTACATCCAGTACAATTTTTAGATAAGATTGAAAGGTTGTTTCGTGATGCGGGGGTACCGGATGAGGCAAAGGTGGGATTGGCAATAAATTGCTTAAGACAATCTGTGGCCGATTGGGCATTGAACAAAGAAAAAAATTTAGCATCTTATGATGATTTTAAGCGTGCATTCAGGGAGAGGTATTGGAATGCAGAGCATGAAAGAGCTCTGTACTACGATATTAAGTATGGAGAATATACGGGGGGTAGTCGAGGAGACTATTTATTAAAAATTGCGGGTTCGGCGTCTTATTTATCGAATTCCATCGACGAAGGAGACTTAGTTACTATGATTGTGGACCATTTTCCGACGGAAATAAAACGAGGGGTAATTTTAAATGGTATTAAGCGTTTAGACGACTTAGAAAAATATTTACGGGTGCTCGACGGGTCGTATGAAGATGAAAGACGTAGAGGGGGTCCACGGGGAAATTTGAGGACACCGCCTGGACGGAACTTAGGTAATCAGAGCAATCTACAAAGGGAAGGAGGAGGCAATCAGAATAGAGAAATAAGGTATTTGACCAGTTTTAACGCGGAACCAGAGGCGTTATTGTCGGAATCAGAGGAAGAGAGCAAGGAAGAAAATTTTAAATCGCCAGTTTTTAGTGGGGTAATCAGTGGTCAGCTGGTGGATATATTAATAGATTCAGGTAGCCAAATTTCAGCCGTTTCGGAGGAGTTTGTAAGTCAGCTCAAGGATAAAGAAAAAGTAGTCCCTAGTTTACCGATATCGGACATGTCTGTATCAGCTGCTGTAGGTGGAAAAAAATACAGGGTGAAAGAGCAAGTTCTACTCTCAGTTACCGTGGAGCCGGATGGCGATAATACTCAACAGTTTACTTTTAGCAATATATGTGTAGTGGTACCTAAATTGAATACACCGGTATTATTTGGAAGTGATTGGTTGGTTGCGTCTCAAGTTAATTTAGATTTTCATAAAATGGTTTTATCGTTACCTGGAGCGGGTTTTGAAGTAAAAATAAAATTTGAAAATAAAAGGGATGGAGTATTGGCATTAAATTTCATAGCTGGTCAAAACGTGAAGCGTCATACATATACTGACAGTGAATTTCAGCAGGCAGTAAGCAAAGCGGAGAATTTGAACGAGGTGGAGAAAAATAGTTTATATACGTTGTTAAAAAAATATGATGTGGTTTTTTCTGAGACACCGGGTTTAATCAAGGGATTTGAGCATACCATAAAAATGAAGGATAAGACTCCGTTCTTCAAACGTTCTTACCCTATTCCAGTAGCGTATCGTAATGAAGTAGAAAGGCAGGTAAAGGAAATGGTGGCATGGAATGTCATCGAACCTGCACAGACTGAATTTGTTTCTCCTCTTGTTGTCGTTAAGAAACGTGATGGGTCGGCTCGTATTTGTTTGGATGCAAGGATGCTCAACAAGAGAATGGAGAATGATCATGTTCTTCCACCTAGACCGGAAGAGTTGCTCATGAAATTCCGTAAGGGTCAAGTTCTTTCGACTTTAGATTTGACGGCGTCATATTGGCAAATTGAAATAAAGGAAGATGATCGTAAATATACGGGTTTTCTATATGATAACGAAACATACGTGTTTAAGGTCTTACCTTTTGGGTTATCGACTTCAGTAGCTAGCATAATTAAAGCCGTGAAAGAAATTTTAGGACCACAGTCAGAGGGATTTGTTTCAGCATATGTTGACGACCTACTTATTAATTCCGATAATTTTGAAGAACATTTGAAGCATTTGGAGTTCGTTTTACAGAAATTTAAGGAACGGAATGTAACGGTTAAATTGAGAAAATGTATGTTTGTTCGTTCGGAGGTACCGTATCTGGGCCATATCATCTCGGGGGAAGGTGTAAGGATGGATCCTGATCGCATTCGTGCAATACAAGAATTCCCAACGCCAAGAAACATACGAGATTTAAGGGGTTTTTTGGGTTTGGTTAATTTTGATAGGCGTTTTTCGAGTGGGTTTGCGGATTTAACCGTACCGCTCTTAAGATTGCTAAGGAAGGGAGTTCGCTGGGAGTGGCAGAGCGCGGAGCAGGCTGCGTTTGATTTGATTAAGGAAACTTATTTGAAGGTGACCATGGTTGTTCATCCTGATTTTTCTAAAACGTTCTATGTACAAGGGGATAGTTCTGGTTTCGGTGTGGGATCGTGTTTGTTTCAGTTGAACGAATCCGAAAATAGAAATGTGATTGCTTACGCTAGTAGGACTCTTAAGGGGGCGGAGCTTAATTATACTGTGACGGAGAAAGAAGCACTTAGTATCGTTTTCGCTTTGCAACAGTGGAGGTGCATTGTTTTGGGGCAAGATCTTGTTGTCCTTTCCGATCACAAGAGTTTATCATTTCTCATGGACGCCAAGTTGAAAACTGCTCGTTTGACGAGGTGGACTATGTTTTTACAGGAATTTAATTTCCGTATCGAGTATTGGCCTGGTAAAGACAATAAAGTGGCTGATAGTTTATCTAGGAACCCGTTGCCAAGGATAACTTACTCCTCGCCTGATACGAAAAATAGCGTTCATGTCGCGTTGATGAAGATAGTTAAGGAATATCGGTTAGTGAAGGAGAACTTATGTCAAATTGGACAGGATCAGTTAGAGGATGAAGGATTGAGGAAAATCATTGGAGTTCTAAAGGGGGAAAAGATTAAAGGATTGAATGAGAAAAAAGTTGAGAGAATCATTAAGTGGTTCAAGATTCATGATGGTTTATTATTTCGGAGGGGAACTGAGGATAGCCCAGGATACAAGTTGTGTGTTCCGCGTAATCAGGTACTAGACTTGGTTAAACAACAGCATGCAGAGATAGGACATTTCGGGGTAAAGAAAACGATTGCTTTTGTTCAAAGAGCATTTTATTGGGCAAAAATGAGCAAACAGATTAGGAAGGTTGTGTTGTCTTGTGATTTATGCCAAAAATCAAAGATTTGTAAACGGTTGGTAGGAAAGAATCATACAATTGTGACTGATAGGCCAGGTAGATTGGTGTTTTTGGACCTAATGGGACCGTTACCAAAGTCTAGAGGGGGTGTAGTATATATTCTAGCCGTGATAGATGGGTTTAGCCGTTACGTAAAGTTGTATGCGATTAAAAAGGCTAATGCGCGTGCCATTGTTAATCATTTAAAGAATGATTACTTCATTCGAGTGGGTGTTCCGGAGCGAATTATAAGTGATAACGCTACGCAATTTCATTCTAAAATATGGAAGAAAGAATTAGAGAGTTATAACATCCAAGCGTGTCATACTTCGGTGTATTTCCCTGAAGGAAATGTTACGGAAAGAGTTAATCGCGAGATCGGACGTTTATTACGAGCTCTATGTCATGAAAAGCATACGAAGTGGTCTATGTATTAAGTCAGATCGAAGATTGCTTGAATAACGTGGTTCATGAGAGTACCGGGTTCTCTCCAAGTTTATTGCATTTTGGTACGGAAACGCCGAGCCATATCAGCGACCTTTTCCAGTTTCCCGTGTCAGATGTTTCGAAACCGGAATTACAACAGAGGTGGGTGTTGGCTTATGAAAAGTTGTCGGTCAAGGCTAAGAGAAATGACTCTAAGAATGATGGTAAGATGTCAGCGTTTGAAGTAAGTGATGCAGTATTAGTGCGACAGCACCCGATATCATCTGCTCTCGATGCAACTATTAAAAAGTTCTTTCTTTTGTATGAAGGGCCTTATTTTGTATCAAAGATAATTGCTCCGAATTGTTATGAACTGGTGGACAAGGACGGTACGTCGATAGGCCGTCATAATATCAAAAACTTGAAGAAATATGCAAGTCATACTAGGTTGTAATGGGTGATGTTTACTGTTTTAGTTTGCTCCGAAGAATTAAATTCTTTCTTTAAAATTTGGGTTTTCTTTTTAGCACGTGAAATGTGAGGATGGGCATTTTATTTTGGTTTCTTATTCGAGTTGGTTACTCATGTGCTGGGTTAACGGCTCAACAACTTAAGTTTACTGTTTGTGAATCTAATTTTAGTGAATTTTGTTAGTAGTAGTAATAATTCCAAAGCTATGTTTAGAATTATTAAGGGGGTGATGTGATGCGCCACTGTGTGTTTTAGATCGATACGCCACTGGGCGCTAGGTTAGTGCGCATGTGCAGTGAAGTGGTAGACATAAGGACGATTTTCGCGGTGAAGAAGCGAGGAGGCGTCAGTCGATGGAGGCAGGTAGAAGCAGCCGTACCGCCTCTCGACGTCTCGATCGAATTTTGAATGTAACGGGCGTTTTGTCTGTTTGAAGACGCACTGTATCTTCTTCCAATAAATCGTGTATTTTAAAATTCGAGTTTCTTTACACGGATCTACGACTGAGCTAAGTCGGGGTATAACAGCGCCATGTAGAATTCAAGACACAGTATCATATGAAGTACATAATTGAAGACACAGGTGGATAATAACATCGATATTTAGGTGATAAAGGTGTTATGTACAATACTTTTTACTTTTCACAGTGGATAAAGGAGTCAAGGTAAGAAAGAGTATAAAAATGGTTCTATGAAAAATTCTTTGACAACGAAGGGCATCCAAAGAAAAAAAGAAAAACCAATTGATTAGTGATTAAAGTAGTTTTAAGTTTTGTGTTACTTTTGCAATAAAAGACACCAATGTTTCTGTGCGTAGCTCTTTTTTCCATATCCTTTTAATACAGGCTATGCCAATTTTTCATGTATAAAGGTGTCATGTACATTCAAAGTCCATTTTCCCGAGAAATATAAAAGTGTCTCCAAATTAAAAAAAAAACAGACGAAGAAAATACATAACTATGCTTTAAAAATACTTGAACTATATGCCCCAAATGTGGGGCATAAAAAAGTTCCAATCGAAGATCTTTAAATCGGTTTTTCTCGGAATAATTATTTTGTGACATGACACCTTTATCCACTTGTGTCTTCAATTATTTTCATGCACAGGGTGGGGCATGTACGTTAACCCACTACCTTATCTCAGAAGCTGTATGTGATAGGACAAAACATTAGATACAAAAGTTGTGTGATGCGAGTTAGACTTTAGTTTTTCTTTTATATATACAGGGTGATCCGTTGGGGCTGAATCAGCGTCAACTTTTGTATTTAAAATGGAGCACCCTATATATTTTTCGATTTTCAGATTACACTCTTAATTCCAAATATTACTACGGTTATGTTTTTAAGAATTTTGTCCTATTTTTGTGCAAATCGAAATTACACTTTATTTTTTTCGAATAATCAGTGTTTCTAAAAATTACAATATAGCCGCTTCGTAAGACACATGTCATTACTACTATGATCTAAAAGACCTAATAGGAAATGTAATTTGAAATTTTTTGTATATTTATTGAGAAATATATACAGGATGTTTGATACAGTTATTGGAAAAAGCAATTCTGCAAACACTAACTATTTCAAAGAGAATCTCTTATGTATTTTGGTTTGATCGAGCTCGCTTAAACATCTATGTCGTCGTTAATAGCTTAATCTGAAAATCCATGGATATATAGGGTGTTTCATTTGAATTAAAAAAGCTGATACTTATTCGGGCTCAACGGACCACCCTGTATATACAAAATTATAATAAAACTAATGTCTGACTCACATCAATTAACTTCTGTATTTAGCTTTTTGTACATCGTGAATATTTTGAATTCATTCTAGAGTAGTTTTATATGAACAAAGAATAAAAAAAATGTGTTCAAAGCTACACAAGACTAGCATTGCAGATAAATGTTAAATAAATCTGCATTTATGAATCCACCTATCACGGAATATGGAGACCCGCGAAATCGGCGTATGAAGCATTGGTGAATCTTATGTAGGGAATGCTAGCTGGAGAGTGGGTTACGAAACATAATTCATATTCATATGAATTGTTGTAGTATTACCTGTTCAAAAGTAGTAATCGCTGTATAACTTAATAGGCACAGATAATAGTATATTGTTCAACAAGCGGTAATGACGGTAATAACTTACGCAGTTGAAGGGTCGGGCTGCAAATCAAGGGAATCATTACCATGACCGTGAGTTAAATACTATACTTTATCTACGACCAAAGCAATTATCAGTACGACTTAAATACATAATACTTAGGAACTATTGTCAACTTAACCTCACTTCTGTCACTGCAATAAATGAAGTTATTATAGCGTGTATTTAATTATATGAATTTCCAAGAGATTAGTGCTGGTATCTAGCAGGCATTGTTGATATAACCAACGGCAAGAGCGTAAGTTATGAAAATAATTCGCGCTTTTGTTTATAGATTGTATTACCTGTTCAGAAGTAATTTGGTAATTGCCGTATAACTTAATGGGAGTAAATAAAAAATATATTTTATATACCAGGGCACCTATTTTTGTTTACAACTAAAACATAAGGCCATAATAGTACTTGGTCAAGTCAAAATACTAAATTAAAGAGATATTATAGGTCGAGTGTGCTGAGGAAACAATAATTTTATAGACGTCATGCATAATTATTAAGCAGATCTATCAGGTAGGCTATAAAATATTAAACGACACAGTCCAAATAACACGATTCTTCGATCTTTCAGACGCATTCGTTTTAGAGTGCCTCCGTATTGGATATTGCTGTTCATAGTCGATATATTCTAGAGGCAAGTAGACAATTTCTCAAAGATTCTCCTAAATACCCTCAATGAAAAAAATTATTTTTAAAGCTGGTTTTTCACACAGTACGGAATTATTGAGCAGATTATGAAAACTGTCAATTTTTCATAGCCTACCTGATAAATCTGCTTGATAATTGTGCATCAAGCCTACAAAATTGTTTCCTCAGCATAGTTGACTTTAATATCTCGATGATTTAGGGTTTTGACTTTATCAAATCCTATCATGACCTTATAATTTAGTTGTTCGTTAAATAAAAAACAAATTCGATAATACTTTCTCGTAATAAATAAATTTCAGTAGGCAAATAGAAACTATATTTTAAATTTACAGAAAAATCGAAATGTCTCGGAAACTGATGACGTAGGTACAACAAGTGCTATACAAAGATGAAAGAGCATATTAGCGGTTCTTCGGTATAATAAAATATTGGGGGTTACATTTAAAAAAAGAGAAAATCTGGATTTTGCATTCTGCATCACCCTGTATGCGAATATGCGTCGCGGCCTTTTTTATAGCCGATTTAAACTAGAGGATATTTTTAATCTTTTCGTGTAGACAAAACAATTTTTGTTTCATTACTTTTTGATATACAGTACGTTCGTTTGACAGCGATTTGGATATAAAAATGGCCATACCTTTTGAAATATCCTGTGTAATGTTATAATACCTTATATTGTGAGAAGAGAAATTATTAGTAGAATCTAAAAATGGGTTAATATATAGGGTGTCTCATTTAAAAAAAATATATGTTTGCATCACCACGTAGTTATGGATCGCCCTGTATAAATAAAAATATTTTCTGAGTAAGGAGCATATCCATGGCTACAACTTTTATGTACAACTTTTTTCGCTATCTTCTACGATAGTGGAGATATTGACCGAGCCGGTACTAAAAACTCACCCTGTATATTAGTATTGGATGTTTTATGACCGGCTCTGTACCGATCTATCACTCACCTAGATGTCCTCCTATGTTTCCTAAAGTTAAAGTTGCTCAATTCCTTCTCCACCTTCTCTGTCTTGGTTTTATCGAAGGACATCTCGCTGTCAGTGTCTTCTGCCCCCGGGTGCTTTCCGCTATGGCTTTCGTCGTCTGCCGCCTGCCCCTGCAGATTCGCTATCTCCACTTGCTCGCTGGTCAAGGTCTTCAACAGCAGCTCCAATTTCTGCTGTAGAATGTCACATTTTTTCGCCAGCTGATCATCTCCTGGAAGATGTGTCATAAATCTAGGTGTGGATTCGTAATCAGCAAATCTGTCAAACTTCCAGTTAAAAAATGCTCCATTGAAATTGTTCGGAGTGGAATCTATAAAAAATATGTTTAAAAAATTTCAATCTTTTTTCTATTCAGCATTTAAAACCGCTTCAACCACGTAGGGTTATTAGCGGCATAGATGACATAATATAAAATATTAAATGATGTTAATAAATATTAACGCTTTATTAGTTAGGTGTAGGCTCAGAGTAATTATTGTTTATTACTGTGAGGGTGTCGGAGTGCTTCTTTTGTCTGCGGATAGGTTGTTGGATCTTTTCGCATTTAGATAAAAGGTACATTTTTTGAGATGTGTGCTACTGTGTGTAACGCGTCACTATTTTCGAAGATATACTTATGTGTTGGCAGTGTGGCTTATCCGTAGACGTGACATGTAATTTTTATTTGCTATCTTCAATTTGAAGGTAAAGTTAACCTTATTCTAACATCCGGCACAATTTTCTGTAATTTGGTAGTGCTGTTATTCCATTCTTCTTGCCATAGTCTGGTGAGGTGATATTTTATTCTTATTATTATAGGTTGTATACGATGTGTCCGGTCATCGGTGTCGGAGCCTTTACAGGGATGAAATACAGTATTTTTCATCGGAAAATCACCCACCATAAGTAGTTTTTCTTCCACCATAATAAAATGGTAGCCATTTTGTTATTTGTTTAATCAATGCACCAGTGTGCTATTTTAGCCATAGCTACCTACGTAGAGATTCTACAAACACAAAATAATTCTAATTTGATAGCGAAACATGTGGACCATAAACTAACGGTAAACATTTTCCAAATTTCATTTCATATCAGGGCAAAAAAGTCGTTAAAAGAAAATAATTATGCAATTTTTTGCATCTTTTACAGTTTAGTTTAGTTAGTTTTCCCAAAAAATCTAAGCTGTTAATCTACACCTTTTTTATTTCTAAGCGGTAGTACATAGTGTTTTCTAAAAAAATAGCTGCACATCTCAGCCCTAAGTAAAGTAGTTTAGATGCTATGATGGTTTGAATATGACACTTTATTGTCTAATCCGGTAGTTGAGAAGGCAATTAAATATAATACTTAGTGGTCACGACATTTATTTCGGGAAAACCGAGACAAATGTTACAACCATTGTTCAAAATGTCCTCCTTGGTGTTGCAGATATGCTGCTGTACTAACACATGTTGCGTAGAGCGGCCGACCATCGCTTTGACATTCTCTAATCCATTTTTCGACTTAAATAATTTTGCTAATAAGCTCCTCGCGTGTATTTGGCACGTCGACATGCACTTTCTATTTCATTGTACTTCACAAAAAAAATCAGGTAGGGTCAAGTCCAGTGAACGTGGTGGCCGAGCGATTGTTCCACCACGTCCAATCCACGGTGAATATCGTTCATTTAAATGGCGTTCACCGGACCTGACCCCACTTGATTTTTGCTTGTGGGGTACAATGAAACAGAAAGTTTATATCGTCGTGCCAAATACACGCGAGGACCTTATTAACAAAATTATTCAAGTTGAAAATGAATTATGGAATGACAAAGCGATGATCAGTCCCTCTACGCAACATGTGTTGAAAGAGCAATAGTATGTCTGCAACACCAAGGAGGACATTTCGAACAATGGTTGTCACATTTGTTTCTTATTTTTAAAAATAAATGTCAAGACCACTAAGTATTTTATTTAACTGCCTTCTCTACTGCCGCATATTAGACAGTAAAGGGTCATATTCAAACCATTACACTTCGCAAACAAGGTCAATCAGTGAGTCATCTAGCATCCAACCAAAACAAAATAAGAAAAACACAACAAAAATAGTAGGAACAGCTGATCCTGTAAATGAGAAGTTTTCGGCAGTACAAATAGTGAGACGCGTTTGGATACATGCCTCACATTTTCAGAAAGATGTCACTGCGGAAGAACTGCAAAACCATTTATGCAAAAGATATAAAAGAGATGATTTTATCTGCTATAAAATTAACCCTAAGCATCCTTCGCCCAATTTCAGTTCCTTTAAGATTGGCGCTCACTTATCTCTTAAAGAAGAATTATTAAACTCAAACTCCTGGAGCCGCGGCATATCAGTCTCTGAGTTCGATTTTTTTCGAGCCAACCAGAACAAACTACAATTACAATTGCAAGCCCATCATTAAACCACAAAGACAAGAAGCAGTTACGTCTCTCAATCCTTGTCAGGATTTGCACGGCATCCACATCAATATACAGGGTCTCGGCAATAAAATAGCCCGCTTGGAGGTGATACTGGCAGAAAAGGTGCCGGACATTCTATTGGTCAGTGAACACTGGCTGTGTGCAGAGCAGGCCCCTGTAACAACGTTGGCAAACTATACGCTGGCAAACCATTTCTGCAGAACGGAGTCTGGACATGGAGGTGTAGCAATTTTTACGCGGAGAGACATTATTTACAAGCCCATCAAGAACATAGCACATCTTGTTACAGAACGTATTTGTGAATGTGTCGGAATAAGTGTCAAAGTGAATAAGGAAGCTTGTGCTTTCCTAGTGTTTTATCGTCCTCCCTGTGCGGAGATTAATATATTTTTTGAAATTTTTAACAACATCTTGTCAGTAGTTGCACAGAATTTTAAATTTATGGTTATTAGTGGGGACATAAATATAGATTGGTTGTCTAGTAGTAAAGATAAACGCACACTGGTCGATATTTTTGACAGCTTTGATTTGAATTATGCTCTACCCCTTGAGCCAACACGTGAATTCAATAGTGCAGCATCTGCTTTAGATTATGTGGTTTCAAACCTCCCTAACATAAAGGCTACTAACCTTGATATTCACATATCGGACCATAAAGCGCAAGCCTTTAACATACAAATGGGTCACAATCCACCAATTGAGGATAACCAACCAGTCTATATTTATAGAAGGTTCTTTTCTGACAGTAATATCGCCAATCTGAATTTGTTTCTTTCGGTTACCGACATGAGTGAGTTATATAAATCAGGGAATGTAAATGACTCATGGTCAATTTTTTGGAGGAATTTTCTTTACTGTTTGGACAAAGCTTGTCCCTTAACGAAGACAAAGGTAAACTATTGTAGTATAAAAAACAGTTGGGTGGATAGTGAAATTGTGGAAGAAAGCAACAGAATAAAAGAACTGTATTGGCTAAGCAAACATACCTCTAATGCTGCTGAAGCGTATAAGGAAGCGAAAAAACGCTACTCTGAGTTCATTCAGGAAAAAAAAACGTCAGTTCTTTCAAAAAAGAATTAGCGATGCTCCAAACATCTCACAGGAGGCTTGGAGTGTCGTTAATACAATAATAGGGAAAACTCCTCAGAAAGCTCGAACTATGCCAAACATCGTATACAACGGAAGTCACCTCAATGACCCATCAGATATAGCTAAAGCGTTTTGTAATTATTTTTCTAATGTAGCTGAAAACACCTTGTTAACACATTTCAGCAGTTTAGATGGCGAATGTACAAAGAGTTTAAATACATACAACTCACTATACTTCCAAGACATAACAACTGATGAGATTTTATTGAAATTGAACGAACTAAGGAACGATGTTTCTAGTGGTCCCGACGGTATACCTCTGAAAGTTTTAAAAAAAGTGTTCAACCTCATAGCACAGCCGCTTTGTTTTATTTTTAATCTTTCGATCCTTGTAGGTCAATTTCCAGACGCCTTGAAGCTGGCCACCGTCATCCGATTCATAAAAAAGGAGAATGCTCCAAAATCGAAAACTACCGTCCTATATACCTGATATCGGGTTTTTCCAAACTTCTGGAAAAGATTGTTGCTGGTAGATTACAGCTTTATAAAAGAAAACAACATTTTATCTCCATTTCAACATGGCTTTCGTCACAACTACTCAACTAGTACTGCTGTCTTCAGTTTGTTAAATTTCACTTATGACTCTTTAGATAAGGGGAAATATATTGCTATACTTTTCCTCGATCTAACTCGAGCATTTGAGGTTGTCATTGAGAAATTTTTAACTTCCAAGATCAGACAGTTAGGCATACGATCTCCTCTAGATGCATGGATTCAATCATTTGTTTCCCATCGAAAAATCCAGGTAAGAATAGCAAATTGCTTGTCTAAAACAGAAGAAGTACAGTTTGGAGTACCTCAAGGAAGTGTTTTGTCTCCTTTACTGTTCCTACTTTTCATCAACGATATTGACAATTATATAGATTGCAGTGAGTTACTTTTAGTTTTATATGCTGATGATGTGACCGTAGCTTTAAGTGCGGATTCGATTACAGAACTAGAATACAAAACCAATAATTTTCTGCAAAAGTTTCACACGTGGGCCTCAAATAACAAACTCATAGTAAACACCAGCAAGACAAACTTTATGATGATTTCAAATCACCGGGAATCAGAAATTAAAATTTATAACAACTCAGTACAAATAGGAAAAGTAAAGGACACAAAATTCCTGGGCCTTTATATGGACGACAAACTGTTATGGCATAATCATGTCGACTTTGTCGCAAAAAAATTGAACTCAGCTTATTATGCCATCAGAAACCTAAAAAATGTAGTTGAGCGAAGCTATCTACTGCAAGTATATTATGCTCTAGCCTTCCCACATCTCAAGTACCTGACTCAGTATTGGGGTGTGGCATCAGACTGGCAGCGCATTTTTATACTTCAAAAACGGTTAATGAGATTAATTTTCGGACTAGGTCCACTAGAATCATGTCGCAGTCACTTTAAAAGAAACAAAATCCTCACCTTCCCATCTATTATTATATTGGAATCAGTTATGATCATCAAACAAAATATAGACGGTTTTACGTTGAATCGTAATATCCACCAGCACAACACCAGGAATTGCGGTGCTATTCATATTCCGCAATTTCACCTAAGTACGTATAAAAAAAGTCCTTTCTACTTATGCAGTACCATCTATAATAAATTACCTTCGTCAATAAAACAGATACAAAGTATTCCAAAGTTTAAAAACAAAGTGAAAGATCTGTTGATAGAGAATAGTTTTTATAGCCTAGCAGAGTTTTTATAAGATGCCCCACTAATAACCCACAACATAATTTTGATTTTTAACCTGTTTTAATCCATATTTATATAGCATAGTGCATTTTAATTGACCTTTCATATCCTTGTAAATAGGCACCATGAATAAAAGTTACTCTACTCTACTCTACATCACAGTTTCTTAACTAATTTCTTTAGAGCTAAGATGTATAGCTATATTTTTTATGAAACGCCGTATACTATCATTTAGAAATAAAAAAATGTTGGTTAACAGCTTAGATTTTTTGAAAAAACTAAAATTAAAAAAAAAATAAAAAAATTACATAATTATTTTCTTGACACTCATACACCTGGAAGCTTTTGGGGGGCAAAAGCTATACGAAGGCAAGAAGAATATGACGCCAGTGAGAAAGGGAGGTGGACTCACAAGTTAATCCCTAATATAAAAAGATGGCTAAGCAGGAAATACGGCCAGCCTAGTTACTACCCTACACAATGTTTTAACAGGTCACGGAAGTACTTTTAGAATAGGAAAGACGCCCCCGCCACAGTGAAAATACTGTATCGAGAATGACAACGTGTATCACACTGATAAAACGTACTCGCTGGAGAGAAGAAAGTGCTGAAATAAGAAGAAATGTTAGCGGAGAGCTCGGTGTAGAAAACCTCATTCAACGTATGTCGGAATCGGAACAAAGGTGGATAAATATCAGTAATCAGATAATTAAAATAATGAGTGTAAAAGAAAGAGAAGAAATAGAAAGCAGACGGTAAGGTAGGAAATCTCTATCTCAAAGTTATGTCAGTATAGAAGGTCCCGAGATGATGAGACCGACGAAGAAAGAAGGAGGTTTTTAGACGGTAGGAGTCCGGCACTACCTGGATTACCTTCCCAGGTGTCCAATGTAGAATTTTCCTCATTCAACAAAAAAAAACATACTTGAGGCAAGTTATTTAGTTTGAGCCGTTGAAAAAATATGCAGCTGTCCATTTTTTTGTTATATTCTCAGAATTATATATACAGGGTGTTTCTTAAGTTGCGACTTTCTTCACGGGGCATATAGTACTCGCCAAAATGAGCGATTTTTCCTTAAAACATATAAATTAATATAGGGATATCAAGATATTGACCGATAATAAAATCATCATTTCTAGTTTTATTCCTGCTCGATTAGATCAAGAATTATGATGCAAAGGAGTTCAAACACTTTGTTGAGATACTTGCACAAACGAAACTAGACGTAGAAGATCGGTTAATAAGTTTCGACATCGATAGCTTATACTCAAATGTGCCAGTTGGAGAGGCACTGGGATAATCCAGAAGATGTTACAAGAAGAACCAATTATGAAAGACAGAACGAATCTTCCAGTGAGTGGAGTTATGGAGCTATTAAAGTTCTGTCTGGAGAACAACTATTTTCAAGAAAAGGGCAAGTTTTATATGCAAGAAGAAGGACTACTCATGGCCCATGGGATCACCGTTATCTCCAGTCGTGGCCAACCTTTACATGGAATGGTTCGAATCAACTACCATTGAATCGTCACAAAGGGGTGATACACGTACGAACTTTAAGTACGCGGTTTTTAAGTTCGCGAACTTACTCGGCTCGACGCGGTGACACACGTGAAGCTGAAATCACTTATTTTGATAATTTTCCTAAATAAACAAAACTTTTAACAAGCGCCAAACACAACAAGCGTTGCGCATCGATGGCCTGCCAAAACAAAGTGGTGGCTCGCGGCTCGCAGTACGAGCTGAGACCAGCTACGAGCAACATTTCAAACCAGTTGGCTCGCCGGCGGTTTGCGCGACGGTTTTAAAGTACGCGTACTTACGGTGACACACAGGCGAAAAAGGTCGTCGAGCCATAAGTACGCGTACTTGCTCGTACGTGTATCAGCCCTTTTAGACATCAAACCGAAGTTATGGCTTCGCTAGGTTGATGAGACGTTCATAATCTGGAACCGTGGAGACGAACAACTGGTAACGTTCTTTTCACATCTCCAGAACATGAGACCATCCATAAAGTTCACAAAAAAGAAGAAAACAACAACAATAGCCTTCCTTTTTTGGATGTCTTGGTAATGAGAAAGAACACCGAAATAGAAACTAAAGTGTACAGAAAACCAACACACGCAGGACAATACCTGCATTATGCCTCAAACCATCCAACATCAATAAAGAAAGGAGTCATTTGAACGTTGGTGGATCGAGCCAAGAACATCAGTTTATAACACACAACAGGGACTGCATGAGGAGCTACGTCAAGTTAAAGAAAATCTGTCAAAGAACGCATATCCCAAGAGGCTAGTAGAAGCAACAATGCAAGAGAATGGTACTAGCGGAAATAAAGGTCTTGAAGAACACAGGCATTCACTCAGTATACCATATGTGAAAGGACTATCAGATGCAGTCAGAATAATAGGACACCACTCTCCGAAGTCTACTAACGAAAACAAAACCCAAAAATGAACATCAAGAAACTAAAAACTGCATCTACGAAGTACCATGTGAATGCGGCAAAGTATATATTGGAAAAACCAAAAGACCTCTAGAAGCGAGAATTAAGAAGCACAGACTCTACACCCAGAGAGCAGAGACAGGGTAGTCCGGAATAGCAGATCACGCTTGGACCGAGCACCACAAAATTATTTGGAAAGATACAAAGGTTATTCACAAAGAACCTCAATGGTACTGCCGAAAATTCAAGGAAGCAGCTTATATCGCCGGCACAAAAACGTATACAGCAAGCCTAGTGTGGAAATTAGACCAACATGGTAGCCCCTTATCAGAAACATAGAGAAACTAAAATTAAACAGAACAGAATTGGGACATAAACGTTGCACTCAGTGACCATCGAACGACCACGCCATCATCAGCAAGAAGCGACGTCACTGACGCACTCAGCAGAACGCGCACCAGCCAATCAGAACAAGCCACGGAAACCGACACGTCAGCACGACGAGAATAAATTGCGATGAAAGAAACATGTTCGACAGTCTACCCGAAGACGACTGAAAATACCAAATCAATCGAAACGTTGCATTCCAAAATTATATAGACAATGGAAGTCCGAAAAAGACATTTTGAAACATCTACCTCTGCATAGTAAACAACCAGCACAATATCTCTGAGGATTTCCTATATAAAAAGGGTTCCCACAAAATCTGATCTTGGGATGATTTATGGATGATTTTACGGCTGTGAAGTTTGGGTAGAGATGCGAATATGAAAATATCGATACCGGTACCAACTCGATATTTTTCAGCCAAATAGGCGCGTTTGGTTCGTACAGAGAATTTTGTGCAATTGATTACACCCCTCAATAATAATATAATTATTTTCGATACCGATACCCCTACAAAAGTATCGATACCAGCTTGGAATCGCTCAAAAAGTATCTATGCTGCGTTTCTACCTTGCCCCCAAATTTCAAACAACTGTTGACGTGCTACATCGGTAAAAACAACAAAAATGGTGCAACCGTTATAACTATAATGAATTGGTGGACATAATTTTGGTATACGGTGAATGTGGTGAAAATGCCTCTCAGACTTCGTGAGTGTAAGCTGATTAGTTGAAGTTATGAATGACAGGGGTACAATTCAATTTTTTGGGATAATGTCCACCTAAGATTAAGCCTCAGTTAACCAAAGCGGTGTAAACAGCCATGAAAATCGAAGGAGTGGAAGACTTCTATATACCATCTTTATGTAACGAGTTAATCATTTTCACTTGATTTTCCAAATTTAAATCTCATTTTTCAATCCATAAATAAACCTTAATCATTTCACCTCAATGGACTAAAATGTTGCCTACGTTCTTAAATCCGTGTTCAGGAGTTTAGCGGTGATGTTAAGCTACATGTAATCATCCCCTAACTAATTTTCCGCAAAGAAATTCTTTCACAACTCTTATTAAGTAATTACGCAACTACAACTTCGCTGCTGCTTGGTATAAAAGAAACAAGGCGTCCAATATAAACTGGCTTTCCTCACCCTGCGTCAGAGAACTTTCCACTAACTGCGCAGCAAAATCCTTGACAGTCTCGCACAGCCTTTTTGCCGCATTGATGATCACCGACGTTTCGTCACTTTGCAGGATGTTCTGAATATGGCCGACTAACGAATCCTCGTATTGCGCGATTTGGTGATGCAGCTGACCATCTGGGATACCCGGTGTCAGTGACAGCTTCGGCATGGCTATGTGACGCTCGAATGCCATTATGCTCCACCTGAAACAAAAAGCATTATTTTAGCCTTTTAGTTTATTTTCCTTTTATTCTTATATTTTAGGTTAGGTTAGGTTGAAAATTAGTAAGGCTATTATGCCCTGTTTCACTACTAGTATATTGTGGCTCACACCTGTCTAGAGTTCACCGTACAATCCACACCTCTTAACAAAGGCAATGGTCGTGATGGGTGAAACTTCCTTGAAGTCAGAAGGTTCCAGTTGGGCAGTCTGAAACCTGGCTCTTTCCAGTACTGAACAGAGAGGCACAGAATATGCTGGGCTGTTTTGACTTCCACATAGCAGAAGCGACAGTCTGTTGTTTGTTCAAGACATAAGTTCCGCAAGTGGTTTTTGAGACTCCTGGCTATCATTTCTGCCGATCTCTCTGGGTCCCAGTCTAGAATATCTACGAAGTTACAGCTTATACAACTAACAGATGTATTGATTAATGGAAAAATATAAATTTATTGGCGTTCTAAGCACTAACTTCTTACCTATCTAACATTTTTGTGCTAGCCTTCTCGTATTTTTCCAAAAGTTGCGGCAGGTGAGTGTCATCGTCACAGGAAGAACCCCAGCCCAAAACTCGTGCCAAATCATTCCCCGTCCCAAGGGGTAGGACAGCAACTTGACACTGTTTCTGTAATAAATGAAAAATATCAATTATTCCAAATCACGAACTTCAGTAGATACTTTAAACAATTCGACACATCTCGGAGGTCCGCAAGGGTCGGCACTAGCACCAACCCTCTGGAACATTCTGTACGATGGGATATTGAAGCTACCGCTACCCGGTAGCATTAGAACGATAGGCTTCGCAGATGACTTAGTTTTAGTCGCGACAAGGACGAGGTATCCCTATCATACAAGGTGAACCGGGCCTTGCAAAGGATTGGCGACTAGAAAGGTGACAGTCACCTAGTTTCAACTCCAGAAAAGACTACTACGGGGATATAGGATAAAGAGGAAAAACGTGAACTTCCAGCTCAGAAGCAACATGATAATCCCTAGTTAACCCAGATGGCAGAAGCTACAATAGCCATGCTTTCTAGACAGATGCTAGAATATTGGTGGACCCAGTAATAGTGAAAGAACACTCCTGAACGAAATCGTCCAGTCGATTGTCCCTTACAGAGCGCCAGTTTGGCACAGGGTACTCAAAAGGAAGAAACATCATCAGGAGCTGTGCAAACCTACCTAAAGATCTGAAGGCGGATAACATGGTGACGCTAATGATCTCCCACAAAGTCTATTGGTAGACCATTCAAGAAATTTTTGAGCGCCAAAGAAAGCGAAAAACGTAGAAGCGATAATTAAACCTTAAGATCAACGATCTCAGGCCAGCCTCATGTTGTTATGTCCTTCGACGAAGGTGTTGTGGACGGTAGGAGGGCTTGGAGGTAAAAAGGAGGGAACGGGTTTTTAGCGGGCTGTGGTGGCATGTCGGATGGACGCGTTGCGTCCGTTGGACATGCGATCAGAGGACCCAAGCTGGTTCAACGTCGGGCGGGCAGACTTCTTCTCACACTTTTGGGTGGGCATGTGTTTTCTGTCTTTGTGATCAAGCTGATTTCCTAAACCCTCTATAATAAAAAAAACCAGCGGGATTCGTATCTAAGACCTCCGGATTTCTAGTCTGACGCTCTGCCAGTTAAGCCATGGCGGTCATACCAACCCAGCTTGCAAAACGTTCGCCAGATATGTTGAGCCGGCTGTGGGGCTGACAGCAGGTACGATTAGAAGGAAAACAGAAGTGTGGCTGCAAAATCAACATCTATGAGATGGCGAAGAATCTCTGGATATCATCATCAGGCTAGAGATCTTGTTTTAGGACCTCTGGCTGAGGTGGGCCTGCTATCTGGCCTTAACACCTTCAGACGTCACTTGTATGTGATGGGGGTGTCAAGCGACTCGACGTGGGCACGCTGTAATGCGGAATAAGGGTCTTCGGCACACATTGTACGTTGCTGTGTAGTCCTTGGGTAACGCAGGTAGGCTATCCCCCCAGGTCATCCTCATCTTTGCGATAAGGGCTGAGCTTAGGATCTAGGGAGAGATGCATAAGGGTCCGTTTTTACCCTTAGTGTAAATTTAAAGTACCTAACATTTCCATTACCTTTGTCATTTACGATAGGCCCTAATCATTTCTAGTACTTCTGACCTAATAGAATTACTAATCTACCCTTACTACTACTACTGCTAATCAAATACAGCCTTTATTTTAAAGAAAATATTAAGCATTTTTGAATAATTAGTCTTTCGAAAAATACCGAGACAGCTGAAACCTGCTGTATTCATAGTCGCGTCTACTTAAAGGAACCTCAAGTGTGGCCTTTCTTGTGTATCGGTTTTCTACATAACATCTACGAGGCAGAGGGATTCATTTGGCAACGTTATCATATTTCAAATATAATTCAATTTGTTATGCTTATGCCTACGTGATTAGATAGTTTTTGTTATCCCTTTTTGTTTTGTGCCAGTATTTCGTGTTTTGTGCCGGAAATTTTTCCGGATGTGACAGAAATTGACAACACCTTACTCCAAAATTAACCTACAAAATGCCTTGACTGCAACGAAATGTTGACATGTCATGTTGATATTTCGTTACTTGAGTATTACTCAAGGTACCCTAAAGTAGGTGTCAAAACACAAAACCTTACTTAAGAGACCCTTAAGAATTAAGGGACCCTAAGCATCGAAGGAAGAATAGTAAGCTTTTTACTCCAAATAATGTGATTTTATTAATTGGCCAATAGAATGTGATATATCAACGAGGAAGCCAAGGGACAAGTTTCAAATTTACATTTCCCTGGTATATGAAATGAAAAACTAAATTTTCTTAATACTTACGTGCATATCGAGTTTATCAATCTCCGAAAGCACCCATCCCACGGATCCATCCCCACTACAAACTAGAATCCGAAATGGGTCAAAATGACGGAATAACCTCAAGCCTAGCCGAGGTCCGGTCGAGATGAGGTCGAATACTTGGGCTGGGTTCAGCAGTTGCTTGAACTTACGGAGGAATTTCACACCTTGGTTATCACCTGAAATAAAACATATTATGTGAGACTCCAAAAGAGCAAACGTTCCGTTGGTGTTGTGATTTATACTGCAAACAACACAATTACAATAATTCAGTCATCACGTAAAGCAGGTGAAGGTCTAGCAAATATTGCCACTTCCTACCTATATGATTACAACGCCCATGATAAATTGTTACAGAACATAGGCCCAGAAAGGTAAACATCATGTCAAAGAGCAACAACGTTTGTTTACTGTCATCGATGTGTTATTTGTTGGTTCAAGAGAAAGGGGGAGGTTATTTATGGATCGAAATTATGGAGAAATACGTTTCGCAGGATTTGTAATTATTTTGAATTCATAATCGTCCAAAAGAGAGAACAGCAAGACATTTTTGGACCACCAAAAATAACGAATTTCATGGCTATCGTTATTTTGAGCATATCTACGCAGTAATAAGAGTTAATGATTTCGATAACGGTAGCGAAGGTTCGATATCTACGGCAAATAAGGATAACACGTTTTCCGTTATTTTTGACATGGAACAGAAAATAGTTTTTTGCACAAGACAGAGAATTGTATGGTATAACTACTGTGAATTGCATTACCTTAAAAACTAAGTCCTGCGTGACAATCGGCATTTTATTTGGGAAAAATGGGAGCGGTGGGACAGATATTTAGTTTTCATTAGCAGATTAATACTTTATATAGACACATACTACATACTCTAAAAGGCTTTTAATATGTTTGTCTTTGTATCCTTCAACAAATTTTACAATCAGTATGCACGTCACCTATTTATAAGGGGTTCTCAAGTATTTCAAGGTCTAGGATATGTACAGGGTGTCCCATTTTGGGCACTTTTACGGGGTATCTCGGTTATTGTTGAAGATAGAGATTTGCGGTCTTTGCGACAGTGTGCTACTTTTTTGTGAAACTAAAGATGCTGTCAACAACAAATTATCATGGCTCTCTTGGTTTCTGAGATACAGGGTGATATCGAAAATAATCGATTTTGGGACCACCCTCGTATCTCGGTTGTCTTTTATTTTATTGAAAGTCTAAAAAGGAATCTTATAGAGCTTTTGCGTACAATCCAGTGGTGTAGTTTGATTTTTTCTTACTCTAACCATTTTTTAGTTATGAAGCAAGCATATATTTTTCTAAATGGAACACCCTGTATTTTATTTTTGAAGTCAATAGGAAATAATTCAAGCTTTTCAAAAATATATATTAGTAATAAGTTGTTTTGAAAATTACGCTTAAAATTTGATTTCTCCAATTTTTACTTTATTTGTAGCAGTAGGCCATGGTTAATCAACTATAAATAATAAGCATCTAAACAGGTATTACTCTACAAGACACACAAGAATAAGCATCTAAACAGTTATTACTCTACAAGACACTTCCTACTCAAATTCGAAATAACAGAATCAAAATACATTTTTTTAAATAAAAGTGATGAATATTCTGTTATTATAATATTGAGCAGATAGTGGGATATGACTCATCTATTAAAAACAAAAAAGCAAATCTATAAAAAAATTGCGAAACTGACAGCTTTTAATTATATTTTTACTAAATATAGCTTTGTTCTTTCTGTGTTTTCATTTCAATTATTGTTAATTTTCTATAAAAATGGCAGCTTAGATACCCAGAGAGACAGCAACCGTTTTCAGATATATTTGCTCGTCTAAAAATAAATATAGTTAGGTACGGATCCTTTATTCAACCGCGTTCTAAAACTTATCTTAAGGAAAATAGGGAGCAAAGGGACACAAACGTATTAGGTTACATAGAAGCAACGCATTCATCATCTTGTAAGCACAAAGAAGAAGCTGTTGGGGTACAAAAATCAACTGCAGAAATAATTCTAAAAAAAAATACAATTACCATCCATACAAGTTTAAGATACTTCAACATTTGCACAGGATCTAAGTTTGGGAATTTTTAATCGCCATAACACGAAGGAGACCAATAATTCTTTTAAATTCCATTAGAAGAATAAGAAATTGTGCCAGATTTGCATTCGAGAAAATAGTCTCCAACTTGAACCAACACCTCTAAAAGCTCCTCGATGTTTTTAGGTTTAATTTTGATTCAAATTCAAATTTAATAGTGTGTTGATATTCCTCAGATATAATGTTTGGTTTTAAGTAATGTAACATAATAAGTAATATTCACTGAACATTATCACAAATAGTAGTTAAAAGCGTTATAAAATACAATTAAATAATTGAGTTTAAAAGTATTAAGTATCTTGTATCTTAATAACTGTTTACTTGGGTATTGTTTTTAATACATTAGTCATGGCCTACTGCACAAATAAAGTAAAAAATGAAATTTTGAGCTTAGTTTTCAGAAAAAAATCATACTAATATATATTTTTGAAGAGCTTGAATTATTTCCGATTGACGTAAAAAAACATACAGGGTGTTCCATTTTAAAAAATATATGTTTGCTTCATAACTGAAAAATGGTTAGAGTAAGAAAAAATCAAACTACACCACTGGAGTCTACAGAAAAAATTCTATAAGGCCCTTTTCTAAACTTTGCAATAAAATAAAAGACAACCGAGATACAAGGGTGGTCCCAAAATCGATAATTTTCGATTTCACCCTGTATCTCAAGGAGGCCATGATAATTTTGTTGACGGCATCTTTCGTTTTACAAAAAAGTAGCAAACTGTCGCGAAAACCGCAACCCTTTATCTTCAAAAATAACCGAGATACCCCGTAAGTGCCCAAAATGGGACACCATGTACAGTGGTACCTACTTGTTGCAAATTACAGTAATGCAACTAGGACCACAATTCACAGGTGCCAGAATAACCGTTACTATAAACTGTCAAAATCATAAACAAAACAATATATGCTTGTTTCCTCGAACTTTTGCAGCAAATAGCTGTTAAACATAACATGAAAATTCCCAGTTCCCTCAAACACTAGCTTTCACGTCCTGTTAGTTTTCACATTGACGTTTCATCAATTTGACGAATTCATGTTATACTATGTTGTAGCACTAATAACGCTCTGAATAAGTCTGCATGACTTTACTTGATATTGAATTATTTTCAGGTGCATATTACAACAAAAATTATATTTAAAAACTAGCTGAATACATAACTATAATAAATATCATTGTATTACACCAACACTAGTCATGAACGAAATTCACATACTGGGATTCTATCGCATTATTTGTATTTCCAAGGTAAGCGTGTCTTGATACGTGATTTTAACTTTCAGCATCTCATCCACTCCAATCATCGTGTGTGTGAAATCATCCAAGTATTGTTATATTATGTTACAGCTATGTTTAGAAGTTGAAACTAACATTAGGCCAAACAAATATACGTATTCGGTATTATATACGATTATAACTTATTAAGAAATTTTTTATAAGAAAGCACAGCATTATACTACATATATTGTATATTTATGATGTAATTCGACATAGCTGCAACTATAAAGGTATATCAGTTATGCTAAAAAATTATATATCTATATTCATGACAACGCGCTGAAAAAGCACATGTAAAACTTTGTTTTTGAACCTCGCAAATTCGCCTTTAACTCCCTGATCGCTTTCTACAAAGACTGTTTTGATATCTAATGCTTTTATTTCAATAAATTCCCTATCAGAATATATCCCTTCGCTTGTACTTTTTTGAAGCAAGGCGTGGAAGATTACCCGAAATAGTCGACAGCATATCAATCTCTTAAGTTGGGTATTTCAAGCGCTAGTTTGCAACCTATTTTCCACAAGAATTTACATGCTTACAAGAATCAATTGTTTTAATAGCTTAAGCCAACTGACCATTTTTTATGCCGCCTGATCTAAGATGGGCTCATCAACAACGTAACATTGATGCTGATTTTCGTCCAAGAATCATCTTTAGCAATGAAGTGCATTGCATATCTGTTGGAATACTAAACAAACCAATAGGTTATATCTAGGCTAACGAATATCCACGGGATTTTTTAAATCAGCCAATACATCCTACATTCCTAAAAAATAACTGTGGGATGCGTTGTGGTCGAAAGGCAAATTGGTCCGTATAATTTCGGGGATTAATCTGCATCGTAAATACCAATATCAATACTGTGCGTTATCATTCAGTGATACGGGAAATTGAAATATATTGATGCTGATGCTGTTTATTTTCAATAAAGTTGAGCAGTCGCTCACACTATCCATGCTGGTATTGTCCAAGTGATGTCGTTTTTGGTAAGCGTTTAATTTCATTCAATGGACCAGTGGATTTGATAACCAGATGATGCGATTTGACACCATTAGACTTTTTTTATGTGGCTATTTGGAAGTACAAGTCTAATGATTACCCGTGGTTTGCACCGTACATAGTTAACTTTTGACTTAACTATCTAATGCTTAAAGATTTGCATCCTTGTACTGGTCAGTGTCAGTTTTAATTTTATAATAAATTACGAGTTAACCTTTTGACAATGAGTACTTTTATATTTTTAACGAATTTCCTTAGTAAGGCTGTCCATATTACTGTATTTAGATGAGCGATTTCGTTTTCGATATCCTAGAATCGCTTCGTTGCGTTTTCTTTCCTGCGTCTATTTTAAACAACCGTACGTAATATATGAAAAATAACTTTTAATCATGACATTATTGTGTTTTTTTGAAATAGGATATTTTCCAACTTGCAAGTTTTACCTGTTTAATCGCTAAAATTTATTGTTTTAATTTTTAGTAATGGTACTGTATACTCTGTTTCATGATTATTTAGTTTTTCACTTTTTTATTGAATAAAAGTTGATTGTACATATTTTAATGCACTGTTATTCGATTTTTTGCATTATGTAATTAATAGCTAACTCAGGATTTCTAAAAGTTATGGTTATTTTATAGGATTTTACTCATCAACCCACAACACTCGCGACCCTCACGTCTTTATCAGCCTGTCATTACTGTCACACATTAATTAACCTCGCTTGTGGCGCGATATTTAATTTACCCAAAGTAGACCAAGAAATGATGTAAACAAACATTTGTCAATGTCAGTAAGAATAAGAAGTGGAGGTTACAGTGACGGCTTGTCTGTAAGGGTTATAGGGCTACGTCGCCCCATACAAGAAATCGATTTTTGCAAATATTAAAATTAACCTATTGTATCATTTACCTACCCATACGATTCTTAATAAAAATATTACATTCCACGGTTATTAATTCATTAATGTATAACTTTCATGCGACTCCTTCAGTTTTGTTCATTGCAATCATAATCTGACACCGTCCTGCATGGGCATGGGCCATTAATCCTATGGCCGCGAATTCCCGCATTAGTACACGTCCTGTCGTTCGGGTCCACTTGCCAGTTGGCCCGGACAGATACGGAGTTATAATGTGCAAAAAGGCTATGAACGTTATCGCCCTCGCCACATCAGTCTAGCGGCTAGCGGCGGTCTGTATGTTGTGAGGCTTGTGCTTCGCGCAGCGTGCGCGTGTGTCTATTTGTTTGTTTTGAAATTATGGCGAGCAACAACGTACAAAATATTTTAAAAGCTAATTTCGCAGGGCTTTCGCTGGCTGAAAAGGGCCGTATTAAACTTCTGGGTAGACCGATTTCCAATTCAACCGGAGTTATGTTTGTAAATAGAGAAAACGATGACAGACGACAAAGTAGAGTAACATTCTTGGGATGGTCTCATGAAATGCTTACTACGTCACACCTTTAGCGTAAAATTTTTTATTTGAACTCGCCAGGGTTTTAAGTAAAATGTCCGTTACATGGTTTTTGGAGACGTAACATCAATACTTCATAATTTTATTTTTGGTAAATACCCCATTGGTAACATTGTAGAGTTTGCTGTGATCATTATGGGCCTTTAACCAATACTGAAATGAATAATATTGAATTGAAAAGTATCAATTTTTTAAAAGATGCTTTCTTATAAAGAGACTAAAGACTTAAATAACGATTCGGAATCTGTAAGTTTTTCCAGAAACTCCAGATTTTGGCATAATACAAAATTCTAACCTAAACTAAAACAACTTTAAAGCAAACATGCGAGTCTGGCCCATAAAGCGACGAATATAAGATCAGACGAGTTTGCTGTTTGAAACCCACAATATATGTAGTTCATTCACTACATAGGTTAAGCTCACCCTTGCGGTTAATGCAGTTTTATCGCAGTGAGGCTCAACTAGGTCGTGTAATTAATGTTTTTATAATTGCGAAAACACTCTCGTACCCGCATATGGTGCATGTCGCATGACTTAACAAACAACGTGTCAATTTAACTTTGCAGCCGCACGTTATTTTTACATAAGATCATATAGGTATCAGCATATAATGAGATTGGTGATGTGGTCACAGCATAGTAAACAACCAGCACAATATCTCAGGTTGGCGGAAATTACTCGCGCATCCCCCCTTTTGGATGATTTTTTATAGGGATGCTAACGATACTTCGATACTTGTACTTCTGCACTAATATCGAGTATTTTTATCTTAAATACTTTTTGAGCGATTCCAAGCTGGTATCGTTACTTTTGTAGCCTCTATCGGTATCAAAAATTATTATATAATTATTGAGGGGTGTAATCAATTGCACAAAATCCTCTGTCCGAACCAAACGCGCCTATTTGGCTAAAAAATATCGAGTTGGTACCGGTATCGATATTGTCATTTTCGCATGTCTACCCATACTTCACATCCGTAAAATAATCCCAAGGTCAAATTCTGTGTGAACCATTTTTATATAGGAAATCGTCAGAGATATTCTGCTGGTTTTTTACTATGCTATATGTAGCTATGATGTAGCTTCCTTCAAATGTAGACTTTTATACTGCCCTACTTAAACAAAGCGCCGGATCTGTGAAGAAGTCGAAATTGAGTAAAATGGGTTTTTGTTAATAGGCTTCGCCATTGTAGATTAATTTCAATATTGTTTGGTTTTATACTTTTTCGATGAACCTAGAGGCAGAGAATTAGTTCCAGTACATAATTTTGCCAAAAATATTGATACTTTTTTCAAAAACAGTGGTTAAGTGGCTTTTGTGTTTTTACTAAGCAAGTTATAATAATATAATTCCTGTTACTTAGGAATATCACAATACTGCATCTTTTAGAAGCTTTCTATTGTTTATTCATAATAAAGTTTGATGTAAAATAAGCCAGACCAAGTATGCATACATTACTTTATTACAAAAAATACAGTTTAAGGCGCAAGGTAACAAAAATCAGAAAAAAACAAAACAAAACTTCGACATTTCACTTAAAGTTCACAACAGAAACTAATCACATGCTCGATACGTAGGTACATGGTATTTACCAGTTCAAAGTAGTGATCATGCTTAGCCAAAATACCTTAACCATGACGTTCTTAGGAATAAGGCAACAAGGTGATGTTCGTATTTGTAAGGTACTGCATTTATGTTAAGCGTACTCACGTATTTTTTCAAATACTGCATGAATTATCACGTATTTTAACGAATTCGGCTGAACTTGTGGCGTTTTTATTAGGTATGTAGGGTACATATAGGCCTAAAGATTAGAATGGTAAAAAAACCTTAATTTTCAATTTTTTTGGAGTTACTACGTTTTAGCTAAGGGCGGAAGTATAGCACAAAAGTTTACTGCCGCTTTTATATAGCGTTGGACTTGTTTTAGAAATTAATTTTTGAAATGCCGGGATTTTATGTGAAAAAATTATAGTTAAGGCAATGACACGTAATTTTCGTGTCCAGTAAGAAACCGGATGATGCTTGGTATTTGAGTTTTGCTGGCAGTTTGGAAACATTTTTGTCACTGGACCATAACTCCAAAATGGGAGGGATCGGAGATGAAATGATAAGGAAGGCGTTCAATAATTTCACCCCCTATAAGGATTGAAAAATGGGGTTAAACATAATGAAAGTGGTTAACACTGATGCATGTCATAGTTGGACCTCCCAAGGACAGATATAAAAAACGTCATCCGTTTTAAACAATATGAACAATTTTTTAACGATTCTTAACAAAAATGACGTGAAAAATCAAAATTTAAGCTCACATTTCTCATAAACTGCCCAGACCCGGTGTCGTCGCGATTATTTTTCTTTTCATTTAAAAAAATATTAGTTGGTAGGTGTACGAAAATGCTATCGCAGTTTCATTCGGATACTTAACGATTTTTTTCACGTTTTGACACCCACCCTCTATCTCCGATCCCTCCCATTTTGGAGGTGTAATGACAAAGAAGTTTCCAAACTGCCTCTACATAGAACTCAAATACCAACCGTCATCCAGTTTCCTTCTGGACACGAAAATTACTGAATATTAGACTGGATCAAACATGTCCGAAAAAATGTCGTGTTCAGTTGGGTGAAACAGCTGAAACTGTTGAAATGATTAAAAGTATACCGGGTAATTTCCGTTATTCGACACGGAGCATTCAGGCTGAAGTATTTGATGAAAAATAAAATTATAATTTCGGATGGATAGAGACCCATTAAGGCTACATTTTAAAAATATGGAAAACCCTGTATATTATTGCATTTTCAGATTCCCTGGTGAATTCTGGTATGATTTCATGCAACACACATGGGACTTAAAGTGAACCGTTTAGGTGTAAATCACTATTTTGCGTATATGTAGATATCAGGAAAAAATTGAATATCGCAGAGATTATAAAATTTAGAAGGCTGTGACTTTGCCGTACTACTAAGCTTTTAATGTATCAGCTTAGGTTAGACGGTCAAATTTGAATTATGTTTATGCTTGAAGAAATTGGTCGATTACTTAAAGTAACTTCAATCGGAGATAACTTGGTTTTTTCAAATGAGAATGCCTAATTTTTTTACTAATGTTTGTAAAATTTGACAGCCTTTCTAATGATATAAGGTTGTAAATATCAGTAGAAATCAACCATTTTGTTTTCCATATATTAGGTATGATCGTACACTTCTTCTTAGGGTGCCGTCTCTTTTCGGAGGTTGGCAATCATCAAGGCAATTCTAATTTTTGATGCAGCTGCTCTGAACAGGTCTATTGAACTATAATGGAACCAGTCCCTGAGATTCTTCAACCATGATATGCGTCTCCCAACCGCTCTTTTTCCCTCAACTTTTCCCTGCATTATCAGTCTCAAGACTTCATACCTACTTCCCCTCATCACATGTCTCAAGTACTCGAGTTTTCTTTTTAGAATGTTAAAGACCAATTCTGAATCTTTTCTTTTTGATTGTACACTAAAAATTATTATGAAGGTATCTGCCTTTTATTATTTTTTACTCAGCGCGTTACCTCAAGCTATCGAATGTTCAGGTTCATCGAGCTTGCCATGTTTGCCGTTGAGCAAGTGGAAATTAAAAGCCGATTGAAAACTGCCATGTTCAATAAAACTCTTTATTTCGTTTACCTTTCCTCTAACTGAAATTGAGCAAATCGTATTACAGTCGTAGTCCGAACTTCCCTCATATATTCCTATAATTGAGCACGGTCCAAGTTTTGTTTGCTTTAGACGGTATTGCGATCGCCGGTTTTCAATTTTCCACAAACTTTGGAGAATTATTCTTTTCAACTGCAATACACTCATATAGAATCTGGGAATACCGGTGATGTTAGCTTAATACGGACTCATGGCTTGATCGTATCATAACTTAATTAAAACAGAGCACAAAGTGCAAATAGCCGAAGCGGTAGGTCACTACGTAAAGCGAAAAGCAGAGGAAAGAAATTTAATATACAGTTTAACTAGGTCATGTGGTATGATATAATTAGTTAAATAACTACTTTTTTGTTCTTTCAGAAGGTCAAATCGTGGAGTTAATTCATAAAGTAGCTGGATAGCTTCTAAGGGCCTGTCCACATCTCTATGTCACGACGACGTCAACGTAGAACGGTGCGGTGTCGCAGCAGGCTGTGTTGCCACGACGTGCTAGTGACGGTACGGCAACGTCGCCGTGGAACGCCAAAATGTGGCTAGTTCTATTGGTTACGATGTACTCGCTCAGTTAATGTTTTATTGGCATTGTAATTTTTGTTAATAATCCTTCAAAAGTTGATGTAGACTTGCGAAAATAACTGTAGAATTTGTGGTCACAATACATGTTTTCAATGCTTCGTATTTTCTAGTGAAATGATTCCCATTACTATTTATAATTGAAAGATACTTAGGGGTGCACCCAGTATTGTCTTTTCACATATTTTTTTTCAACCTCTCTCCGTCTTTTTAACAATAGCTGAAGCAGAATACGTATTGTTATATCTGGAACGAGACTGCCATTTTTCGCGTACGTTAGTGAAGAATGTATCGAAATTTTACAAGGCACGGTGACGTGAACAATGAGGTGTCGTGACGTGCATTTTTTGGATAGGGTAACGTAAATTGGTACGTTATAACAACGCACCGTGAGACGATACTGCACCGTTCCACGTTGACGGCGTCGTGTACAGGCCCTGAACTATCCAAATATCTGGAAAGTGAAAAGTTATTCTTCTTTCAACTAAAATAGCAAGATATAATGATCAGTTTGTATACTATCCAGCTAGTTTGTAAACTAACCAAGTATTGCGATTCAAGTACAAACTTCAAAAGAATTAGACAAATATGCCGGGGGTTGTGGCTAGTTTATAAACTGTACACACTAACTGGATAAATTGTGAACTGAATATTTCTAGTAGTATACAAGTACAGGGTGCCATGAAGTATGGAATATAGTGTATATCTCAATAAATAACTATTGTGTAAAAATGTTCTTATATAACAGTTATTTAACAGTTGTTTTTCGTTCAGAAAACAAAACGAGTTACGAAAACAATTTTTTTTAAACAGCAATATGGCATTTCATAGGCTCATTTGAAAGAGATTTTTTTCCAATTTTCATTGACATAACATGTTAGTACCATACACAAAGAAATGTTTAAAAAATTAAGAACTATATTATGTTTAGTACATAAAGGCCATTAATTTACTATGTATTTTAAATCAAAATAAAACAAATAACCTCTACGTTTCTTGTGAACCCTTGAAGACAAAACGAAATTAGCAATGAAACGGTTAAAATCGCAATAGGTATTCAAAATGCTCACCATTAAGGGGCCTGGATACACACATTTATACATACGTATTTGCCATGAAAAACACGTACTCACAATTTCTCGCATAACACACTCTATTTTCAAACTACATATATAATGTTTCAGAAGGCTATAGTTAAGACCTTAATGAATGACAACTATTTTCGATTTTCTCAAAAAAGTTTTTTAATGTGCAAAAAAACTCGCAATGCAAAATCATACATTCTATAAATGCCTGTAATTTAACAACCAAACACGATATCAAAAAAAGCTAAATAGTTGCACAAGCGCAAGCCTTCTTCAATTTGCGCTTTGAGTCATTACTGTAAGTTTAAAAGTAACTTCAGGAGCTGGGAAATGGGAAATTCATCTTTATAGTGACCTTTGGACCTTTCCTTTGGACCTTTTGACCTTACCTTTAGATTTTTGGGCTTATCTGCCCTCATTTTAGACACACATACTGGAGAAAGGGAAAAGGTGGCCACGCCTCCTCGCTAACACGGGAATACGTCTTTTCTTGGACTCTCAATTTCGCGCGCTATACCCTAGACCCTTAACTGCAAGACAGTAGCCTAAAGAGAATTTCTGGGAAAATCATTTCGTTGCCAGATTTGTTTTGTCTTCAAGCCTGAATAAGAAAAGAACATGCTCATTTGTTTTATTTTAATGTCAGGCACATGCTAGATTAATGTTATTGATGTAATACATTTAATAAAGTTTTGATTCTTTGAAACATTTTCTTGTTTCTGAGTACCGACACGTCATGCCATTGAAAAGAAAGAATGTTTTATCAAATGAGCCTAATGAAAGGGTGCATTGCTATTTATAGAACAATTGTTTTTCATTGCTTATTTGTTTTCTGAAACAAATACAACTGAATAATGACGTAATGTAGGAAATACAATATTAAACAAGTTTTATATAAAACAAATATTATACAATCATTATTTACTGAGATATATTCTATATACATAATGCACATTGTATAATAACCAACTAGTTGGTAAACCCTGTTTTTGAGTGAGTATTATTTAAATTATTTAAATTGAATTAATCAAAGGAAATTGCTCAGTTTGTATGTCAACCAACGAGTTATTATTATTTTTATTACTAGGAAACTTCATCCAAATGATGTGGATAGAGTATGAACTAGCCAAAACCCCCGATTAATCTGTGGTATACTATATTGTGGTTTGTACTTTAGTTACAGTTCTTGGCTAGTTTACAAACTATCGTATATGATACAAACTAAACAACATTTATTACAATCTTATTTGAATGATGACTCTCTAGTAAAATTACAACGGTAAAAAAATATAAAAAAGCTGTCAAGCCCTGGGATCGAACCCAGACATTGTAAGGTGGAAGGCTGTGCGCTGAGTCGTTTTGCGTTTGCTACTATGGCGCCGAAAAAATTGCTTCAGCAAACAAGTTTGATATTAGTTACTTTATTCCTGGCATTTGTGATCAAATTTCAAACATTCAAAAACAAATTTATTTCGATCGTAGACTTCGTCTCAAGCTGCAAACTTCATTCATCGTCTATGGTACAACAAATATACACTACACCTTTTCCAGTTGTAGTTTCTAAAGCGTCAAGTGATAATTCAAAACAGTCAAGTGATATTTCCAACTCGTCACTTGTATTTTCAAACTGTCAGGTGTTTTGAATTATCACTTGACGCTTTAGAAACTATAGCTGGAAAAGATTACACAGGTAACTCTTTTCACTATTAGATGGAACTTTAGAAAAAAATAATGGTAGGACGTTCTGTTGGTGAAAACTAACATTCTGATGTCACACGCGCTTGGTCTTGTTCGGGAGATGTCGCAGTGTCTTCTGTATTGCAAACGAAAGGAAAAAAATATCAAAATTGTCTTTTTATAAAACTTATATACAATGTTTTCATTTTATCGCAAAAAAGATTATTTTTTTCGAAAACCCAATTTGATACATACATCTTATAATTCTATAACGTGTGTAACTTTGAAACTACGAACTTGATTGTGATAAAATTGTGACACCGTATTACTGCCATGGAGGAAATGTTAAAAGTGTATTGTTGTTGGACCTTCTGCCAGTAGCGGAGAAGAAATCAACAAAAAACAAAAAGTATTTCAAAATCGCTCAAACTTCCTTTTTAGATGTTTCAAAGTGCCTGTCTTTTTTTATTGTAGGAATGGAGGTACTCCAAATTTTTTGTTCTGGAAGTGCGGAGTGAAGACACCATTTTTTATATGAGCGGAAAGTATCGAATCGAGAGTTTCTTATTTACTTCATAAGAGCGGCTTCTGCTTCAAATTTCATCCACGTTGCAGATGAACCCGTAAATTATATTTAGATTATAATTGAATAGCCCCTCGTAGCTTAACGTGATCATATCGTGATTTAATTAAAACGTAGCACAAAGTGCAACGTGCCAAAGTAGGAGCTCGAATATAAAGAGAAAAAGGAAAATGAAAATAACCTTTTGTTCATCTACTATCTAACTGGTGTGCTTCATATGAATTACCCACTCAAGCTAAAGTGGATTAAAAAGCATTTTTTGCTCTTTTGCGGAAAGTGAGGCTTCTTTTATTATTTCTGCTGCAGTTGCACACAACACATACTTCTCACTACTGACTATAAGTCGGGCTTATATCTCATGACTTCTAAGCCTCACTTGGATTGAATATCCATTAGTCAATTAAGCTCTGTGATCATAAAGAGGTTTTGTTTTAATTTATAGCTATGATTTTGAAATTACCTTTAAGGAATTTTGATATTTTGTTTTTGAACCATTTTTTATAAAAGGAATGTTTCCTTCTTAATGGAAATCTTCTAGCTGTATCTTCTTTTGCACAGTGCTAGTAGTATTAATAGTAATAGTGAGGCGAAGACCGACAAGTAGGCCACCTTTGAACCTTTTCTCCGACCTCATAAGGCCAGTACTACTCCTAGAGAACTTATTTCTGTCGAACCTACTAGATCTTCTATTAACTATAACATAACAAAGGTTATGATCGTAGATAGAGAGCACGATAATCATCGATTAATAAAGTCAGTAGGCCGTTGTGAAGTAGTTCAAAGTTTTGTGTACCTCGGTTCTTTGATCGACAATTCGGGTAGCTGTGAAAATGAGATTCGACGGCGCATTCAACAGGCACGTGTGGCCATGACAAAGCTTACTAAAATATGGCGTGACCATAACATCACTAAAGCTACCAAAATGCCGCTGGTTCGACTGATCTTGTGATCGCCATATTTTTGTATGCCTCGGAAACTTGGACTGTTAAAAAGGCAGATCAAGCTCGCATAGATGCTCTTGAAATGTGGACGTCGAGGAAAATGCTGAAAGTTCCATATACCGCCCATCGAACTAACGTCTCCATACTGGATGAGCTCGGTAATCCAAAGAGACTATCCTCCATTGTGTCGACGAGAATGCTTACATTCTTCGGACATATACACAGAAGCGATAATATTGAGAAACTTGTAGTTCAGGGTCATGCTCCGAGTGGGCGGCGCCGTGGCCGTTCCCCTACACGCTGGGTGGATACGACGAAACAGTTGCTGGATATGAGTATCAAGAGCGCCACTGAACTGACAGTAAATCGTGAACAATGGCGAGCTACAGTTCTCAAAAATGTTGATAGTACTCGTGTCGGCAATACCCTAGCTCCGACTTAATGCATTTTACGAGTTCACAACATGTCTGTTGAGACATTGTGACTATGATGATGACTAGAGCTTCAGATGACAGTCAGTACATTCTATCAGTTTACCGAGTATAATGATTGTTCTTCAAAGTCCGTCGTTCCAAATGTCTGAAACCTAAGGTTGCGATACACAACAACACAGCTGACCAAGAAGTAAAATGAGGTTTCGTCTTTTCCCTAATATCAGGAGCAGATAGGGTCTTTTATGACGTTTATGACTGACAAATGTCTGCTCAGCCGGAAATCTACACCAAAGGATTGAGCGATTCTCCGACTTTCTTCAAAAGTCATAGCGTACGGCCCTTGTCTGGGCCTGTTATAAAAAATTTGGTGAAATGCTGTTTTTGGGTTTTTCGGCATCCTCCTTTTCTAGGGTCAAATTTTCTAAAAATTGCTGAACAACTTCGAAAATAGGCTTCGTAGATATAAACTATGGTTAACAAACTGGACATAAAAATCGATGCAGAATTCAAAAACGTAATAATATACAGGGTGTTCTATTTAAAATAAGGAAGTTGATACCTATTTTCGGTATATCTGGATGTTCGCCATCTTATTAGATTATTTTATACAAGTAGACCATTTGAAAATAAATGATTTTTATTCAAACCATTTTCTTCTAATTTAAACGGTTAGGTCCCTAGATAGCACCGCGTACTTATTGGACCACCCTGTATAAAACTTTTGGCTTGCGCCTGGTGCCTTCTAATTTGCAACATGGGTTCAGGGCCGTTGTAGGAGCTTTTAGCAGATATCAGGAAAGGTTGGATATCGCAGCGATTTAACTTAGAAGGCTATGACTTTGCAGTATTACTATGCAGGAAATGCGCTAGCGTAGGTGTGATGGTCAAACCTGATTTGCTATTGTTTTGAGGAGACGTAGTTTAATTAAGGAAAATTCAAACACAGATGGTTTGATTTTTTCAAATGGTAATACCTCTCTTTTTTACAGTATGACATGTTAAATTTGACGCCTTTCTAACGATATAGGATTGTTAATATCAGTCTCCTGTAGTTTTCATTTTCCCTGAAAAGTTCAGTCAAATCGGTGTTTTGGTGTTTACCTTCCAAGTAAATGCCTGATCCACTGGATTGATGGGTTCTGTTTCCTTAGGAGCCGATCCGTCAGTGTATCAAGAAAGCTTGCTTTGAATAATCTTAGCACACTTTTGAACAGTTCCTAGTTCCTAGTGAGTTACCTGATTTTGAATTGACGAAAACTAATAACGGAGATGAGGCTTGAGGTCGCACCGCTTCCCAGGCTTCGTCTTGAATGGAATGAAGGGCAGTGGGCGGGACTACACTAACTCTAGCGGGCCCCAGGGGGCATTTGGGGGTCATGGCAGGTCGACAGGCGGTATGTACAGTCGTGCGGCACCACAGGCAACGCCAGTCTTGTAACCTGGAAGAAGAAGCAAAAAATAGTATTTTTTCACATTTTCTACTTTCACAGTATTATCACCGTGGCGAAGATGGAAAACGGGTATGATTTTAGAAATCGTGTCAGTGGCGGCCCAGCAACAATAAAAAAGACTAAGAATATAAAAACAGCTCAAACTTGGTTTTTAAGATTTTTAGGCGTTCCTGATAATTTTCTGCTTCTTTTGGGAGGGGGTGAAATTGGGGTGGTTGGAGTGTGGGGATTGTAGAACTGAAAAAGTCTTTGTATTCATGCGTATTCATGACCTGCGAATGAAGGACCTAGCGTCATAATACGCTTTTTTGGTCTAAACCTGGCCTATCACAGAAATCAAGGGAATTTTCTGATGTACTCATACTCATACTCATCGTTCTGTATTATGAAACTTGAAATTGATTTTATTGAAATTTCAACACAGTATTACTACCAGGGTGAAGATGTAAAATGCGTATCGCATTTAAAGATCGTGTCAGTGGCGGCACAGCAATAAGAAAAAAAAAGTAAAAATTGCTCAAACTTCATTTTTAGGCAATTTGGAGGTTCATGATCATTTGTTTTCATCCACCTGAAGCTTGCAGAACAAACACTGTCATCCTAGCTCCTACAGAGATGCAAGAAACTATTTACGAGCATTTTTGTGTTGGATGTTTTCTTTTTGAGGGCAGATGGGCGATGAATTGGTTGCAAGGGGATCTCAAACTATAACTCCACGCAATCTTTTTTGTAGTGAGGGGGTTGCCCTAATAGTGCCGCTCAACCGTAAGGCTATTGTGCACCTGCTTCATGCAATGGGAAAATAATAAAACTATATCACCGTTATGTATAGATAGTACTGAGTCCATCAACTTGACTCCATTTTTTTCAGCGTAAGAGAAGCAACTTATGAAACACTGTGTATGCAACACTTAAAGTCGACATACGAAACAACCTGCGATACAGGGTGAGTCAACGATAGATGAAATTTCATTATCTCATTAGTTTGCAGATCTACGAAAAAACGTTATAACGGTGAGTTATGAGTTGATACCTCTTTTAAAACTATATACTATAAACTATGTAACTACTATGAACTAAAGTGACCAGTGCACTAAGGTACAATGCCTGACCGATAAGACAAAAATCCGAGCGAAAAGCTAAACATAAACAATCTAGGTACGTCTTGATTCACAAGCCCAGATTTACTTCTTTGATTCTGTACCTTGGTTATCTTTCAGTTTTCGGAAAAAAGTTATTTCAAAATGTTATTTATTTTAACGACTTCTATGCACAGTTTGGAAAAAGTATCAACTTAAGACTCCCTTCCCTATATACAATAGTTATAGGCAACACCAAGGTGCACAGTTTAAAAATACTTGTTACACAGTGGCACAGTGGCACAGTGACGAATATAACATAATTATGTTTTTCTAAATTCTTTAGCTTTTTTGTTTTAAAAAATCTGAATTTCAATGTCATAGAAAATGCTAGTAGCGATCATTTTTTTAGCTCAAAGTTATACCCGAGAATAGCAAAATCAACGAGAAGCGACAGCTGGCGACCGTGTATTTGATCTTTCTTTGATGCCGTAGGTGCATTTTCGATGACCTTGAATGCTCTAGTTTGACGTTGAAACAGCATATTGTGCTGCTGACAACTGTATTATGGGAGTTTGCAATGACAGGAATACTGACACCCTAGGCTGAGAAATATTTTCGGCTGACACCGCACTATAAGTAACTGACTTTAAAACAGCATATTTAGCGCATGTGCGTTTATAATTGGAGTTATGCTAACACTTCTCGTCAGTTCTGTTGTTCTCGGGTTATACGATTAACGGTTACGTATATATTGCCAGCGCCCATGTCTAGTTGGCCACCCGGTACATGCAGTATAATTATCATACGTCTGGCAATCCTAGTGAAGTCCTTTTAGAGCTATATGGCTTATACGGAAAAGCAAAAAGACGACACAAGCTACCAGGACCAATCATCATCACTACACACATATTACGTTACAGTTCCTCTGGACTAAAGAAGGTACTCAAATATCTATTCAGACAAACGGAGATCATTGAATCCTATAAAATCGAGCCAAGTGCCTGAAGAATTTAATGAATTTGTTTGATATCAAATCTCTGTTTTATAATTTATACTGTTAAACTTGTCCACAGACTGCGAAACCAATGATTCATTGTCGGTATAAGATGACTATTATACTCTATTTTCATTTACATTCCACAATCTCTCTGTGCTTTGGTGAAGTTCAAAACCCCATAATAACAAATTTCAATCACGCAAACTCACCTAAGTACTGAACCACAATTTTTATCACAAACAGCGCATTTGGCAGACACTGGAAGATTCCCTTCGATCCACTGATGAGGCATCATAATGATCTGAAATAAAACATAGTACTCATGAGCTTCTTCATTGAGTGACAGCAATAATAGTAAGTACAGAAAAAGTAGATAATTCCACAGAAAGGACTAGTAAGCAATTCAAATGAAAGCATTAAAACGTAATATTCTTTGTATCATTTTTCCAGAATGATAAATGATTAAAACAAGAGATGATAAACTGATAATAAAACGGGTAGGTGTTTGGAAAATATTTCGGTGTTGTTTATTTAAAGGTTATATAAGCATACTTTATTTTAATCATCATTCTACATGACACTGTAAGTATCACAAAAGTTCGGTACTATGTGTTTATTTTCATTTTCTAAGGTAAGCACAAAGACAGGATCGAAGATTATATGAGCTGTCTTAGTGTGAGGGTGTTATGGATTTTAATGGCCATATCCCTTTTGGCTGCGTGAAAAGTATACAAAACGCCAAATTCAGGTCAGATTAAGGCTGACTATCAGAACGCGTGCTGCTTCAGTGATTGTGATTGTGATTGAAATTAATTGGTGAGTTTTCAATAAGTATCGCTCTATATTTACCGTATTCATGTGCGTGATTTTAACCCTTAGATTGTGATATTCAGATTAGTAAGCGAACAACAAATTGATAGATAGGCATAAAATGTAGCTAACGAGAATATCTGCAGAGGACCTCCTAATCAGACCTGGGGTACTGTTTCAACTCCCTTATCAGACCTGGGATAAAGTTGGAACAGTTAGGTATGATCATGAGATTACTAGAGAGGTAAGTCACTTATACAAGGTGGTCCAATAAGCGCGCGGTGCTCTCTAGCGGCCTTACCGTTTAAATTAGAAAGAAATGGCTTAAATAATAAACGTTTCTTTTCAAATGATCTACTTGCCGAAAATAATTCCAAAGAGGGCGGACATCTGGATATACCGGAAGTAGGTATCACCATTCTTATCTTAAATAGAATACCTAGTATATTATTACGTTTTTGAACTCAGCATCGATTTCAAGGACCAAATTATTAACCACAGATTATGTCTACGAAGCCTATTTTCAAAGTTATTCAGCAATCTTTGAAAAACTTGACGTTTGTAGTACTTTACAAAGAACGTTAATATCTCGGAAACTAAGTAAAACAGAAAGTTGCAGTTTTTGGTTTTTGAAACTAGCAAGAAACACACTTATGTTTCAGTGAGATTATTGTTCAAAAGCACATTAAATGAATAGACTAGCAATTTTTAAAGTTGAAAAGTCTTTTACTTTTGCCTAGGCATATGGATTCTATCTTTGGTGATATATGATTATATGATATTTACTGTTTGGTTATCAGGCACGTATTTAGGGGGGGGGGGGGCAGAGGGGTCCGGACGAAATGTTAAAAAATGCCGTCTAAAAAATGGAATCCACACAAATTTGCACCCCCCCCCCCCCGCAAATTCAAGGATTTAAGGTGGCAACTCTAATCTGGACCCCCCCCGAAAGGTCAACCAAGTGACACCCATAATCTGGACCCCCCCCAAAACCAAATCCTGGATACGTGCCTGTTGGTTATTATTCTGTAATGGCGCGTTGGAATTGGAAAAATCGTAGGTGGCGTGGCTGGCAGATGAAATAATTGGCAGGAAACTTTTCATCCAATGTGTTTCGACCTCTAGTACTGTAATGTGCATTCTCTCCATCTAACTATAACCACATTATTCTTAGAAAACACCAGTGATAAATTTTCCGGCAGGTTTTTCAAATTTTCATCTAGAAAATTTTGGAAAACAGCAGTTTTTCATGCGATTTCCAATAATACCGCCCCCAAGTGTTTAGACTCCATACAGGTTGTTAACAAACCTCTAAACATTTGGATTTATGTCGGTGTAAAACGATCTGTACTCGTATATGTTAGATGCGTCTCTGCCATAGTACATAGGTTCGTCACTCCATCTGCCGTGCGGTTTGCTGGGAGTTTGCTGTTTCTCATTGCGGTAACGGATACAGCTGTTCGCACTTTAAGGTGAGCTGCACTTATAATTCAGTTTAATGGAAAATGATAGTTATTAGCACCATAGAGACAGTTAGCACTAAGGCCCAGTTTCATAATCATTGGTAACCCCTGATAGTCACTTAATCGACAGATGGAAGTTAACCATTAGTTATCGGATCGCTCTGTTTCAGAAAGAAAACCCGTGGTTCAGCTTATTCATCTTCAAGTTGGCAGGACGGATCGGTCTCGGAGCACTGCCATTATTGTGCTCTGTGAATGCAACCTAACCCTTTGACAAATAAACCTAACCTTTGTAATCATATTTTTGATTTGTGTCACAACAGACTATAAATCAAAATCCATCCATGTCTTAAACGTCAATGTCAAAATGCATGTTTTTACAGAATCAACATATAAGTGGAAAAAATACCCAATCCCTACTATTAGCAGATTCATAAAATCTAGGTTTGCAGCATGACCTAGAGTCAGACCAGCCTGCAAACCATGACCATCGAATGAGAATGGGCTGGCGAATTGCCTACACAGGCAAACGTCATAAAACAATATAAGAAGAAGATAACCCTCAAAGCAAGCTTATGTGTCATCGGTTGACCACCATAAACATCAAAGATAACACATACTTTATCCTTGGGTTACATTAACTACTGGATAACCAGAGCTTTTGACGTAAACCGGCTATTATAAAACGCAAAGTGTTCGCTAACCACTAGTTTTCTTTATACCTCTAGTTAACTGCCGATTGTGAAACTGGTCCTAAGTAGAGCTGCTGTTGACGCCTATCACTGGCGGTCATTAAACGTCAGTTCATACTTTGTGTTACTATAGAGGATAATACAAACTCTTATGTCGTTTTCTTATTTCATAACTATGTTTCCTATTATGTGTATACATACCTCTAATGAAAATCAAACTGTGATCATAGGCAACATTAAATTACGCTATATACTTGACGAAATTTCCATGCCTCCCCCTGTCAAGTAAGCTATGACCGCCAATGTCGCCCATTAGCCTCCAGTGTAAGGCATTATAAAAAGATAATTGAAGTAGTTTCTAACTGAACATAACTATTTCTGCCGAAACAATAAAATGCTTGGGTGAAGACAGCATATCTCTCTTTTATATAATACTAGCTGACCCGACAGACGCTGTCCTGTCTTAGCTATGAAGATTGAAATTGAACTTAAATCTGCAATAAATAATAATTACGTATCTAAAGAGCATAACGATCATTGCAAATTCAAGTAGAAAAGTTCACTTAAACATGTGCCTAAAGTCTGGTCTTCAAGATACATGATGTCAAATTTTGGAAAATAGAAGAAGCTATGACAAGAAGAAACCTGAGAGAAAATGACTGGCATGATAGAAGATTATGGCGAGTGAGATGCGGGAAGCGGCAGCAGCTGTAGGACCCCCGCTTTATATATATATATATAGAATGTATACCACTGACCTTAAAAAAATAAATATTATTTTTCAGACGAAACAGATGAAAATCCAACTTTTCTGTCTTTCGATGTCTCTTCGTATCCCACTTTGTTTTGGAGGAAAAAGATAAAAACCACTTCATAGCCCGTCGAAAAAGTGCAGCTATGAAATGAAGTGGTTTTTATTTATTTGTTCCAAAACAAAGCGAGATACGAAGCGACATTAAGAGAAAAGAAAAGGTATTTTTATCTGTTTAATCTGAAAAACAGCATTTAATTTTTCCAAAGTTACAGCCGTACATCTTTTTGCTAGTATTCTCGTGGGATTGCCCCCGACCCCCGACACGCCACTGGAAAAGATAATTATCTTCTAGTCAGTGGTGACTTCTTCTTCTTAATGCAGTGAAAGGCTACAGATTAAAAAAACGGCTCATTGATGTTTAAGTCATTGATAAAAAAACAATTTCATTTCCAATCTTTCACACCCTGTATCTTGAAATCCAGAATCTTCAAGCTACATGTCGATCCATTGTTTATTCAGGGTGACTTCACATTATTATGGACATTCAGATGGGACATGAAGCCTTAATATGCTCAACTTTCAAGATACAGGGTGTCAATGTTTTCTTTTATTTTGGTTTTATCTCAATTATCCCGCAATAAAATTGCACAACGTATCTAAAATTATGTATCGGTAATTCAACCACGGTTTTGCTAACACGAATAGAGGCGTCACCTACGGCACATCGAACTCTTTTAAATTAAGGAAACTTTTTTCCGTTTTGGAGCATCAACCTGAATATTAAAAACAACGTTTCCCCAATATGTGTTACGAAAAAAAGGTTTACTTTGTTTAAGTCCCTAAAGGTAACAGTTTTCGAGATAACCTTTACTATAATATCCAAGGCAGCCCAATTACTTGTAAAATGTGATCAAAGAATTATCGGTTTTCTAGCACAAATTAATATTAGGTAGATCAAAAAACATGTTTCAAATATATCTAGTTTTTAAAATAGGTGGTGTTGAAATTTGAGAATACTTCGTAAATGGTATTTAAAACTATGAGCCTAAGCCTGATATTCATTCGTGCGGAAATACCGATAATTATTTTGATCGCAATTTACAATTCAGTCGCATTGAAATTTCAATGAAGATTATCTCGAAAACAGTTACATCTAGAGACTCAAACAAATCATACCTTTTTCATGTAAAACATATTGAGGATTTTTTTGATACATTGATGCAGCAAACCGGAAAAGAGGTTTGATAATTTAAATCCGTTCAATGTCCCTTGGGTGGCGTCCTCTATTCATGATAGCAAAACGATGGTTGAATTTGGATTTTTCACCTTAAAAAACCGCCGATACGTAATTTTATATCGTTGTGCCATTTTATTGCGAAAGAATTGAGAAAAAACGAAAATAAAAGAAAACATTTTGACACCCCGTATCTTGAAAATTAAACATTGTTAGGCTTCATGTTCCTATCTCAACGTTCATAGAAATGTGGGGTCTATCACCTGTCAAGCGTTGTCGGTCGATTATACGGACACCCTGTATGAGCTTTTTTTATTTGAATTTGAGTCATAAATATGCCTTTGAAATTACGGTCTATCAATAATTAACACTCTGTATACGCATTTGTCATTATTTATACGACGCACAATTGACGTTTAAGCATCTAACCTCTAACCGGTATTTTTGACAGCAACGTCATACATGACAACAATAACAAACAAATCACTAACACTACACACCCTTCGTAGTTGTCAAGTTTTCTTACATTTTTTCAAATTTTCTAATGTTCTGAATAATTTTCCTTAGATTTCTTCCCGTAAGAACCTTCTACGAAGTAATAGCAAACTTATAAAAAAAAGATGGATGAAATTGGTAAAGCCGTTCTCACGTGATGCCGTGACCAAGGGAAAAAGGGACTCATTTTTATATATAGAGATTGATTACCAATTACATTAAACTCAAAGCAACATAATCTTGTTTGACTCTATGACTGAATCTGGTATATCTATTATGTAGGTCTAGAATATTCATATTTTTCTCACACTGGCTTCAGTGTATGGTAGCCAAATACCAAAAATCAGGTGTATTGACAAACGGCAATTTTTGTCCTTTTTATCCATCCTCTGGAATGTCTTTAGTCTTTTGACCTTAAGGGATATGAGTTTCCTTTTTGCTATAGGGGTGTGCTCAGTAGGTAGGGATGTATGCTTTATTATGTTATTGTATTTTGACGTTTGAATAAAAAAATGTATCATATTTTTATGCAACTGGTCAATAGCTAAACGTACCGGTTTTCCATTTTTGATAGTTTTACAGAGTTACATATTTTAAAAATGTAAATTTTTTTAAATTTTAATTGTGAATTTTATGAGAACAAAAATCTTAAAATTTGTTTGTTTGACTGAATTGTCAAAGTTTATACTCGCCGTTTTTGCAATTTATATTTTTACTTATATAGTTTTGGTCTTCGTATGGAATTTAGCCCTGAAGGAGGCGTAAAATAAACGCCAAAATGTCGGCTCTACGAGTTAAAACCTCTTGTATTAATTTATCCCAAAATCCAAAAAAGCCTATTCTACATACCCTGTAACAAAGATGTAGCTCTGCACATAGTTATTTCAAAGCAAGCTATATAGCAGTTCATTGTTTGGGAACTGGGGTGATAACTTCCGCCCTTGAGGAAATATTATTATCAGAGGTGTTGGTTCGTCTGCTGTCGAAAATGCAAAAAGTGCACTTATACTTGATTTTATTTATCCCCTGTCAACCTCATAGACGTGTTCCTCTTGGTCCTAGTACAGTTTTTGTTTTGGGGTACAACAGAAAGTTCGTTTCGTCGCTGTTGAATACCCTCGTTGGATCGCTGGTAATATCTGTAGGGCGATTTTCCTGTAAGTCTGCATTTGAACAAGGTGCTGTACCATCCGTCTACTGGAGTATTATTAGCAAATTGATTCGGCCGTGGGTTTTCATCCAGAAAATTGTTCATGTTAAGGTTCGACAAACATTTCACTGAAAGGCCATGAAGGCTTTAGTGTTGGTTTTGTGGGGTCATAAATTGAGATCAAATATCTCTTAGTTTTCTGCCTTTGCCTACCCATGATACTACGACTTTAGAAGGTATGCTCACGCGCATGATGTCTTCCGTCTCGCTTCCACCTGTGACGTCAGCGTGTGACAAACGGGGGTACTTGTTTAGTTACAGGTTATAGCCGAACATTTTCAGTTTATTTTCTTGAGTTTACTCGTTTACTGTGGTAAAGCTTGATAAAACATTAATTATTTGCGATTCTGAAGTTTAACACATATTTGAACAATGGTTTATTGTGCGGTTGTGGGTTGTTCCAACAATAATAATAATAAAAGAAGTAAAAACTAGTCGTCACACTACCGCTGCTTGGGATGGTTTGGAAAACTTGGCAGGTTTAATTGCATTTAAGTTGAATAAGGAGAAACTGGATGATATCCCAGATTGCACAGATACTTCTTTCACTTGGGTCAACCATTTAACAGAAGGTGGACTACAAAAACATACAGATACAAACGTAATGAGCTCCGCTATATATTTTCCTATATAACTATAATGGAAACGCTTTGAAAATTGAAAAAACTATCTTGCGAATTTAAACAAATTATCAGAGAATGTAGATGTGACTGATGACGCAAAGATGAGCTTGTTTTTTAGATGTAAAATGTATTCCAGAATACGAATTCTTGATAAGGGAATTAGAGAGACCTCGAATATTGGAAAATGGAAATTCACTAAGATTGTAAAATAGTATAAAGTAATAAGTATACAGGATCCTGCGACGGTGCATCCAGCTTTCCTAGCGCCTTTCCTATTTGGAATAAAAAAATGCTACATAAAATAAAAATGCGCTAAAAGGTAGTTGGAGATTAATTATAGTTTGCAGAACTTATTTTTTAAGATATTTCATTTTCAGTTCACATAGAGAAAGGCTAGTTCTATATGCTCTTATTCACCCCTTTTTCAGTTGTTATTGTCTGTCCAAAATATATTTCCCTATTAGACTCATATTTACAAAATCTACTACAATACAAGAGCGCAACAAATAATGTGCCCTATACCCAGGCCATCAGAAAGCATCACTACAAGTGCATCAACAAACATATTATTAAACATATACATGGTATAAAAACATTTTGAAAAAATTGAGGAATAACCTGTTATCACTAGGAATCCTTTTCCGAATCTTTAGTATACGAGAATTCACCTGTACTAGTTAAATACAATGCCCAGAAAGATATTGTATTGTTGTATTGTGATATGTTTTTATTTTATGCTTAGTGCGGTTGTGACACATATTTGAATAAATAAAAAATAATAAAATTTGATAATGTATTTCTCTTATCCCATAATTTCAAAAATTCTAGCGTTACCAATCATTAGGAGAAAAAAGTCAATATTTATTTGCCATAAAAATAATACCATTATGCTTGTTCATGATTTTTCAAAACCTCTAATGACAAAATCATGTTATTTATTCCTTGTCTACCTTTTATTAAGAGAATTATACAGTAAACCCATATGCAAATTAGCTTGAAGAGCTGGTGACGCAACATCATAATCTATATATAAAAAATAAGAACGGTAATCAAAGGCTCCTGAATGGAGTATTTAAAAATTCCACCCCCTACCCGAGAAATTTTCCCACAAAAAGGTGGTTTTACTAGGCACTCCAATCGATCTCTTATATCAGATTTCAGAAAAATACGTCCAGACAGCTCTGGCTCTGTTTTTTCTCCACAATGTAAATTTTTTTGAGTACATACATTAAAATTTTTGTATTTGAAATTCAGTACGCTCGGAACTACTGCAAACGGGTCAGGCGTCGAGTAATATCAATTCTCGGTATAACTATCTCACCAATTTTTTATTCAGATACAGAGCAATATGTATTGTTTATATTATACTGTGCATTAGCTATTTTCATTTTGTATAAATATTAAATATCTAAGACAAATATAACAAGAAACAAAATAAAACTTTCAAAAATCATTGCTTTGGCGCCATGTGCTTGTACGCTTTTGTCACGCGGTGAGGTCATGCGCAGACCGGTTCGAAATCTGTCCGCCAAGTGATCATATGTATCTGTTGGAGTCGTAGTATCATGTTGCCTACCTACCCTACCTACCATCACAATCATTGCTGGTACTACCTTGGCTAGATTCAGGTTGCTCTATTTCTGAACTTCCACTTAACATTACTTTTTGAGACACTCTGTATAAGCTGGTCTTTAAAATCCATGAAAATGCATTCGAAACATTATTTCAGCCTACGAGGAAGTATTGTTTATGATCCAATAATTAACTATTTTATTGACTATAACGTCTTCTCTGAATGTTGACACTCATAAATTCTAAATGCAAAATGCGTTTATTTCAAACACGGATTTATTAATAGAAGTACAATACAAATAGTTCCAGTTGATATTCTTAAGCTTCTGCTTCTTAGAAGACCATTCTGGTTTTTAATGGCGCGTTTGTAGAGTGCAATATTTTTAATTTCTTCAGTTGACATTTTCCTTGATTTGTTACTTTCATCTTTGATTTCCATGTTGACAGTTACTTGTTTTTTTGGTTTATGTTGTCGTATTATTTAGTATTGCTGGCGTTCATTCTTTTTATTTTTCAGTTGTACGGCTCAATATTATTACCCTAATAATACAATATTCTATACTAATCTACAGAAGATATGATTCTTTCAGGCGTCGTCGGTTGGTACCTGTGTATGCCTAAAACATTTTTTTACCTCCAATCAACTTTTCAATTTTTCGATGCTTCAAGCTGTTGTTTTTGGGTTACATTGGGGAGATTTATGAATGCCACAAAACGTTTTTCACATATTCATGTCTATTTTTCTAGTTTATTCTCAACTTTAAAAATGTGTCTCCTGCCTCTTTTGCAATTATACAAATTTCTACCTTCAACTTCTCAATTCTTTAACAATATTTAAAAACATTTTGAAAGTATGATATATCAAAGCTACAGTTCTATGATTAGCCACTTCCTAGCACTACCTTTTTTGAGCAGAGTTGTAATTCTATTTTGAATGGAATCGGAAGGTATTGAACCACGAATTTCTCTGAATGTACAGGTACAGTGGTTGGTATCGCTCACATTGAAATTTGACTTAACTAACTAGAGACTAAGTTCAAATAAGAATAAGAATAAGAAATGTGTGTCTTTGCACCGGTTGGCTTTAATCATGAGTTAGAAAATTACGAGTTAACTTTAACTCTATGTTAACTTTATGTTTTGGTTGTGGCGATTAGTTTTAATCAGAAAAGTTCGGATTATTTTTAGCGTTCTTGTTCTATTTTCATTAATATAAATATCTGTATACCGAACTCAATACTCCTCATGACTTTCATATCATTCTCATCAATTGCATCGATGTTGTTATTTAATTCAAATCATCTATTTCAATTGATGTTTGCCGATATAAATGATTATATCTACCCCCATTGAGTTGAACAGCCACTACCAAACTACTCGTGAACAGGTTATACTACCCATAATCAATCAGCGTGTGTTATATCTCATAACTCACGGTCCAGCAGTGAGCTATGAATAGTGCCTACTGGATACTGTTTAGATGGCGGAGAGTATTCGCCGAGAATGAACGAGAGAGGGCACACGTAATATAAAAACGACGCGCAGGCAAACAGACAGATGGTCAGTGATAGTTAATGCAGTGCAGCAGCGGGACCGTCGAGAGCTCTCGATGGTCTCGGCAGCAGTCAGTGTTCATACGCGGTAGTAATACGCGACGTTCCAGTGGCGCGAACGAAATAAATGGACTGTGACATGAATTAGTGAAGTGTAGGACCAATATAAATTAGTGTAGTGACTGTAGATAAATTTGACTGTTAAGTATTAGGCTAGGCGTAGTGCACATAGTCAGTAATAATAAATATTGAAATCCGTACCAAGTGTTTCCTTGCCCAATCGGACTAAAGACTTGTAACAATAATCTTGCTGTAGATGTCGTTATGAAATGTCAAATGCTAAATCGAACGGTTTCTGCAGGCATTTACGGAAACTATTATCGGGTTAACCGGATCACTTGGATTATTGATCCTGACGTTCGGAAAGTGATCTGGGATCAGCTAGAAGTAGGGTCAGTTCACTGTTGTACAGTAAGTGATTCAGTATCTGTTTTCCTTAGCCACCTCTACTTTATTCTTAAACCAACTTTTTCGTGTTTCAATGTCCGCATGGCCGACTCTACACTAGGCCGGAGCCTTAGATGTGGCAACGTGGCTTAGCTGTCAAATAGTGGCCCTATAGTTTCAGAATAATTATTACATTTTATATGTATTAGAGTTCAGTTCGGTTAATAAATTAAGAAAAATACTTTTTAGAACTACTACTACTAATACCACTTACATCTGATGTCTGTTTCATCACAGTGAAACACTACAAAATAAAAATAAACGGAACCTGTTTCCTGCTGCCACTTCCACTTCCACTTAAATGAACACTCAATTTACTTTGTAAATTGTCACTTGAGCTAGAAAAATTCACTATTAGGTCACTGTGAAGCCATTCTTGCTGGTCTTGATTTCCCTTTCACTATAAAATCCTTTCGAAGGTATGCCCCAGGCCATGACCAGATGAGTTCTATTAACTGTATTTTTCTGTGATATTTGGGAGGTCCAGAAAACATTATAGGTACCACATTGTGCTTTAAAATAGGTCTTATCCTTTGAAATGTTTGTAAATTATTGTCTTTATCCTTATAAATATAACCAGCGCTTCCGAGGAATACCTTTCACCCACTTCTGTTTATATCCCTCATTGGACGCACAATTGCTAGTGCAACCTGGTACTACACACTTTGCAGGCAACTTTTTATCTTTATAGTTTCATTTGTGCAGGTCAATAAGTAGAAATCCATTAAAAATCACCTTGCAACGTTCTTTTTAATCTGGAATAAGGTTATGTTGGGCCATGGTTTGGTAGTCCTCTACCCATGCCTCTACTGGGCTACAACCTGGTACTACACGCTTTGCAGGCATCTTTTTATCTTTATAGTTTCGTTTGTGCAGGTAAATAATTAGAAACACATTAATAATCACCTTCCAACCATATTTTCTGCACCTGGAAGAATACACATGGCATAACAACAAATGCAAACTCGGCCCCCAGATTCAGTGTTGCCATATTTCATGCTCCGGCCTAGTGAGTACAGTCGGCCATGATGTCCGTTAAATTTATGGTGTCATAAATCCCACATGACAGCTGTTTGACATATAACTGATCTATCTGGATCCAGATCAGTGTTTCCGTAAAGGCCTAGTGTTTATTTAAATGACAGAAAAGTAAAGTTAAGTTGTCAGTATTGTGTAATTCTTAGTGTAATTATTATGTATTTAAATTGTACTATTGACATATTCAGTCGTAGATAAAGTATAGTATTCAACTCGCCGTAATGGTAATAACTTACGCGCCGAAGCTTGCAGCACGAGCCGGGTATCTTGAAAGCAAAATCGACCGATTCGGTGTAAAGTTTCAAAAATCCATCTTCACATTCATTTTCGCGCATGTAGTTCTTATTGTCTGTATCCCACAGCTCTTTATATCTCCTATACACAACTTAAAAATCATATTACATTGATATTGCCTCATTTGAACGTGTCTTGCTTCTTCACTTCACTCATGATGCCAAACACTTGTCACAAAGATGTCTTTGCGTACGTGGACGTGGCAACCATTCATACATAGTACTGCTCTGCAAATGCTTACTCGTAGCGATTGCCCTGTGTTTTGCCCCGACTTAGCTCAGTCGTAGATCCGTGTAAAGAAACTCGAATTTTAAAATACACGATTTATTGGAAGAAGATACAGTGCGTCTTCAAACAGACAAAACGCCCGTTACATTCAAAATTCGATCGAGACGTAGAGAGGCGGTACGGCTGCTTCTACCTGCCTCCATCGAGTGACGCCTCCCCGCTTCTTCACCGCGAAAATCGTCCTTATGTCTACCACTTCACTGCACATGCGCACTAACCTAACGCCCAGTGGCGTATCGATCTAAAACACACAGTGGCGCATCACACCTGTCAAACGACTCGCTGGAACCCTTCAATCGCGGCGAGCAGTGCACTCGTGACGATATAATGAACATGCCCAATTCCATAGCGAATTTGCTTGCAGCGATTTCACTCGCAGCGAGTATTCGCGTCGTGTGACCGATGCTTAAGTTGTGCTTCTGCGGCAGTGCAGAGGAATTTGTTGGATAACCCGTGATTAACTTTAACCACTGGTTTGACTACAAGGGATGGAAGCACTGATAGAATATATAATTATAGCTCGAATTTTCATCTTCCAAGCATTAAAACTAGAGTTTTACAAACTGCCATTTACCGACTATGACTTTTTAGGATTTTAATACACTTTAACTTTAAGTAGAATGTAAAATGCACTGACATGCACCAGCAATTATTAATGAGAGCATAATGGTCCGTTGAGTATAAGCCATATTACGTCTTTAAGCTTAATCAGCGAATAAAGAGCTTCTATTTTAGATTAGCAAAGCAAACATAATTAAGCTCGGCTAACAAAGCACCAAAGACGGCGGAGTAGAAAGGAAATTTTCATCTATAGCAGTATAAAAGGAGTAGTAAAGTAATTAGTATTGTTATTTTTGTACCTAACCAGCCTGAAAAGCTCTCGCATAAAAATGTTAATCAAGAAATTCAATTAGGTGGGGTAATAAAGCGTGGCATTTTAACTCAAAGTAACCATTCTATAGGAAAATCCTTTTACGGTGTATAATGAATATTCAGAAAAATTAAGGGAATTTTTACGGAAATCGATGTGAATAGCTTCACGGAGCTTCATGTACCACCAGCACAATGCATCCTGCGCTTCTTTCTCATGATGAAGGGTATCGAGATGGCTTCAGTCACGTTCAGACTGTGGGTGTTGCTTAAACAGGCTCGGACTGACCAAATTTTGTGATACGCTAGTATGAATGCCTTAAGGGGCCTGGATACACCCATTTATACATACGTATTTGCCATGTAAAACACGGACTCACAATTTCTCGCATAACTCACTTTATTTTCAAACTACATATATAATACTTCAGAAAGCGATAGTTAAGACCTTAACGAATAACAACTATTTTCGATTTTCTCAAAAAAGTTTTTTAATATGCAAAAAAACTCGCAATGCAAAATCATACATTCTCTAAATGCCTGTAATTTAACAACCAAACATGATATCAAAAAAGGCTAAATAGTTGCACAACCGCAAGCTTTCTTCTTCAATTTGCTCTTTGAGTCATTACTGTAAGTTTAAAGGTAACGTCAGGAGCTTGGAAATGCGAAATTCATTTTTATGGTGACCTTTGAACCTTACCTTTGGACCTTTTGACCTTACCTTTCGATTTTTGGACTTATCTCCCCCCATCTTAGACAAACACACTGGAGAAAGGGAACAGGCGGTCACGCCTCCTCGCTAACAAGGGACTACGTCTTTTCTTTGATTCTCAATTTCGCGCGCTATATCCTAGACCCTTAAGGGAACCGACGCGCCACTCAGGGCCGCGCCAAGTGTTTGTGCCGCCCGTGTGCAAATGATAAGTGGCCGCCCCCTATTACCCCAAGCACAATGAGAGTCGGTAATAAAATTTCAGAGCATTTACTTTTAAGTTTTGTTAAAAATTTAATACTTTTTAAACAATTACCACATAAATAAAAGTCCTTAAAACCAACAAAAAAAGAAACATAAATATAATGTACTTTAACCTTAAAAACAAAAACTTCCAGAAAACAAAATTAAATATTTTAAAAACCTTAAGTTTAATGTTTTAAACGTAAACAGTGAAAAAACAAAACATAATTATGTAGGTACTTCAAACTTAAAAACAAAAGCTCCTAAAAAATAATATAAAATATTTTTTTAAAACTTAATTTTAATATTTTAGACATAAACAAAAACAAACAGAACAGATACTTTAAACTTAAACACAAAAACTCCTAGAAAATAAAATATAATGCGCCTATCTTTTTATAAAATTTATAGAAAAGACACTTGCCTTGCTTTAAGTGCTGCAAAATCCTTTATTATAATTTGGTCTGTATTTAGTTTTTCACATAATTCAAATTCAATGGAAATTAATGCCACATTATTGAGTCTTTCCTGGTACATCGAGGATATTAAGTTATTTTTTAATGAGCTTGAGCTTTGAAAATAATCTTTCTCTGCTTGCAACTGATATTGGAAGTGTTAAGAGGATTCTAAAAGAAATCCAAGTATTGGGGAATGTATCAAATAAATCATGTTTAAATATATATTGTAACACTTCTAAAGGACAGGTGAATGGCTGGTGTCAGTGGCATGTCCCATAGTGGGCGGTACTTAACAGTAACAGGCGTATCGAGCGGGAAGCGGGGCATTCAGGAGACTGAGCTGATCGCAAAATAATGGAGGCTAAGAAAGACAGAGTTATCCAGATAAACGAAATATCATGGGCGCCGCCCTTTTAGGCTTGCCGCCCGTGTGCGGTGCACACCGTGCACACGGGGTTGGCGCGGCCCTGGCGCCACTATACAATGTACAAACAATTCGAAAAACTGCGAATATAGTTTTTATGGAGATTTATTTATTTATTTAATTGTGTCTGAGTTACATTTCAATTAATTGATTAGTTTTATACCGGGTTATTCACGTTATTCGACACGGGGCATTATGGCTAAAGTATCCGATGGAAAAAAATTATAATTTCTAATAGATAGGACCCATTAAGGCTACATTCTAAAAAAGTATTTTCATGATATACAGGGTGTCCCAAAACACAAAATGTATCAAAGTTATATTTTTTTTTAAATAGAACACCCTACATATTATTGCATATTCAGATTCCTTGGTTAATTTTAGTATGACTTTATGTATCACACATGCGACTTAAAGCGAACTGTTTAGGTGTAAATCATCATTTTCGGTATAAGTAGATGCCAGAAAAAAAAAATGAAATATCACAGAGATTATAAAATTTAGAAGGCTGTGACTTTACTGTATTATTAGGCATGAAATGCGTCAGCTTAGGTTAGATGGTCAAATTTGAATTATTGGCGTACCTGTGATTACGTCGAATATAGGGATTGAATTCTTTCAATGACATGGATTTGAAACAACTGTAAATATATTTAAAGCGATGGAAAAACATCCAAATACTAACAATTAATTGGAAACGCAACAGTATTTTTGCTGTGTATAATTTTACATGTTGTGTGCAAACACTTTTGTTTTGAGGCACCAATAAATTAGGTATTGTTGTTGTTATTTTTAAAGTTGCGAGCTCACCCCTTCGTCATCCTCGATGATATCCTTGCCGATGGAGGCCAGGGTGGTCCACTTGCAGTTGTTGATGGCCTTGGCGGCACACTTCTTGTGCACCTTCTGTTTGCAGACCTCGCACGACAGTCCGTGCGACGTGACGCCTGACAAGGCGTCCCGACATACGTTGCAATACGTCGGCCGAGCGTGCGACGTTGCATACCTGGAATAACGGATAATAATACTTATTCACTCTCAAAGTAAAAAACAAATCGTTGAAAAAAATACGTAAATAAATATGTCAACATCCATAGAAGAAATAGGCCTGTGCATAGACGAATTAGTATTACAATGTACATATTATACATTTTTTTTATAACTGAGCAGACCGCGTAGGCAAAGCCTAAATACTAGAGTAGCGCGGCTGCTGTGAAAAGTTTAAGTTAGGGGAAGTTTGTTAACGCGGGATTTGATTGGGCCAATACCCGCAGGACCAATAAATACGTCTCCTGGCAGTCCATTCCAAGCCTTGGATACCCTGGGAATGATTGTGCGGATGTACTGCTTGGTTCTTGATGTATGAAGAACGACTGCCTTAGGATGAGATGCAGCGGTCGCGCGGGTGCATCTGATAGGAGCGGTGAGCGGCGGAACGATAGAGGATAGCTCAGAGGAGCAGATTCCGTTTGAATATCGGTAGAAGAGCGAGAGGTCACCAACAACACGCCGGTGAGAAAGTGGCTGGAGGTGGCGGGTTAAGGCCGGGTCGCCAGTTAGTCGAATTGCCCTTCTCTGGACGGCGTCTAGTATAGACAGGATAGTAGGGGCAGCAGCTCTCCAGACATGAGAGCAATACTCCACAGGCCAGGTCTTATCTGGGCTTTATATAGCGTGAGGAGGTTACATGGTGAAAAGTACTTTCTGCCTCTAAATAGGTACCCAAGCTTTTTACCAGCAGCAGTTGCAATTGACGCAACGTGTTCGTGTCAGATCAGATTTTCTGTAATGTTAACTCCTAACAGCTTGAATGAGTGCCTCCTTGGCAGAACCCGGTTGTTCATTAGAACTTGGTGTTGGCTTGGGTACTTCTTGTTTGATATCGTACAATACTGGGTGTTGGAAGCATTGAATTTTACCATATTCTTGAGCCCTCAAGCGGTAATGGTATCGAGATCCTTTGAAAGTGAAGCTGCTACTGCCAGTTTTCTGCATTCCAGCTCGACCACAGGGATCGGTCTATTGCTCCTGATGCCTGCATGTAGCGTACTGTCATCCGCAAAACTGTGGATTGGACTTCTAGTGCTACAGAATAGATCGTTAATGTGAAGCAGAAACAATGTCAGAGCCAATATCGATCCCTGGAGAACACCAGCATTGATGCTATGGAAAGAAGAGGAGCAGCCGTCTACCACGACAGAGATTTTCCGACCTGAGAGGAAGTCTGCGAGCCAGCTTAGCAGGGAGTCCGTAAGACGGGAGCTTGTTTAGGAGAGCTGCATGCCACAGTTGATCTAATGCCTTGGAAATATCGAGAGCAACGACGTGAGCCTCGCCAAATGACTGGATGAGTTTACTGTACACATGTGTGACGTAAGCCAGGAGATCTCCAGTTGATCTTTGTTGTCGGAATCCATATTGTCTGTCGTTGATTAAGTGATGGAGCTCTAGGTATTTCATGTGCTCTTGGTTGACGCATTTCTCCATCACTTTACTGATTACAGAGAGCAGAGCTATAGGTCTGTAGTTTTGGATCCCTTCTTAGGCACCGGCTGGATGCAAGCTGTTTTCCAGTCTTTTGGGAAAATGCCGGAATCGTAAGACATCCGAAACAGGTGGGTAAATATGGGAGCGAGCTCCGGTGCGCACTTCTTCACAATAATGGAGGGGATCATGTCGGGCCCATTCGCCTTATTAGTATCAGTATGTCGGATGGTTTCATTGTATCTGTTCCTGGTCTCAATATCAGCCTGTCTGTTTTCGACGGTGGGATTCTGTAAGTTCGGTGGGCCAGTCCTATAAGATTATCACCAATAATAATACCGGCCCAAACATTAATAGAAAATGGTACTGATACTACTGATAGTTCGTTTTCATAATGGCATGGGGGTTTTCTTCCGCACACAAATGGATGTTGTGAAAATTTTGTATGGCATTTTGAGAGAACTTTGCTTCGTCCGTGATAAGAACTTTTGTATCAAACCAAGGATTTTCTGCAAGTTTTCTCATATACCAGCTATTGCCAAAGTTCAAAGGAATTGGAAAATCTCTTGGCAGTAAAGCCTGCACTATTTGAATGTGGTACGGATAAAACAGTAAATCTATTAAAATTCTCCAAAGAACAGTGTAACTCATATTAAGTAATCTTGCAATCTTTCTAGTGCTAGTTTCCGGACGTTCATCGATCTCTTGTAATACTACTTGCTCAGTTTCAGGGGTTCTTGTGGTAAGAGGTCTACCTTCAGAAGTGCCCTTCTGAAACTCACCGGTCTCGCTGAGACGACGATGTATATTCGAAGAAGTTCATCTACTAGGTAGAACACGATTAGGGTAACTTTCCTGATGAATTCTTCTCGCTCTCAAGGTATTACCATCAGCAACACCATACACGAAATGCATCGACGCCATTTCGGCATTTATGTAATTTACTAAAAAGTTGACTTTAGATCAAGACACTAAAAATACAGTTATTTTCTTTCAGTGACATTTAAATGAAATTAGATTTTGTTAATACGTAACTGCTCGTATCTCTCCAATCGGTCTGCCATGTCTCTTCTCAACATATCCTTTTTAACCTGTTTCTCCCATTCTTCTGGCGGTCTACCTCTTTTTCGTCTGAATGGTGGTTTCCAATCTAGGATCTTCTTCGGCCATCGACTATCGCACATTCGGTTGACATGTCCATACCACTTCAGCCTACGCCTTTCGATTTCTTCTGTTACGGATATCTGAATATTCATTTTTCGTCTGATTTCTTCATTTTTGATCTTATCCAACCTCGACACTCCACAGCTTCTTCGCAAAAGCCCATTTCTATTGCTTCCAGTCTTTGTCTGTCCCGATTTGTTGTTTCCCATACTTCCGATCCATATAACAGTATACTTTGCATTACTGATTGGTATATTCTCAGCTTGTTGTATTTACTTAAATTATTTGACCATGGCAGTGCGTTGAGGCTACTGATAGCGTAGCAAGTAGGTGTAGTCTTCACAATCCGCCATTAGTCGTCCGTCAATTTCTAAATCTACTTTGGACGAGTTTACATCCAAATATTTTGTTTTTGAAAAATTGATTTTGAGACCTGCCTCACTATATGCTTCCATTACTTCTCGCATCATGTACTCAATATCATACGAGTCACTTGAAATAAGTATCTGATCATCCGCGAAAAGTAAAGTGTGAAGGTAGCTTCCGTTATGTCCAGCCCACTTCCAGCACATTTGTTCTGCCAATCCCTCAATACTTCGTTGAGGTAAATCTTAAATAATGTTGGTAATAGGCAGCACCCTTGCCTGAGATCTTTTGTTGGATTTATAACCTTAGACAAATTTGTGCGCACCTTCACTCGCGTTTCAAAATCTTTATACAGGGTGGGCCAATAGTGCGTGGGCGGAGAATTGTGGGCTTACTAAAAAACGTTTCAAAAATCTGTCACTTGATCATGGTAGGGACCCTTGAAGGCTATAACGTAAAAATATTGGTACTGATGTGTATAGACCTGTCTAAGGCTTTTGACTCTGTTGATCATGAGATACTGTGCAGAAAGCTAGAATGTTATGGTATAAGAGGAGCATCGCTGCAGCTCATAAAGTCATATCTTTACAGAAGGGTTCAAAAAGTAGTAGAACGTGGGAATGAAGGGAGACTTTCAAAATCGGAACCACTTTATACATTTAAGGGTGTACCCTAGGGGTCAATCTTCGGTCCACTTTTCTATATTGTGTATGTCAACGATATAGCAAATTTGATGCAGAATATAAACATGTATGCTGATGATACCTCCATTCTAGTTTCTGAAGATTCTGATATTTCAGCGAAATCGGTAGCGGTTGAATATTTAGAGAAGCTTGAGGACTGGTATTTGTGTAATAAGTTGCTTTTAAATATCAATAAAACTCAGATGATCAATTTTTACAGAAACCAGGATGACAGTAATTTTTCAATTTCATTTGGTGGAAAGGACATTACCACTGTAAATACAGCCTCACTTTTAGGAATTACATTGGATTCCAACCTAAACTGGAAAGACCACATTGAGGATGTATGCCAACGTACTGCTAAGTTTAATTATGCAATAGGTATATTATCCAGAAGCGTTGACCAAAATGCAGCCCTAATAGCATATTATGCATATGTGCATTCAAGGATGTCCTATGGCATAATTTTTTGGGGAAACACGACAAACGTCAATAGAGTACTGGTCCTTCAGGAAAGGTGCATCAGTGTTTTTGGGTTGAACTATAGGGAAAGCTGCAAACTTCTATTTATACAAAATGGCATATTAACTGTAACTGGTATTTACATACTGGAATCTGCATTATTTATTAAAGAGAACCAAGATCTCTTTCAAAACCTCAACCGCCATCAGTATAATACTAGAAATAAAAGAGACTTAAAATCGAACACATTCAACATGACTGTCCTCCAGAAAAATGTAGAATACTTAATTACCAAAATTTGGAATAAAATACCACTTGCAGTAAGAGAAGCCCCTCTCAGTACTTTCAAGAAAACAATGCAAACTGCTTTGTGCACCAAGGCATATTACCGGGTTGAAGAATTTCTGTCTGATAATAAAATCCTGTGATATTTTTGTAACTACACTGTACTTTTAGCTGTATTATATTTGTGTAATAATTTACGACTAAGCATGAAATGCGTCACCTTAGGTCAGATGGCTAAATTAGAATTCTTTTTGTATTTGGAGAAATCTGTAGATTAATTAAAGAAACTTCAATCACAGATAACTTGATTTCTTCAAATGCGAATGCCTACTTTGGTTTAAAGAATCAAATGTAAAATGTGATTACCTTTCTAACGATATGGCATTCTCGATATCAATCTTTTTTGGTTTTCATTTTATTTCAAGTTTTCAGTCAAATCGGCGTGTTTCAGTTTTCCTGCGTGCAAGCAACCTAGCAGGCCACGAAAAATCAACAAAAGCCCGTTAATATGGAAGAAACCAACTAACTGAGTAGGTAGATGCAAACCAACTAGAGTAACGAGGCAAGATTATGGAAGTTCCTTACAATATGTTAGCTCTAACTAGAAACATTAGCGGTAACAAGCGCGCTCATTTTTCACAGCCTACTAGCTATTAGCCAGTTTCCAAAGTCAGTAAAAAATATTTAATCAAAGGAAAACTACTAGTGATTGTTGCTGGCAGTAGAATATCTATGTTTTCTGAATAAATTTTCACATTTAATGCCATCAAAAAGTAGCCATTTCGGTAACTCAAAAGTAATGATCCCTCTGACTGGAACCCTCCAAATTCTTCAGTAGGTACTTCTACTGAAAATCGCGGAAAATAATACTTGAATTGCAGTCTGTTTGAATTGTAAAACATAATTTAGTTTGCAGAAAACTACATGAAATAAACACAATTACAACATAGCGTAATTAAAAAATTCAAGCAATTATTTCAATAGATGTTCAGAATGCTCCAGTTAGAGATATCTTCACTATTGACTTAACTAAATGGAAATTACTAATTTTTTCATCCCATTAAATGTGAAATTTAATTCTAAACATGTTAGACTGTAAGCAAAAATCGCTGGTAGTTTTCCTTTTGTTTAAAAATTTTTAATCGTTTTGGAAAGTTGTCAAGCTCTAGTAGACCTCAATAGCTAGTAGGCTGTGAAAAACACTTCTGTCATACCCCAGCTACTCATTGACATTAGATATCTTGCCGCTGTTGCATCCGGTTAGAGCTAATTTATGTGGTAAGGAATTTTCATAGTCTTGCCTCATTGCTCTAGCTGGTTTGCATCGTTCTACTAAGTTAGTTGGTTCTCTCCATATTAAAGGGCTTTTGTTTATTTTTCATGGCCTGCTAGGTTGTTTGCACGCAGGAAAATTAAAAACACCGATTTGACAGAAAATTTGAAATTAAATGAAAACCAAAAAAGATTGCTATCGAGAATGCTATATAGTTAGAAAGTTAATCAAATTTTGCATTTGATTATTTAAACCAAAATAGGCGTTTCCATTTGAAAAAATCAAGTTATCTGTGATTGAAGTTTCCTTAATTGTTCTACTGATTTCTCCAAATACAAAAAGAATTCAAATTTAGCCGTTTGACCTAAGGTGACGCATTTCATCCTTAGTCCTGCCGCAATGTCACGTCCTTCTAGGTTTTATAATCGCTGCGATATTCAATTTTTTTCTGATACCTACTTATACCAATAATGGTGATTTGCGCCCAAACAGTTCGTTTAAAGGTCCATATGTGATACATAAGGTCACACTAGAATTGACTAAAGAACGTAAATATGCAATAATATATAGGGGGTTCCATTAAAAAAAATGTAAGTTTGATATGAATCAGCCTGTATAAACGTCAAAATTTAAGTGAAATTATTTTTATGTTATAGCCCTTAAGGTTCCCTACCATGATCAAGTGACAGGTTTCTAAAATTTATTTTAGTATGAATCTTGGTCTTGTCAAGAATTTTGAAAAGCTTTTTGAGTGGAAATGTGTTATAGGTATGCCTTCTCTAAATCAGGTTAGGTTTAAACCTCAGCTAAGCTCGCTTTAAGCTTCGGTTCACGTAAGCTCGTGTTAAGCTTGGAGCGGGGGGCTAAGCGAGCATTAACAACGGACGTTTTGCAATCGACGTGGTTTAACGTCAGCTTACCTTAAACCGAAGCTTAAGCTTGCATTGTACAACCGGCCCTTAGGGGTACAAATGTGGGTTTAATACAAGCTTTGTTAAACCTAAGCTTAGCTAAGCTCAGGCTTAAAGTCGACATCGGTTGTACTACCGTCGGCTTAGTTAATTAAACCTGGTTGAAAATGAAATTCACTACAAGGTTGGCACCAATGAAGCAATACGTACTGACATAATCATCTGAAATATTACTTTTTTTGGTTACTCACTTGTGACAGTTTGTGCCAAATTCGGACAACGGCCGTTTCTGTCTCTGTTCTTTTATTTACTCTCTTTGTTAAATTAGACACAAATCTTTCAAAAAATATAACCTAATAGAGTGAAAAGCTCGGAGTGGAAGGCAATTTGAAGGTTCCTCCTTGACTCATCTTGTCATTTGTACCAGGTTAGGTTTAAACCTCAGCTAAGCTCGCGTTGAGCTTCGGCTTACGTAAGCTCATGTTAAGCTTGAAGTGGGGGGCTAAGCCAGCATTGTACAATGGACGTTTTGCAACTGACGTGGTTTAACGTCAGCTTACCTTAAACTGAAGCTTAACCCGATGAGTCTCTTGGTTCCGTACCCTTCTTTTCTCTATAGCCTGTGTGATAGTAACTATGTTATTGACACAAGATCTTCCAGCTGTGAAGCCGCTTTGTTGTTCCCCTATTTCAATTCCTCTTTCTAACCGTTCTTTAATCAGTCCCTACAGTCTTCCAGTGGTAGGTGTCACACTAATGCTTCTGTAGTTTTCGCATTCTTTTTTCGATCCCTTTTTAAATATCGATGACATATATGCCAACTTCTATTCATTTGGCAGATCCTCCATATTCAATAACAGTCTATTGAAAATTACTTCCAATATATTCTGGACAGAGTCTGGTGCGTTCCTAAGCAGCTCCACTGAAATACCTCTAGGACCCGGGGATTTTCCGTTTTTCATTTTTCTCAGTACATTTCTTATCTCTTCTGTTTTGTCGTCCATACCGTCTTTCAATGGTAGCTGTCACACTAATGCCCCTGTAGTTTTCGCATTCTTTTTTCGATCCCTTTTTAAAATATCGATGACAAATATGCCAACTTCCATTCCTTTGGCAGATCTTCCATATTCAATAACAGTCTAATATCAATATATTCAGGACAGAGTCTGATGCGTTCCTAAGCAGCTCCACTGAAATACCTCCAGGTCCCGGTGATTTTTCGTTTTTCATTTTTCTCAGACATTTCTTATCTCTTCTGTTGTAATTTTCTATAGATCTTCCTGCATGTTAGTAATATTATCAGTTTGTCCGGCTTCCTCCACCATACCGACTCTGTAGAGTGCATCAGTGCACCATGCCAAACTGTGGTCGCATACAGAAGTCTTTTAGGCCTAAATCATAGACCTTCTAGATATACATTTTTAGGGTGCGCCACTGGGATAAAAGTTTGATCTATGGACGTCATGCAGGGATGTCAGCGCTGAGAAGCGGCATTCTGTATGGAAATTTTGCGACATAAAGGCCGTCGCTTTACAATTCAAATAAAAGCCCAAGTGTGACGTAATTGCCCGCCATTTACATTTTGCTACCGTGCGATGGAATATTGAACAGTCATGGAATATGCATATGGAAAATGTATGACAGACATCCATATATTCGAAGAAAATTTAGATATTCATTTAATGATGAGCCTATTATTACATGAAAAACGTATTTTCAGGAATAGATACGCTAGACGGCCACCTTCAGTTAACTGCCACAAAATGAGGAACATGTCTTTTCAAAACAACGTTTTAACCGGTAGATTTGATGTCTAGCTTAGAAATGTATTGCTTGAAAAACTAATTCCGTTGATGCAGAAAATGCTATAATTTTTACTACTCTATCCCTAACTACAAATTAATATATTCGTGAACCGTAACCGAACGTTACTTATAAACTTCTATGAAATTCAGGTGAGCTCGATTGCAAGGCTAGCGATTAGTTGTACACAATCTGAGAGCATCTGCGGTATTAGAACACGAAGGTCCCCTCAGCATCTCCTTAGACTCACCATTCTTTTCCAGCTCCCAGCGCTTCTGATGCTCATTTGACAACTATCTAGTGACATCTGTGCATACCATGTTGTATGATATACCACTTGTTACTTCTGACCAGATGGGAGGGACTTCTGTGCTCTCCTTGGCACATCTATCAGCCCACTTATTATTACCACCCACTCCTACGTGACTAAGAACTCAAGATAATGTTACCTTGTCGGTCTTCCCCAGTGTCTTTAAGGTATTATGACAGTCCCACACTATTTTTGAAGTATACTGGTTGCTTCCTAAGGCTATCAGAGCCTTTTGGCTATCTTTATCTTCATAGATAGTCTTTTTGTTGTAACCTTTATCTATGCATATTTTGCCACATTCCAAAATTGCGGCTATTTTTGCCTGGAAAACGGTAGCCAGTTTACCTAGGCGGATACTTATGTTCCACCCAGGTCTACCACCGTATATGTCTCCTGCAGTACCTGATTTTTGGAGCTATCAGTGTACCAGGTGATACCATTCGACTATGTCAACGTTCTCATAGAGCCCGATCTGTCACATAGGTTGATCTTATATGGGATCTTGGCGTCCTCAACACTTGACATTCTATTGTTCGTTGATTTAGGAAAACTATCAAAATGAGTGATTTTAGCTTCACGTGTCACCGACGACGACGTCGAGCCGAGTCAGTTCGCAAACTTAAAAACCGCGTCTTAAAGTTCCTACGTGTGTCAGCCACTTAATACATCTTCGCATTGCAGATGGTGATCGCAATACTGGGGGTGATGAAGGCGCTACCAGAAACTGCCACTGCCGCCATCTTCTAGTAGTACGGATCAGCTCGTATCTGTGACATCGAAGAAAATCAGTTGGATCGGTATTAATCTCCGACCACAACTTCAGATGCCACTAGGTGGAACTATCAGTGGGTGTGAGAGAATTCGATCCTTCTTGAGACCGCTTCGCGGGCTGGGTTGCCATTACCGCCGTAGCTCAGCTGGCAGAGCGTCGGGTTAGAATTCCGGAGGCGCGGGTTCGAATCCCGCTGGCAGTCGGTTCTTTTTCTGGCATTTTCTGGTAGCACCTTGATTTGAGAGCCCGATATACGGGCAATAGCATGAAAAGTGGTATTACAATGGGGGTGATGTTGGGATTGTGAGGAGGAACTTCAAAATTTTAATTGTTATCGACGATGAGAAGTACTGAATGACGCCACTTGACACCATTTTCGTCACAAGGCACCCACCATTACTCAACAAAAGCGGCTGCAGAATCTCGTTAAAATTATTTTCGCTTTGGGAAATTTCCTTTTGGCCAGCTTAATCGAAAACCCGATATAACAATAGAATGCTATTATTGCATTCCTCTTACCGCCTGTGCTGCGTTGAACGTGGAATAATCGTGACGCATTCGGTTATTACTCAAAACCAAAACCTCCATTCAATGAATTTGCGGACTGAGTGCGGGCCGCGATTGTGCTCGTTTTGATGCGAAAAGTTGGAGAGCAGTACTCAGACACGAAATTCCCGTTCAGATCCCAGTTGTTGTAAGCAACTGTAAAACACGTAATTCATGATATGGGGCAGAACATATTGGCATTTGCATTGCAGATGCGGTGAAGTTTATACTGGGTCCATTACCACACTTCAGATAACCGAGTGCACCTTTATAGGAGGCGTCTGGCAGAGCTCTCCCCGTTGACACTGCAGCTTAAGGCTTATTGTATTGAAGCTCCTATCATCTACAATACCCATTCCAGTAGCCTGGAGTCCTACACTAGTTTGCACAGCTTCCCTGATGGTCCTAGTACTGAACTAAACTCTATCGGTTCCCAAAGGGTTGTCGTCTCTTGTAATCTAGGGCTTCGTACCTACCAATATCATGAAAGGTAGACTCTGTGTCCCTCTTTCATATTGTCTGCAGTCAAGGTATCCATCTGTAGCCCTATTATTATTAGATATTCCTTCAGGCGGTAAGAGGACAAGTTGTTACTCGAGGCTGTTTCCTTTTCAAAGAAAGCAGTCCTTCAGCAATTTTCGGGGATGGGTATTTCATTGATGAATGCTTTCCTATTCCTACATTCACGCTTCCAGTCACAATACTCCTTATGCCGGACTTTTACCCATACCTTCACCAGGTGCCTAATTGTGCTTTTGGATACCCCAAATCGGGTTCTGCGCCATGTACAATGCAGATGATTTCTTTTCTTGTAAGCGTATCTTTTTCAGTACCAGCTACACCTGAGTGTCCTGGCACCCACCCCAGTGTTATTACTCTGGGGCTTTCTAGTGCCCTGAGTAATACCTAACTTTCTTGCTTCCATTATACCAGCTTTGAATGGTGCCTTTTTTCGTGCATCTTGATGCATGTGCCCTAGCGGAACTTTAACGCATGCGTCGCTGCATGCGATTTTCAAAGCGCACCAACCGTTTGCATCTAAAGACAAGAAGAGTCTGTTGGAAAAACTAAAACTATCGCGTTTATCGACCCCTATAGCAGTTTTACTTATTCTGGCGATATGAAGATCCTAATTATTAAAATCGAGTTACACGTAATGACTTATATTCAAAATACAGTATAACCTCAAAGTAAGCATAGAACAAAATTAAGAACTTGAGCTCATACGCACTAAAGGTGGAAGCGTAACCTCCGAAACATACGAAAGCAGTTGGATAGTCTTTGCTTTGATGTTATTTATTTTGGATGACGGGATTTATCTAATTGTAATGAAATCAAGTTAGTAAATGAGTTTAACGCTACATAATATTAGAAGAAATAGCAACCACGTGCTAATACCATTTGCAACGTATGCTCGGCACATAAATATCAAATATCTCAGAATCTACCAAAACGTCTTATCTATTGCCTATGAAATTTTTGGGCATCACAACGTTTCGATTATATTTATTTAATCTTCAATCGCCTTCAGCTAAGAACTGCCAAACATGTCCTTTCCATGACTATTTGCCTTGCCAACCTGTCCTTATTCGTGGCTTCTTTTCGTTGGTCGTTGTGGTGTTCCAGTACTTGCTGTCGTGGCCGTTCGACAATTAATGCTTGCCACGTTTTTATCCATTTTTTGCTTGCCGTTTTGCAATTTTTTCTTACGTGAGGTACCATATTGGTTTGAACTCTACGCTAGGTTTACTGTACCTTTACGTATACATCTAAGTTAGAATGTGCTTCTGTTGTGTGAAGTCCCATATGCCATGTGCACATTAACCTTCTAGAAAATGTACAAAGACGATTTCTTAAGTAACAGAGTTTTAAATTGGGTGGAGTTTATCCAAGGCGAGGAGCAAACCATATAACGCTGCTTGCAGGATTCGATGTGTTCAACCATTGGATCTAAGAAGAATAAATCTAAATCATGGCCCGAGGTTCCTATACCAACTTGTACCTAACCAGGTGGACTCAATATATTTAATGTCCAGACTGCAATTTCGAATACCAAAATTTAATTTTCGTCAAATCTTTAAATCCTAAAAAAACTACCCAAGTTCGTCAAAGCAGATCAAAATCATTTCACAAGTTTATAGTCACCCGGGTTGTGACTGCAATGGGTTTAAGTAGCACATTGTCGTTTGTCGCATCACCTAGCATACTTTATTTTACCTATCATTCTGCATGATATACAACCTGTAAGTAACCACCTATGTTCACAAGGGTTCTCAGGGTGCCATGTTGGTTTATTTATCCTATAAAGATGGGATAGAAAGAAAGTACTATGGGCTATCACAGTTTAAGGGTTTTATGGATCTTAATGACCATATCGCAATTATCTGTATAAAAACACAAAAACAGAACACATTCAGTCATCACATACATTTAGTTTGACGCGGGTTATTCGTTGTGTGCTATCCTTTGAATAGATGAGTTCACTGAGTATCTTTCTCTTTTTTTCCGTACTTAATTTCATGTGCATGTTTTTAAGCATTGGATGATGATATTGAGTCTAGTAAGTGAATAATCGGCAGACGCCGTATCGTTAAGAAATTATTAACTAACCTTGAAGCTATTTCTTATCGAAAGATTGAGATAAAAGCTAGTTAACGAGAATCTCTGTGGAAGACCCCCTAATCAGACCTGGGGTACTGTTTCAACTCCCTAATCAAACTAGGATAAAGCTGTAGCAGTAAAGTATTATCATGAGATTTGACTATGAAGAGAGGTTACTTATTATGTATTTGAGTCACCTCACCCTGAGTAGTAATCACAAGCATTACAGTAACTGTCTGACTTCAGCCCACCTTTATCACCTAATCAGACCTGGGAATATAGGTTAGACAGTAGAGTACAATCATCTGATTCCTAAGTAGTATGGTAGAGGGACTTGATGTATTAATCTGAACATCTCAGCCTCTCCACACTAATTTACCGCATTGACGGACTAGGCTGCCCATTGCACCCATGGATTCATATCTTGGAAGACTTGTGGTAGGAAGCTACCGTTCTCTTTGAAATAGGAGGTGGACCACTTGCACCACTTGTACGAGTATCACTTTTAGGACATGTTCCTTGGTCAAAGTCTTCACTCATATGTTGAGATATCAAACTTGAAAGTCATATTCGAAGGTAAGGTGCCGTAAATCGTTGTGTCAAGTTTGGTCCGTTGTGAAGCCAACACACTTTTGCCGTTCGTGTGGCGCCTTTGGATCTCATCTTCCTCTGGTGTGCATATATATCAAAGTGGCACTAATGACGGATTCTTATCACCAAACGATACCACTTTTCGAAAAATCAATTTTGCGAGTGCATGTAGGTCGGGTTGAACTATATTTTAAAAATAATGATTTTTTTGTCTAACAAAAGGGTGACATATCAAAGTTATGTTTTTTTAATTGAAACACCCTCTATATTATTGCACATTAAGATTCCCGGGTGAATTTTAGTATGACTTTATGTATCACATACGGAACTTTAAGTGAACCGTTTAGGTACAAATCACAATTTTTGGTAAAAGTAGATATCAGAAAAAAGTTCGAGTATCGCAGCGATTATAAAACTTAGAGAGCTGTGACTTTGCCTTGTCACTAAGCATGGAATGCGTCAACTTAGGTTGTTGAATTACATTTGCGGTTGGAGAAATCGGTGGATTAATTAAGGAAACTTCAATCAGTTGTAACTTGATTTTTTCAGATGGGAATGTTTAAACTTCTTATACGATGAAATATGCAATTCTATAAGCTTTCCTAATGATATCAGGTTCTGAATATCAATCTCTGGTAGTTTTCATCTAATTTTGAGATTTCAACCAAATCGGTGTTCAGGTGGAAGAAAACAACTAACTTAGCAAAAACATCCAGAAGGACTAGAGTAAAGGACAAGATTATAAAAATTCCCTACAACAAATCAACTCTAACGAGAAACAACGGCGGTAATATGTCTAAGGTAAAAGAGAAGCTGGAGTTCGATAGAAATGGATAATATTTACAACCTACTAGCTACTGCAATGCACTAGAGATTAAAAATTTCCAAAACCACTAAAAACTGAAACGAAAGCAAAACTTTCAGCGATTGTTTGCTTGAGTTTAATATTTTCAGAATGCAATTTCGGTGGTAGATTTCCCTTCATATCAAAATCTATAATAGTTTTGTGAACTGTCAATCTTTAGATTATTGTAGTAGCTCGTATGCTGTGAAAAATATCCATTTCTGTCGTAACTCAGCTTCTTTTTGACCTTAGATGTGTTACCCCTGTTATTTCTGGTTAGAGTTGATTTGTTGTAAGTCATTTTCAACATTTTGTCTCTTTAGTCTAGTTCGTCCATATATATCTGCTGAGTTAGTTATTTTCTTCCAGCTGAACAGTTTTTTGTTTATATTTCATGGCCTACTAAGTTGCATTTAGGTAGGAAAATTGAAAAACACCGGTTTGATTGAAAATTGGAAATTAAATCAAAATTACCAGAGATTTATATTTACAACCATATCGTTAGAAATGCTCACAAATTTTTCATCTGATTGTATAAAAACACTTAGGTAGTTAGTAAGTAAGTAAGTTTCTTTAATTGATCTACCAATTACTCCAAGTACAGATGTAATTCAAACTCGACCGTTCAACGTAAGCTGACGCATTTCATGCTTAGTGACACGGCAAAGTCACAGCTCTCTAAGTTTTATAATAGCTGAGATATTCAATTTTTTTCTGACATCTACTTACCAAAAATTGTGATTTTCATATAAACGGTTTGATTTGAGTCCCATGTGTGATACATCAAGTCACACTAAAATTGTCCCGGGAATCTAAGTATGCAATAATATAGGGCGTGTTTGATATGTCACGCTTTTGTTAGACACACTGTATAAAAGCCATTACTTTTAAAATGTAGTCCAACTCGACCTACATACACTCGCAAACTCATTTCTTTGAATAGTGGCATGGCTTGGTCACAAAAGTCCGAGGCGTTGAGCTTGACTTATCCTGTATTTGAAACTGATGAGTTAGTCTCCATTGTGTACTTACGGTCCTGGATGCAGTTCGATAATTTGTTTTAATTGTCGCTGATAATATCAGTAACGTAGCAGACTAACATGACAGTTGTATTGTGCATGTAATCTAGTGGTTGAATGTGAAATGTACGCGCTTTTAAAATTGTACAGGCCCGGCTCCGACTGATTCCGCCACCTCTTGACAAGCAGATTTTACCTGTTTTATAAGTAAGATTATTTACTCTAGTTTAAGATTCTATCATTTTATCGTACACTTCTCCACTTGTATTAAAATTTATAATAGAGAAAGATCGGCGGTTTGCACTGCATTACTCCCAATATGGATAAGCAAGCATTTGACCTTGCTCAGGTTTGCAATAACAGCTCGATGTTTCATCCAAAGATGCATTTATGCAATTATGGTTCTTACCACCATCGTTTACGTCTTAGAATACCATGTATGACCTTAGACCCCATGTTTAACATTGAAAGTGCTGTGATAACATTAGTATATAGGTGTTCCTTTTCAGGGACTGTAGAGGAGATAGGAGGAAATATCAGGAGCAACGACTTGTCCAAACGAAATAATGATACGTAAGCCATGAGTCTGCGGTAAATTTTTGATGTCGGAATCTATATTAAGTGGTAATTTTCAAGTTATTTTAAGAGTAGCGGAGTTACTGGTCTGACACGTCATTTTTTCAATGCAAATCGTAGTTGTAACTAAAGTGAATAACATTTGATACTCACCAGTGATGTTGTCCGGAAAGGCAGTCAGGGTGGTCAGGTTCATTGTATTTGTGTTGAGATGCGGTTGACAGGGCGCCGAGCCACTCTTCCATTTCTCTACGAGATTCACAGCAAAGTACTAAGGATCTGAAAGGAGTTATCACCTGAAAAAGCAATTGATCATAATACAACTTTCATATTATATACACGTACATATGTACATGAGCAACAACAGAGTGCGTTCAAGTTTTATTGGGAAGGGTAAGGAAATGCTTTCCCAAGAGTAAACATAAAATAAAGGCGCTCCAAACAACAAACAGTAGCGATTCGTAACAAATCAGTGATATAAGAATCTAACCGAGTATGCCGAGGTACAAGTACTCCTTATTTTTTACTTGTCAGCTTGCTGATGCAATACCAGCTAATTACATTTCTTCATATGAGAAATAATAACAACGACAATCTGAAGGATGTTAGAGAAGCTTAAAAGGTACAGCTTTACATTTGTAGGTATAAAGACACGATATATAAACATATTACTTTTATTTTGCAACTGTACCAACTTTACAAAAATAACTGCCATAAAAGATCATATTCCGATTGTTAATAATTACTCTCAAACTGCCTTTTTGACGGCTTTTTACTACCAGCTATTATTCGCAAATAGAACCCATAATAGGCACGTATCCAGGATTTGGTTTTGGGGGGGGGGGGGCAGATTATGAGTGTCACCTGGTTGGCCTTTCAGGAGGAGGGTTCAGATTAGAGTTGCTACCTTAAATCTACGGGCGGGGGAGGAAGGGTGTGCAAATTTGCGGATTCCATTTTTTAGACGGTATTTTATATCGTTTTGGGGGGGTCCGGACCCCCTGGACCCCCCTCTAAATACGTCCCTGACCCACAAGGAAAACTGTTGGCATTTAATCCAATCAATGAGCTTCACTTCTGTAGAAACGTCCATTACAAAGACTAAACTAAAATAGAACTCCGCCATAGACGGTCCCAAGCCCGGTTGAAAAAGGAAGGATGAAGGAGCCCAAGCCAAGGTGTGATGCAACCCGAGTAACACTGGGGGATTGTTCGATATCGCGAACGAAGCCTTCTGGGAACAGGGGGCACCCAGTCATATTTTCCCCTTATCCTCCTAAACTGGCCTCTGGGGGTATGGACAGTAGCAACCCAGTACTATGCCATTATGGAAGAGGACGAACTGCTGATGTGGAGAGGAGGATAACACCCCGAAGAGAGAAAAGAGGCTCTCACCAGCTAAAGGGGCAGATAGGCACGGGATGAGGACAAACCCTACCACTAACGGATCCACTTCCGAAGCACAGGCGTCAACATCTGAACAGCAGACCACGGAGGAAAGAGGTTGCACTCGCAGCTGGCTCCGGAGGAAGCCGCCAGGATGACTAAAAGGCAGAGCCGAGGAGCATGAAGCCCCCAGAATACTTTGGCGATAAAGTGTCGGTAGAGAAGATGGCTGTAGTCTATAAAACTATCTCAAAACGAAAAAGACATAGCCATGTAAATCAAGATGGAGCTGGGAAGACGTGCTATTCGATACAAAAACTTCCGGATATTCAGCTGCTATCCGAAAACTGGAGCCGTAGTTGTAGTCTGCACCAACCCACACACCAAGAGTTGCCTGGAAAGCCAGTTCAAACAGCTTTTAAAGGATTCAGGTAAGACTGGGCCCATCCAGAAGCCTCGCAAGGATGTGCAAAGTTATAACTTTTGTACCACGTACCACAGGAGCAGAGAGCAAGGAAGTTGCGATGGTTTTGGTCTTAAAGTCCAAGGTGGGCGACAGAATTCCAAGAGTCGTGGACACCGAGATCCTATACAAGGTCAACCTAAGTGACAGATCGTAATGGGCTCTAGGAGAACCTCGACATATATCGAATGGTATCACCTGGTACACTGTTGGTCCCAAAAATTCGTCAGGTACTGGCTACCATTTTCTAGGCAGTAATAGCCGCAATTTTGGGCTGCAGCAGAAAGTGCATAGATAAAGGATGCAGCAAAAAGACTATCTGTGTAAACACAGACAGTCGGGTGGCTCTCATGGGCTTGGAAAATAACCACTATACTTCAAAAATAGTGCGGGACTGCCATAATACCATAAAGGCACTGGCGAAGATCAACAAGTTAATATTTCCTTAGGTGCCTAGTCACATAAGAGTGGATGATAATGAGAGGTCCGACAGGTGTGCCAGAGAGGGTGCAGAACTCCTCTTTGGTCCAAAACCAGCATATATCATACAACATGGTATGGACAGCTGCCTCTAGATGGGTGTCAAATGAGCACCAAAAGCGCTGTGACATAGTGGCGGGGAATGCTGGTGGAAGCCTCGTACCCTCATACCGCAGACGCTCTCAGATTGAGCAGGAAGGAACTACGAAAGGTGGTTGGATTTCTAACTGGCCATTGGGCGTTCAGTGCGCACCTGTAAAAGCTGGAGATTGAAGTGACAAACCCATTATGCAGGAAGTGCGGTGTGGTAAAGGAAATAGATAAACATGTTATCTTCAACTATCCTGCCCCGAGTGGAAGCAGGAACTCATACCTGAATGTAGGCCAACAGGTAAGATAGAAGAGCATAGTCCAATGCATCTCAAAGTTCGCAAAGAACTCTGGATGGTACTCTGTGTAGGCGACAGCTCAGCATAGTTGAGTTTTAACTAAGCGAATTAAATAAATGACCACATCTCTACTCCAGCTCTACTTTCACCACACACATTAAATTTCAACAGTCCACGGTTTCGAGTCAATAAATCGGTTTGTACTTACTGTATTCTATCCCGGATTACAGCCAAAAGTAATACAATTTATCACGAAAATATTCCGCTCCGTAAAACTAACCAATTCTATCAACTGTCCTCACCTATATCTCCAAGGCAGTACACAAAAGGATAGCCCGCCCAAAGACGTTAGACAACGGGAACAGACGACTGAACGACCGAACACCTGAATAAACGGTAATAAAGCTAACAGCTGTTTGATCCTTCTGACTGGGGGTGCACAATGAGCCTTAAGGCTGAGCGGCAACTATTAGGGCAACTGAACCATAAGCCCCTCACTACAAAAAAACCTAAAATAGAATCACCGCTCCCGATAATTATTAGGTGTCGCAGACATGAACAGATAAGTTGCGCGCAGATCAACGTGCGAAAGTTTTTGACGCTTATCACGAACTTAGGCGTAAAGCGGAAGGTTTTATCGTAATCGGTTTATTCCAGCCTTTGTAGTGTAGTGATAGTTGCGGAACAGAATATAAAATTCCTAACAATCGGCCATTCTGAAGCCTATCACCCTCGAGCGCGTCTACCTGGAATGAACAAAAATAGACGTAGATTGCTGTCCCTCTCACTCCTCTCTACACCTTTTCCAGCTGTAGTTTCTAAAGCAGCAAGTCTCAATTCAAAACGGTCAAGTTAATATTCCAACTCGTCACTTGTAATTTCAAACTGTCAGGTGTAATTTATACCTGTCATTTTGAATTTGCAATTGACGAGTTGGAAAATTAACTTGTCCGTTTTGAACTATCACTTGATGAGAGTAGGCGGCAGAAAAGATCTGCCTGTGCGCTATCTGATACCCGGAGGTAACGGCAAACCAAAGGAAATCGCTGTTAAAAAGCAGCAAACTTCTTGGCGGAACACTAACCAGCTAAGCGCACTTCTATGCCAACTACATAATATTATGAGAATCGATATACGAGGGATTATCTATATCTCCGTCAATCCATCAGCTGTTTCACGATTAGCGATCATCAGTGTGCTCTCTATCTCCGAAAGTCGACCTATGACGCACTGATGATCGCCAATAACAGTGAAACAGCTGTCTGCGTACTGGTAGATTGACGGAGTCAGAGCAACCCTCGTATGTCACTTCATGCTTTAGAAACTACAGCTGGAAAAGGTGTAGATTTGCCAGCAAACGACAAAGGTCTAAATACAGTAGGAAACCAGCAGATAGGCAGTCTTTTTACCAAATCCTTCATTTTAGTATTGTTAGCACATGAACTGTACTTTTACGATCGCCTTCTAATATTGCCGTCTTTTATACAATTTATCTTTCAATATTGCTAGCGAATGAGCAGTCCCATAACATCGAAAGGCGGCGACTGACTTGAAACAAAACGCCGTAATGTAACACGTTACAATGCGAGCATTCGCTGGTCAGTGCAGTGTGACGAGCGGCTCGGCTCGACGGGAAGTGCTCCACTTGGTTGTCGGTTTTCTCGCGAATCCCTTTGATTGTTACATTACAGGTCAGTGCCAGTTTGAGTCCGTTATGAGTTGCATCATCTTATCTTATTTTGATGTTTTCCTTCAATGTTGGTTCTATGGCTTCGCTCACGTCCCTGACCATAAATCCTATTCTTTGTCTTAATATTTAAAAAAAAATACAAGCTGCTGCAAGAGCGTAAAAACGCAATGTGACTACCAATCGTTCCGTTACTGATACAGCTTTTCTGAAAGCAGTGCCTTGTTGTGCAACTTTTGGTCCAATTAAATTGAGCAAATATTCTAAATCTGTACAAGACATTCGTACAGAAGTTTTGTGCTGCCCACTAATTGCTTGGTTTTTCAAAATGTTCATTAATACTTCTCCACTATTAACACTCCTTTTTTGTTTGTTTCTTCTTCTTGCATAATTTGAGATAGCAATATCCCATTGCGATGGAAGCAACACTCGCAACTTCTAGGTACGCTATACGGAACTAACTAAATAAAAGTGGAGCACTGTTGAAGAGAACATTCGAAATGAGCATTCGCTGCATAGTATAAAAGCGAGCTTTATAATGGATAATGTAATGCAATACTCATTGCGAGCTCAATGAACATTACGATACAAAACTCGGCTCAAGTCAGTCGCCACTTAAGTTGTCAGCAAAACGAGCAATACTTAGCGGTGCCTCTTAGTCTAAAAAAAATTTAAATGTTTCTCTTCTGCTTCAAAGTCTTTAGAATAATGTTGGAAAGTACAAATTAGCCAATTGTCAGAATATAGGCAGTCTAAAGTTTTACCTACTTTAATGTCCGACCCTCTGATGTGTTCGGGATACACAGCTGCTTCATATAGAATTCTCGATCTCGTAGCGTAGATATCCCACGTCTGATTTTAAGGATATTCCCAATATGTGTCTAATAGAATGAACGCGTCTTGGGTAACTTTAAGTTCGCCGTAACGTTAGTAAGGCTTCTTTTCCAACGACAGAAGTTTGGCTCATTGGATGGTTGGCATGAGGTGAATCATAGAAGCTACCACTAAATTGGATTTCTTAATAAGGCAAATTCAATAAGACACGATAATTGTTAACAAAACTAAGAAGTAAGGTCTCAAAATAAAAGCTCATGGCCTAATTCAGCGAATCAGTAAATAAATTTAATTTTTTCCAAATTAATTTCTTCAGACATTTGGTAGTTTTAGGGCGGATTTATCAACACGTAAATCTGACGACCTATCAGATGGATAGATTCTATTAGCTATTAGGGAAATGCATTTGCGATTACTGTAATATTGGATCATATTTGACCTTTAAGAGCAAACTCTGAAAGTAAAAAAAATATAGCGCTTACAGAATATCCAAGTCATAGCAAAAACTCATTAGCAAATATCTGGTACGTAAAAAACAGTGCTCAAATGCGAGTACTTCGATTGATTGGACATGAGTCTCTTTTATTTGTAAAGTACCTAGTTAATATAGTGATAAACACCAAATAGTACAGTAGTAGTAGCCTTAGTTAGAGTAATAGCACAGAAATAATCTATTGTACATGTTGTATGTATCCTTCAAAAGTTTATAAATTACAACTCAACAAATCCAAATTAACTTTAAGGTTTTTCATCAGCCTGTCCGTAAAACGAAAAGTACTATAATTCGTGCCAAGCCTGAAAGTGTGAAACAATTCTCTACTTCTAGTGTCCCTCTGCGGTACATGAAAGCATATATTTTTCACAAGAAAACCGGAGTTAATATTATTGTTAACTAACTTAAAGAGAAAGTTGGCTGAAATAAAGTTTCTACGATTTTCCAGGCTCTTTAACCCTACTATTTTGATTCTGTTCTCGTACGATACTTCAGAGCATTGGAATGCGAGCTTAAATAATGGAAATTTAGCAAATATATTCTGGAATTTTTCTAGGCGTCTAACTTGCTGTTCATCAAAAGGACACCAGATAATACTTGTATTCTAAAACACCTAATAGTAGACATTTGTATATTGACTGTATTGTTAAAGTATTATAAAATTATGAAGATGTACGACGTATAAAGTCAGACAATCTAAAGTCTTATATTAAAATATTATCAAAGTAATTAATAAAACTAAGACCGCTCCTAAAAGTGACACCTATTTGAGATAAATTTCAAGATTGAGCAGTGATCCTCTGAAAATGTTGGAAGCACTATATCTTGAAATGTGAAGTCTATCTTGGGCCAACTGTTAAATTCTAAATCCTGATGATGATGATGATGATGATGATGATGATGATGATGATGATGATGATGATGATGATGATGATAGGTGATGCTAACAATCGACAAAAACATTAAAAACATTCCCGATACCGGAATCCTTCTGAAAGTACCTTCTCCGTGTTTTGCAAGGAATTCCCGAGAGTGAAAGTGAAATAAGGTGGGCCCCACACGTTTTAGTTATTTTTATAACCAAAGTTCAATGGTTGATTTCTCTGTAGCAAATGCGAATTTCAGAATAATTACTTTTGATATCGGCTTCAAATTCTGAAACCTAAGTGCGATTTCTTTTTTCGGGATTCATCCTATCGCCTAGTGAAGAATACGTTTCCGTTGTATGGTTCATCTTGGGTTGCCTGCTGTAGTCACGTAATTTGATAAGAGCGGTAGAAGCATATAAAATGTCAGTTAAGACTTTTAATTATTTTAAGTGCTTTCAGCAATCGCCAAGGAAAGCAGTACAAATCGTTGCAGACGCTGAATTTTGCTCTTGTCTGTCAGTTTTCCAGCTTTTATTGGACTTTAGCAGAGGGAACATTTTGAGGTAAGAATGAGAAAATGGGCTAACAATTTGAATGTTATCATGAATTCGATAGTTTTCATTTTGCCTAAAATTCATCGACATTTAATGTATTGAGCAGGCTATATATGTATAAAACCTATTAGGAATTTTTCTAGAAATGTTTGTTACTAGTTACATATAGGTTGTCGGATATAAACCTAATAGCAGTAGGCGGTTGTTGTTAAAGACGTAGTAGTGTTTGCTTGAATTGTTTGCAGTTATACTTTGCCTGAATAAATCTAAGTGACCAATAGGATTTGCTTATTCTCATTATAGTCAAAACTCACACATATAGATCATGTATATTTCATATTGATACCCACTTAAAATTATTCAAGGAATTTATGGTTCTGACCTGAATGCTTAAATATACAGGATGAGGGCTCAGTACCGACTCGGTCGATAACTGTAGAAGATATCAAAAAAAGTTTCATATAAAAGTTGTGCCACGGATATGCTCTTTGCTCAGAAAATATTTAGATTAATACCATAACTACGTGGTGATGCAAACATGCAAATGAGACACCCTATATATTATTCCTTATTCAAATTCTACTAATGATTTCCGTTCTTTCAATATCGGGTATTGTTACATTATAGAGGGTATTTCAAAAGTTATGACCGTTTTTATATCGAAATCGCTGTCAAATGAACGTACCATATATCAAAAAGCGATGAATGAAAAATCATTTTTTTAACACGGGTGTATAAAAAGTATCCTCTAGTTTTAAAATCGGCTATAAAAAAGCCCGCAACGCATGTTCGTATACAGGGTGATGTAGAATGCAAAATCTAGATTTTCTCTCTTTTTTTAAATTTAACCCCCAATATTTTATCATACCAAATAATTGCTTATAATATGCTCTTTCATTTTTGTATAGCACTTGTTATGGTAGCACCTATTAGTTTCTGAGATATTTCAATGTCTCCACAAATTTTAAATACACCTTCTATTTGTTTACTGAAATTTATTTATTTTGAGAAAATACTATCAAATTTTATGTTTGCTTAACAAAAAACTAAAATATAAGGCCATAATTGTACTTCATCGAGTCAAAACACTGAATTAACGAGATAATATAGGCCAAGTGTGCTGAGGAAACAATTTTATAGACGTCATGCATAATTATCAAGCAGATCTATCAGGTAGGCTATGAGATATTAAACGACACTGTCCGAATAAAACAATTCTTCAATTTTTCAAACGCATTAGTTTTAGAGTACCTCCGCCGATTTAAAACTAGAGGATATTTTTAATCTTCACGTGTGAAAAAATCATTTTTGATTAATTACTTTTTGATATACAGTACGTTCGTCTGACAGCGATTTGGATATAAAAATGGTCATAACTTTTGAAATACTCTGTATAATGTAACAATACGCGATATTGGAAGAACGGAAATCACCAGTAGAATTTGAATGATGAATAACATATAGGGTGTCTGATTTTAAAAAATGCATGTTTGCTTCATCACGTAGTTATGGATCACCCTGTATACATTTAAACATTTTCTGAGTAAGGAGCATATCCGTAGCTACAACTTTTATATACAACTTTTTTCGCTATCTTCTACAGTAGTGGAGTTATCAACCGAGCCGGTACTAAAAACTCACCCTGTATGATCTATTTTCAGCCCATGTCACAAAATCTATCCATAAAGCGTCTGTTATAAAGATACACAATACTTATAGGTAGCGTTGTCAGGCGTCTAGATAGGGCTGGACATAGGTAGGCTTTTTGATCCCATGTCCGGCTAAAATAACAGTGCAACTGCAACTGCAAAGTCTTGAAAGTCTTTTGAACACTAACAAAGAGAACGTTGATTTCAAGAAGCTGTTAGCACATAAGAAATGGGTAGTCTACCTACTATTTTAAATCGATGATAAGTCAAGGTAGCGTTACAGAATTTCTAACTATTTGTCAGTTTTATTTTGTTATCCCAGGACATAACGCAAACGTTGAAAGAGCTTTTTCCTTGGTAGGTCAGCAATGGATGAAACTGACGAAAGAATGCAACAGATTACATGTAGACACTGTTGCCAAAATGTTGATTGTAGAATATAATATAAAAAATTTCGAAAGGAGGATTTTTACAACTACATTTTGAACGAAGCTGAGCACTTAAAACACTTAGAAGAAGTTTTGTTTTAGTGTTTCTCAACGAAGAATTTTTGTTTTGTTTCCTTATCCGACTTGAAGACAAGACATTTTTGATTATTTTTTGTAGTTGAAAAAGGCTTATTTGTGCGTTTCATTAGTATTCAAGAAGAATTTAAATATGTTGATAAATGTTCAAGTGTATCTAAAATTTAGATTTGACTGATGACTATTTGACTGATTAATAATCAAGTACCTACCTAAAACTGATTTGGCATTCGATTTTACTTATTATTTCACTAGACTTTAACAAGATTTGTGACAATAATCTAAAAAGCTTATTCTGCATACAATTTTTTTTGTCCTACCTATAATTACAGAGAAAAAAATCCTCAGTATTGTATAAGGTTTGGCAACCTGGTAACCCTACTTATAAGGATGGTAGCTGTATTTAAAAACTAGAACTGCTTGAATAAAACTATGTAGATTCAAAATCAGCAAACTCCGAGTTGTAGATAGCTGTCAAGATATTTGATTTCAGAGAATATATTGACATTCCCATATGCTATGTAACCCGTCTGTGCAACCTGCCAAGATTTCTCCCTCTGATAATTTAATTTTTTCCTAAGCTCAAAGCTAGGCTACGCTCCTGTAACGGAAATTGCACAAAAACTCATGTTGATTGAAGCGACTGGATTCAATACTTTCTGTAAACATCCCCACAGCGTTGTGCTCTTTCAAGTAGAAACCGTATACTGCGATCGTTCCTCTTAAAATATGAAATGTGTATTTAGAAATTATTGTGAAAAGGTAAGAACTACGACTACTGCGGAATAAATAGCAGTTTCCAAGGTGTCTCGTACAATTTCGGGAGTGTCATCATATACTAACTACTAACACTAAGTAGATGTTAACTATATTATTGCGATATTTTGGATTACATTTCATTTCATTTATTTGCACGAAACATACAAATAATGCCACCCCTAGAAGGCTGAGCCTTGTGTCGGGGTATGGACATACATGATTGATATTTTTTTATGCGACTATCATAAATAATAGATAAGCTGGTTAATTTTAAGGACTTGTTAGCATGCAAAAGGTGTTACGTTTTTAGCCACCAGAAGTTTGGAAAGTAATCTATTTCGTAAAAGGGAAGAGTGTCTGACAGGCTATGAATACTATTTTTCCTATAATCTTCAAACATGAATGAATGTGTACCTACTAATAATCATTCATTAGATACATCGGGGAACATTACAATAGATTATAATAAACAACATTAAAAGAAAATAGTTGATAGTAAGTTATCTAAAAATATAAAATACTCTACTGCGTAAAGTCAATCAACAGGAAACAGAAAAAAGATGATATCTGGGAGTAATATACATAAGTTGAATAGACAAATTGCATCAAAAATACAGACCTGCACATACAGTGTGAGAGGCATAAGCATGTGAGGTTAAAAAAGCAAATATTTGGTATTCTATAAAGTCGAAAAATATAGAAATAATACGGAGACCTTTGTTTTATCTTTTTTAAACGACTCCTTTGGATTCTATTTTGACCTAGTTTGAACGAGCAGATGTTAAGTTGAACTATGTGCACTTACAAAAAGACAAATGAAAGCACTCAGATATCTTTTACAAAGCAGACAAACAAACTTACATATGCCAATTAATAGTAAAAGCAGACAAACACTATGCACCACACACTCTATCCTGTCTTAGACGCACATAATCCCATACGGTCACAAAAACGACAGAAAACATAACAACAAGAACAAAACATTAATTAAGGTTGAAAAGCAAAAGCTAGACAAGTAGATATTAAAATTGATGGCTAAAGGAACTTGCAAGATGATTTGCAGGCGATAAGTAGATATTTCAAAGTAGCAGTATGAAATACTTTTAAAAGATGATTGAATGTCAGAATGACAGCATATGGCAGTGTGAGAAATTTTCATACGATGTACAGACGAGTGATACGATATCACACTTTGAGGATTGCTGTGCATGATGTTTATAGATGAGCACAGGAAAACGCCTGTCTTACTCTTAAGCGTAAGCGGGACCATAATATTAAAGTGGACCATGGACTGTGTTAAAATGTTTAGGTTAACGTCTGTTGAACTGCGAAAATTGCCTACGTTCTATCAGATAATTTGAATTAGTACAGTGAATCTTTTAATTTAGAGAAAAAATCCTCGACCTATTTTGTTTCACATAACGTACGTAGATTTTGGATGGATAGGATAGTGATGCCTACACCAATAAAATATACACTACTTCTAAGGGAAATACGAAAAAGGCTAGAAAAAAAGGTATACTCGCATTAAAAATGTGTGCGCAGCTTGGCTATACCCTTTTTGGTACACATTTAGCACTTGTTACTCTCCAGACTCTATTTACACAGCACCTCCTGAAAACTGTTCTTTTAAGAACAATCCAGATCCAAAAACTTTGATATCTGTTCTAAATGTGGCGACAGACTAGAGGGTTGTGACAATTGGATGTATCGTGGCTACAGTTAAAGCAGGATGGCACACATGGATCGCAAAAGGGCAAATGCAGCGAGCTAGAAGTTCTGGAGCACGTAGGCGTACAACAGACTGGCAGGCTTGTTATCTACGATTGCTGGCCCTTCGATATGGAATGTTGCTGATGCTTGGTATGCAACTAGGGGAGGCATTTCGAATCCGCATTGTGTACCACATATTGCATGAAAGAGGCTACATATCATCCGCATTTAGTGCTTCCACTCACTGCAAATCGTCATCGCCAACGGTTAGATTGGTGGTACGGATACCGTCAATGGCATTCTGGGAGGAGTGGGAGGCATCAACAGGCTTTCTCCGACAAATACAAGTTTTATCTACGTACACAGAACATACCTCAACGCATTAGATGACGACATAGTACTGTTGGTCTGATGATTTGGGGTATCATTGGATTTGGAACCAGTCAGTCCAACATCATGTGAGGTGCTAGATCCAGTAGCCGTATGTCATAGGCCTCGAAAAGGGTTTTCTCTAGCAAGATAACGCGTGTTCCCATATTGCAAAGATGTCAATGCGGTTCCTACAGGAAGATGATGTCAGGGTGCTCCCCTGGCCTTCGCAATTTACCCAATACTCCGAAGACGCTAGACGAATTGGAACATGCTGCGAGGAGAAGCTTGGGAGGCTGTACCTCTTGATTTCATTAACAACCAGATTACAAGCATGCCACGTAAGCTAGAAAAATGCATTTGTCAACATGGATCACCCACTCATTATTGGCCTGTTCCTTAAATTTGTTAAACTGATTATGGCAAATGGGTTCCTTTATTATTGCCTTTAGTCTGATGCATCCCTTTTTTTCTCAGTGTTCGTGTTTTATTTGCGAGTAGTATATATTGTCTGTTGCCATTCTTATAACATCGTAATTTGAGGTAATGCTATGCGGATTTTAATGAAATTTGTAGTTATCATATGCTGTGGGGTCGGTGTAGGTAATGTTGTTATATTTAAAAAAATATGTGCAGGACCGGCAAGGTAATTAATAAAAATCCAAAATTGTCGGACCTACTTCTAACCACTGTTTTAGGCGTTTTAAGGACTCCTGACCATTTACCGTTTTTTTTCCGAGAGTGGACAAACTTGTGGTAGGGGCAAGAACTACAAATATTCTGTAGGGTTCTTCAGTGTCATCTACATTTCTTCTTCTTGTGATTTTACTTCCCACACCGATAAGTGGGGTGTATTGTGATCGCGTAATTTTCGATAATACGCTAAACACTCTTGTTGCCACGTCACTTTTTTCGTCGTTCTATCTGTCTCGGTCTGCCTGTCTCTCTGTCCGTCGGTCTACCTGTCCGCCTGTCTGTTGGCGTTTTTCTAGCCTCGTAATCTCAGCAACCACTGCATGGAGTGTGAAGAGTAATTAGCAAAAAATTAAAAAAATTAAATATTCAGTTAGGAGTTCCTGATGATTTTCTACTTTTTTATGGGTGGTAGTGAAACTGAAAAACTTGTTGAATTCATAATAGGCTATTTATTGACCTGTGACAGACAGACAGACATACATACTTTTTTTGGGTGGAGGTGAATTTGGGGTGGTTGGGGGATGGGGGTTGTAAAACTGAAAAATTTGTTGTATTTATAATAGGCTATCAATGAAAAACCAAGCAGCAGAATACACTTTTTTAGGTCCATCTGAACATTGTCTTGCTTATTATAGAAACCAAGGGACTTATAATTTATGGTATATACCTACATACGAGTGTTGTTTTAGATCCTTATATTATTATATTGCGTAAAGCAAAAATTATTGAATTGATTTTAATGATATTTTGACACAGTATTACTAGCGCGGCGAGTATAGAAAACGCGTATGTTTTGGAAAAATAATTTCAGTGGCGGCGCAGCAATAATAAATGAACTAAAAATATGAAAACACCTCAAACTTTGTTTTTAGGCGTTTTAGGGGTTCCTTATCATTTCCTACCTTTTTTTGGGTGAGGGTGAAATTGGGGCGGTTGGGGGGTGGGGATTGTAAAACTGAAAAAATTTATTGTATTCATAATAGTTTCTCCATTGACCTGTGAAAGAAATACCTAGCGGCATCTTACACTTTTTTAGGTCCATCTGAATATTGGCTTGCCTATTACAGAAACCAATTTTGTGATGTATACATACGTGTTTTGCTTTATTTCGTTCTATGTATTTTGCGTAAAGCGAAAATTATTGAATTGCTTTTAATGAAATTTTTACGCAGATTTTAGTGCCGCGGCGAGAATGGAAAACGCCTCTGTTTTTGAAAAATCGTGAGTGGCGGCGCAGCAATAATAAAAAAACTAAAAATATAAAAACAGCTCAAGCTTCGATGCTAGATGGTTTGGAGGCTCCTGATCATTTCGCATAGTTTAGTTGAAGCATGCAGAAAAACATGTGGCGTCCTAGCTTCTAAGGAGGGAGACGCAAGAAACTATTTACGAGAGTTTTTGTGTTCGATCTTTTTTTGTGGGCGGGTGGGCGATGACTTGGTTGCAAGGGATTTCAAACTATAGCTTCATGCTATGAGAAAATAATAAACTGACAAACTGGTATCGCCGTAATGTGTAAGAAATACTGAGCCAATCAACTTGACTTCACTTTTTTCCACGAGTTACACCTAACTAGCAAAATAATTTACTTATACAGCTCGTTTTCATCTGAAGTTAAGCTTCCACAAACGATTAAAGCGCACAAAATGAGTTAGGCAATTTTTTCCTCTAAATTTGACAGATCTACTGTACTAAAACTCACGCGTCATGTCCTTTGAGGATACGCACTCTGTCAAGTGGAAGAAGAAGCGTAAGGGGGCTACGACCTGCGTCGAAATGTTTAGATTATCGTGTGTTGAACCAAGAAAATTGCTTGCTTTCATTCGGATGAACGGAACATTCCCAGAATAGCTGCTACGACCGGCCGTGAAATTCATTTCAGGGGAAATACCGTCAATTTTCAATTCCTTTTTATGCCGAGTTATTGGATTTTGACTGCTTGCTCCAATATACGCACACAAAAAATGGAATCAAGTTGATTGACTCAGTACTTCCCACACACAACGGTGATATCAATTTATTATTTTCCCTCTGCATGAAGCAGTCTTCTTCTTCTTCTTTTTCTTCTTCATCTTCTTCTTCTTTTTCTTAAATCTCTCCATAGGAACTAGAACGACGCAACGTTTATCCTGCGATCTTCAACTAGATGAAACGAAACGATCAGGAACCCCCGAATTGCCTAAAAACGAATTTTGAGCTATTTTTATACTTTTAATTTTTTTATTATTGCTGCGCCACCACTGACACGATTCTTAAAAACCATTCGCATTTTTCATCCTCACTACGGTAATAATACTGTGTTGAAATTTCATTAATATCAATTTCAGGTTACACAATACAGAACGATGTAAAGCAATACTAGTATGTAATATACAACAGAAAAAAATCCTTAGTTTATGAAATAAGCAAGGCAATGTTCCAGTGGGCCTATAAAAGTTTTTTATTTTGCAGCTAGATACTTTTTCGCCGATCAATGGAGAGACTATTATGCATACAAACACTTTTTCGGTTTTGCTACCCTCTCCCGCTCAACCACCCCCACCCAAAAAAAGGAAATGATCAAGAGCCCCCAAAATGCCTAAAAACGAAGTGTAGGCTGTTTTTATATTATTAGTTTTTTTATTATTGCTGCGCCACCACTGACACGATTCTTAAAAACCATTCGCATTTTTCATCCTCACTACGGTAATAATACTGTGTTGAAATTTCATTAATATCAATTTCAGGTTACACAATACAGAACGATGTAAAGCAATACTAGTATGTAATATACAACAGAAAAAAATCCTTAGTTTATGAAATAAGCAAGGCAATGTTCCAGTGGACCTATAAAAGTTTTTTATTTTGCAGCTAGATACTTTTTCGCCGATCAATGGAGAGACTATTATGCATACAAACACTTTTTCGGTTATGCTACCCTCTCCCGCTCAACCACCCCCACCCAAAAAAAGGAAATGATCAAGAGCCCCAAAATGCCTAAAAACGAAGTGTAGGCTGTTTTTATATTATTAGTTTTCTTATTGTTGCTGTGCCGCCACTGACAGGATTTTTAAAAACCATACGCATTTTCCATCCTCGCCACGGTAATAATAGTGTGTCAAAATTTCATCAAAATCAATTTCAGATTACACAATACAGAACGATGTAAAGCAATACTCGTATGTAACCTACATAAAAAAAAAATCGAGCTTCTGTAATAAGCAACGCAATGTTCCGATGGACCTAAAAAGGTGTATTATGTCGCTAGGCCCTTTTTTCGCAGGTCAACGGAGAGCCAATAATGCGTACAAAAACTCTTTTTCAGTTCTGCAACCCTCCACCTACCAACCACCCCAATTTCACCCCCATCGAAGAAAAGCAAAAAATGATCAAAACGTCTAAAAACTAAGTTTTAGCAGTTTTTATATTTTTGGTTTATTTATTGTTGCTGCGCCGCCACTGACACGCTTTCTAAAAACCATACGCGTTTTCCATCCTTGGCATGGTAATAATACTGTGGAAAAGCTTCATTAAAATCAATTTCATAATTTTCACGTTACTCAATACAGAACGATCTAAAGCAATATTCGTATGTATACCTGTATCAGAAAATTCTAGGTCCCTTGGTTTCTGTAGTAGGATGATGGGATGAACCCAAATAAAGATATTATGCCGCTAGAGCTCTCTTTCACAGGTCAACGGACAGTACAACAAATTTTTGAGTATTACAACCCCCACCCCCAAACCAACGCAATTTTACCCCCACCAAAAAGAAAGTAGAAAATGGAAGGAACTCCTAAAACGCCTAAAAACAAATTTTGAGGAATATTTATTTTTTTTTGTTTTTTGCTAATTACTCCGCCGCCAATGCACAGATTTTCAAAATCTTAACAGCATTACTAGGGCACCACAGCATATCGGCACCAAATTTCATCGCAATCTATGCAGCGGCTACTAATATTACGAGGGTAGAAAAAGCGCGGTAGACAGAACAGACAGACACCAGACCGACAGAAATGAGTGAGTTGGATTTTCGCTATGTAGGCATCAAAAAACGCCCAAAAAGCGTATCATCTCAAAATCGAAAATTTTAGCGGTCACAAAACTCCCCTGACCTATCGGTGTGGGAAAAAGAGGAATTCCTGGTCGAAAAATATCAACTTTCATTCAGGTATACCACAGTTTTGTCTTCCTATACGCGCAAAACTGTAATGATCTTAAACCAAGAATGTGATATTTTTGATAATACAATATAAGTAAACATTTGACCCTGAGTGTTTTAGCGTGTATAATGTCCAAATTCGTTCATGTCTGTATATATCTACGGGTCGATAGCCATGAAATAATTCCACACAAAGACTTTCTGAGTTGACAAAACTTTAGCGCTGTTTATATGGGAAAATGGGGCTGAGCAGGCTTTTGCGGTTACCACAAAAGCGATGCTGAAAGTTTAATTAGGAGATAATATGGATTATTGGATGGATAATTATACAAGAACTTTTTTTTTGAGAATACAATGTAACCAATTACAAGTCAAGTAGAACACGAAGACTAAAAGGAAACAGTTCAATTATCAGAAGTAAGAAACACAATTAATTTATCAAAGACACGAACAACACTAGGCGAAGGTAATATTTATACAGAAATGCTCAAACTGCTAGACGATGATAGCTTCAACCTCGTAACAATCTTATAATAAGATATATTACTCAGGAACCTTACCACATGACTGGCATCAAACGACATTCATTCCAATACCTAAAAAGATCTCAGCAAATAAGTGTTCATAATATCGACATCATCAGCGATAATTATACTTAAAATAGTTATGAGAATTGTACACCAAGGAATATATACTAAGTGCGAACAACATGTAGGAACTCGAGAAGTCCTGTTTGGGCTTAGTGTACTGCTTCAAAAATGTAGAGACCAAGCACAAGGCGTTCATATGTGCTTTATAGCCTATGAAAAAGCCTTCGCTCGGGTAAAGCATACAGGCTTAATTAATGCACTTTACGAACTACGAGTAGATCACAGCGATCTAACTTAATTAGAAATCTGTACTAGGAACGAAAAGCTTCTCTACGGCTAGAAGATAAATAATTGACCACCACTATTCCCATTAGAAGAGGTGTAAGACAGGGTTGCATACTCCCCAGCCCTCTTCAACATGTATTCTGAAAACATTTTTAAGAGAGCACTAGAAAACAGCCAGGATGGTATAAAAGGAAGTCTTATAAATAACATAAGATATGCAGATTATACCAACATAATACCTAATAGCCTAAAAGGGTTCCACAGAGAATGTGCAACGACTAAAATAGTGCAGAATTGTGTTCCCTCTATAAGTCATTTGAACGATTTTTCGATAGCACTCACCAGACCGACGTTATTTTTCGAAAGTCGTCGTGAAGCAGTTTTCACCCCCTCATCCTCGAGCAGCAACCCCACAAGGTCGCAAACTCAGGGTAGGTATCAATGTTTGCCGTAAATCCTAATACTCCATTTCGCAAAATTGTGGATCCGACTGACATTTAATTTGGCTCTATACACACAGTTACTAAACTCTATAATCTTTATCCAATCCAAAGTGAATATAGTGTAAGAGTTAACCGAAGATCCCTCTTCAATTGTCATTTGAAAATTGCCTTCAGAAAATTTTTGATTTTTACTATAAAAAAGATGCGTCTTTCTCTGCATGAAAGGTGTCCGGAAAATACCTATGGTTTATTTAAGTTTTCGCAATTTTCAGGCGTTATTAATCTACTCGCATTAGTGTAGATGCTCTTACTGTGTGAAATCCTTTTACTTCTTTTTATAGAATTTTCTCTGTGCCATGAAGGTATGTAATGCTTTTATGCAGTATTTCCGATTTAATAAATTGAGCACCCCTTGAACACACTCAACTGTTGCCACAAATATTTAGAATAATTGTATTTACCTGGAAACTGTGATTGACGTTTTTTATTGAACACTCGGCTAGGCACAGGTCGGTGAGTTCGATTTCATCGAAAAGCACAGCCTGAAACAAAAAAATTGCATTAGACTATGCTAGCCTGTAGATGACATGACTAGATCATTTATCATTTATTTGTACGGATTGATACAAATAGTGCCACCTCGCCACTTCAACGCTGCTTCCTGTATTTGTTCGGCTTTCCGCAAGTAAATAATATGAATAACTAATTTCTTTTTGTCAAAGCAGCCAAGTTCCGTCAATGATATAAGTGTTCACTTTTTTTTACCTATGATGAAGTTGCATGAAATGATCGATGCCAGATTTTTCACTAAGTTTTTACGAGTAGATTCCCTTCCCGATTTTCTTGTATTTCAGATTTTTATTTTGTCTAATAGATAATATGGACCACTATATAAGTATTTTTCATTTCTTGTCAATTCAAGACAAGCAATATATCGGAACTGGGCAGTAGTGGCGAATTATAATTTTAGTGGTGTAAATTAGAGCAAATGTTGGGTCTTTTTTTGTCATTGTGTTACCCAATGAGGTATTTGTTTCTGGTCACGTGACGTCTAATTCAAAATTATTAATGGAACACCCTGTATATTTGTGTTCCTCCCGATAAAACAATTCCAACAAACTAGTACACTTGGGGTATAAAGTGATTAATTCAAGAGCTACAGGTACTTAAAAGATTGCACCACTACCATTATGAAACACTAGCAGATAATTTAACTGTAGAGGTACATGTTATAATCAATGCTTGTGGTACAATTTGTTAAGTACATGTAGCTCTTGAAATGATTACTTTAGACCGCCAAGTGTGCTAGTTTGTTGGAATTGTTGTATCGAGACGAACAAAAAAGGTAAAAATATACAGGGTGTTCCATTAATAATTTTGAATCGGACTTCAGGTGACGAAAAACAAATACCTCATTGGCTAACACAATGACAAGAAGGAACACAACATTTGCTACAATTTACACCCCCAAAATTATAATTTTCTATTGCCTACCCATTTCCGATGTATGCCTTGTCTCAATTGTCGTGGGACACCCTGTATAATTAATTATGAAGTGATATCTTAATCCGAACCTATAATCGGTACATATTTTAGAGGGATAACGCTTCGCCGCGTTAGATCACCTACAAAATGCGTGACTTTGTTTACATGCGATGTCTATGTTGGGAGAACTAAGTATAGCTCCGACTTTACGCATTTTACGAGTTCACAACATATCTGTTAAGACATTGTGACTATGATGATGATGATGAACTATTTTCCCACTGAGTTAATGATAAATAATCTCTAAAACCTAACCTCTACCAAAGACAAGTTTGAGTGTACCATCGTGGTAGTTGTCATTTGCAAGGGTGTAAAAATGTACACCCTCAAATTCTACCATTCAAGAAACAATTCTTACCCGCAGCTTTATTGGTTCTGTGGCACATGACATAACCAGAATAAATTTTCCTAAGTCAGCGAAAAGTTTTCTTTGTAAGTACGGTACGTGTGTACATGCACTCAGTTCAAACACGAATCCCTGAAAACTAGAACTGCCACGTCTCCCCTTCTCCCCCTTGGGGACGCACATGGAGGCAAACGTTGCAGCTACCTCTGCGGCATTTTTGTAATACAACATTATTTTGGTTTCATGGCTGACCTCTCAGAAGAGTATGCCGCGATAATATTATATCCAGTAATCTTTCGTGACAGAATTGCACTCCAGGCGCGACATTTATCGCTACAAACGAGCCCATCTGGCGACTAATAAAAGTACGTTCCAACATATAGGGCTACATACATTATCCGCTTTTCCTAGCTAACTATCAGATTTGCAGTAAAAGTTTTTATCACCTTTTAATGTGCTCCGCACCCCTAATGCTCTTTTTGTGGGTGTCGTAAATGCCGTCAGTGTACACACAGGATACAGATAAGCTCTTTTCTGGAACAAGAACGTAAAAACCGGCATTGTGGCATTACGACCGAACTAGAATTATACAAGTCGAATTATAAGATAATAAGCAGTAAAAATCAAGACACTTTCGCCTGGAAAAGCTAAATTCACACTGCTGAATAGAAGACCATTGTTGTGGAGCAAATGCAATATCGATCGACATCCAAAGAACGTTGATTTTAGTAGAAAGAAATAAATCTGTCTTCGGGATCCCATGACCTAAAATAGTTTTTGCTACTATAGAGGGTTTAGAAAATCGGCTTGATCGCAAGGACAGAAGCACTCGCACACCCGGAGGTGTGAGAGAGAGCGTCTGGCCGCCCGACGTTGAATCAGCCTGAGGCCTCTGATCACATGTCCAAAGGACGCAACCGCGTCCATCCGACATGCCACTACGGCTCGACCGGCTAAAACCCGTTCCCTCTCTTCTTACCCCCTCTATCTCCTTATCCTCTAGTTACCTCGGAACTTTGTTGACACATCTTTAAGGCAACTGACTTCAACTCCTATCCGTATCTTCTCTCCACCTTCGTCGCGGGGACTAGAAGTTCAGTAACCAATCTTTCTAGGTTCTTCGTCTTATTAGCTACCTCAACCTGTCTTTGTCCCTTTTTCTGCTCATGACTCGGCTCACGGACGATTTTACACTGGTCCATGTGTGCCTGTTGCTGACCCTTACTCCGATCAGATTTTGCGCATTTATCATCATAGTGACAGACATATTCTGAACTCGTAAAATGCATTACGTTGGAGCTAGAGTATTGCCGACACGAATATTATCAATAGTTTTGAGAACTGTAGCTCGCCACCGTTCGCGATTTACTGTCAGTTCAGTGGCGCTCTTGATACTCATATCCAGGAACTGTTTCGTCGTATCCTCCTAGCGTGTAGGAGAACGGCCACGGCATCGCCCACTCGGGGCATGACCCTGAACTAAAAGTTTCTCCATATTATCGCTTCTGTGTATATGCCCGAAGAACGTAAGCATTCTCGTCGACACAGGGTAGTCTCTTTTGATTTACCAAGCTCCGCAGTATGGAAACGTTAGTTCGATGGGCGGTATAAGGAACTCTCAGCATTCTCCTCTACGTCCACATTTCAAAAGCATCTATGCGAGCTCGATCAGCCTTTTTAACTGTCGCCGGCTCCTCAATGTCCAGTTAAAAGTGTCAGATAGGTAGCTGCCAGATAGTGTTTCTATGGATACAACTGTCAGATAAGATTTACGTGAATTCGTAAGTTTAACCTTCAATTGTTTAAACAATTCATCTGACAGATAACCGTTAACTTCCAATTAAATATTTAACTAGACATTAAGAAACCGGCCCTAAATTTTCGAAGCATACAGAAATATGGAGAACACAAGAGACTGAACCAGCGACATTTTGATAGCTTTAGTGAAGTTATGGTCATGCCATATTTTAGTAAGCTTTGTCATGGCCACACATTCCTGTTGAATGCGCAGTCGAATCTCACTTTCACAGCTACCCGAATTGTCGATCAAAAAACCGGGGTACACAAAACTTTGAACTACTTGACAACGGCCTGTTGACTTTATTTCCCGATGGTTATCGTGCTCTCTATCTACGATGATAACCTTGGTCTTATTGTAGTTAATACCAAGACCGTACGCTGCACTGTGCTGTTCTAAGATCTTTAAAAGAGCTACTGGTCCTTCCTCAAAAGCAGCAATAAGGGTTGTATCATCAGCAAATCTTATGTTGGATATTTTGTTTCCGCCAATGACCATTTCTCTGATCAGGTTTTGCGGATTTAGGTTGTATTCAAAATGATCCTGCAGTTCAGCTCTCTATGCTGCCCACCTCTCGCATATTAATATGGTATGCTCTAGGGTACCTTCAGCCCCACATAAGCTGGTCAACGTGATGTTCATTCTTCAGGAAGTAGTTCAGTGTCTAGTGTTCGCATTTGACCTAACTCCTGAGTCAGACCTAAGTGTTCTTGACCAGGTTGCCGAGTGGGTATGGTTCATCTCTGTCTCCCTTCATCTCTCTCTCTTTTTGGGTAAGTACCTCGCTGGTTCTATAGAGTCGGATTCTCTTGTCCACCAGTAGTTTTATAGGAGGAGTACCAGTTACAACTTGTATAGATGCCGTGGATACCGTACGATATCCACTTGCTACTCTCATAAGGGCCTTTCGCTCAGCATTTCGGCAAACCGTTGAGTGCTCATTGCTCTTAACCATATGGGAGCTGCATTTAGAACTATAGAGTGTATATATAACTTTACAAAGAACAGCTCTTTTGGTACTGCTAGGGTCGCCTATGTTTGGCGGATTCAGGTTAGGGCTGCTATCCTCCTTTCCGCTTTCATGACCACGTGTTTAATGCGGGGAACGAATGTTCTCCTATCACCTAAAATAACTTCTTCTAAGCTGCCTGACTGGGGTAATATTTACTTAAAGAACAAGAGCTCAAGTAGTAGTAGTATGTCTTTCCGCCAGAGGCTGGATCGGAAAAGGAGAGAGCTGGAGGGCTCTCGTCATACGTATGACTTTGGCTGCAGAGTTATGCCTGGCTCTGTACTCGGTAACAGCGAGAGTTTCGAATGCACTTGGTAAGTGTTCTATCGCTTCCTTATGTTGGTGGCGTTTTCTGTAATTATCGTCGGTGATGGATGTATCTTCAATTATATACTTCTTGTAGTTTCGTGTCGCAGTCACTTGGTCCTGCATAGCAAGCTTAAAACCCTCCGTTTCTGGAAAGAGCTGGTTATACTGCAGCTAGGTATATGACTGCTTTCCATTAATGTGGTCTTGTGTAACACGGTATCTATGTTTGCCATGGGGTGCCTTCTGCGACCAGGTATTAATTTTTTCTTATTGTGATTGTATGTAATTGTGTGCGTCTGCTGCGTGGTCCGGACAAAAAAAAGCGAATGGTGTATAGTTTTTGTCTGCTTTTACTATTACGTTATGCAAGTTTGTTTGTTTGCTGTTGAAAAATATCTGAGTGTTATTTGTTTTGTGCGAAGTGACTTTATGCTCTTTCCCTACCCCTTTGTTTTCTGTCTATGGTAAGCCTTTCCTTGCACGCGTTCGGATGTGACATTCGAATATGGCATTCTGTTTTTCTTATCATTATCCTGATTATTTAAGTGTCTCTCGCATGACTGCGGTAGCAACAAGTGTTGACGAGCTGTGAAAACTTAACACTTGCACTATTGTTGATCTACATTTTGGAAGGGTCGTACAATATACAGCTCTTCGCAGGATTACAGACTTTTGGAATATTTTGTGTAACCTGTCATCGAGGCCTAACTGTTGCAGGTGTGGTGTAAATGTGTTTGGTCTAGGCCGACATAATAGGGGGACAATAGTAATTTCGTTTTGTTTCCACATTCGTTTTATCTCTATGGCAATGTCAATGTATTTAGACAAATCTTCCCAGCGTAGGTGTTTTGGACAGTTATATCGTTGGGAATAGCAATATCTATCAAATAGGTAGTTTAGTCTGTCTTTGACTGAAAAACTATCTGGCCCAATTGCTGAGATAGTTTTGTCTGTATGTATTTCAACGTCTCAATGTAGTTTGTATTGATCGTCTTCGAGTACCAATGTCGGTGCGTAATTGCAATATGGCTGTGTGTTTTCGATTAGCTTGTCTGTTGTGACTATTGCCTGGTGTATGACTTTGGCTGCAGAGTTATGTTTAACTGTGTACTCGATTCTAGCGAGAGTTTCGCATGCGCATGTTATGTGGTCTATTGTTTCTTTCTGTTGGTGACATTTCCTGTAATTATCATTAGTTTTGGATGGACCTTTAAATTTCATACATTTTCGGTGGGTTCGCAAACTTATTATTATTACCCTATCGCTCTGTTATCTCAGATTCAAAATTTTAATACCTCTTCCGCCTATTTGCATAAGAAGTGTTATAGGTACCAGTTTTGAAAATAACTAAGTACCTACGACGCTAATACTAATTTGTTAGAAAGGTTAGAATATGGCTCCTTACCTTCTGACCCAGACTGGCTTATAAATGTTGTGTCTGGCATCATGAATAAATTACGGCGTGAAGCTTGTTCCGGGCAGTTTGTTCACCAAATCGATAATGGAAGCAGTACACCTTCAAGGCATCGCGTTCGGCAGAACGGAAGATGCGGCGACATAAAACTGAAGGATAAACGGACAATAAAAGTACCTGAGGTTTGAAGTCTTTTAAAATGTAACTGGGTTACATTGTGCATACATTTCTAATAGCCCAGCGAGGAGTCGAACTTTGTAGAGATTGCCATTTAGAAATCCTGAAGCAGCGTTTCAAAAAAATGGGCATCAAGTGGTTTAACACAATACTTTCAACAAATAATCGCATAATAGTTATTGGATAACGCGTAATAGTTCAATCGTTAAGTCGTAAAAAAGGATTTTGACAGCAAAAGGCCGCAAAGAACTGAAATTTGGTGGGATGGTAGACATTGGTCCCCTGAATGTTCACCTAAGTTTGAGACGTCAAGGAGTTACCGCTCGAGGGGGGGGGGGGTGAAAACTCTGCTACGTGACGATTTTTAAATAATAGCTTCGTTTTGATCAGTGACTTCGAAGAAAAGCTTCAAATAATTTATGCAGAGAACAAACCTCTGCATAATTGTGGCCTTTACATTTTTTGTGTGCGACCAACACTTTTCGTCATACTGTAGTATGCCGGGAAGGTTTCTGCGATGACGTAGATTGAAACATCTTGCTTCGAAAAGATCTGTTCATTTATTATTTAGTTCAAGCCTATTCATCACATTTATTGGGAATGTCTCCATTGATTATTTACATTAGTCACCAGAATGCGATCACTCTATGTATATGTTCTTCTTACACTAATAAAACATAAAACAATGGTCGATCAAACATCCTCTAATTTTTTTTATGGTCAGCCTCCCGCAAAGGCTGAAAGCCTATGGCTCTATAGAAGCGCAGCGAGAGGATACGTGTCGGTTCGCGTTAGATTTGAAACGCTGCAGGTTGTAGTAGGTTGTAGCGGGAAACAAATTCCCCTGCAGCTGATTCCACAGCGTCGAAGCTCTCCAAAGGAACGAATGCTGGAGGAGACTGGTTCGGGGAGTGAAGACCTCGACCAGTCTCCTCCTAAGGATGAGCTCGCAGAGCCTCTCTAGTGTTCCTATTCCGGGCGGCCATTGGTGTTATTATCTGAGAGAGCTCACTCGAACATCTTCCGTGTTAGAATCTGTAAAACAGGGATAGGTCAGCCACCTTCTTCAATGTTCTAGGCTATGGAGGTCCTTTGTGGGATTGTGCGCATCTATTAATCTAATTGCTCTTTTCTGGATAGTGTCCAGAAGCTTAAGAGAGTGCTGCGGAGCGTATCCCTATATGTGGGAGCAATACTTCCGCGATGGTTGGATCTGTGCCTTGTAGAGCAGCAGCAGTTGCTCTGGTGTATACAACTTCCTACAGCGGAACAAAACTCCAAGCTTCCGGGATGCCGTTTTAGCAATACTGAACACGGCGACGTGGTCGTACCAGGACATGTTATTGTTGATGTTGATCACCAAAAGCTTCACGGAAGGTGATTCGACTACATAGGGTGACCCTCCATTTCCACGGTTGGTAAGCCAACGTGAGACTTCTTTGTAAGTGTTGTTGCCTGAGTTTTCTGTATAATGAACTGTACTTTATTTACTAATCCCCACTCGACAATTGTTTTGATATCTACGTTGATCTGTGAGGCATTATGCTGTCATCGACGTACCGTCTCCTGGGATGATAGTGGCCTGCCTGGTTCCATGCACGACACTAATCTACTGTGATCTGCGAAGCTGTAGATTGGATTGGATGTTACTTCCAGCAGCTCGTTGATGTACAGCAGAAACAATATAGGGGATAGGACAGATCCCTGAGAAACACAGGAATTGTTTGCATCAACCTTGTAAATATGGTAACATAAAACAGGGGCAGATGTATCTAAACTGGGGCAAATCCATGTCAATTATGAGGAAATACTATCTACCGCAATAACACTCGACAATACAGTGCGCCAAAGTTGGGGGTTGGTTTGCGATTTTCACTAAAATCAGAATTTGATCGCCTATTAAGACGAAGAACTTTTGTTTGTTTAATTAAGATAAGCTTCAATTTGCCACCTCTTGGGGTTGCCGCTCGAGGGTGGGATGGAGAGGGATGAAAACTTTCGTGACGCTTGTCGACTAATAGCGCCATTGTGGTAAGCGCTATCGAAAAAAAGTCGAGTGCGACCAATAGTTTCCATTCTACAGTGCCCCAAAGTCAGGGGGTGGTTTCTGATTTTCCCTAAAATCAGAATTTCATTGCGTATTAAGGCGAGGAACGCTATCGAAAAGTTCTGTAATACATTTTCTCCTAAGAAAATAACATTTCTCATATCTATATGATCTGCAGCTGCCTAAATGACACATTTTGGGCTTATAAAAAAGTACGACATTTAGGAACACATCGCTACTTACTACCGACATTGGCAAATTCGTTAAGTCCCACAGAAGTCTTTTGGGTCGGAAATAAATAAAATTTGGTGGGATGGTGGACATTAGTCTTCTGAATGTACGCCTTTAGGGCACCCTTGTTTGCGATCTCTGAGGGTTGCCGCTCGAGGGCTGGAAGGATGAACACTTTGCTTCGCGACGATTTTCGAAGAATAGCCTCGTTCTGGTAAGTGCTATCTAAAAAAGGTTCAAATGCTCTGTGGAGAGAACAAAATTCACCCCCTCCTTCCCCGACCCTCGAGCGGCAAATCCAAGAGGTCGAAAATTAAATTCTCTAATTTGAACCTTTTTCGGAGAGCACTTACCAAAAATACCCTATTTTTTTAAAATCCTCGCGAAGCGGATTTTTGACCCCCTGCCACCCCTTGAGCGACAACCTCCCGAGATAGCAAACTTAGGTGTATACATTCAGAGGACTAGTGTCTACCATTCTTAGATAAGGAAGGAGAGGGGATACCACGCGACTGTCCGTGGCTATATGAATTAACTGTGACAGAAAACGATTAGCTGCCAAAATTTTGGTGAAAAACAAACAATTTGGTACGATAGTATTTTTTGTGATGTTTAGCATTTTAAAACAAATAATTGTAAAATATTGTGGTGTGCATAATGGTAGGATGTGCAGCGTATAGTTGTAAAGGCTACAGCAGTAGGAAGGAGCCAGGAATCACTTTTCCCCGGTAAATTTATGTTCATATTCTTTGATGCATTCGAAGTTTATGCAAATATCTCGATATCTAGTTCAGAGATATATGTATATGTATCCAAAATATAATTTCAAATGTATCACTAACATGCGGATCGTAATATTTTTGAGCATGTAAAGTGTAAAAATTATATTTTTAAAGGCATGTTTTGGTTCAAATACAATCAGTTTTTCAGTGACGTATCTGTTATAGCTTTGGAGTCCGGTTCTGGTGAGTGTGAAGTAACGTGTGGTGTGAATGAGCTCCGTAATTAAATCCAAAATTCAGGAAGATTACGAGCGTTTAATACCTAACTGAATACGAAACCGAGGAAGTAAAGTGCAATAAGCTAACTGAAGTAAAAAGCAACTAAGGTAGGATAAACAATAATAGATTATAATTAATAAACGACATAAATAAAATCACACCGATAAAAACAAGGCTTCCGACGGGTCGACCGGGGCCAGGTTTTTTCCGCGGTGCTGATAAAGTAACAAAAAATATCAAAGAATTCCAACAAATACGGCAAGAGTCAGGCTAGGCTAGAAAGGAGAAACAGAGTCGGAGTAAGGTTTAAATACAAATAAAAATATTACGGAGAAAATACATGGACAGAGATAGCTCAGAAGATAGAAAAAGGAAAAGCGACAGGGAGGAGGAAGAAGAAGAAGGTGATAACGCATTTAGGAAAAGCAAAAAAATATTTAGATCGCCACTAAAACTCCCAAAAAGAAATATGGAAGATAATCTAGAAAAGATGATGAAAATGATGGAGCAAATGGGTACAACTATGGAAAATCTATCAAAGGAAGTAAAGCATATGCGACAAGACCAAAAAGAATATGCAAAAGAAATTAAAGAAATGAAAGAAGAAAATGGAAAGTTAAAGCAGGAAAACATCCAGTTGAAAAAAGTGATAACGGACATGGATGAAAGACTAGAAAGAATCGAAAATGATAAAAGACGAAATAACGTTGTATTACAGGGCTTAGAAATAGACACAAACGATAAAGAAACGCTGAAAATAAACATGGAAAATTTTATAGAACGAGAGCTAGGAATAAGAGTAAATGTTACTGAGGCCATAAAATTATCGGAAAAAACATGCTTAATAAAGCTAGAGAATGAGTCAGCAAAGACAAAGATTATGCAGAATAAAAATAAGCTAAGAGAAAAGCATCAAGCAAAATATTTTATAAATAACGATCTGTCAAAGACTGATAGAGGTATAGCGGAGCAAATAAGGGTTAAAGCAAACGAAGAAAGACAAAAAGGAAAGCGAGCAAAAATAGGTTACAGGAAATTATACGTGGGAGACGAAGAATGGAAATGGGATACAGAATTACAACAGTTAGTTCTTATCCCAAAAAACTAATAATAGCAACAGGGGAATCGGAAACAAAAGATAAAATGAACATGGCAACGAAAAAGGTTAATGAACATATAAAACTACAAACATTAAATGAGACAGAACAAAGAAAAATACAAATTAATCTAGGAACATGGAATGTAAGAGGGATTTATGAGGAAGGAGCGATCAAAACCCTTATTAAGGAAATGAATGTATATAAAATGGACATAGTGGCGCTACAGGAGACGCATCTACCGGGCAACGGAATACAGGAAGTAGATAATTATATCCTCTTCAAAAGAGGAAGTCATACTAGGACTTTTGGAACGGGTTTTCTAATACATAAGAATTGGAAAGATAGTGTTATAGATTTTGTACCGAGGTCAGACAGATTATGTAGCATTAGGATAAAAGGAGAGAATGAAAACATATCAATTGTAAATATTCATGCACCAACAGAGGAGAAAGATGAAGAAATTAAAGACATTTACTACGAAGAGATGGAAAGAGTAATGGATAATATACCAGGCACAGATATAATAATTGTCATTGGGGATGCAAATGCAAAAGTAGGGAAAGAAGACATATACAAAAAAATAACAGGAGGGCAGAGTAAACACGATGAAACAAACGAAAATGGACTAAGATTAATCGAATTTGCTATAGAAAGAAATATGAATATAATGAGCACCCGCTTCCCAAGAAAAGACATTTATAAAGGTACCTGGATAATCCCTGGCAGAAATGACACAAATCAAATAGACCACGTGTTGATACAAGAAAAATATGATAAATTAATAACAAACGTAAGAACGTATCGAGGCGCTGATATAGACTCAGATCACTTCTTGGTAGGGGTCAAAATAAGATATAAAAAAACAGAAAAAAGAAAAGGAAAAACAGGTAAGCAGACATTTTATAACATAGATGACTTGAAAATGGAAAACATTGCGAGACAGTATGCGACAGATATAGAAGAGTATCTCTATGAAGGTGCAGAAAACAAGAATTTAACCATAGAAGAAAGCTGGAGGAGAATTGAACAAGGAATTGTAGGCGCCACAAAGAGGAATTTGAGGAAAAGGAAACCACAAGGAAAGAAAAAATGGCTCGATGATGAATGCGATAAAGAGATACAACAAAAAAGGCGGCTTAGGCAAAAGATGCTTCAAAATAGGGACGACAATATCATTAGAGAATATAATAAGCAAAGAAAAAAAGTAAAACAACTGTGTAGGAAAAAAAAGCGGACATTCTTAGAAGACCAAATAGTAAAAATAGAAGAAGAGTATCAGCAAAAAGAAATCAAAAACTTCTATAAAGACGTAAAAGACATAAGGAAAGGTTTTCAAACCACATTTACATATATAAGAGATAAAGAGGGTAATCTTATAGGAGACGAGGAAGAAAAAATCAAAAGGTGGAAAGAATACTATGAGGAAATATTAAATGCAGGGACAAATGGAAAGGACCTTGATGTAAAACAAGAGTCAACAGAGGACAGAGCAATACAAAGTTGTAATGACAATACAGCAACCCCATCAAGAGAAGAAGTGGACGAAGTGATAGAAATGATGAAAAATAATAAGAGCCCTGGAGAAAACGGAATAACAAAAGAAAACATAAAATATGGTGGTGAGAAATTAAAAGAAGAAATCTACAAGCTAATATGTCAAATTTGGAAGTCAGAAAAAATGCCGGATTCGTGGAAAAAAGCAGTTGTACTACCTATATATAAGAAGGGAGACAGAACAGCCTGTGAAAATTACAGAGGGATCTCTCTACTTGACGTTACGTATAAAATCTGTGCATCAATTATAAAGAGAAGGTTAGAGATATTCATGGAGAGACTGCTGGGTGAATATCAAGGGGGCTTCAGAAAAGGTAGAGGGACAACAGACCATGTGTTTATGCTAAAGCAAATTGTCGCAGGATGCTATGAATATGACATACCGGTCCAAATGTTGTTTGTGGATTTTAAAAGAGCATATGACAGTGTCAAAAGGTATGAACTTATTAAAATATTAAAGGAGTTAGAAATCCCAGACAAGCTGGTAAGATTGATCAAAGTGACATTAGAGGACACACAGAACACAGTAAAGATGAAAGATAGTAAAAGTGATAGCTTCAGAACACACCAAGGCCTACGTCAAGGCGATCCCCTGTCGACTACCCTATTCAATTTAGTGTTGGAGGGCGTAATAAGGAAAGCTGGTATCAACAGGAAGGGGATACTATTCAACAGAAGCCACCAATGTTTGGCCTATGTTGGATGATGTGGTCTTAATAGCAAGAAATCGGAAAGAGCTGGAAGAAATAACCCTACAATTAATGAATGCAGCAGAAGAAGTAGGAATGGAATTTAATAACAGTAAAACGAAATTTATGGAAATAAAAAACAAAAGCGGAAGCAGAATAAATTAACACCAGTTTGAAAGTTCAAAAGCAAGATGGGACAAAGGTAGAATTCGAGGAGGTGGAAAATTTTATGTATTTAGGTGTATTAATTGACAATAAGGGACAGGAAGAAAAAGAAATAGATTTAAGAATAGCTAAGAGTAATAACTGTGCAGGAGGTTTAAGAAGAATCCTTAAATCAAAGGAAGTTTCCAGACAGACAAAAATAAGAATCTATAAAACAATATTAAGACCAACCCTAACCTATTCATGTGAAACCTGGGTTATGACAAACAAAATAAAACAAAAATTGGAAATTTGGGAGAGGAAAATATTAAGAAGAATCTTTGGAGGCAAGCATACAGAGCTAGGATGGGAGAGAAGAATGAATATAGAATTGTATGAGCTATTCAATGAAACACCCATAAGTAATTTTGTGAAATTAAGAAGATTGCAGTGGCTTGGACACTTGGAGAGGATGGAACAGGAAAGAGAAGTGAAACGAATCGCATGGAAAATACCGGAAGGAAAAAGAAAGAGAGGAAGACCAAGGAGACGATGGAGAGAGGCAGTGGAGGAAGATCTAGAAGAGAACAAAATCCAGAACTGGAGGCAACAGGCAAAAGACAGGAAGAAATGGAGGGAAATCACAAGGCTATGGACCTGAAAGGTCTGCAGACAGCCTATATATATATATATATATATATATATATATATATCTGTTATAGCTTACATTTTGCAAGACAAGATATCGGTCGAATTGAAATTTACGGTTATGTTGATGTTAATTACTTAAATCTGAACTCTTTTAATAAATTTTATCTGAAAATAGATTATTTCTTTGAATCGCTTAACCATAATGTTAATTCCATTAGGTACAGCACTGGGACTAGCGCTTTGGTACTTTTTGGTAACAGAGATGTCAGCCACGCGTTCCGTGCCCTCTCTTTTCTTGTCTAAGATATACCATACCACCAAATTTAATTTCTTTCTAATCTTTTGCTGTCAAAAAGCTCCTACCGCCTGGACTATGACGCCGATGCCTCGGGCTAGGAAAGGCTTTAGGGCCTTAAAAGCCAATTACGCCCGCCGTATATACACTATTTTATGCACGGGTGGAATGTTTTTCATTTTTAACTTCCCGACAAAGCAGGGCAAGTTGTTAGAACCGGCCTGTATTCGCAAATTTTACCGAAATCAACGTGCGAGGTGTCATTTCCAGGGTAAAATCACTTCCTGACTCATTCAACACCCACCACCCCTACAACGAAATTATTGATTAGCACCAAAAGTGGAACAAAAGACAGAGAACGAAAACTTCATTATGACGGTGTAGTTTGAAATTATTTGGATAATTTTTGTGACAGTTACTGCCATTTTATAGTTCTAAAATTTGCTACTTTTTATGAATTTTTATTCCGCCATTTTGAAAATTTTGCCGTATGCGCGGTAGCGTTTTCTACATGAGAAAACATGCTCTTGATTGTAGTAATATTAAAATTTTACGTTATGGCATTATTTTTTGAGTTGCCCCCACCCCCAACACTTTTCATTCATTGCAGCGAGACCAAAAACTAGATTTTTGTTTCTAATGATAACGTTTTCATCAAAATCGGAAACTTTGATGTCCTCTGTGTGACTGTATGTCCGCGATTTTGTTCTCCAACGATTACCGAAAAAAGCCACAAGCGATTGCTTCCAAATTTGGCCAACTTGAATTAATAAAGGTCCTTTCGGGTTGAAAAGGTTTTCGTGCCGATCGGACAATGGGCGGTGGAAAAGCGTGGATGGTGCACAAAAAATGTAATACAGCGTATAAATTTGATAACACCAGTTGAAAGAGAATGTGTCCTTATGTCTTAAACGATATATCAAATGTTAATTTTTTCTGAAAAGGAGGCTAAAAAAATTAAACAAATTGGAATATTAAAATAAATTGAAATACTCACATGTCATAAATTAACATACTCAAATATCATTACATTAACATCAATAGCATAGTATACAATCAGCACAATAACTCAGGTTGGCGGTAATTACATGCGCATCCCACCTTTTGGATGATTTTTTGTAGGGATGCTAACGATACTTCGATAACTCTGCACTAATATCGAGTATTTTTGTCATCGATACTTTTTGAGGCATTCCAAGCTGGTATAGATACTTTTGTATCGGTATCGAAAATAATCATATAACTATTGAGGGGTGTAATCAGTTGCACAAAATGTTCTGTACGAACCAAACGTGCCTATTTGGCTAAAAAATATCGAGTTGGTACCGGTATCAATATTTTCATTTTCGCATCTCTACCCAAACTTCACATCCGTAAAATCATCCCAAGGTCAAATTCTGTGAGAAATCCTCAGAGATATTATGCAGGTTGTTTACTATGCTGTGGTAGAGATGCTATAAAAGACATATTATCACAAACACTTCAGTCGGGGAGTTGATAGAACGAGGTCACCTCGTTTAATGTCAACATTTTTTATAAGTAAATACACTCTCTAGCATCGTTGTTAAAGTGGCATGCATCAAAGCTAACAAGTGATTCGCATAATCATTATATCGGCAGAAAAACAGTTACAGCCATTTTGCTTGAAATAGAAGTTTTATTCTATGTGCGGCAATTCTGTGGATGTTGTGTGGTTTTAAAAGCTTAGAATATAAATGAAGTTGAAGAAGCTGAAGTCGTCAACAAAATTGAAGAGAATGTATGAAGAGAAAATCGCTGACATGCGTACGAACACAGCAGTCCAAACAGAGGAAGCAACAAAGCTACGATAAATTATAATGTGCAATTTCAATATGTCAGTGCCAATACCCCATACAAGGCGTAGCCTTCGAGGTGGCAGTATTTGTATTGTGTATCAAATAAATGATAAATAATAATTCCTGTTGTTTTTTCGTTTGTATGCTAAAATAGATATTTTTGGTATGTGGTATTTCATAATAGCTTAAGGGCTATAACAAGGCTCATGGGCTATAGTGTAACGTTTATGTTTATGACAGAGACATCTAGGTGTAGTCGTTAATCTATGATATATCCGTGCACTAATAATATTATACTATAGAATCGCTTTATAATATCGCTGACAATAAACATTTATGGTCGACAGCACCTACAAAGTATAAGGCCCAGTTTTACAACCATTGGTCACCTCTGGTGAGGCATATTTATTTTCAGGTTGACACCCTTGGCACCAAATTTTTGACGGATGAGTCTCGAAACATTACTGTAGTTGTGTTCCGTGTACACAACCTAACCTTTCTTTTCATCATCATCTTTGATTGACGTCACAGCAGACTGTAATCAAAATCCATGATTTAATAACCTACAAAGTTAAGTTAGCTTATCTGTCGTCGGTTGAGCACAACAAACGTCAAGATAACCCATCCTTTATCGATGGGTTAACTTAACTACAGGCTGTTTCTTGGTTATTCCTTCCAGAAAGGAAGTCTGTTAAGGAACCGCACAGTTTAACAGGAAGACCGTGGGACGGAAGCTTGTTTAGGAGAGCCGCATGCTACAGTTACTTATCCTTCCGGTGCTTATCTTAAGAATAAGAATAACTTTATTCGTCCGTTAACCATATGTCATACAGCTTGCATATGTCACAATGTAGAGATACACACATAATGTATATTGTATAAAGAACGCACATAATACATACAAGTATTATCATATATGACAAATTGTAAAAGACAGTTGTACAACAAATAAACGATATACAAATACAGAAAAAAGAATTCTACACTGTGAGATGGTTTACAAATTACTTTATATCGTAAAACCACTTATTAATTAATAAAGCTTTTAATTTTCTTTTGGGTAGGCGTTCACTTACGCAGTTTTTCAAATCCTGCAGAAGCAAGTTGAAATAGTGACATCCAGTCAGAATAGGAGACTTTTTGTAAGAACACTGAGAATGTTTACTAATTACTATGTTACTTTTATAACGAGATGTATGCAAGTCATTAAGCTTAACACACTCATCCTTATTCCTAAATGTGAATGATAATATTTTAATTCCTAAATGTATCTCTACATGAGGTACAAAGCGGTAATTTAAAAATCAATCTAAGTATCCTTTTTGCAGTACCTATAAAAACCCTCTGCAATCCAGTTGCCTGATTTATACAATATGAAAAGGTTGGATAGCAGTAAGCGTAGTATACATGCAGCAACGGCTCTGTGTTTAGCATGCGAGGTTATTTAATAAGTAATAACTTTTATTAAGTTACTTACATTAGTTACAAAATTTGCTCCAAACCAACTTCTCGTCGAACTTAGAAGTCTCATCGTAAGCGGAGGATCGTATGAAGAGTTAATAATAATAACCTTTATTTCCAAGAGACAAATTACATTGTTTTGGAATAGTCAGTTGGGGAAAAAAAAAGAACGAAATATTTGATATATACACTACAAAAATACATTAATAAATGTAATTAATAACGACAAATGTAATAAATAAATAAATGTAATAAATAAGTAAGTATAAAATGACCAGATCAGAGTCAAGCCATTTAGTGGTGAATATTAAGGAATTCTTCTACATCATAAAAGCATTGTTTCACCAAAAACACCTTAAGGCATTTTATAAAACAACCGATTCCCTGAGCTGTTTTCAGCTCTTCTGGCAGTTTATTCCACAGTCTCAGCCCCAAGCAGTCTGGTGCGTTGAAACAGAGATTATACCTACGGTAGGGAACGTACATGTCGGCATTCTGTCTGGTACTGACACCGTGTATCTCACCGACCGTACTGAATTTGTTTGTGTTTTTGTAAATGTGCACGCACATTTCCAATATAAATAGACTGGGCACCGTCAGTATGCCAAATTTTTTAAATATGTCTTTACATGACTGCCTCCTAGTCAAGCCTAGCATGCGTCTTAATATCAGCTTCTGAGACAGGAACACCTCCTGGGCCGCAGGACTCCTACCCCAAAAGCAAATACCATAACGTAACCTGCTACTTACTTGGGCATGGTAGAATAACAGCAGCTGATCAACCGTCAGGACTAATCTCAGATTATTCATTAAAAATGCAGTAGAATGCAACTTCGAAACTAAATGGCTACAATGATGTTTCCAACTCAAACAAGGATCTACATGCAAGCCCAGAAATTTAGTAGGTTCGCAGTCGGTTGCTACTAATCTGAAATCATCAACATTTATCGCCAAAGTATCACACGTTTTTTGCCTATTGTGGAATCTCAAAATCGCCGTTTTATCTGTGTTCAAGAATAGACCGTTTCCATTAAACCAGGCATTTACCATTCGCATTGTAGTTTCACACTTCTGCTGTAAAGCCTTTTGTGATTTGTCAAAGATTACAATGGAGGTATCATCAGCATACATTGTGAAAGTAGCTGGCACAGATAGTTTATCTAAGTCATTAATGTAAACCAAAAACAGAAAAGGGCCTAATACTGACCCTTGAGTCACTCCAGTGTTTATGGTTTTTTTATTGGACATGGTGCCATTATTTATATAAACAAATTGTTCCCGGTTACTCAGGAAGGTATTCAACCATCTATAAGGGTTACCTCGAATACCGCATCTCGATAGTTTGTCCAGAAGCCTTTTGTGATTGACACAATCGAAGGCCTTGCTTAAATCGCAAAAAATGCCTATCGGACAATCACCATCCTCCACATAGCTTATGATACGTTCATAGTATGAATGTAAAGCACTGCTGGTAGACTTATTTTTTACAAAACCGTGTTGATTTATAGAAAAAGTTTTGTGTTTACTTGCGTAATCTATAAATCTAGACAAAAAAGCATATTCAAATATTTTAGAAAATCCAGAAGGTATCACAACAGGTCTATAATTGTCCAGGCACTGGACGTCGCCTTTTTTATGGACAGGGATAAGTTTACCTACTTTTAAATTTTCAGGAAATGTGCCAGTAGCAAAGGACAGATTTACTAGAAACACCAGTGGATCAATTATTACGTTTAATATTTTTTTGATTAAGAACATGGGTACCTCATCAGAACCGCAGGAATACTTGTTTTTTATACGAGATTTTAACAAACTGAGTAGCTCTGTTTGTGTGTATGGAAACAGGAAAAAACTGCTAGAAACGAAATTCGTATCTGGGAGAGTCGAGTCACTGACATGCTGTGTATGTGCATTAATCGGTATATTTTCCGAGATGATTATGGGCGATCTATAAAAATGTTCACTAAAGAGATTAGCTACATCTTTATCATTCTCTACTAATTTATTTTCGTGTGAGACTATTATACGCTTTTTCGGTCTAGAAGGTTTATTTGACAATTCATGTATTATACTCCATGCCGATCTTACAGGGTTATCCGACTCGATAACTCTGCTCTGGTAATACTTTCGCTTAGTTTCGCTGACTAGATTGTGATGGCTGATTTTCTTTGCTTTGTAGTAATCCTGCAACTGCGGACAACTCATTTTGAGGAAATGTATGTATGCTTTCTATAAAATCGAAGTACCTACTAACACCTTATCTCACCCTGCAATATATTCTTTCGACTTTGCGGTGTTGCCAAGTTATCAATTAATTTTCTAAAATAAAAAAGTTTTCTAAATTCCTGCTTTATTTTTAATTATGGTAAAAACTATATATTTATTCATCTCTCAAATATACATGACAAAGAGTTATTAAATATGATATCTTACTAAGGGAATACCTTGAGTGAGGGTGTGAAGACTCAAATTATAAATTTTCCTACACCTATCTTTTTACAGACATAGTTTGCCATATGGTGATATTATGTGAGCCATTGCGATTTGTCTATAACTATTATTTATCTTGGGCTGATTTAGTCAACAACTAACTAAGTTCGCTGAAAATATGGTAGAATAAGTAAGAAAAATGTGTTTTTAAATGTATATTACATTATTTCTAAGGATGAAACATTTCTTACTCAAACTCAAACGGAATTGTATTTATTCAAAATATTGTAGACAAAAAAAAAAACAGGAATAGTAGCAACAATGAATAACAATAAGGCAACTTTGATTAAAGAAATTGTTCAAAGTATTTTCCGCCCTGGTTTATGTACCATTGAATCCAGATGTTTAAGTACTGTACATCTAAGTGAGCACGGACAGTCCTGTGAAAACGTGCAGGCGCCCCATTAGGCTGAAAGCCATCACAATTTAATAATCTACTAGTATAGTTCAATAGTTATGTCGTAAACTGAGGCTTTTAACAGAAAGAGTTCGGAAAGAAATGAAATTTGGTGGGATGGTAGACAGTGGTCCCGTGAACCTACACCCAATATATAGAGCGAAACCGTCCCTAAGGTTCAGGGAACAGAAAACCTACACCCAAGATTGCAACCTCGGGGGGTTGCCGCTCGAGGTGTGGGGGATGAAACTTGAGTTCACCACTACACTCCCAAAGATCATAATCAAAGATGGCAGGCAGGGAATGGAGAAATAGAAACGAATCTGGTCCAGTGAAGGTCAAAACTTGTGCCGGAAAAGTCCTTGCAACGGGTTTTTGTGCCTGAGGAGGAGTTTTACTCGTAGACATTTCAAATGATCAACGAACAGTGAATGCTGATTACTACTTCCAGTGGTTGCAGTCGGTAAATGTCGCCTACTGAATCAAAACAAAGAGATATGCCCATTAGAGATATCATTATTCTCCATGACAACACCAGACCACACACCTCGTTGTTGATACGGGATAAATTGAAGTAAATGGGTACAGTACATTGCAGTAACTGCAAAGCTGTGAAAAATAACCGTTTCTGTCATACTACAGCTTCTCTTTGACCTTAGAAATGTTACCGCTGTTATTTCTGGTTAGAGTTGATTTGTTGTAAGTCATTTTTATAATTTTGTTTCTCCTCTAATAAATCCATCTGCCAACTTTCTGCCCAGTTAGCTGTTTTCTTCCGTCTGAACAGGTTTTTGCTTATATTTCATGGCCGACTAGGTTGCTCATAGGTAGGAAAATTGAATAACACCGATTTTATTGAAAATTTGAAATTACATGAAGACTACCACAGACTGACATTCACAATCTTATATCAGGAGAAAGGCTATCAAAATTTACATTTGATTATAGGAAAAAATAGGCATTCCTATTTGCAAAAAAATCAAGTTATCTCTGATTGAAGTTTATTTGGGTAACCTAAGGATTTCTCCAAGTATAAAAATAGTTTAAATTTGGCCGTCTAACATAAGCTGACCCATTTCATGCAAAGGCATCTAGCGAAGTCACAGCTCTTTAGGTTTTATAATCGCTGCGATATTTAGGGCCGGTTGTACAAATGCGGGTTTAACACGAGCTTTGTTAAGCTTAAGCTTAGCTAAGCTCAGGCTTGAAGTCGACACCCGTTGTACAATCGTCGGCTTAATTAAACCTGGTTGATAATGAAATTCACTACAGTTGGCATCAATGAAGCAATACGTACTGACGTAATGATCTGAAAAATTACCTTTTTTGGTTAGGCACTTATGACAGTTTGTGTCAAATTTCGGCAACGACCGTTTCTGTCTCTGTTCTTTCATTTGCTCTCTTTGTTAAATTAGACACAAATCTTTCAAAAATATGACCTAATAAAGTGACAAGCAATTTGAAGGTTCATCCTTGACATATCATGTCACTTGTATTAGGTTAGGTTTAAGCCTCAGCTAAGCTCGCGATAAGCTTCGGCTTACGTAAGCTCGTGTTAAGCTTGGAGTGGGGGGCTAAGCTACCATTGCACAACGGACGTTTTGCAACTGACGTGGTTTGACGTCGGCTTACCTTAAGCAGAAGCTTAAGCTTGCATTGTACAACCGTCCCTAAATGTTCTTCTGATATAGACTTATACCTAAATGAAACTTAAACGTTTTAACTCTTATATGTGAAGCATAGAGCCACAATGGAATTGAACAAGGAATCTGAATATGCAATAATATGATGCAAGGTGTTCCATTAACAAAAAGAACGTATCTTCGACATGTCACGTCAGACACCCTGTATAAAAGTCATTACTTTTAAAGTGTATTCTGACTCGACCTACATACACTAGCTTAGTTAGTTTTCTGAAAAGAGATATCGTTTGGTCACAAGAGTCCGAGGCAATGAGCTTGACTCACCCTGTATATTTTTTTGTTGAAAACTGTGTACCTGTCTTAAGGATGAAACTACTGCCGTATTTGACTGGTTCTACTAATCCGTCTATGATGTATTTAACTATTATTGCAGCTGTTACATAACCAGTTGCATAACTTGCTTAAGTACCATTAATTTTAGAAATTAATGAACAGAAGCGTATAAACGTTGCCGCTCTAATGCTCCATAGCTTTGCATCAGTAATTAATTTTCTGCATATGCACATGGTTAAGCCTCTCTACTACCAGCTTTTCCTAGAATCTTCATAGTTTATGGATATGCTCTGTTATAATATGTGGTTAACGAGTAAACATACCATGATAATTGATTGTTGCCAGATTATTTGGTCGCTGCGCTGCCTAGCTACCATTGCCTTGCCTCCATAATAGTCCGAGGAAACAACAACAACAAAATAGAAAAATGCATGGTTGAGGACAGTTATTTTTCCAGCAACCTGACAAGTTTTTACTTCCTACACCGATAGGTAGGAAAAAAAATGGAGTCAAGTTGATTGACTCAGTACTTCCCACACATTACTGTGATATCAGATATTATTTTCCCATAGCATGAAGCTTTAGTCTGAGATCCCCTTGCAACCAAATCATCGGCAGCCCCCCCCCCTCCTAGAATTGTCTTATGCCGCTAGGTCTTCCCTTCAGAGGCCAATGGACAGCCTAAAACATCTAAAAACGAAGTTTGAGTTGTTTTCATACTTTTAGTTTTTTGATTATTGCTATATACGCTGCCACTGACACGATTTTTAACAAACATACGCGTTTTCCATCCTCACCACGGTAATAATACTGTGTCAAAATTTAATCAGAATCAATTTAATAGTGTCCACGTTACAAAATACAAAAAGATCTAAAGCAATAAATACTCGTATGTATACAGAAAATTCTAAGTCCCTTAGTTTCCGTAATAGGCTAGGCAATGTTCGGATGGACCTAAAAAGTTGATTTATGTCGCTAGGTCTTCCTACACAGGTTAGTGGACAGCCTATTATGAATACAAACAATTTCTCAGTTTTTCAACCCCCCACCCCCCAACCACCCCAATTTCACCCCCACCCAAAAAAACGCAGAAAATGATCAGGCACCTCTAAAACGCTTAAAAACGAAGTTTGAGCTGTCTTTATATTTTTAGTTTTTTATTATTCCCGCGCCGCCACTGGCACGATTTATAAAAACCATACGCGTTTTCCATCCTCGCCACGGCAGTAATACTGTGTCAAAATTTCATTAGAATCAATTTAGCAGTGTCCACGTTACAAAATACAAAATGATCTAAAGCATTACTCGTGTGTATAGAGAAAATTCTACGTCCCTTAGTTTCCGTAATAGACTAGGACAATGTTGGGATGGACCTAAATAGTTGATTTATGTCGCTAGGTCTTCCTTCACAGGCTAGTGGACAGCCTATTATGAATACAAGAAATTTTTAAGTTTTTCAACCCCCCACCCACTAACCACCCCAATTTCACCCCACCCAAAAAAAACGCAGAGAACGATCAGGAACCTCTAAAACGCTTAAAAACGAAGTTTGAGCTGTTTTTATATTTTTACTTTTTTTATTATTTCTGTGCCGCCACTGGCACGATTTATAAAAACTATAAGCGTTTTCCATCCTTGCCGCGGTAGTAATACTGTGTCAAAATTTCATTAACATCAATTCAACAGTTTCCTTGTAACACAATATAGAAGGATCTAAAGCAATATGTACTCTCGTATGTTTACGGTTTGGTTTGGTTTCTGTAATACACAAGGCAATGTTCGGTTGGACCTAAAAAAGTTATTTATGTTGCTAGGGCTTCCTTCATGGGTCAGTGGACAGTCTGTTATGAAAGGAACAAATTTTTCAATTTTACAGCCCCCCACCCCCCAACCACCCCAATTTCACCCCCACCCAAAAAAAAGTAAAAAACGATCAGGAACCCCTAAAACGCCTAAAAACGAAGTTTAAGCAATATTTATTTTTTTTTGTTTTTTGCTGATTACTCCGCCGCCTATGCACCGATTTTCAAAATTATAGGAACATTACCTACTACGACCCCACAGGATATCCCTGCCCAAATTTCATCACAATCCATGCAGCGGTTGCTGAGATTACGAGGCTAGAAAAAAGCGACAGACAGACAGACAGACAGACCGACAGACAGACAGACAGACAGACAGACAGACAGACAGACAGACAGACAGACAGACAGACAGACAGACCGACGGAAATGAGTGACGTGGATTTTCGTTATGTAGACATCATAAAACGCCCAAAAAGCGTATTATCTCAAAATCGAAAATTTTCGCGATCACAATACTCCCCTCACCTGTCGGTGTGGGAAGTAAAAAATATTCCTCAAACTTCGTTTTAGGCGTTTTAGGGGTTCCTGATCATTTTTTGGGTGGGGGTGAAATAGGGGTGGTTTAGGGGGGGGTTGTAAAACTGAAAGCTCTGTTGTATTCATAATAGGATGTCTACTAACCTCTAAAAGAAAGATCTAGCGTCATAATACACTTTTTTAGGTTCATCCGACCATTGCCTTGCCTATTATAGAAACCACGGGACTTTCTGAGGTATACATGCGAGTGTTGTTTCTGATCGTTATGTTTTGTGTAACGTGGAAACCATTTGATTGATTTTGATGAAATTTTTACATAATATTGTTACTATGACGAGGACAGAAAACGTTTATGATTTTTAGAAATCGACTCAGTGGCGGTGCAGCAATAATAAACTAAAAACATAAAAACAGCTCTAACTCTCCACAAAAAACATCGATTCGCAGAATACTAATCTGATGGTTGTATTTTGTCTGGAAAACATGAGAGAATGCTTACCACCACAAAACACACACCAACCATCAGTCCATAAAACGCCCTTACGTCATAGTCGACCAGAGCCGGTACTCTGTAACTTAAAGAGATAGAGACGTGTTTCTATCACCATGACGACCATGACGATCGGGCAGTTTAGGATGCACAGCACAAAGTGCCTACAACGTTGACATATTTACGAAGACACCCGATCCTATAGTACATAGTGCATAGAACCACGTTTCTAAGTTAGAGAGCACCGGCGCAGGCTTCGAATGGTTGGTTCTCTTTTTCTTCTTTGGGTGCCAAACGCTTTGCAGCGTGTAGGCGGTTATCTGCTTTCGTTGCCGACGATACGTAGAGCGTCATCTTCTGTTCTTCTTTCTATTGCTGAGATGTCATTGACGTGACACCAGTTTCTAATATCTCCGAGCTATGAGTGCTATTTGCGACCTGGACCTCCCCTCCCCTCAATTTTACCTATTAAAATATCTTTTAGTAACCTATATTTGAAGCCTTTGAGCATGTAATCTGAGTAAGTTAATTTGCGTTTTTACGGTTTCTCGTAACTCTCTTTGGGTGGAGGCCCTATTCAATTCATCCTGGTTCGTAATATAGTCTGTCCATGGGATTCTTAGAAGCCGACGTAAGGTCCACATTTCAAAGGCGTCGATTCTATTCACTTATGTGATTTTATTAGTATTGGCCATATATGTAGCATTTTACCACCGGAGCCTGAGGTACAGTGGTGTTTTCTGGCGTAGAAGAAAGATGTTAAACCTTATAAAAGTATTCCTGGTCTCGCGATACGTATTTTGATTAATTTATTACAGTCCCACCTTGCATTCTGTGTTGAACCTAGATATTTAAATTTATATACTAGTTTGATCAGTCGGTTGTCTATGAAAAGCTTATCGTTGGCATGCTGTTTTCTACTTATAATCATTAACTTAGTTTTTGTTACATTGATCATTAGACCATACTCTTTTCCGATTCTGTTTATTTTGTCCACCACAAAATTTAGGACTTCCATGTTTTCTGGTATTACTGCCGTATCGCCAGCATATGTTAGGTTGTTTATAGGGAAGCCATTCGTTTTGATGCCTTTCGTTTTGTCTTCAAGTGCTAACTTGAGAATCTTATCGACATATACATTGAATAACAAAGGTGAGCGTGTATAGCCTTGTCTCACACCTTTTGTGATTCGTATTTCATTTGCACACTATGAGTTATTAATTTTGAGGTATGCTTTTTATTTCCAGTACAGGTTGGAATAAGAAGTTCTTGGCGGAAATTATCAAATGCTTGCTTGTAGTCAACAAAACATATAAAAACACCTTTCGTTTGGTCGTAACACTTTTGAACTCGGTTCTCTGATCTAACTAAAAAACGGTGTTCTGAATCATTTGAACATCGAAACGCCCTAGGACGGTACAGGAATCATCCATTCTACGTAATACGCGAACTGCAGAGGGCATGGCTCTAGGACCGAAAACCTGAACAAATCTATTTTAATGTGAAACGCAGACCTTTACATTATTTTTTCGTTATATTTATTTCTATGGAGGTTGGGTCCATCCCAATAATGGATGCTACTGAATTATTTACTGCGCAAATGTTTTCGAACAACACACATACACTGATAACCGGCCATTTATCCAGTGTTATTACCACAAATATTTCATTTTTAATTATTCATATCTACCAGTTTTGCATATATCAAATCCACACAGCGTAACTATACATTTGATGAATATGATGTGCTATGCATGTGGCATACTTGCCAATTTCTTGTTATACAAGTAATTTTCTGATGTTACAGCAAGTAAATGCACAATTGGTCCATTTCACGAAATGGAGGAAATCGGCAACACTTTGCTGTAATATAAAAATAGTAGGCTCGCTTATATCTACGACACTACGTAAAGTTGGTACATCGGAGGAGATTAAATTGAGGAGGGTGAGGGTTGGGGGAATGAATAAATGAATGAATGAATGAATGAATGAAGAAATGAGGAGGCTTTCTGGTTACCATAGTAACGGGTGCATAGGCTCGCAAGGGGGTCGCTCTGCATCTCTCCTTATTCTAGTTTCCAAGTCATGAAGGGGTGATACACGTACGAGCAAGTAACGCGTACTTATAGCTCGACGACCTTTTTCACCTGTGGTTCACCGTAAGTACGCGTACTTTAAAACCGTCGCGCAAACCGCCGGCGATCCAACTGCTTTGGAATGTTGCTCGTAGCTTGTCTCGGCTCGTACTGCGAGCAGCGAGCCACCACTTAGTTTCTGCAGGCCATCAATGCGCAACGCTTGTTGTGTTTGGCATTTGTTAAAAGTTTTGTTTATTCAGGAAAATTATCAAAATGAGTGATTTCAGCTTCACGTGTGTCACCACGTCGAGCCGAGTAAGTTCGCGAACTTAAAAACCGCGTACTTAATGTTCGTACGTGTGTCACCCACTTTACGTTTTCAGCTCCGGTACTCTGTAACTCTCTAAGAGATATAAACGTCTTTCTATCACCATGACGACTATAGCGATCGGGCAGTTTCGGGTGCTACCACAAAGCGCCTACTACGCTGTCCCATAGTACATAGTGCATAGAAACACGTTTCTACGTTACAGGGTACCGGCGTAGGGTCAATTATCTTTGAACCTAGTATAATCTTCCTGTGATATCCAAGGCGCCATAGCGAGATAGAATGTTTGCCGACCACTCCTCCTTTTCACACGACAGCTGATATTGTTTACATCTGCTTGCGTAAAACGTAAAGTTGAAAGTAAGATTACTTTAGCATGCGTCCTAAAGACAATATATGGCTTCTTAATTTAGCTGAAACCTTCACTTACAGTAGTAGTTAAAAGGCTTAGTTCAAATTATATCATCTGTAGACTTATATAACATAATCATCAACATATCCAAACTTACTTGACTTCAGTTCTGACATGTCTGAGAGACAGTGACCAAACTGTGTCGGAATCGAAGTTAGATTCGATAAAGTTGGAGCTTATAGTCGGTAGAGATTACACCATTGAGCTGGCCACGTGACATACGTCAACTGAGTGACATAACTCCGAATACACATTTTAATTAGTGCAATGTCCTGTTTGTATAACATACATTCGTGTATCAATGGATTATACGTACGAACAAAGAACATATAAATTTATTTATTTTTTCGTGTCTGAGCTACACTTGAATTAATTGGTTAGTTGTGTATAATTATTATTTATTTTATTCAATTTTTTAGCCATTTTTAGCTTTTTATATACAGGGTGTTCTAATACGAATGGACAATACTTTAGGAGAAGACTGTGCAGCGCACTTCCAACAAAAAAAGTCATATAAAGAAGGATCCTACTTTCAACTGTTTCAGAGATGAATTTATTTTTAGAGATTTACATTAAAATACAGACCTCCAAGCGAAAACCCTAAAAAACAAAATTTTATTGTCGGATTTTAAAATGTTTGATACTAGTCCTTAGAATATATGCTATTACGTCATTATCGACTAAAAGAAAGTGATAGGCCCGATTTTATCAACATGCATATTTAACAAAGACTTTGACAAAGCTTTTCTATTGGATGTTATTTACCAAAGGCTTTCTATTGGGTATTGAGGGCTATGTTAGTAAGTATCATCCAGTATTTTAATATTGGAAACAAAACGTCAAAGCTGGATGACACTTTCATCAAAAATATTTTAGAATTCATAGATCAAAATCATAGGAGAAAATCAGAAAAAAGTGATTGATTTGCAAATTAATGCTAGATTTTTAATGTTTACCGTATACTTATTGTATAATTACCAATTGCAATTATTGCAGTCAGATTGATTATAGACTGGCTGCATGTTTGTTATAGACCTTTTTATAGAAATATTCACAGAGGATGTAAAGATTGTAAAGGCACTGCGTAAAAGGCACCGTAGCGCAGAAACATATTTATATAAAGCACCTTATTCACTTTCTGGCTATACGAAAGGTTTCTAGGTTAGGAAAAATAAGGTTATACGTTATACTTTTGCCAGATCGCAAGCTTTGCTGTTAAGCAGGATAGGCAACCAGTAATGCACACTTGCATCATGTGTGTCTATAATAGCTTTGTGAAATGCAATAAAATGTTATTTTTACCCTTTTTACTTCCCACACCGATAGGTGAGGGGAGTATTGTGATCGCGAAAATTTTCGATTTCGAGATAATACGCTTTTTGGGCACGTTATGATGTCTACATAACGAAAATCCACGTCACTCATTTCCGTCGGTCTGTCTGTCGGTCTGTCTGTCTGTCTGTCTGTCTGTCGGTCTGTCTGTTGGCGTTGTTCTAACGTCAGAATCTCAGTAACCGCTGCATGGATTGCGATGAAATTTGGGCAGCGGTATGCTGTGGGGTCGTAGTAGGTAATGTTCGTATAATTTTGAAAATCGGTGCATAGGCGGCGGAGTAATTAGCAAAAAACAAAAAACATAAATATTGCTTAAACTTCGTTTTTCGGCGTTTTAGGGGTCCAAGATCATTTTCTATTTTTTTTTTTGGGTGGGGGTGAAATTGGGGTGGTTGGGGGGTGGGAGGTTGTAAAATTGAAAAATCTGTTGCTTTCATAATAGACTGTCCACAGACCTGTGAAGGAAGACCTGGCGACATAAATAATTTTTTTAGGCCCATCCGAACATTGCCTTGCCTATTACAGAAAGCAAAGGACTTAGAATTTTTTCTGATGTAAACATACGAGAGTATTGCTTTAGATCGTTGTAACGAGGAAACTGTTGAATTGATTTTAATGGAATTTTCAACCAGTATTACTACCATGGCGAAGACGGAAAACGCGTATGGTTTTGATAAATCGTGCCAGTGGCGGCGCAGAAATAATAAAAAAACTAAAAATATAAAAACAGCTCAAACTTCGTTTTTAAGCGTTTTAGAGGTTCCTGATCATTTTCTGCGTTTTTTGGGTGGGGGCGAAATGGGGGTGGTTGGGGGGTTGGGGGTTGAAAAATTAAAAAATTTCTTGTACTCATAATAGGCTGTCCACTAACCTGTGAAGGAAGATCTAGCGACACAAAGGTCCATCCGAACATTGCCTAGCCTATTACGGAAACTAAGGCACTTAGAATTTTCTGTATACTATACGAGAATTTATTGGTTTAAATCGTTTTGTATTTTGTAACGTGGACACTATTAAATTGATTCTAATGAAATTTTGACACAGTATATTGTTACCGTGGTGAGAATGGAAAACGCGCATGTTTGTTCAAAATCGTGTCAGTGGCAGCGTAGCAATAATCAGAGAACGAAAAGTATGAAAACAACTCAAATTCGGTTTTTAGATGTTTTAGGGGTTCCTGGCCATTTCCTACCAGTTTTTTGGGTGGGGGTGAAAGTGAGGTGGTTGAGGGGTGGGGGGTTGTAAAACTGAGAAGTTTGTAGTATCGATAATAGGCTGTCCATTGACCTGTGAAGGAAAGACCTAGCGGCATAAGACAATTTTAGGGGGGGGGCTGGCGATTATTTGGTTGCAAAGCTTCATGCTATGGAAAAATAATAAACTGGTATCAGCGTAATGTGTGGGAAGTACTGAGTCAATCAACTTGACTTCATTTTTTACTATAATACAAAGGTATATTCAACGACAATCAAAAAGTACGAGATATATTGCAGGTATTTATAATTATTATCGATAGTAAATTATTGTTTTATCAAAATGATGCAGTAATATGAATTCCTTGTCATCATTATATCATTTAATACACCAAGAAACCAGTGATCAAATGAACAGATTCTCTGGAATCTGATTGGTTGAAATTACAATTGCTAAGCTCTTTGTTAAACAAGAAAATGCAATTTTTCACCAATTTAGGATGGAAAATCAGACTGGAAAAGATACTAGATCGTTCATAATGGTCGATTGTATATAAAGCATGTCATTTTTGACCTTTTTGAGGTAAATCTCAAGAGAAATCGATAATTTTCAGAGAACTTTGACAGATGCAAGTACTTGAATGGGCTGCTCTGATTGGTCAAGGCCTTTGTTAAAATGGCCGTGTTGACAAAATCGGGCCATATTGTATCAAACACTTCGCGAGATAGTGTCAAAATCAGAATGTTTTAAAATTTACTTCAAAAACGTTACAAAAAAGCAATTTATCTTTAAAAACCACCAAATAACCATGCACGGCTAACACATGCCTCCATTGGTACCACAAACAGGTTGTAAATGTGGTAAACATAGGCAATAAGATTGCATTTAAACTCTAAAGGCAGACTGGATCTCCGAGAGCGCAAAATTTCAACAGACCGTTTGGCAAAAAATTGTCATTGGATTTTAAATTTTTTCATTATGGATACTTGAATAATGTGCTATTACATTATGATTAGCCATAAAAAGTGATCGGTTAACCAAAACATCGGTATAGTGTCTCAAAATTGTGTAATTTTAGAAGAAAACTCCAAGCAGAACATGCAAGCCACGTTATAAAGTATCGTGTATCCATAGATTTCCAGTCGTGTATAAGTGACAAGTCGTAAATAATCGAGAATGAGGTAGGTCTGAAATTGGGCATGATGTCTTTAGTAGTAGAAGTATCTTTAACTATGGATCATGACCATGGTCATGAGCGTACATTCGCTGAAGCTGAAACTGTAGATTTTGTGCTGTTTATCGACAATAACGGTGTTCACGCGTACACGGAAAGCATCCTACAGTATCTACCTAAGCTGTTGGAAATCGCCTCAATACGGTATTTCACACTGGAAGGTGTGGTTCACCGCGCAAACGACTGATCTGTATCCGTACCACTACATGACAGTACATACACATTTTGAAAGAGGTTGATCCTGTTGGAAGAACGGATTGTTGTCGATTTATGCTTTATGTAAACGCCGAAGATGTAATGTCTTTAAGTAGGATTCTCTGGGCGAAAGAGTTCATACATAGCTGAAAATCTATGGATACAATATACTTGAAAACGTGGCCTGCATGTTCTGCTTGCTTGCCAAGCGACTTTTTGAGACGACTCCATTTTAAATCGCAACTTTAAGTTACCTTCTAGAATTATATAATTTTGTGATCCTATAACGAAGTTTTGGTTAACCGATCACTTTTTATTAATCATGATGTAATAGCACATTATTCAAGTACCCATAACAAAAATTAAAAATCCAATGGCAAGTTTTTTCCAAACGGTCTGTTGAAATTTTGTGCTCTCGGAAATCCAATATGCCTTTAGAGCTTAAATGCAATTTTATTGCCTATGTTTACCACATTCAAAACAAGTTTGTGGTACCAATGGATAACTAGAAAGATGGGCATGGGTTAGCCGTAAGGGGCACGGTTAATTATTTGGTGATTTCTTAAGATACATTCCTTTTTTTGTAACGTTTTTGGAGTACCTTTTCAAAACATGCTGATTTTGACACCATCTCGCGAAGTGTTTGATACAGGATCACTTTCTTTTAGTCGATAATGACGTGATAGCATCTTTTCTAAGGACTAATACCGAAAAATTTTAAAATCCGACAATAAAATTTTTCAGTGTGCATTGCGCCTTAGATTGTTCAAATATATCTTCGGGTTGTACTGTAGTGTACTACATTACTTATACCGCCAAAATCCTCTCTTTCGCAAAGGCAGGGTAGCAAATTCCATGGCTTTTGTATATTCATGAAAGCACATCGCCTGGGGAACAATGCTAAGATTAAGAGTGTCGTTACTTCCCTTCTAGCGTACACCTATTCTGTTCATTCGTTACTATACAATGGAGCAAGTTGGCAGACAATAAGTTATTCTTATTGCATTGGCTTCATTTCCTGTGAGAGTGGGTTTTACTTTCTTATATGCCAATAGGCCAATGTAGTATTGCAGCTAGTTATAAAACATTTGTAGAACTTGAGATACGAGGTTCTTTTGGGAGCTTTTATACCTCTGGATACCTAACAAAAGCTACTTTCGGTTATTATACGTGAAACCCCTATTAGATCAAAAACTATTAGCTTCTTTTTTTTATTTCAAACATTACCGCATCAACCTGTTGGCCTTTAGCGGCATATCTGTAGTGTTACAATTTGTTTAAAAAATTCGTTTGTTGTGAATAGCTTAATAGGTCGTGAATGTTACAGTTTGGTCCTAGTATATCTGCTAAAGTCTGTGAGATTACATTGCACTCTGTAACACTCTAGTAAAGGACATTGCAAATCAAAATCATACGTTCTTTAAATGAGTGTAATTTAATAACCAAACACGGCCATAGAACTGACATAGCCCAAGCTTTCTTCTTCAGTTTGCTTTTTGAATCATTACTGTGAGTTTAAAGGTACTGTTACATTTTTCCTTCGGACTTACCTCTCCTCATTGTATTTTAGACACACATACTTGAGAAAGCGTTAACACGAAAACACATATTTTCTTGGATTCTCAAGTTCGTGTATTATACCCTAGTCCCTTAACAAACAAAATCGCCGTATACCCAGCAAACACGATGTCCTTATACTAACGTCATTTTGACGACACCCATTCGTCATTATCACGTCGATAAAGAGGAATATATGACGTGTCTGTGACGGCACAATGTCACAACCCAAAGACGTCATTGACTGCCGTGTTCGTAACGTTACCTAACCGCCGTCCCAATAACGTCACAAACGTGTCGTCTCAATATCGTCATGTACGTGTCGTTCCGTCGACACTATTTTATACAGCAACCAAGGCTGCACCAGAAGGTATCGTCAGATCAGCACCGATTATTGGCTATGGTTACTTTGTCTTACTTTATGTCTCTCCAATAGTCAACGCTGATCTGACGATATCTTCTGGGGCAGTCGTGTAGTTACTAGATAAAATAGTTTGGACTTTATAATTACCTTATAGAATAAATGTTTATGAGATAATGCTGTGAGGAATCTGTGTAGCATGAATTTGAGTAAGGGTAATAAAATATACTAATTCAAAATAAATTAATCATGTATTTCACAGTAAAGACAGGATACAAAAATAATGATCATAGCTTTGTTAGCCTTCTATAGAACCCTGCTTAAATCACAGAGAGGTTACAATCTAATAAATCCACAATACCTGACAAAACACTGGACACTATACCTATACCTATTATTATTTATGGTAGAATCCACACATACAGTCACTGCACACACAGCACATAAGGTTAAAATCTCCGTCCCCATGTCACAGCTTCATCGTAGAAAACACAAGTAGAAAATGGCGAAAATGGCAATTTGTGCCTTGTGGCGATGATCGGGATCGAGATCAGCGGTTCAACTGCAGTCGGATCGGGTCGGATTACATACGATTCATTCATTGGTCTGTACCTTACGTAAGTTGTGTAGTGATTCATCAGTGAACTAAAGCGCGGTTAATACAAAATTACCACATGCAAACATAAAATCTGTCAAAACCCAATCAACGGAATAATTAGCCACAATTTTCTCGTATCTGTTTTATTTGGGATATACCTACGTTACTGGAAGTCGACTATATTTTTGGATAATAATTGACTAATATTTTTTAGTACTTATGCGAGCATAGACATTTTTTCATAAATGTATAAGGAAGGAATAAGAAAAGTGAAATCATTAAGTTTTGAGATACATTTTCTCCCATCTTTATCCATTAAATTTTGACGTGATAACGGCGTCAAGTGACAAACGTCATTGAAAACGACGTTAGTGGGACGTCATTCATTCGGCATAATTATGACGAACGTGACCAAAATTCACCACAATTTGACGTCTTAATGACGTACCTCTCCTTGCTGGGTAAGGGACAACGCTCTCCCTCATGAGATTCACCAGGTAATAATGCATTCACAAAAAGTTACAGTCTGGTGCGGATTCTGGGCCGGCGACGTTACTGGTCCATACAAAACAACGTTGGTGAAGCCATGGTCGTCACTAGCGAGCGCTATAGAGCGACGATAACGGATTTCCTCTAGCCGAAGTTGAACGACTTGTAGGTGGTCGACATGTGGTTCCAGCAGGTTGGCGCTACCTGCCACACAGCGGACGCCACGTTGGACCTTCTGCATGAATGATTTGAGCGTCGGGTTGTCTCACAAATGATGTGAATTGGCCACCAAGATTGTGCGAGTTGACCTCACTAGACCTTTCCTGTGTGGGTTTTCTGAAGCTGTAAGTACATATATGCCAGCAAGCCGAAAACTACCGATGGCCTTAGCGTCAATATAATCCAGGCCGTATCTCAAATTCAGCCAGATTTGTGCGGCAGAGTCATGCAAAATTGGACCACCCCGAGGGGCAGCCTTATTATGTAAAAATTGCGACAGTGGTGGCTGAGCAGATGCCGAGCAACAGTGACATGACAGCAACAGGACCGTCAAAATTGTAAGTTATATATTATGTTGTTGTCCATCGCGCGACGTCTTTGCATAATACGAAGGTTGCGTTTGAAGGCAGATATTGCCGATTTTCGCCCGTCGCGCGTCGCTTATCGTCTGCAAGATACGTGATAAGGCTGCCGTGCCCTCCTGAGAAGCCGCAGCGGACATATGAACGACGTAAATTTCACACGTAGTGGCATACATGGACCTTCAAAATAAAACTAAACATAATTTGATACCTCACACCAGCTTGCTCTATTTCATTTCAACATCGATCGCTCCTTAATGAAAAACCCTTTATAAGCGGTGTCCGCGAACTTCGTATATTAAAAATATGATTTGTTGTATACAGTTTCAGTACCTACCAGAAATAACGTAAACACCATCGTCGATGTGGCACAGTAGAATGTGTCTGTAATGAAACCAGACTTCATAATGGCAATCGATCGGCGGGATCGGCTTGTTAATTAGGAGCTCCAGCGGTTTGTCTTTGTGAGACCCACCTTAAAGGACGGACACCAACTGACCCTCCTTATATTACCTAAGTTTAGTGTCAACAGTTTCCCGAATACTTTGGACGCAGGTATGCAGGGTGATAAATCTAGCTCTCCTGTCAACCAGAAAGCTAGCAGCCACTGCATCTCTCACAATGCAATGCTTCCAACACCCAATATTGTACTAGACTTGCTGGGAATTATATCGGATTATTGAAAACAGTTTTTTATGATAATTGTAGAGGTCAGATGCAAGTTTTGTCACAGAAATTTTTTTATTTTTCACTTCCCACACCGATAGGTTAGGGAAGTACTGTGATCCCGAAAATTTTCGATTTCAAGGTAATACGTTTTTTGGGCGTTTTGTGATATCTACATAACGAAAATTCACGTCACTCATTTCTGTCGGTCTGTCGGAAAGTCGTAATCTCAGCAACCGCTGCATAGGTTGTGATGAAATTTGGGTAGCAATATGCTGTGGGGTCGTAGTAGCTATAATTTTGAAAATCGGTGTTGGACGACGGAGTAATTAGCAAAAAGCAAAAAATTGCAAATATTCCTCAAACTTCATTTTTACGCATTTTAGGGGTGCTAATCATTTTCTTTTCTGTTGGTGGCGAAATTGGGGGTGGTTGGGGGATGGAGGGTTGTAGAACTCAAAAATTTGTTATATTCATAATGACCTGTCCGTTGACCTGTGAAAGAAAGACCTAGCGGTATAAAACACATCTTTAGGCTCATCCAAACATTGCTTTGAATTTTACAGAAACCAAGGAATTTTCTGATGTATACATACGAGTACCTATTACTTTTGTCCCTTGGTTTCTGCAATAGGGCAAAGCTATGTTTGGATGAACCTAAACAAGTGTATTATGCCGCTATGTCTTTCTTTTACAGGTCAATGGACAGTTTATTATGAATAAAACAAATCTTCCAGTTTTACAAGCTTCCACCAGCCAACCCCAATTTCAGCCCCACCAAAAAAAAGTAGCAAATGATCACAAACTCCTAAAAGAAGATGATTAAGAAATCCCAAGACGTCAAAGACGAAGTTCAAGGAATATTTGAATTTTTTTGTTTTGGCTACTTACTCCGCCGCCCGTACACCAATGTTCAAAATTATAGCAGGATTTCCTACTCCGACTACACAGCATATAACTGCCCAAATTTCATCACAATTCGTGCAAGGGTTACTGAGATTACCAGGGTAGAAAAACGTTGTTAGACCGACAGACAGACAGAGTAATGGAAATGAATGACGCGCATTTTCGTTATGTAGGTATCATGGAACGCCCAAAAAGCGTATTATCTCAAAATCGAAAATGTTCGCGATCACAATAATCTCCTCATCTATCGGTATGGGAAGTCAACATGTTCGTATGATTTTAAAATAAAGATACATAGCATTACTCCAATAGTAACAGAACATTTATCCATATTGCAAGAAATAATAGTTAAATACTTTCCATCTCTAATATATAAAATTTGTCCAGGCACGAAATCCGTTCAGTTCTTCGCGAAAGTAACATTTTATATGTCAAATACGGGGTGTTTCATAAGTTGGGACTTTTTTTCATACAGCGGATAGTACTCGCCAAAATGAGTGTTTTTTCCCAGTAACGAATAAACGAAATATTTAGAGAAAACAAGATACTGACCATTAAAGAAATCCTCAATTCTAAGTCCGTCCCTGGGCAATGACTCACCATGTCATATCACAACAAACAAGGCAGTGCTAGCGGTGCCGATGCCGGTGAGAAAACACTAAAACAGGCAGTTCGTCATGGCATAGTGTACGAGAGTGCCTGACATGCTACATCTGACGATCGGACATTAAAAGCAACACAATGGCGCACGCTTATAACAATAATGAACTGGTGGACATGATTTTAATGTACGGCGAGCGTGGTCAAAATAACGCTGCGGCTTCGCCAGTGAATACCGATCGTTTCCCTAACCGTACTCACCCTGCACTTCGTCGATTTGTCTGGCTTGTGCAAAGAGCTAGAGACACAGGTTGTTTGAATCCACATCGTGGTGGACACGCTGGAAGACCTAGGCAACCTCGTATGGTCCAAATTGAAGAAGACATCGTAAATCGTACTTTTACCTGTAAGACACCTGCGACAGGACCCCACTTACAACTTCGTAGCAACCAAATAGTGAGTACTTGCTTGAAATTTGTTTTACAACAGTAACAGTGTTGGCTCACCATGCATGAGCTTTGCCGTTTCAAGGGCCGTTGCTTCTAAAGAGGAAAGTCCCAACTTTTAGAACACCCTGTATAAGACAATTTGTCACGCTTAGGCCTACGAATTCTGATTTTTCTGTTATTTGTATTTTTATTTGTTCTGTGCCAGTGTTTCGTATTTTTTGTCGGTCATTTTTTCGGACAGACAGACAATACCTTACTCTACTTGCGAAACATGATACGGTACTTGAGAGATACTCAAGTATTAAGGAACAATGAAGTGGCAACTATCAATACGGCCCTAAGAGTTTGAAATGCCATGGTGTTTAACTATTGTTTTTATTTCAATAGGTGTTCCGCGCTCGCAAAAAGGGTTGGGAGCAGTGGCGTGCCGAAAGGGACCGCAGAGCTCGCGGTGCGGGGGGGCCCCGGGCGTGCGAGGGGCCACCGCTCAGCCCCGATCTCTACTACCTGGAGCAAGCTTTGTGCATAGTATTAACTATAATACATAAATTAATTTTATAGCGATGTAATCATAATTTTCCAAAATCAAATTAAATATATTTTGCCATATTTTGCCTCTTCAGGACTTATTTTATGGCAAAATTTGACAACAAGATAACGTAGTCGAATCCAAAACAGCAAGAATAAGTGCAACGTTACACTGACGCGACGCGTATCTGTGCCAACGAATTCGAATAGGTTACAGAAAAATGCTCTAACAGACATGTGTGTGTTTCCCTAAGACCCCGTTCTTATAATTTACTGTATTCACAAACACGATGTTATTTTTCACAGAATTGCGCAGTATTTAAATCTTGTGGAATCTTTTAAAATAGTCTTTTAACTTTTGTACTGTAAAAAACCAAAATTTACTCAAAACTATAACAATAAACCCGAAACGATCAACCAAAACGAGGTTGATATTTATATTATTTCACTATTCATGCCATTATTGTTAAAGTTCTTTACCCGTTATCTCGAAGAGGGTGTAGAAACAAAGGGTATACGAGTTTGTCAGCGGTCAGTATGTTATAAATACCATCATATAGCTGCCGCTGAATGACTACTTTGGATTGTTTACTTCTTCTAACCTATTCGAATTCGTTGGTTCCGACAAGTTATTTCTGGGAATCCCAGACAGTCGATGCCGATGCGTTGGCGCTCACGTACGGCTCAACCAGAACGATCATTTTCAAAACTAAAAGAAATAATAAGTTTTGCAAGATCGACAATGGGTGAATCGCGCCTAAGTTCTTTGGCATTCATTTGTATAGAAAATGAGAGGGCAGAAAGCATGGCTTAGACCAAATAGTTAATACATTTTACATAAAAAAAATTTTTATGTTTTTCTTTACATGAAATGCAAGTGAAATCATAATAATAAAATTTTTTGAGTTAAGGTGTTTTATTTGTTTATTTTTGATTTTCTTATAGTTTTGTATTGTGAGTTAGTAATGTTTACTAAATAAAGTTATATCTCAAATTCTGTAGCTTTCTAAACCTAAAACTCATAGTGGCAATATAATATAGATGGAGTTTGTTACATTAATGTGATTAATTTATATATACCTAAAGTCTATGAATTCTTATTCTTCAAAAACTCGAAAAAAAAGATAAAAATATAAAGTTGAGGTCACACCAAATTTTTTTATGTATAAACCGATTTTAAATATTATTTTTTTATATAGAGGGGGCCCCGAAGACCTTGGCACGCTACTGGTTGGGAGCTATTGGTTTGAATGAACATTGACTCGGAAAAATTCTTCCTAAGGATACGAGCTCATAGTAAATAAGGGTGACTGTGAATGAATTTTTATCGATTACTTCCAATAGTGTTCGAGTTAAAATTTTGTTGACACGAACTTGAACATGGTTAGTCGACTAGTGACAAAGCCATTGTCACACAAAATTCGGGAGCGTGCAAAGCAAGGGGCTTAAACGAAAAATAGAGCTGCGAATGATGTATTTTTCCTCATTCCTCAGTGGCAGAAATCGTGGTCGGCTGTTACTCTCCATATTTACTAACTGTTACCAACACTTTCCCGGAAATACTCAGAAATTATTGGCATTTTACAGCCAGAATCTAAAACTGCATTTCTCCGAAGTAGATTTGGTATTATGACAATAATGAAAGCATGAGTGAAATGCACCTTACGTAAATATTGTGGGTAATTTACTGCATCGTAAAGAGCCAAACTATGAAAATATACAACTATGCCCATAGAAATAAATTCACATTTTGAGAGATTTTACAGAGTGGCGCGCAAGGATAACCATCAACTGCCTTTCATAAGTAAATTTTGGTGTGAAACCTTTGATAATCATTATTTTGAACGGAGTGGCGTAGCTTCAAATTCGGGCTCCCCCGCAGGATACTTCGGCCCCCGCAAGAAATTTTCTGTAGCTTCGTTTTTCATACTATATACAAGACGAGTCCTAAGTTGATGTTTTTCAAACTGTGTATAGATGTCGTTGAAATAAACAAGTTCTCCAAACAACTTTTATCCGAAAACTGAAAAATAAGCGAGATACAGGATCAAAAAGGTAAGTCTGGTCTGGATTTGTGTATTAAGACGTACCTAGTCTCTTTACGTTTAGGTTTTTGCTCGAATTTTACTTCCCACACCGATAGTTGAGGAGAGTATTGTTTTATCATCGAGCATTTTACCCGAATTAGTGCACTAGGCACTTTCAGTTTATCGTAGTTAATTCTAAATTGGTAAATCCTAAAAATTGCGTTCATAATAATGTGCCGCTATTAGGAATTACCAACTTAAAATTAACAATGATTAACAGAAAGGGACAGGTGCAATGCTTGATAGATACGACCAAAATCCGAGCAAAAAACTGAACATAAATAGACTAGGTAGGTACGTCTTGATACACAAGCCTAGATTTAAATTTTTTATTTTGGATCTCGCTTATTTTTCAATTTTCTGAAAAAAGTTATTTCAAAAACTAGTTTATTTCAACGATTTCCATACACAGTTCAAAAAAGTAATAACTTAGGACTCGTCCTGTATATATTAAAGAGAAAATATTAGGGTTGTGGCCAAAATTTTGAAAACAGATGCATTGTTTCGGGATGTCTGCTGTGGTAAAGGGGGAAATTCGTCCATTATACTAATAGTTCGCTTTTTGTGATGTCCAACGGGAATAAAATCATCTACCTGTATATCGTCCTCAGTTTTCGTTAGCGTGTCACTAGTGGTTTTGGCATGTCCAGTCTACGCTTTGACATTTTAGAATAACTGTAATTATTGGGAATAAATTTGTTTAGCATATTAGATACATTAAAAGGCATTTAGTGATTCAATGTACTGCGTTAGTCGATGTCTTTGCTCTGCCCGATCCTTGATCTGCGCTGCCAGGTCCCTTATGATCAGGAGCAACTCATCCTGTTGATGTCGTCTATCCTTTGCTGCCAGTGCCTTGCGAGACTCCTCTGTATTACGACTGTTTTCCCTTTTGGCGACGAAATATTCGTTGCCTCCACTCGTGGCCATAGAGGGGCCAGTAACTGACCCCCAAATCTCCTTTTCCATATTAACTGCGACCGTAGGCAGTTACGTTTTCTGCAGTCGTGCGAAACGGATCGATTTTCAAATTATGGAGTGGCTATGAATCGCTCTCATCTTTTCGGAACGCCTATGGGTTTTACGATCGTGAAGTTTGAATCTGGACATAAAGAGGGGAAATATTGTATGAAATAAATATTTAGAGTCGAAAAAGCAGCTCGTAAGATTAAGTCAGTATGCGTTATGGGGCCCTCTGACGTCAAACAGAAAATTTGGAAGCGTGGTAATATTGTACATCTGTGAGGAAGGCACTGGAATATCAAGGGCGTACTTTCATTGATATAAGAGAGTGAAATAAAATATAATACAGTAAAACATAACCAAAAATTAATTGGGGTTGTTGTGCAATAAACAAAAAAAGGTGAACGTTGAACGAGGTAGACCTCGTTCTAGGAACTTCCCAGACTCAAGTGGTTGTTGTTCATACATTTGAGTATTTCAATTTATTTAATTTCTTTGGCATCCATTTCAGAAAAAAATTAACATGTGACATACGGTTTTACACATAAAGACACCATATCTTTCAAGTGGTGCTATCAAATGTTGTATTACATTTTTTTTTCTGCACCCCCCACCCTTTTCTATCCCCCATTGTCCGACCGGCACCAAAACCTTTTCAACTCGGAAGGACTTTTACTGATTCAAGTTAGCCAAATTTGGGAGGAATCGCTGGAGGCGTTTTTGAGTAATCGTTGGAGAACGAAATGGCAGAGATACAGACACACAGAAAGACATCAAAAAACCAAAGTTGTCCGATTTTCTCCAAACTTGGTCACTATAGGAAGGTTATCATTAGATCCAAAAGTCTTAGTTTTTGATCCCACTGCGATGATAAAAAAGGAGTGGGTGGGGGGTAACTCAAAAAATAATGTCATCGTGAAATTCCAATACTACCACAATAAAGAGCATGCATGCTTTTTTTATGTCGAAAACGCTACCGTGCATGCCGCAAAATTTTCAAAATGGCGGAATAAAGATTCATAAGAAGTAACAAATTTTCGAGCTCTAAAATGGTAGGAACTGTCACAAAAATGATCCAAATAATTTTAAACTTTACTATCATAAAGAGGTTTTTGTTCTCTATCTTTCGGTTTACTTGTGGTGCAAATCTATGATTTAATGGTGGGGGTGGTGGGGGTTACTCGAATCATAATAACATATTGGGGTGGTGGGGTTACTTGTCAAAATATGATATAACATTTTCCTTTCACAAAATGGGTCAGGAGGTGATTTTATTTTGGAAGTGACACCTCGCACGTTGATTTCGGTAATATTTGGGAAAACGGGCCAATTACAATAACTTACCCTCCTTTGTCGGCGACGTTAGAAGTAAGGCCTCGTTAGAAATGCTTGTTATATCGTTTTACGTTTAAAAGGCTCATTCATATTAATATCGTTTTGACGGTTCTCTATTTATTTTCAAAGGAATCAAAGTTACATTTACAGGTGTATGTTTTCAACGACAGGTCAAAACTTTAAATCAAAATTAAAATGTTTGAAAAAACTGCTGGCTATTATTATGAATATTTGACATGCTGGCTACGTTTTTGGACAGTCATTTGAGTATATCGTGATAAGTTATTTTATTCACCATTCAACCCTCTTTTTGTTGTTGTCTTATACTATTTGAATTTTACAGCTTGTGCAAAAGAATTAAAATACAGGTGTCTGCAATTTCTTAAGCTTCTCCTGTGGTTGTGTTTTTGTTCCACTGCGCTTTACTCGCTCCACGAATAAAATCCCTCATGAGAATGAACATAAATTGTACTGACGTTTCAACAAACACTGTGGCCTTAAGATATTTGACAGAAAAATAATTTCGAATTAGTGTCATTGATAGTTCTACCGAAAACAATTTATTGTTTCCTGCGAACTAATTTTATAGGACGATGATTCTCAAATCTTTAAGAACACAGACTGCATTTGCATTGTTGATATATCCAAAATGAGAATCTGTAACATATCAGCATCAATATCTCATGACTGAATGATGTAATACACAGACCATGAGGAAACCTGGACATGGCTGTATATGCTTATAGGAAAGATCTGACCAATTTTCTCCAAAACAAAGTGTGGGTCATACGTTTTTCCAGGTTTTGTTATGGTTTGTTGTTGGATCCAGAATCAGATGCGGTATTGCCCTGTCTTGAGGTTGTAGCCTGTGCCCCATAATTCATCGGTAAGGCAGATAGCACCTTTGGAGGCATCATTTTGAATTCATCAACAACACTCTATGTTCTTTAAAATTTCATAATCACCATCCTGGTTAGGCAGTTAGTTCACAAAGAGGCATAAGAGCACTAGCACAGCTTTAAAAATTGCCATATATTCAAAATTAATTTTTTGTCAAATTTTGTAAGGCCACAGAAGAGACCTTAACGTCAGTAAAGTTTATCTATCAGCATGTACGTTTTTTTATTCAAAAGACCATAAACCATAACAATTGTACTAGCGAGTTTAAAAAAGGGACGATCTCGCTTTCTACGCCACTGATTTAAATCGAAAACGATGAGAAACAAAAGCAAAGAAGGCTCAGGTGAATGTCATATTTTTCAATTTAAATGTGCGCGCTTGGATACACAATAGCGAAAAAATGAGATTTTACGGCAGAAGAAGCACGGAGAGAGAAAGAGGTGAATACTTATTATAACGAAAATTATGCTAAATTAAGGTATTATATTTATTACAAGACCTCGCGTGAGGCTTCTTACGATTGTTGTCTTATCACTGCTTTCTTTAGAAAAATATAAAACTGATTTAAAAATAACAAAGCACAGTAGGTCCACTTATTGACAAAGGACCGGATATTTTTGACGGTTTTGCGACTTCAAGTATGCCCGACACCAACCAACACCGAGAAAAGCACTGTATGGCGAGGGAGATATCGTCCAGGAAATCAAGTCCCAACGCCTGAGATGGTTCAGAGTCCACAGAATGAACAACGAAAGACTTACGAAACTCTTATGGGAGGAGGTACCAGCTGGAAAGAGATCATCAGGACGCCCGCGAATGCACTGGAAGGATAATATCAGGGCAGATCTCTCAACAATGAATGTATCATTCAATCACAACCTAAAAGAAGACCGAAGGACATGGATGCAAGTTGTGCAGTCAGCCAAGACCCACCCAGGGTTGTACAGCTATGTGATGATGATGATGAAATGCCGTCCTAAAGATTTTCTCAAACTAATGCGGGACTGCGGATTCGGTAGCGAAACAGGCCTAGGAAATGCAGGAAGCGGGACGATCTTGTTCCTTCACACTGCTACGTCAAAAGTAATCCAGACGAACGTAACGTTAGGTGACATTTCACACGTGTATTCAAAATACATTCATTTAGTTCGGTTTGGCTGCCAGGAATGACACGCGGGAACAGTGCGGACTGCGGCCAAAATAGTGCACGCTGCGAGTTGCTAACCCTACTAGCCTGTCTATGCTTGATGCCGTTCAGCGATGGGCAATCCGACTAATTAGTGACCTGGCCTTAACGCTCCAACTCCAGCCGTTTTATCACCAGCGCGGCGTGCGATTGGTGACCTTTTAGCTTACTTCAGATGATGCGCGTCCGACGCGCGTTCGCTTGACGCTCGTTTTGAAAATACACATAATCAATTCAAGCTGTTCACATGGACGCGCGCACGACAAATTGTACGCGCGTACGACGCCACTAGACTGTCGGTCAGCGGCGACGCGCGTATTGAAATACTAGACGTTCCCATTTTCTGTTTAGTTGGCACGCGTCTTTTTTAGCATTCAGTCGACATACCTGGTGTTTCTTTGCAAAAATTTATTTCTCACGTATGCTATTGAAATGGAAACAGCAAAATTCAATACAGATGTTTTCATTGATGAAATTTTATTGAAATAAGACGGCAAAAAAGAGGGCCTGGAAGAAACTGGTCCTAGTGTATTGCAAATCCGATGATCAAAATTTAGGTTCGTGATTTCACAGGCTGGGATATAGTGTAAAGTATGAACTTGTAGAAAGTCTATTCCTTGAAATTGGGTGATCCCAGTGTGTCCTTTCCCTCCTACGTCGTTTCCTTCTTCTATATGCTAACCAAACACAAACAGCTTCTCCTCCATCCATTCTCGTTAATAACAACAAATAAACTGACACTCGATTGCCTAGTCTCACCTTATATAAAAGTTGTACGAAGTCCTACACGTGTCATCTGAACAGAGACGCAACAAACGTGCGCCACGTCGACGCGCGTCGTACGCACGTCAACTGAACTAAGCCTACTGACGTCGTACGCGCGTACAATTTGTCGTGCGCGCGTCCATGTGAACTGCTTGAATTAATTATGTGTATTTTCAAAACGAGTGTCAAGCGAACGCGCGTCGGACGCGCGTCATCTGAACTAAGTCTAAGGCAGTCGTTCTTTATACATCAAGAACCGAGTGGTATGATCGCAAATTTATTCCCAGGATGTATAAGGCTTGGGATGGACTGCCAGGAGACGTAGTTATTGGGCCTGCGGGTATAGGCCTATTCAAGTCCCGCGTTGACAAACTTCCCAAACCATTTTGATAGTATTTTTTAACAATCATGACGCATTGTTATATCGCCTAATGTTGCACCTTTACTAACCACCCATATTATATTGAGGAAAACTAAAAGTAAATACTACGAAAAAAATAGATAATGCTAGAAGTAGCAGTACCTTAATGTGGAAAACACTCCAATCCATAGTGAGCACTAAAAGTTTTGCTGTAATTGAAACAATATTAGTCAACAACACTGAAAACACTGAAAACCTTGAAAATATATTCGACAGCTTCTTCATTGAAAGTATTGAGGTGGTAGTACAAGCTTCGAAGGCGAATAATAAAATGCTTTATCAGCGATGAACTCATGTCCAGTAAGGTTAGTTGTAACCATTCTGTTATTACTCTAGCAGAGTTCAATAGAAATACTTCATTGGAGATCCATAAAGTGATATTGCAGCTAAAAAATAAAAAAAATGAGGTGACGATATCAATTCTGAAATGTTAAAAGCAACTTTTAAGGTTATCGGTTATCCATTATTGCATATTTTGGACTATTCCCGTGCAACAGGTATGTTCACAAATGTCATGAAGACATCAAAAAAACTTAACAAATTCAGGCCAATAAATATATAAGCTAATACTGAATAGGGTTTGGAGCATATTGGACATAGACAGGTAACTGAACATATTCATGAGAACAATTAATCAATAAAGGAGATAATAGAGAAGGATTCTTCGTGTGAAACAGCATGGCAGAGAGTATTAAAAGACTTCAAAATTTGTTTAGATAATCACCACATTTTAGTTGCAGTTTTTATAGATTTCCGCAGCAAATTTGACACTGTAAATAGAAGTATACTAATCAGCAAACTTGTAGTCTATTTTGGTTTTTATGAAAAAGTAATATGCTATGCAGAGCATATTAGATTGATAATCGATCGAAGCTTATAAGGACAAGAACAGTCATATTTATTTCCAAAATTCTAAATAATCTTGTTCCTGAATATTCATCAGTAAATGTATAGTACTGTTCTGATATTATACACAGTTACAATACACGACAAATAAATCATGTAAATATTAAGCCATCGAACCTCATGATAAACAAAGAAAAGGGTATCCGATTATAACCAATTACAAGGTTATATTAAACAGCCCCCTAGTGTAGCTATTTTCAAAAACAAAACTGAAGATATATAAAACGAAATGTGGAATTGATATTTAAGAATATTTAATATGTAGCCTTTTGTGTTAAAAAATGTCTACTACTGATACTACTACTAATATTACCACTACTACCTCATTTACAATTTTGTTGCAATTGGAAATGTATGGAGCATGTCAATCTATTATAATAGCAATCTCTCTGCAGGCTGAATTTCATCTTTTTTGAACCCTTGCGAAACAGCTACTGAAAGTTTCTTCCTTTGAAGGCAAATCAGAGCATGTCCGTCTTGAAAAATCTTAGATGAACAATATGTTTCGGGGAACTCATTCCTCCAACCCCACCTACCCCAATTTTACCTCTGAAAACGACCCAAGCAATAGCGTACTTTCTTTATTGAATTCGTCGTCGTACAACTGACCCAGTTACCCAGCAAAGTGTTGACCCATATTCCAGATTATTAATAATCACTATTTCAGACGTTGATTAGTACCCCAAAGTTTGGTCTCCAAAGCCATTGCTCTAAATATAAGCTATTAATATTGTCACGTCAGGATATATTTGAGATACTTCTATCTAACTATTGATGTCACAGAACGTTTAGATCGTGACATGGTTTCTCGTGATATCAAAAATATAAGATGTTATCCGAAATTTGAAACCTTTCACGATCGTGTAGTGCTTGCAATTGCTGCGCCAACCTATCCCGTATGACATTATAAATTATATGGTGTTGAATACACATCTTTCTGCCTTAGTATAGCGACTCGTATGTAAAAAATATTGAGAGACCAGTAAAAAATGTGAAAAAACCTATCAAAATTTGAAAAAAATGTTACTGTACAGGGAAAACTCCTTATCTACTGTTTGGAAATTTTCACAGGTGTTCATCATCATCTTGACATGTTGTGAATTCGTAAAATGCATTAAGTCGGAGCTGTAGCATTGCCGACACGAATATTATCAGTAGTTTTGAGAACTGTAACTCGCGAATCCGAGGTCTTGCTGATTGTCACGTTACTGATTTTACGAGTTTCTCTTGGGATATCTTAAAGATCTTCAATGCAGTAGTTTCCCATTTGATTTCGGCATCCTCATGCCATTGACCAGATGTATCTACTGGTTCATCGGCCTTTAGGGACAATTTCTCACCCCAAGGACAAGAAGGTGTCCTGACTCTTGTCAACTCGTCCACCCAAAGCTGTTGGTTAAAAACAGGTTACTGCTTATATCGACAGTAGTTCGGTTCCTTTTTGTCGCCTTTTACGACACGTAGGATATACGATGGGAGATATTCTAACCCGCCCCCACACAGGCGTTATCACTAGAAAATTCCTCACCTCCGGATGAAACCAGCGCCTGATTTCCTTTTATCAGGAATTTGTTCTATTTTGTGCAAAAAGACACGTCAATCACTTCTGAGCTGAAGTATATTTTGGTTAGTTTTTCATTTCAAGTAGCCTATCCATACTTGAAAATCTTTCAGAAATGCATAACATATATCTAAACTTGTCTCAGTTAATCCAGGTTTATCTTCAAAGTACCTTTTTCCTCTACGACAGACAGTAATTCGAGCAAACTTCTGGAGTTGCAATGGACTCACCCTAGTTGCCTATAGAAGCAAATACTTTTACGGCAGGTTTTTGCGCAATAAGCACAAAATAACTGCATTTTGAAAACCAAAAATGTTCCGATATGTCGAGGACACTTTTGTGATTTGAACTCACAGATGAGATTCCCTAATTGTCTTTTGTAGTTATTTGAACTCAATTGATGCCAAAGTAAGATTCAAAATGGAATTAGCAATTGAATTCTTCCTTTTCTAGACGTTTTTAATTCACATCTATTAGGACAGCACCGCACATAAACCATGAGAAATTAATTCACTTGTATATAGCCCTCACGCTGTCTGATATAAGCCCTCTAAAAACCTTATCATATAAAGACAGTTAATCTGCGAAATAACTTCTCACACTGTGATATTCAAAGAGCAATAAACAATTTTACATTATTTACGGTTTAGATTTGCGTTTTAACCTTATATCCACATTTCAGGAACTCTTAAGAAACATAACATCTCCAATCGATTACAAACCATGCTCGATTTACTTCAAAATTCCAGATCCGATAATTATCAAATTGATATAGGTTCATAACGTTTGTATAAAATAGTGTTCTTGAGGGGAGTATAATACTGGTGAGATCGTAGCAACCCGTTTAGGAGAGCATGAATGCAAAATTGGACTTATAAGCTCGACAGGATCTACTCTTGCAGAGCATCATACTGACACAGCTTATAAAATCCTATTAGGGGATAGAAATATAATGGTGATATATGTCTTAAAGGTAAATTCTAGGAGCCATTAAAATTCTGAAAAATTCAAATAAGATAAATTGGGTTTGCGGCACTTACATGCATAATAGCTGGAAATCTTTGTTCAGCAGGAACAATCCATGTCATTAACATCGACACTCAACCAATGCAAGTGACCCAGCGGTCCGCTGGTCCACTGTATTCACATACACGATGTTATTTTTTACAGAAAGCTGCAGGATGCATGTTTCATGGAATTGTTTAAAATAGTTTTTTAACACTTATGCACTGTTGAAACCAAAAATTCATTCAAAACTATAACAATTAGCCCGAAACGATCAACCAAAACAAAGTAGCTATTTATATTATGCCTCTACATGAGTGCTGTTCTTTTTAGGATTCTTTACCTGCTATCTGTACAAAGGGTATATGAGTTTATCAGCGATTCAGCGATCAGTGTACGAGCTGCCTCGTTAGGATTGTGGGCACAAACAAAAACCTTGTTCACTTCTTCTAACCTATTCGAATTTGTTAGTACTCCTTACACCGTGAGGTGAGTAGTAACTGGGTCCGCGAATCGTGCGTCCTAAATAGTCCGAAGTGAAAAATGTACCATCGTCATAGTCACAATGTCTTAACAGACATGTTGTGAACTCGTAAAATGCATTAAGTCGCAGCTAGAGTACTGCTGACACGAATATTATCAATAGTTTTGAGAACTGTGGCTCGCCATCGTTCGCGATTTACTGTCAGTTCAGTGGCGCTCCTGATATTCATATCCAGCAATTGTTTCAACGTATCCGCCCAGCGTGTAGGGGAACGGCCACGGCGCCGCCCACTCGGAGCACGACCCTGAACTACAAGTTTCTCCATATTATCGCTTCTGTGTATATGTCCGAAGAATGTAAGCGTTCTCATCGACACAATGGAGAATAGTCTTTTTGGATTACCGAGCTCATCCAGTATGGAAACGTTAGTTCGATGGGCGGTATAAAGGATCTCTTAGCATTCTCCCCCACGTTCACATTTCAAACGCATCTATGCGAGCTCTATCTGCCTTTTAAAAGTCCAAGTTTCCGAGGCATATAAAAATATGGAGAACACAAGAGACTGAACCAGTGACATTTTGGTAGCTTTAGTGATGTTATGGTCATGCCATATTCTCTTCATGTACTGAACTATAGACAGAGGTGGATTTTGTGTGACGCACGCTTTTAACAGCATTATCAAATACCGTAACTTTATAGCCGTCACAATACGAACAAACGTATATTTTGTATTTTGACGCATATTATGATCTGAATGAAATGCTGACACTGTAACAGAATAAACTCGGCACAAAGTACCCCCGAAATATGCTATTGACAGGTACACTATAAAATGTAAATTGCTACGGATGTGTGGGTTACCAAATGGCAACAGCTTTTTCAAAATAGGACATAAAATAATCTCATTAAGGACTTGATCAAATTTCTATGCATTGCGCACACAATTTGTCGTGCAAATTTATGCTGGAATATTTTTATGTATGAATTTGAAAGTGGGAGTATTGAACGACTATACTAGTTTGATATTGCTTACTTGGAAAACAAAAGATATACAGTTTTTAGTAACAGGACTTTATTATTCGACACACATAAAAATAATTTCTCAGTTGGAGCACAGATGCTTTAATTCAAGTAAACCATAAATTCCTATACGCGCAAAGTTATGCTAATCTTAAAGTGAGAATACGATATCTTTGACCATGTAAGGGTTACATTGAGAGAATGTCTTCAATGCAAAACTGGAAAATTCTTGATAGTAAGAATACCAAAAACTTGAATCAAGCATATGGCAATCTTGACCGAAGTATTTCATAATCTTGACTGAAGCATTTCATAATCTTAACTGAAGCATTTCATAATCTTAACTGGGAGCATTTCATAAACTTGACGCAAGTAGCTCAACTTTATTCTAAAATTGTGATATTCTTGGATGAGGAATCTAGTAGTATTAATTTGAACATTCAAACTCTTCTATGAGCATGTAGAAATTTTTCTGGAGAAATAGTTCTGCAAAATTTATTAAATCACTTTTAATATATACTGAGTACTTATCTAGGAACACCTGAGTCAGGTCTTCGCATCTCATTCGCTCATTCATGGGTGGATAGAGCCAGTGATAAGAAAGCTGATGGGAACTGGGACGCGACTCAAATGGCGGTGGACCAGCACTACCGGCAGATTCGATGACTGATGGTTGACGGTGGTATCACGGGTATCACGTGGCAATGGCAATTTATTTAACAGTTTGACTAGATACTATTATGTGCTATTATGCAGGATCCAGGATGCAGGAATTACGCTACGGTGCTAAAGACGGCGGCGAATGTGATAATCCGAAAACCGATAATGGCGGCGCGGTCGCGGACGGGCAACAGGCTGTTGAGTAGAGAGGGTGGAAAGGTTAGAGTGACACGCTGCGCGCCTGCGCACTTCGACGTAGGTAGACGTCAAATAAATGATTTACTTGATACAAATGTAGGGTGTGCTTGTAAAACAGCGTTCATTTTCAAACCAAGATTATCATATTGTAAATGAAGGTTTGCATTTGCAAGCTGTCTAGATAGAAGTAAACTGGGCACCTCTAGAGAAAATGATAATCTTGATATAAAATTATGAAATATTTATTATTAAATTATTATAGCCTTGGTTGCAAAGAAAGTTATATTTTCTTTCGGAGCATATTTCTTTGAAATAAGTATATAAATCAAAAATGTGTTATTCTTGATACAAATTTTCTATAATTTTCTCATCAAATATTCTTTCTTAGAGTAAGAACCGATATTCTTGTTGTGAGTATGTATTTACAAGAATATCACAATTCTTGACTTGAGAATTTCTTTTTATGTGTGGACAAAAAATGTTATTTTAACATGGAAATTTCATATAACGTAGGTATGTTGCAAAAGTCTTGAGAATTATTTTCAAAACTCGGGAGGTAGTTTCACCGTTGGAAACAATCCAGAAATCGTAACCGTGGTAACCAGTCAACATCTAAACGTAACAATAAAACCGTTTTGGTTATGATATAAGTTGTCAAAATGTCGTACAAATTAGATATTCGGAAGAGTATTCACAGTCTAGTTGGACGACTTGAAAAAAAAAATAGTTCGCCTATATCAAGATCGAAATATTTCTGTTGCCACAATTTATCGAGCGATCCGTCAATGCGAAGAAGGTATTCCTTGTATAAATTTGCTAAAAAGTGGACGTCCAAGAACGTTGAACGCTGCTGCAGCTCAAAGAATGGTCAACAGAAGTGGACATCGAGTTGGAACTTCAACACGAAGGCTTGGACGCATTTTTCACGTAGCGCTAGCACAATATGGAGAGAAATGAAGAGAAATAACTTAAAATACCGAAAAAGAAGAAAATATCCAGTGTTCCCCAAATCAGTTAGAAAGATTTCCTCAATGCTGTCGCAATTTACGTCGTACTCATTTTGCTGGCAACATGAACATTATTCTTGACGATGTATAGTATTTCACATTTTCGAACTCAGAAATCAAGGTAATGATGGTTTTTATACAAGAAACTTTGAAGCCTGTCCAGATAATCTAAAATTTAGACGAAAAGAAAAGTTAGAAAACAAAGTGTTAGTGTGGTGCGCTATATCAGACAACGGTATTTCACAGCCGTACGTTGAGCGAGTTAGGGCCGAAGCGGTTACCGCAGAAGTCTATACTCAAAGATGTTTGCCTAAACTACACAATTTTATTAATACCCACCATGCTAATTACAATATCATGTTTTGGCCAGATCTGGCTTCAAGTCATTATGCTTTGCGTACGAGAAACTGGCTAGAACAACACGGAACACCTTTTGTACCACGAAACGACAACCCTCGCAATCTTCCTCAAGCAAGACCTATCGAAACTTTTTGGGCTCAACTGACTGCCAAAGTTTATAACAATGACTGGGAAGCTCAAAACTAACAGAAGTTAAGAATAAGAGTAATGCTAAAGGTCAGAGAAATTTATTTAGAATCTGTCCAAAACCTAATGAGGAACATTAAGAGGAAATTGCGAGCCGTGGAAGATCATTGCCCATTAGCAGTACTTTAATATTGTAATTTTTTTTTAGTTCTTGTTACGGTTCAAATATATTATTGTGAGATGTTTTTTTAATTTTTTGAAAAACTTCTCAAAACTTTTGCAACATACGTTATACATGGTTGCGCAAGAGCTTCGCTTTTAAGAAACGGGGTGGTGAAATTTGGAAAAAAATTATTAATCTCTTAAATATCATTGAGTCAATTTGTTTTGTAATTTGACAGTTTTTCGCTTCAATTAAACGTTCAGTCAGCACTGACTAGAAGATAATGATCATTTCCAGTGGCGTCTCAGGAGGCAGCTCTACGATGAATATTACCAAAACATGTATGCAACGGACCTTAAAAAAATGTAATTTTGTTTGTTAGATTAAACAGATACAAACGCGAGTTTTTTGTCTCTTTATATCTCTTCGTATACCACTTTGTTTCCGAGAGAAAAAGTAAAGACCACTTCATAGATTGTCGAAAATATGTTACAACCGAACAAGAAAATTCTGTTGCTCTGTAGCTTGAAAACCAGACTATTTACGACACACTTTTACTTAAGAAGCCTGGGTATATAGATTTACATTCTTCAAATGTCTGTAATTTAACAACCAAATGCTATATCAAAACAAGGCCACTGTGTTATCCTAGTGCGCAAGCTTTATTCTTCAATTTGCTTTAAAGGTACTGTCACATTGTCAGTAGGCTACCGATCGGTGGCTCTCGGCTCGCCTCGATGCGAAATGGTCTTCGCGGCGATCGGCCGTCAGCAGTATTACAAGGCGACCTTTGGACTTGCCTTCCTCATTTTATTTTAGACACACAAACATACTTCAGAAAGCGCTAACACGAGCATCCGTATTTATCTTGGATCGTCAAGTTCGCGCGCTATACCCTAGCTTCTTATAAATTTGAATCAGAAATACGCCCCTGGAATTACTGCCTGCCGGTAAACAGAACAAAGATAAGCCAGTGATCGGCAGACTACTGACCATTAAAGAAATCCTCAATTCTAAGTCCGTCCCTGGGAAATGGCTCACCATGTCATATCACAACAAACAAGGCAGCGCTAGCGGTGCCGAACTGCCGATGCCGGTGAGAAAAACAGGCAGTTCATCATACGTCGTGGTGCTGTTGCTACATCTGCCGATCGGACTTCAAAAACAACAACAATGGTGCATGGTTATAACAATAGTGAACTGGTGGACATGATTTTAATGTACGGTGAGTGTGGTCAAAATACCGCTGCGGCTTCGCGAGTGTATGCCGATCATTCCCCTAACCGTAGTCACCCTGCACTTCGTCGATTTGTCTGGCTTGTGCAAAGAGCTAGAGACACAGGATGCCTGAATCCACATCGTGGTGGACATGCTGGAAGACCTCGACAACATCGTATGGTCCAAATTGAAGAAGACATCGTAAATCTACCTGTACCTGTAAGACGCCTGCGACAGGACCGTACTTACAACATCCGTAGCAACCAAATAGTGAGTACTTACTTGAAATTTTTTTTACTGTTTTGCTTCTGATTCACCGTGCATTAGCTTTGTTGTTTCAAAGGCCATTGCTTCTAAAGAGGAAAGTCCCAACTTTTAGCACACCTTGTATATAGTATATATATACCTTTTGTTATACAAAAACAGACACCTATTCTAATTCCTAATGTGTTTGAAAAAATTTCAGAAGTTGAAAATTTCATGAAAACTTACGTTATTTTAGCAAGGACGAAAATTATATATGTTATTCACATTATTGATATAAATGTTTTTGAATAGCAGACTCCTAGACGGATACTAGCAGACGCTATAATGTCTCCCTGTCGAGATAACTAAAAAGTCTCAAAGGTGGCTTCTAAAACATTAGGAACCGCAATAAGTGTCTGGCATTGAGTTTTTGAATAAAAAAATAAAAAAGGCATATACCTCATTATATTAAAACGGAAGACTACTTGCCAAGACCACGTTTTACAAGCCAATTTTGACGCTGTTTTATTAGCATGACAGAGAGACATTAAAGCGTCTGCCGGCAAGTTAGAACCCGCCTAGGTGGTTGCCATTCCAAAACTGCATTTTTAACAATAACTTGTATCATTATTATCCTTGCTGAAATAATGTAAGTTTTCATTAAATTTTCAACCTTTTAAATTTTATAAAACACATTAGGAACCGGAGAGTGTGTGTGCCATTGAGCTTTTTAATAAAAAAGTACAACTTCAGTGTATTAAAACGGCAGACTTGCTAAGATCGCGTTTTAGAAGCCGTTTTTGGTGCTGTTCAATTAAAACGACAGTCATTATAGCGTCTGCCAATATGTTGAAACCCACCTAGGTGTCTGCCATTCAAAAACTACATTTATAGTAGTAATGTTAATAACATATATCCTTCTCATCCTTGCTAAAATTACGTAATTTTTCATAAGACTTTCAAATTTTGAAATTTTATAAAACACATTAGGAACCGAACAAGGTGTTTGCCATTAAGTGTCTGTATAAAAAAATGGAGTCGATTGACTCAGTACTTCCCACACATAACAGTGATATTATTTTATTATTTTCCCTTTGTATGAAGCTAGAGTCTGAGATCCCCTTGTAACTAAATCATCGGCCGCCTGCCCTCAGAAAACATCCAACACAAAAACTAGTAAATAGTTTCCTAAATCTCTCCGTAAGAATTAAAACGACACAATTTTCATTCAGCGAGCTTCAACTGGACGAAGCAAAACAATCAGGATCCCCCAAATTGCTTAAAAACGAAGTTCGAGCTATTTTAATATTTTTAGTTTTTTATTATTGCTGCGCCGCCACTGACACGATTTTTGAAAACCATACGCATTTTTCATCCTTGCCACGGTAATAATACTGTGTCTAAATTTCATTATAATCAATTCCATAATTTCCATGTTGCTAAATTCAGAACGATCTAACTAAAGCAATACTCGTATGTATACATCAGTAAACTCTAAGTCCCTTGATTTCTGTAATAGCCAAGGCAATGTTCGGATGGACCTTAAAAAGGGTATTATGCTGCTAGGTCTTTCTTTCACAGGTCAATGGACAGCCTATTATGAGTAAAACAAATTTTTGAGTTTTACAACCACCCCAATTTCACCCCTACCCAAAAAAGTAAAAAATGATCAGGAACCCCTAAAACGCCTAAAAACGAAGTTTGAGGAATATTTTTTTTTCGTTTTTGCTAATTACTCCGCCTCCCCTAAACTGATTTTCAAAATTATAGCAGCATTACCTACTAGGACTTCACAGCATATCGGTACCCAAATTTCATCACAATCCATGCAGCGGTTGCTGAGATTCCGAGGGTAGAAAAACGCGAACAGACAGATCGACGGAAATGAGTGACATGGATTTTTGTTATGTAGGCATCATAAAACGCCCAAAAAACGTATTATCTCAAGATCGAAAACTTTCGCCATCACAATACTCCCCTCACCTATCGGTGTGGGAAGTAAAAGGTATATTTTACAATATATTAAAATGGCAGACTTGCTGAAATGACGTAACAGAACCCACTTTTTTCGCTTTTGGACCCCCGCCCACGCCCAAACGAACCGTCGCCGGGGATAGCGATTCCCCATTTCACCTGTGTAATAGTATACCTAGCATCAATACGAAGTTTGCTAAGATACCGTAAATCTGTCGATCACTGGCTCTAAACTATAACTTGTTGTGTTTCACCTTTTTTTCGACCGGCTATGAAATGATTTTACCATTTTCTTCGAAAACAATGTGTTCAATCTGAAACATTTAATTTTTATTCGCGTATAGTTTATGCTAACATTCACTGTGGGACTGTCCTCCAGGCTCTACTAGAAATGATATTTATATTCTAGTCAGTGCTGACTTAGCGTCTTGTTGCAAAGAACAACTCTGCCAAATTACAAAGAAATTGACTCAATGATCGTTAAGAAGTTAATAAAAAACTAATTTTATTTCAAAACTTCGACACCCTGCATCTTAAAAACGAAGCCATTATTCAACCATGTGTATATGAAATTTCCAACTTAAAATCATTTTTTTCATTGAGTGTTAGAGTTCTACTACTAAAATTGGACCCTCTGTATACTCTATACCGCACAACTCAATAAATACACTAAGAACAGGTACTGGTGTATTTACAACAACCGCAGAAGAAGCACTCAGAGAGCTGCTTAAGGTACACTTTCCAGAGTCAACAATAACGAATTTGAAACCTGAGGACTACATGACAGAACGACTTGATCCTCTAAGGAGGGCGGGGAGGGATGACTGGAGGCTAGCGAAATCCTGGTTGTTCTGGAGAAAACAAAATGGGCCATAAATTCTTTTGACCCATACAAATCTCCAGGACCAGACGGCATACATATATCCGGTTCTTCTGCAGGAGGCCTCAGACCTCTTTGTAAGAAGACTCAGCGCAATTTTAAGAGCCAGCTTAGCGCTAAGGTATGTGCCGAAGCCATGGAGACTCATACAAGTGATATTTGTACCCAAACCAGGAAGAATTGGACAGGGAGATGCAAAGTCACTTCGACCAATAAGTCTGATGTCCTTCGTACTGAAGACCTTAGAAAAACTGCTAGACAGACATATTAGGGATAATGTTCTTGTTGACAGACCACTAATTCAGACCAGTATGCATACATAGCAGGAAAATCAACAGAAACAGCGCTACATCAGCTAGTACAGGCGGCTGAATATGCACTGGAAAACAAAGAGGTGCTACTCTGCACCTTCTTAGACATACAAGGAACCTTTGACAATACGGCCCTAAACTCGATCTCCAGGGCCTCGAGGAGAATAGGCCTCCAAGACACTATATGCAGGTGGATTGACTGCATGCTAGGCTTGTTTGCCCTATAGATTGGAGCAGAACCCTCGCTGTGGGTGCCTAAAAGCACAATCAGACACCAGGTGGGAGAATGGATGTAACATCAGCACACGGAGCAGTGGAACTTGTTACCAGGATGTATTAATGGAAAAACATTCATTAAAGCTCCATGCAAGAAAATAGCCGAAACACTGCTCACCTTGAGTAGAAATCAGCTCCGAATAACGACAGGTCTCCTCACAGGACATTGTGGCCTGAAGGAACACCTGAATAAAATGGGACTCTACAATGGAGACCTCAACTGCAGATTGTGTGGAAGAGGAACTGGGTCAGCCCTACGTGTGCTCTGTGAGTGCGAAGCGCTAGATCACAAGAGACAACAGCTCTTTGGGAAGACCAAGCTAGTAGAACCAATGGAGTACGGCTTAGCACCAGGACCAGTAGGTAAACTGCATAAACTTATGCAGGGATCCAGATTGCTGGAGTGGATACTGTAAAAGAGGGGAGCAATAATACAATAGACCTTGAGGCTTAAGTATTGACGGGGACAGCAAGGTCGGACGGCGCCTGGAAAAAAATACTCTAATTTTGCTTCCACGAAAAAAACTGAATAATATTTATTTGATACATGATACATCTGAAAGCTATCAATTTCATTCTAAAGAAATATCAAAAAGGACCTTACTGCAGTTGCTGAGATGGAAAAGTATATGGTTTTCACTTAAAACTCTCGTGAATGATGAGGATGTTGAAAATTAATACTTATTATTTGTTTGCTTTTTTACCTGCTTAACAGAAAAAACTCCAATTAAAGAGCAGTAAAGATACAACCAAGCGATGCTTTTAAATTACATATAGATGTACAACATACAATAAATGGCCATAATTTATGTCAACAGTAATTGTAATTTTAAGGACATACAAAGTTTGTGAATATATGTACATGTATCTAAAACCCAATCTAAAAACTAATAAACGATCATCTTGTGTATGCTGGGAAGAACCGAGTCGAGACACTTGACTTATTTTTTTAAGTAAATTGTGTTAGAGTACGTTTTAACAAGGCTATCACTAATCTTGAATTAAGAATATAATTTTTGTGTATTGGCTTAGTGAAATATCAACCTCATACATCCACCAACGTGGGCTAAAATGGAACAGTCAAAGGATGAATATACTGCGTTGGGCGGACCATACGTGTTCCCTGTAGTGGAAAATTGGATTCTGAGTTCCGTTTTTAGCTGTATGCCAGATGTATAACTAGAAAACACAAATTCTATAGGTTGCTCATTTCATGCTATCCACGAGTTGAAAGGGCTATAACCTTTGACATTTACTCCACTGTAACACTTAATTAGTGCATATAGTCAGCTTTACAGAGAATGGAGAATGTCCAGTAGGTAGGTACACACAGAAAAATCTGTCGTCTTGTCTAAGACTTAAGCTTTGATTCAATGGGACGATACACTCAGCATTCCTCAAATACAGCGAGGTTTTATCGAATGGGAAGTGTATAATTGGTAACGAATTATATCGTATTGTGGATTCAACTACAAGATGTCATTGGATTGCAATGGGTGATTCAATTGCAGCCTGTCGTTGAACCGAATGTGTGTTTTATAACTGATTCTAAACTACTTCCTTTGGCTTGGACCAACACATTTTATTGCGAGGGTATTTGATCGATTCGATTGTGATTTTGAATGAAGCTATAAGGAGCAGGATATACATGATAATTATAAGAATTAGACATAAGTCTGCACCAGTTGTTGCATTTTTACCTGAAATACAACTGTCTGACTAATCTAAATACGTACACTCGAATGTGGGTATTAGCTCTTCTAAGCCCCAAGTTCTCAGTAGGTCCTCCATTTAATATAAAACTGGACACATTTAAATCACATAGCTGCTGATACAATACGCAAACCCACAAAATGGCACAATACGATACGGCAAACAACGAAACAACACAACGAAACTCGAAACAACCTCGTCCACGTTGCCGGCGATAGTAATACTAAGATGATCCCCCTGTTCTTTCTTTTTACGTTCATTGAATCGGGGAATTAGTCCCGAATACTGGTTATAGTTCAGCGAACAGCAAGGGCCATTGAATTAGATATATGGTTGTTGGTTCGAATACTACTTACCAATTTCTCTAACAGAATAGACAATGTTTTGTAAGCATGGGTTTTTGTTCGTGTAATAGTTACCTTTTGAAACAAAATTAATTTTTATCAGATGAATTATCAGGGACTGCTGTTGCAGGAATAATTTTTGTACATCGAATAGATTGTATGCTTTGCTTAAATGAAACATAGGGTAAATTTCGAAAACAAAAGGATGCTTTGATTGCATTTTATATCAATACTAGTATTAGAAAGATTATACATATCACCAGAACGAATATACAACTATTTTGAATTTATTGGCGTACCTGTGATTACTTCGAATATAAGGATTAAATTATTTCAATGACATGGATTTGAAATATTGTAAATATGTTTAAAGCGATGGAAAAACATCCAAATACTAACAATTAATTGAAAACGCAACAGTATTTTTTTCTGTGTAGTATTTGTAGATATATTTTGCGATTTGAGTCTTCGACTGCCTAAATCACTCAATACTTGTAGTTAAGCTGATTAGATACGGCAGCAAGGTGAAAACTTCCTCCTGGTTAACCTCATTTCTGTCATAGACATATTTGCGTATACACCAATGACGTGAAATATGAAAAATGAAGTCAAGGAATTGACATTGGCATTGACATGGATACTACAAACTTTTTAGTTTTACAACCCTCCACCGCCCTATCACCCCAATTTCACCCCTACCCAAGAAAATGTGGAAATGATTATGTACTATTTATATTTGAAATTCTGTAAAATTTTATGGTTTAAGCAAGTTTAAGTGTATACTCGTAGTATCTACTACTCCTGTATTATTTTCAATTGTAATTTCACCCCTTTCGATATGTTAGGTACAACAACACGGGATTAGCCATCATTTGCAACTGCTCTATTCCACAAGTAAGTGACGTCGGTCAAAAGGCCATCCGTAGACCTATGTTTACGGAAGCCATACTGGCCATCATTTATGATAGTATTGTTTTCACGGTATTTCAGGAGCTGTGTGTTAATGACAGCCTCCATTACCTTAGACATAATGCTGAAAAGACCACACCGTGGAAGCCTCAGAGTAACAACTGAACATAGAGGTAGCAAACAACTAATTCTAATAGTCCGACATCTTTTCGTACGTTGTCATATCGACTACCATGTACGGCAATCGTAATTATTTACTATCGTCTTAAATCTATAGTATCCAGAAATATTCCATTCTACGTTAAAAAAGACGGTATTTTGATGGTTCAGGAATGATTAGAGCAAAATCATTAGATATGTAGACCTCTACTGCGTTACTGTATATTTCTTCATCATAAACGCAAATTCTGAAGTCTTACATAATTTTGAGGAGCTGGCAACGCCGCATGCCCTCAACTGTCAAACGTTTGCTTTGTTTATTGTTTGTGCGTCTTTTATGTTTGGTCAGTAAAATCGAATTTGCTATTTATTGGTAACTCTAGTGAAGCTTTACAGACTTGCAGTGCTATGAGTAAGACAGAAGGAATTCTGCCGGTGCGCCATCTAGTACCCGAAGGTGACGGCAACCAAAGAGAGAAACGCCACTAGAAGCAGTTTACCTCTCCTTGGTGGAACGACAAGGCTCGCTCGCTTTTTGCCACTAGAGGCGCGGATTTTGACGCACGCAGCGTGAAGCCGATATACGAGGGTTGCTATATATATCGGCTTCACGCTGCGTGCGTCAAAATCCGCGCCTCTAGTGGCAAAAAGCGAGCGAGCCTTGTCGTTCCACCAAGGAGAGGTAAACTGCTTCTAGTGGCGTTTCTCTCTTTGGTTGCCGTCACCTTCGGGTACTAGATGGCGCACCGGCAGAATTCCTTCTGTCTTACTCGTACATCTTTCACATGTTTATTAAACATGGAAAAATTGATGCTCTCTACTTTCGTCAATCGACCTATGGCGCACTGATGATCGCTAATAAGCGTGAGACAGCTGTCTGCGTACTGGTGGATTGACGGAGGTATAGAGCAACCCTCGTATATCGGCTTCACGCTGCGTGCGTCAAAATCCGCGCCTCTAGTGGCAAAAAGCGAGCGAGCCTTGTCGTTTCACCAAGGAGAGGTAAACTGCTTCTAGTGGCGTTTCTCTCTTTGGTTGCCGTCACCTTCGGGTACTAAATGGCGCACCGGCAGAATTCCTTCTGTCTTACTCGTACATCTTTCACATGTTTATTAAACATGGAAAAATTGATGCTCTCTACTTTCGTCAATCGACCTATGGCGCACTGATGATCGCTAATAAGCGTGAAACAGCTGTCTGCGTACTGGTGGATTGACGGAGGTATAGAGCAACCCTCGTATATCGGCTTCACGCTGCGTGCGTCAAAATCCGCGCCTCTAGTGGCAAAAAGCGAGCGAGCCTTGTCGTTCCACCAAGGAGAGGTAAACTGCTTCTAGTGGCGTTTCTCTCTTTGGTTGCCGTCACCTTCGGGTACTAGATGGCGCACCGGCAGAATTCCTTCTGTCTTACTCGTACATCTTTCACATGTTTATTAAACATGGAAAAATTGATGCTCTCTACTTTCGTCAATCGACCTATGGCGCACTGATGATCGCTAATAAGCGTGAAACAGCTGTCTGCGTACTGGTGGATTGACGGAGGTATAGAGCAACCCTTGCAGTGCTATATTCGAGTGTAGTTAACAGTCTTTCGAGATGGAATTCAAAAAGTGCAGTGTTTGTAACAAGGTTTGCATTGGAAGAATTTTCAGGTTAGTTGGTGTTACACAGCATTGTTTACAATTTGAACTGTCACAGCTGGTCAATATTTGGGGGCTGAAGTGTCAAAGATGATGGCTTTGAGCACGCCATGCTGAAGTGGTTTGTTTACTACCTCTATGTTCAGTTGTTACTCTGAGGTGGAAGCATTAAATTTACGCTAGATCAAAGTTTGCAGACTGCTCATGCTCAGAGCTTATGAAAATCTGGTCTCAGACTGTATTTTCAAATTTTAATTAAAAGCGTTTGTCGGTTTGAAGTTCTAAACCTCTATGCCAGTCTTTCCGGATTTTTTATTTCTCTATGATTCATCAATAAGTTTGACAATGGTTGATTAGAGGTTTTGGTGACAGTAATTCTAATTTTTTTTGTTTATCTATAAAAATAGCGTTTCTTGACCCGGTACTTCCCATACATTATAGGTGCTAATAAAAAATGTTGAGTTCCTCTATCCCAACACCATGCATCCTCATCAAAAAGCAGACAATGATAAGAGACCTTTTGTAATCATCTAAAATTTGAGATATTTTGAAAATTTTCAATAGTTCCAACAACGATACGCTGTTACCATTTCCTCCACGGCAGTAATACGGTGACATAATTGCATCACAATCAAGTTTATAGTTTCCAAGTTACACGTTATAGGATTATAAGATGTATGTATAAAATTAATCCACTAACATAAAATCCAAATGTAATACTCGGTGCGCTAAAAGGCGCACGGCATCATCAAAGTCAATTTCTTTCAGCGCCCTGTAGAATATTTTATGAATGCAGCAAATGACAACAATCGTATATAACACATCAATGAAAATGTTGTTAAGCTCAAAGGTTTCCAGATATTGAAATCTCTTTGCTATATCTCGATAATTTACATGGACCTTACTGAAATCCCTCTTGGGAATGCTAATATACGCCATAATCGTCCAGTTACCTAAAATTAGCTACCTAAATGTTGATAAACCATTGTCTCAGTTAGTGCGAGTCCGGCAAAAGTCAAATACAATAACGCACAACGTTTATTCAGACATTAAACGTATTTGCGCAACATAATTCGATTCGGCAGTCAATGTTATTCTTCCATTCCCAGACGCCTGCAGGCAAACCGAACGTGAGGGTGTTCGAGTGAAGCCAGCCGTCTGTCCTAATCTATCCTTGGGCCTGTGGCATATTATCCAAGCATGCCATGCTTCGAAACGACGCCACGTACCTCCAGTGTTGCCAGATATAAAGGCTGCGAGTATACATCAGTAGAAAAGGACACGAGCATAAACTTAACCAGAAGGGTCAATTAGCGACGGTTTTTGAAAAATAGCGTCGTTTTGGAAAGCAATATCGAAAAAGGCTTCAAATGATTTATGGAGAGAACAAAATTCTGCATAATTTTTGTTTTTTCGTGTTCAACCAATAGTTTCCTTTCTACAGTGCGCTAAAGTTAGCCCACATAGCAAAAGTATATACAGTGTACATACAATAGATATCAATCAATGGATATGTATATTCACAAATGGAGCAAGAATGTCCAGTGGATGTCAAATATATGTTAGGAGCAAACACCGATTTCGGCCAATGGACGGAAAATATGGTCAAAACGCGTTTTGGCTGCTACCGTTTTGCCAATGTCCGAATTATCGCTTTCCGGCTGTTCAATGTAGCCCAGAACGCGTTTTGGGCCAACTACGATTGTCAGAACACGTTCTATATTCTACTATGAATAAATAAATCTCAATTATTTGCTGGGTTGTGTTACAATATTTCCTCTGAGCTTAGAATCCATAACTAAAATGAATAAAAGCACTTGTAGATCTTAGGTCCGTGAAAAGAAAATGGAAAGAAACATACCTCACAATCTCTTATGTCAAATAACTCGTGGGTCATGCAAAAATAACGCGCAGTTCGGCTGTTTCGTCTGCCTTCTTTCAATTAGTTTTTCGATATCGCCAATTTTTAAAATATCATACCTTTTCAATCGTTGTCTTTGTTTTGAAGATATTGTGTCACCGTCACTTTTACAGGCCTTTGCCGCCTTTACCTCTGTGTGTTTGGTCGTATCTTTCTCTTGTACAAATATTACTACTATCATTGCTACCACTTATGACTTTTTGCAGTTCGTCATTAAAACATAACCTTAGGTCTTCCATCGCACTCTCTAGCTACTGTCTTAACCCGCAAAAAGATCAACTACTAAATGAATACACTAGCTCCAGATGTATCGTTTACAAGCTGAGACACTCACAATAGCAATCGCAGTAGAACAGAACGCGTTTTGGCAATCGTAGTTGACCCAAAACGCGTTCTGGGCTACATTGAACAGCCGGAAAGCGATAATTCGGACATTGGCAAAATGGTAGCAGCCAAAACGCGTTTTGACCATATTTTCCGTCCATTGGGCGAAATCGGTGTTTGCTCCTAACATAGATATTTAATATATATGTTAAGAGCAAACACCGATTTCGGCCAGTGGACGGAAAATATGGTCAAGACGCGTTTTGGCTGCTACCATTTTGCCAATGTCCGAATTATCGCTTTCCGACTGTTTAATGTAACCCAGAACCTGTTTTGGGTCAACTACGATTGCCAAAACGCGTCCCGTTCTACTGCGATTGCCATAACGCGTGGTGGATTTTGTGAGTGCCTTAGCTTGTAAACGATACCTCTGGAGCTAGTGCATTCATTTAGTATTTGATCTTTGTGCAGGTTAGACAGTAGCTAGAGGGTGCCATGGAAGACCTAAGGTTATGTTTTAATGACGAACTGCAACGAGTCATAAGTGGTAGCAATGATCGTAGTAATATTTGTACAAGAGAAAGATACGACCAAACACTTACAGAGGTAAAGGCGGCAAAAGCTTGTAAAAGTAACGGTGACACAATATCTTCGAAACAAAGACGACGATTGAAAAGATATGGTATTTTAAAAATTGGCTATATCGAGAAGCTAATTGAAAGAAGGACAGTCGAAACAGCCGAACTGCGTTATTTTTGCATGACCCACGAGTTATTTGACATTATTCATTCCGCTCATGTGGGAGCTGTGCTTTTATTCATTTTGTTATCGATTCTAAGCTCAGAGGAAATGTTGAAACACAACACGGCAAATAATTGAGATTTATTTATTCGTAGTAGAATATAGAACGTGTTCTGGTAATCGTAGTTGGCCCAAAACGCGTTTTGGGCTACTTTGAACAGCCGGAAAGCGATAATTCGGACATTGGCAAAACGGTAGCAGCCAAAACGCGTCTTGGCCATATTTTCCGTCCACTGGCCGAAATCGGTGTTTGCTCCTAACATATACATTCCATGTAGGTACGTTTGAGGCGAACTTTACTCGTGGCATATCCATTGAATGTACATATGTACCTACGTCTAATGTAAATGCATAGTATATATAACATAGACCAGGTATGGACACATATTCATTCATAATATATACCACTTACATACCAAAGTATGTAACATATACATACATAGATTGAATATGTATATCCACAAACGGAGCATGAACGTCTAATGGATGTAAGATAGACATAAAGACATTTTCATGTACGTTTATCGCGAATTTCCACATCCATGGTATATCCATTACATGTACATACATCCATGTACTTTTAATGCACATGCATAGTGTACGACAGTTCAATCTAGAGGCAGAATGATAAACAAACTTTATGCTTTCATTATGTATTGTTATTAATTCAATTTCTAGTTACAATAATAATACTTGGCAAAATCGATTACTGTGATTGTCATCCCTTTCCTGTTGAATGGCATGTCTAAAATCACAAAGAAATCGAGGTTATAAAATTTTGTAGGTGGTTTGTTCCGCTTACGATTTACCGTCAAACGTCGGACGCGAGTGTTATCAGTAGCCAGAAGATAAGTAACATTGCACCATATTTCACTCGATCAGGTAATCAGGCACAACCAGCACCAGCACACACACGCTCACTACGACTAAGGACGCGACCGCCGGAATGGCTAGAAATTAGCAATGGCGGCACTAGTTGTCCTTCGCACAGGCGTGAACTACTAGGTGTATATATGATACTTAGACCAATATCTTATGTATATTCACGTATGAACATATTATATGTAACACCTAGACCAACATTTTATGTATATTCACATACGAATATACCTACGTGAATATACTAGTATATTACACTAGTGTATATCATTTTTCATATGTACAGTGAACGTCCTATGGATATTCAAAATATACATGTTCAAACTGGAATATCTAATGTACATCTGTGGATGTACATACCTATATAGTGTTATGTGGGAAGGGTTTGTATGTGATTTTCACTTAAATCAGAATTTCATGGCGAACTAAGACGAAGAACTTCATCAAAAGCTAGTGTAAAAGTTTTTCTTTTACACTACCTTTTGATCTTGATCTTTTTCTTGTCTAAAAGATTTATATCTTCCCATTTCTTTATTATGTGCAACTGCCCAAACTCAAGCATTTGGTTTTAACAAAAAATGACGGCATTTGGGAACACACCGCTATACCTACTACTGGTATGTGTTGTTGCTAAAAATATGTTATTTGTGCATACTTTTAGTGGAAATGATACTACCTCGGTATTGCTTTTGATTAAGATACGATTCACTATGCGACATTTGGGGGTTGCCGCTCGAGGGTACGGGAGAGGGGGCTGAAGGATGTTTCGTGTCGCTTTTCGACAAATTGCCCCATTGTGATGCTATGGAAAAAAATTCAAATTATACAAAATTCTTTACAATTTTGGAGTTTAAATTTACATGGTGTCCCACCAATAGTTTCTATTCTACAGTGTCTCAAAGTTAGGGGGTGGTTGTGGTGATTTTACAGTTGGCGGTATAAAAAAAATTAGGCATTCGCTTTTGAAATGATTAACTGTGATTGAAATTTCTTTAATCAATCCACTGATTTTTTCAAGCACAAAAAGAATTCAAATTTTACCGTCTTACCGAAGGTGACGCATTTCATGCTTAGTCGCAGCGCAAAGTTACGGGCTTCTGGGTTTTATAATCGCTACGATATTATTTTTTTTTTATAGCTACTTATACCAATAATAGTGATTTGCGCCTAAATGCTTGGTTAAAATTTCCATATTATATGATATATAAAGTCACACTAGAATCCACCAAGGAATCCAAATATGCAGTAATATGTAGGGAGTGAAAAAATGTAAGTTTGATTTGGATCACCCTGTATAAACATCAAAATTTATGTGAAAATATTTTAAGTTTATAGCCCTCAAGGCCCTCCTACCATGATCAGGTGACAGGTTTTTGAAAATCGTTTTAGGAAGCCCGCAGTCCGACGTCCATTCACTATTTTTTTATTATAGAGGGTTTAGGAAATCGGTTTGATCGCAAGGACAGAAGTACTCGCATACCCGGAAGTGTGAGAGAGAGTCTACCCGCTCGACGGTGATCCCGATTGGGTCCTCTGATGTCATGTCCAACGGATGCAAATGCGTCCATCCGGCATGTCACCACCGCCCGACCGGCTAAAACCCGTTCCCTCTTTTTCTTACCTCTGCTCAATCTCCATCTCCATCCACTATAGGCCCTCCCTGTATAACCAAGAGTTGGCCGGAAGTACACATTAATATCCGCTTCATGGCAACACTGCCACGTTATCTGAATGACAATGAGATGTTACCCGTTAGACGGGCAACTTTTTCATGTCGCTTGTCCTTTGTTATGGCCCCGGCTTCCCATGATTAATGATAGCCACTTGTTCACCTCCATTCTCCCATTATACCTATACTATAAAGCAAAAGTTTTGAGGGTTTGGTAACCCGCAAAATAAAGGCTTCGCATTTTAATTTTGTAGCTGGGGCACAAAGCTTTGTAGACGAAAGTTTGACAACATCATCACGGATTAGTAATTTACTAAATTTCATGCTGGATAACATCGCCTCCCTGCCATTGCATGGTCTACCCTGGTTACATAGTGATGAACACGACAGGTCGTGAACATACGAATGGTGTAGATGATATAAATTACTGCAAAAAAATGAAGTCAAGTTGATTGACTCAGTACACATTACGGTAATACCAGTTTATTATTTTTCCGTAACATGCAGCTATAGTCTGAGATCCCCTTGCAACCAAATGATCGTCCGCCCGACCAAAAAAGTGTCTTTCTTTCACAGGTCAATCGGTAGCCCATTACGAATACAAAAAAATCGGAATTTTATGACCTTCCACATCCCAACTGCCTCAATTTAACCCCCATCCAAGAAAAGTAGAAAACGATCAGCAAACCCTAAAACTCCTAAAAACGAAGTTTGAGCTGTTTTTATATTATTTTTTTATTCTTGCTGCGCCACCACACTGGCACGATTTTCTAGAACCATAAACGCAATAATACTCTGTGAAAATATCATCAAAACCAATCTAATAGTTACCGCGTTACACAATATACGCAAGAGGAAGTATACATCAGAAACTTCAAATCCTTTGGTTTCTGTAATAGGCAAGACAATGTTCGGATGGACCTAAAAAAATGTGCTAGGTCTTTCTTTCACAGGTCAGTGGGCAGTCCATTATGAATATAACAAATTCTCCGGTTTTACATCCACCCACCCCCAACCACCCCAATTTCACCGCACTCAAAAGAAGGAGAAAATGACCAGGAACCCCTAAAACGTCTAAAAACGAAGTTTCATAACAATCCATGTAGCGATGACAGATATTACGAGGCTAGAAAAATGCGTACAGACAGACGCCCAGACTGACAAACAGACCGACGGAAATGAGATGAGTGACGTGGATTTTCGTTATTTAGGCATCATGAAACGCCCAAAAAGCGTATTATCTCGAAATCGAACATTTTCGTGATCACAATACTCCCCTATCGGTGCCTTGCCGATTACAGAAACCAAGGGTCTTAGAATTTGTGGTGTATACATACGAGTGTTGTTTTAGATCGATATATTATTCTATTGCGTATCGCAAAAATTATTGAATTGATTTTAGTGAAATTTTGACACAGTATTACTACCGCGGCGAGGATAGAAAACGCGTATGTTTTGGAAAAAATCATTTCAGTGGCGGCGCAGCAATAATAAAAAAACTAAAAATATAAAAACATCTCAAACTTTGTTTTTAGGCGTTTTAGGGGTTCCTGATCATTTTCTACTTTTTTGGGTGAGGGTGAAATTGGGGCGGTTGGGGGGTGGGGGGTTGTAAAACTGAAAAAATTTGTTGTATTCATAATAGTGTGTCCATTAACCTGTTGAAAAAAATACGTAGCGGCATATTACACTTTTTTAGGTCCATCTGAATATTGGCTTGCCTATTACAGAAACCAATTTTGTGATGTATACATACGAGTTTTGCTTTATTTCATTCTATGTATTTTGCGTAAAGCGAAAATTATTGAATTGATTTTAATGAAATTTTGACACCAAATTTAGTGCCGCGGCGAGAATGGAAAACGCGTCTGTCTTTGAAAAATTGTCAGTGGCGGCGCAGCAATAATAAAAAACTAAAAATATAAAAACACAGCTCAAACTTTGTTTCTAGATGGTTTGGAGGCTCCTGATCATTTCGCATCGTTTAGTTGAAGCACGCAGAAAAAAAAATCTAATCTATTTACGAGAGGTTTTTGTGTTGGTTGTTTTTTGCGGGCGGCTGGGCGATGATTTGGTTGCAAGGGATTCAAAACTATAGCTTCATGCAATGGGAAAATAATAAAATGGTATCATCATTATGTGTGGGAAGTACTGAGTCAATCAACTTGACTCCATTTTTTAGCTTCTAATTAATATACTTAGAGGCAAACAGGAGAACTCATTGTAATAACTAAACATAGAATTTGTGAATTTGTGAATTGTGAATTTTGAACATTCTACGATTCTAAAATATTGGGGTGACACTTTTAAAACACGATGTCTATCTACTAAAATCAAACGTGTTTTGATTTCTCTGTCCTTCTGTTGCGCTATTTTTGTCGTCTTTTACTTCTGTTTATTTCGGTTCTTTCTATATAAGTCTTCAAAGTTGCAGTTTTTTTCACTTAGCGTATCATGTTTCTCATTATAAGGCTTTCCTCATAAGCATGTAGTTTCAGGACATATTATACAAGATGCTAGGTGTTTGTGGATGCATAATTATAATTGTAATTGAATAATATGTTTCGGAGAATATTAGCTGAAATATGTTTACGTAAGCTGCAGATGTAAGGGCAATTTAATGTCTTCAGGGGTCTGTTAGGAATGGCCATGCACGTACTAGCTCCACAATTTTCACATAATTCAGTAATAGAATTTGCATAATTGTAGGAATTGTAGGAAAATTTCTACACACGTAGCTACATACCGGGTTTTCATTTGAAAACTTCCCTCGACGGATCTCATCTCCTTAAACATTTGAAATGACAAGGGGTATCGAAAAATATCTCATTTCAAAGGTATTTTGAGGTCCTTTATTTTGACGTTTAATTTCTTAACTCGGTGGATTTGTTTTCGAGACAATTAGAAAAAGCTTTATGTCTCTTAATTTGTTCAAATAGAAACCAAAAACACGAAAATATCCCTTGCTGTTGCAATATGGGATGCTTAAATTAACGCAAAAAACATGTTTGGATATCGTGCCTGCTTTCAGTGATTCGGTGATGAAGGTTATCCAAACCTTTAGGTAGATTTTAAACGACTCTATAGAAAAAAATCTAATGACGTCGAATAAGAAGACCTAGCAGGCCATTCTTTGTGCTCTCTTCGCCCTATCCATTTATTTGGAAACGCGTCGTTTAGACGTCGCATAACCGGAAAAACATAGTGAGTCTTGCTGGAAATAGATTTCAGCCACATCAAGTATAGGGTTTCCATCCTCTTCGATTTAGTTTTCAATGGTTTCAATCAAGCAGATTGATGGTATTTCTCAACATACCCAAATAAACGTCTCCATTTAAGTTTCCACTGATAAACGATGACCTTGTTTCTTAAAATGCCTGCTCATACATTTACTTTTTGGGGTACTGGGACTTCTACAAAAGCATGAGGATTTTCATTGTTCCAATACCTGCAGCTATGCTTACTAACGGATCCAGTTATTTAAAATGAGCACTCATCAGTGAGGCACATACTCTTTGCATGAATGGTATTACTATTAGTCGCTGTATTCATTCGTTCGTCAAATTAAATGTCAGTCGATCCACAGTTTTGCGTAATGAAGTACTAGTATTTATGCCATAATGACACAAAACTTCAACTTGAGCAGCTTGATCCAAAACTTTCCGTTTTTATTTGCAACAGAGTAAATTGCGTAGCAATGTCCAAAACATACCTAAGTGAATCTATATTCCCCGGATGTGTGGTGTTGATCATAATGTCACTTTGCCGAGCACATTTATTTTGGGCAAAATAAATTGGATTCATTTTTGCAATTGTTCGCCAGGAATTTGAACATCGTCTATATGATTGTTTGGCCAATAACGGGCAACATTTTGAACACTTACTGCAATGAAAAGTGATATTTCGTGTGGTTTTGTTTCCTATCTGAACAAATTGAGATAGATAAACATTTTTCTAATTTTCTCGGAAACTAATCGACCGCATTTGAAAAATCAGACGTCAAAATGAAGGACTACGATATACCTTTGAAAAATTGGACCCTAATTTATATGATTCTTTTGTTGGATATGAGCTGTACAGTCTTCTTCTAGAGTATTATTATTCAATGGCTTACTCAAAAAAAATTGACAATAAACTTTTCTAAAACACACTTTTTACCGTTTACTTCCTATTCTAGATATTTACCTTCTTTCAGCAATATTACGTTAAACATAAATAATAAAATAATCAAAATTGACAGATTAAACAGTATAAAGTATCTAGGAATCTATTTAGACACACACTTACGTTGGGATGTACATATTAATAATGTATTAAAAAAAATTAGATTCATTTCATACAAGGTAAAATTACTAACAAACATTTTAACAGAAAAGCATCTACGTACAGTATACTATGCATTAATTGAAACCCATCTCATTTACGGTATATTGGCATGGGGTGCTGCATGCACAACATACATAAATGATTTAGATATTCTCCAAAAAGCAATTCTAAAATCTATGTTTAAAAAACCAAAACTGTATCCTAGTGACGATTTGTTCAGGGAAGCTCTAATATACGATGTCAGGCAACTTTATTTCTTACATACTATCTCTCGTTATCACAAAAATTCAAATGAGCAAGACAGCATCAAACACGATCATAACACAAGATATAAATTACATGCAAAAGGCATACCTAAAACAAGAAAATCGATTATGCAGAAATCATACATTTATTTAGCGCCAAAATTATATCAGAGAGTACCTAATGATATAAAGGAACTACAGTCCACTAAACGATTTAAAAAATATCTTAAAGAATGGTTGAATACACTAGATAGGAAAGAAATACATGAATTAATAAATAAATCATATTATAACTAAATCCATAAGTAATCTTATAATTTTATAAACAAATTTCATTCAAATTACTCATAGCCATGTTATCTAATCTCTACCATATTTATCTTATACATACGTAAGTATGTGATTGTAATATTTATGTACGTATACATTGTAACACTGAATTCGTCCATGCACAGGCCTAGTCCTTCTATGGATGTTAACACATTTATTTACTCATTTTTTTCAATTATTTGTTTTTTGTACTTTGAGTAAATAAATATTATTATTATTATTTTCCATTCGCCATGGAACTGTATTATTTCTCGTCAACGTCATGCGGATATGACCAAAAATTTCGGACAACAGTCCGTACATGTCTTTTGGATCGGGGTTTACACAAAGGTCGCTTGAGCTTTTTGGACCCTTGCCAAAATTCAAATCGGTATGATGCAGCAAGTTATTCACTCAATTTCCGTATTTGAATTAATAGCAGAACTTTCCCGTCGTTGGTCATTGATTTTTTTCGGGAATTCATGGTCGTTTTTGAGAAGGTATTTTACATAGAAACTTCTGGATAACATTATTGAATAACGTATCCTTGAAAGTTTCTATAAACCGGCATACGGAAGGTATTACCAGGATAGCTTGCTGGAAATTTCAATAAGCATATTCATAGCAAACAATGGAATCAAGTGAATTTGTTTTGTGATTCCCATTGCGTCACAAGGCATCTTGTACAGTTTGATACTGTATAGTTGTTTTTAGTTCTAATTTTAATATTGATTTTGATACGTTAGACATCGAACTGCAGCTGAATGTGAATGAAAAATATTAAAAATCATATTCTGCCTTATAAAGGTCGTTTGTCTAGTTTTCCTATTTTTCAACAAATGCGATGTAGTAATTTCAGTATTGACTTATTTATAAAATGAGCACAGGCAAACTGTTAGTTGTAGTATTACTACCTGTGTCTTGGTAGTTGGTTGGTGATGGGCATGCCATACAGTAATGTGTTTCAGGGAGTGTTTGTGTGTGATTTGTTTATTTTTCTATTTATTTTGGGCCTTTTTGAGAATACTTTTTAGTTTTCCCTCTAATACGAATTAGTGCCTTGTCGGCGCTAGAGGGCTTAAGAAATATTTTTCAAAGCCAGCCCTCAATTTAGTGATTTGCAAAAAATAAAAGAGATCCAGTATGTTTTGAAAAATGTTTCAACTAAACTAATTCATTGGGTTGATACATATTTTATATAAATAGATAACTGTTTTTATTATTACAGGTTTCCAAGAGAGCAAATTATGATTATACGGCTCCTATGAATTGTGCAAATTATATAAAGACTATACGCCAACATATCTACCAATGTAGTATAAAGTTGTGTAAGCACCGATAATGTGTGGGAAGTACTCAGTCAAGACACTTGATGCCTTTTTTCTTTACTGTTCCATTTGTTTCATTGTTGTGTACTTTCCATTCACCTTCTACTTTCTTAAGATGCACTACGTTTTGGCGATGTTTCTTTCCAGTGACTTCATCTATATAAATACAGTATGAAGATTTTATGTCCATGCCAAAAAATGATGACCACGTGCCATGCAATTAATAAATGATGATGAAAAATATGTTTTTGGAGGCGTACATCATTGACAACTATGTCGTAACTCATTTTTTCCAGTCCATCTGTCAGATATCTGGTGTTTTGGTGTTTTCTCAGTAATTATTGGCCTTTCTATAGATGGAACATTACTGAAAAATATCTATGTTAGCTGATCCTGATTCCTGACTTAAGATTTTGAGAGTGTGCGTATCTCGCAAAAAAAATTCGGGGTATTTTATTGAAGTTGAAAATTTGTAGGTAGATAGTGGACATTTTAATTACAAAAATATGTTAGCTGTAAACTCCGTGTGACGTAATATGTTAGCTGCGCACATAATCATGTATGGGAAATTGGAAAACGGACTATTTTACTGGGGCTGAAATTTATTTATATGACAACTATATATACTTCCGGATTTTTACAACTGTCGTCGTTTCTCCGTCCCCATTTTCCATGATCTACGATTATAGACGATATTCTCTTCTAGATTTCTGCCTTTCATGGCTTGATTCACGTCGTCTCTCCAGCTTCTCCTGGGTCGTCCTCTCTTTCTTCTAACGGATGGTGTCCATTTTAGTACTCGTTTAGGCCATCTTTCGTCTGTCATCCTATTAACATGACCAAACCATACAAGCTGTCTTTTTGAATCTCGTCTACTATATCTCTATCTAGCACCATTCTGTCTCTTATCTCGTCATTGAGGATTATATCCCTCCTTATCACTGTTGTGTTTGAAATTTTTTGACGCCATAGGACTGAGTTTAAGCACTTTTGTTATATTTCTGCCTTTATTTATTCTATTATTGATTTCCTCTTGGTTGTTTCCCCTTTTAGTAAATGTGTATATAACAACTGACGTCATGCGGCATGAAAACTATAGAAACAATTGTTAGCTGGTACGCGTTAAATAAAGCCGGATGCTGTTGCATTGCAAAAACAGATAAAGCACTGATAAACTCGTAGTTAAGCCTTCTCAAAAAATATCCATCTCTAATGTTGAAACGACTGTGAGATAAATCTGCGGCAAGACCTTTCTGTCGCCTGCTCAGTTTTCATACTATTGGTTGCTATACAAATTAATTTCAGCTTCAGTAATATAGTCTGGTTTTCCAGTTCCTCATAAATGACCATGCGCCCAGCTAACAAGTTAATTTACACAGATGTTGCAGCTAACACATTTTTTCGTGATAACTTTCATCAACTATTTGTAAATTTTCAACTTTAGATAAATACCCCAAATTTTTTTGCGAGATACGGGTACTCTTAAAATTTTAGATCACGGAGTCACGTCAGCTAACATACGCTCTTGTCGTTTATCTACAAAAAACTAATCTACAAGATACTGTCTCTAGATTCTCAGTATAATCTTAATCAATCATGAAAATCTACCATGAATCTGTCGCTGATTCACCTTCTGAGAACCACTAGGAGGTCAATGCTGAGAAACGCGTTGTTGACACAGTGATTAAGTACTTATAAGGTCTGTTTTTACAGCAATCACAAACTAGTCAGCGTCAATTTGATTGGCCAGTACTAGTCAGAAATAGTTTGACAACTGCAATGGGGAATACTGATTGGCTCTGACTGGTTTGTGATTCTCTGTAAAAACAGACCTATAATGGAGACAAAATGATAACTAATTTAGATTAACTGATATTTTAAAGCAGAGAAATCATAAAGTACCTAGTACATATAAAAATAAATTATAAATAATTGAAAGATTATTCATATGCTTTGCAACTTTTCTAAGGTCCGTATTCATAGTCGTTTTTCAAGTACCTCTTATACATTACTCATGGGATACTTGAGGGTTACTTGAAGATTACTTGAGGGTTACTCAAGAGACCCTCAAGTGTGGCTTTCCTTGTGTATCTGTTTCCTAGACAACATCTACCAGGCGGCGGGGTTCATTCAGTGACGTTGCTATACAGGGTGGGGCATAATAAACAAGTGTTTTTGGTTTGAGTAGTACTCATATATTAGAAAAGGGAGGAGCGCGCGGTTTATTACAATCCATTCCTTGACTCAAACCATTTCACTTTCTTACTTGCCACTTGCCATCATAGAGCGGTAGACGCTAGAACAACGCGTGGCATATGGCGTGGCATCATTGGCCCATATTTTTTTGGAGAAAATGGGGTCACCGCTACAGTAACATCTGAACGTTACATTCATAATTATGGTGAATACCTTTTTCATACCTGAATTGCAAAGAAGAGGTGTGGATATCAAAGATTTGTGGTTCCAGCAAGATGCGGCCACGGCACACACCGCCAGAGCATCCATTGCTGTTCTTCGCCACCTGTTCCCAAATCGTTCAATTTCGAGGTTTGGTGACACTTCATGACCACCTCGGTCTCCCGACTTATCAAACTGTGATTTTTTTCTATGGGGATAACTCAAGTCACGTGTTTAAAGGGCCAAGCCCCGTACGTTAGATGCAGAGAAGGAAGCGATTCGCCATGGAATCTCCCAAAAATCAACAGAGACATACTGGAAACAGTGGAGTGCAATTTTCGTGAACGGCTGCATCATATGCCAGATGTAATTTTTGCACTTAGATATTTCAAAATGGTTTATCATCAGCTATGTTCTACTACCAATAATTTTTTTAGAGTAAAAACTAATAATTTTATTATTATTTCAAAAACACTTGATTAATATGCCCCACCCTATATATCAAATATAAGTCAATTTGTTATCTCTATGCCTACGTATATTGATGTTCTCTCTTATCTCTTTTTGTTTTGTGCCAGTATTTCGTGTTTTGTGTCGGACCTTTCTCCGGATGTGACAGAAACTGACAACACCGTACTCCAAAATTAACCTACAAAATCGCCTTGACTGCAGGGAAATGTCATGTTGACATGTCCTGACATTTTGTTATATACTTGAGTATTACTCAAGGGAACCTTACGTAAGGGACCCTTAATTAACGACTATGAGTACGACCCTAAAGTCCCGAATTAATGAATAATAATCATTTGATTTTAGGCGCGTAGCTAACAAGTTCCACTGACACGGACGTCCTTCAACTCTATTCAGTTGTCATGAAACGTTGTGAGAAAACTATTCAATAACTATCCATAATTAATGGACGAAAACATCATTAAGCAGACACGCTCTCAAGCTAATAATTCTTCACATTTACCATAAGACGCCGGAATTCTATCTACACCTTTCACCTTTCTATATACAGTTGAATCTCAACTTTCCCTTACCTTTGACATTTGGAAATTAAATGAAAACCCAGGCAACATAAACTGTTGAAGGAGTTGTGGATGAGTTGCTAGTATTACTCGACAATTTCTAAAGTTATATGAAACATCCTAAGCGGGTCTCATAGTTTTCGGTGCTATTTCCCATCGGCTTCAAACTTTGTTTGGCAGCTCCAGAGGAAGGGGAGACATGAAAATTAAATTGATGGAGTTTCTGGCAGCCTACTGTGGGTAGAGGGTCTGAAAAATATTTTTCCTACATCAATTTATGAAAATGTTATATTGCGCACTGACACTACGATACTGCTAAACTAAAATAAGTCCTAGAATCCAACAACACCAAAAAATTAACGGGTACTGATGAAATCTGTTTGAATATCATACTAAATCTTAAGCTGCGTACACACCTGAGCAGACATGACTTGAAAACATAACTGACAACTCAACAAATATAGGAAGAGACTTAAGAGTTTCGCCGGTTGCGCACACGAAAGAGTGAGAACGCATTCGGCGGAAAAGAAATAGAAACACAGTGTTCGCGCACACTCTAAGTGAACAGTTAAACTTAGGAAAAGATTTGCTTTGCTAAGAAAGATCATCAATGTTGATAACAAATAGTAAAAAATTATTAGGTGGCATTAAAATGTCTACAGTTCTGAAAGATCACTTTCACTCTGAATCACTTTCCGAATCTGAAATTAGATTTTCCATAAATTCTCATCATCACTGTCACTGTCTTTTGCAAGTTTATTTTTTTTTCAGTAAAATAGCGCTCCTAGGAAATTGCATGTTCACACCGTTTTTCCACGCTTCTTGCGAAAATGTGGAAAAACTCATCACAATATTTTTCTAAATGTTTAAAATTGAAATCCACGTTTTTTTCTGCCACATTTTGCTTTAGGAATTCCCATACTAATTCAATTGGATTTAAGTCGGGATTATACGGTGGAAATCGTAAAATAGAATGAGCTGCTTCAGTCATAATTTTATTTATTTGATAGGTTTTGTATCCGGGTATATATATTAGGAGCAAACACAGATTTCGGCCAATGGACGGAAAATATGGTCAAAACGCGTTTTGGCAGCTATCATTTTGCCAATGTCCGAATTATCGCTTTCCGGCCGTTTAATGTAGTTCAGAACGCGTTCTGGATCAACAACGACTGCCAGAACGCGTTCTATTCTACTACGATTGCCATGACGCGTCATCGATTTTGTGTGGGTTAGACAGTAGCCAGAGAGTTCCATGGAAGACCTAAGGTTACGTTTTAACGATGAACTGCAAGTAGTTATAAGTGGTAGCAATGATCGTAGTAATATTTTTACAAGAGAAAGGTACGACCAAATACTCACAGAGGTAGAGGCGGAGATAGCTTGTAAAACTAACGGTGACAGTATTTTCGAAACAAAGACGACGATTGAAAAGAAATGATATTTTAAAAATTGGCGAAATCGACAAGCTAATTGAAAGAAGGACAACAAGAAATGCGGGTGTAGGGCGAAGAAAATAGTATGTAATAGTCAATGTCATTACAATAGTTCGTGTAAAAATAAGTAGGTATAGATAAGATCAAAGTTGTTCTTTTTTGTTTCGCATTTTAATGTTTTCAGTTTCTTTTAAAAATAATGTTAATCTTGAAGCCTGTATGTCGTATTGACATAACAAATAAAATATTTTTTCGCATTGACGATTGCTATTGTTTACAAGCTGAGACACTCACAAAATCGACGAGACGTTATGGCAATCGCAGTAAAACAAAACGCGTTTTGATAATCGTAGTTGGTCCAAAACGCGTTCTGGGCTACATTAAACAGCCGGAAAGCGATAATTCGGACATGGGCAAAATGATAGCAGCCAAAACGCGTTTTGACCATATTTTCCGTCCATTGGCCGAAATCGGTGTTTGCTCCTAACATATACATTTGTATTAAACCGTACAATTCAGCTTCTACCATATCTTCCAAAAATGGAAAATTGCGCTGTCTTATAACCACACTTTCATATTATGTTTCGTGGGTGCCATAGTAGGACATTTGTTCACTTCAGCATTATGATGAGGCGCGTTATCTATAATCAATACACTTTTGCTGGTATATTTGGAATACATTTTTCTTGAAGCCATTTTTACTTCCCACACCGATAGGTGAGGGGAGTATACATCGCGAAACTTTTCGATTTTGAGATAATACACTTTTTGGGCGTTTTATGATGTGTACATAACGAAAATCCACGTCGCTCATTTCCGTCGGCCTGTCTGTCTGTCTGTCGGTCTGTCTGTCTGTCTGTCTGTCTGTCTGTCTGTCTGTCTGTCTGTCTGTCTGTCTGTCTGTCTGTCTGTCTGTCTGTCTGTCTGTCTGTCTGTCTGTCTGTCTGTCTGTCTGTCTGTCTGTCTGTCTGTCTGTCTGTCTGTCTGTCTGTCTGTCTGTCTGTCTGTCTGTCTGTCTGTCTGTCTGTCTGTCTGTCTGTCTGTCTGTCTGTCTGTCTGTCTGTCTGTCTGTCTGTCTGTCTGTCTGTCTGTCTGTCTGTCTGTCTGTCTGTCTGTCTGTCTGTCTGTCTGTCTGTCTGTCTGTCTGTCTGTCTGTCTGTCTGTCTGTCTGTCTGTCTGTCTGTCGGTCTGTCGGTCTGTCGGTCTGTCGGTCTGTCGGTCTGTCGGTCTGTCGGTCTGTCGGTCTGTCGGTCTGTCGGTCTGTCGGTCTGTCGGTCTGTCGGTCTGTCGGTCTGTCGGTCTGTCGGTCTGTCGGTCTGTCGGTCTGTCGGTCTGTCGGTCTGTCGGTCTGTCGGTCTGTCGGTCTGTCGGTCTGTCGGTCTGTCGGTCTGTCGGTCTGTCGGTCTGTCGGTCTGTCGGTCTGTCGGTCTGTCGGTCTGTCGGTCTGTCGGTCTGTCGGTCTGTCGGTCTGTCGGTCTGTCGGTCTGTCGGTCTGTCGGTCTGTCGGTCTGTCGGTCTGTCGGTCTGTCGGTCTGTCGGTCTGTCGGTCTGTCGGTCTGTCGGTCTGTCGGTCTGTCGGTCTGTCGGTCTGTCGGTCTGTCGGTCTGTCGGTCTGTCGGTCTGTCGGTCTGTCGGTCTGTCGGTCTGTCGGTCTGTCGGTCTGTCGGTCTGTCGGTCTGTCGGTCTGTCGGTCTGTCGGTCTGTCGGTCTGTCGGTCTGTCGGTCTGTCGGTCTGTCGGTCTGTCGGTCTGTCGGTCTGTCGGTCTGTCGGTCTGTCGGTCTGTCGGTCTGTCGGTCTGTCGGTCTGTCGGTCTGTCGGTCTGTCGGTCTGTCGGTCTGTCGGTCTGTCGGTCTGTCGGTCTGTCGGTCTGTCGGTCTGTCGGTCTGTCGGTCTGTCGGTCTGTCGGTCTGTCGGTCTGTCGGTCTGTCGGTCTGTCGGTCTGTCGGTCTGTCGGTCTGTCGGTCTGTCGGTCTGTCGGTCTGCCGGTCTGCCGGTCTGCCGGTCTGCCGGTCTGTCGGTCTGTCGGTCTGTCGGTCTGTCGGTCTGTCGGTCTGTCGGTCTGTCGGTCTGTCGGTCTGTCGGTCTGTCGGTCTGTCGGTCTGTCGGTCTGTCGGTCTGTCGGTCTGTCGGTCTGTCGGTCTGTCGGTCTGTCGGTCTGTCGGTCTGTCGGTCTGCCGGTCTGCCGGTCTGCCGGTCTGCCGGTCTGTCGGTCTGTCGGTCTGTCGGTCTGTCGGTCTGTCGGTCTGTCGGTCTGTCGGTCTGTCGGTCTGTCGGTCTGTCGGTCTGTCGGTCTGTCGGTCTGTCGGTCTGTCGGTCTGTCGGTCTGTCGGTCTGTCGGTCTGTCGGTCTGTCGGTCTGTCGGTCTGTCGGTCTGTCGGTCTGTCGGTCTGTCGGTCTGTCGGTCTGTCGGTCTGTCGGTCTGTCGGTCTGTCGGTCTGTCGGTCTGTCGGTCTGTCGGTCTGTCGGTCTGTCGGTCTGTCGGTCTGTCGGTCTGTCGGTCTGTCGGTCTGTCGGTCTGTCGGTCTGTCGGTCTGTCGGTCTGTCGGTCTGTCTGTCGCGTTTTTCTACCCTCGTAATCTCAGCAACCGCTGCATGGATCGTGATGAAATTTGGGCAGCGGTATGCTGTGGGGTCATAGTAGGTAATGTTCCTAAAATTTTGAAAATCGGTGCATAGGCGGCGGAGTAATTAGAAAAAAACAAAAAAAAAACAAAAATTGCTGAAACTTCGTTTTTAGGCGCTTTAGGGGTCCCTGATCATTTTCTACTTTTTTTTTTGGTTGGGGGTGAAATTGGGGTGGTTGGGGGGTGGGGGGTTGTAAAATTGAAAAATGTATTGCTTTCATAATAGACTGTCTACTGACCTGTGAAGAAAGAACTGGCGACATAAATAACTTTTTTAGGTCCATCCGAACATTGCCTTGCCTATTGCAAAAAGCAAAGGACTTTTCTGATGTAAACATACGGGAGTATTGCTTTAGATCGTTCTATATTGTCTAACGAGGAAACTGTTGAATGGATTTTGATGACATTTATTACTATTATTACTACCGTGGTGAAGATGGGGAAAGCGCGTATGGTTTTTATAAATCGGGCCAGTGGCGGCGCAGAAATGATAAAAAAGCTAAAAATATAAAAACAGCTCAAACTTAGTTTTTAAGCCTTTTAGAGGTGCCTGATCATTTTGTGCGTTTTTGAGTGGGGGTGAAATTGGGGTGGTTGGGGGGTTGGGGGTTGAAAAATTAAAAAATTTCTTGTACTACTACTAATTACGGAAACTAAGGGACTTAAAATTTTCTGTATACATACGAGAATTTACTGGTTTAAATCGTTTTGTATTTTGTAACGTCGACATTATTAAATTGATTCTAATGAAATTTTGACACAGTATATTGTTACCGCGGTGAGAATGGAAAACGCATATGTTTGTAAAAAATCGTGTCAGTGGCAGCGTAGCAATAATCAAAGAACGAAAAGCATGAAAACAACTCAAAATCGGTTTCTAGATGTTTTAGGGATTCCTGGTCATTTCCTACCAGTTTTTTGGGTGGGGGTGAAAGTGAGGTGGTTGGGGGGTGGGGGTATGTAAAACTGAGAAGTTTGTAGTATCGACAATAGGCTGTCCATTGACCTGTGAAGGAAAGACCTAGCGGCATAAGACAATTTTGGGGGGTTACAAGGATCTCAGACTATAGCTTCATGCTATGGGAAAATTATAAACTGGTATGAGCGTAATGTGTGGGAAGTACTGAGTCAATCAACTTGAGTTCATTTTTTTAAATTGTTATAAGTCATTTCGCTGTGATAATCCCCCGACTTAGTGCCAGACTTAAATTTTAAACACGTATTACCTATAAACCCATATTACCCATTCACCATACGTGATTTTGCCCATTTTTGTTCCGCTACGAAATATCTGATGCAAATGGCAAATTTGTTCGCTGTCCACTGCGCATCGAGGGGCGTTCCTTATTTCATATTTCTCATGCCTCTAGCTATTCTTGTTGAGTTGTATGTGTTTGGTTTTGTTTTTACGTCACATGCATGTGTTCTCAACTCGCTCCACAAGATTTGGCTCGACCCACGTGCGCTCATAGTCGCGCGCGAGTCAGCCCACGTGCCCTGAGACATGACGAATGGAACGTGCACATTTACATATTCGTGTGTACTCAAACCATGTGCGCTCAGACGTGTACGCAGCTCAACACATGACTTGAGAACGCATGCATATACTCTGTTACCTGACACTCTAAACTGGCTTGACGTCTATTTGATAGGTATCAGCTGACGAAGAAGTGCATCTCAGATTTAATATTTTAGTAGTGGTCCGAATTGGCAATTCTGCAAGTCAGGGCCGTCTTAGTATTTTTGCGAACAAGAAATCGATTCACTATCTAAAAATTCATAGATTTTTTTGTACGTCAACCCTTAAAACTCACCTCCAACATTTTTTTCAAATAGCACCCCATAGGTTTTCCTACATAAATGATATCCCCATTTTATTTAAAATCTTGTGGTACCTTTAATTTTATATGCAAACTTATTTTTTCCATAAAATCATAAGCATAAGACAAATAAAATGATAATTTGTTTGACGCCTGATATTTTTGTAATAAAAACGGATAAAAAAGAAAGGTAAGTGGGTTTTTCAAGGGTAGTGAATGACCTATCATTCCTTGCATATGAACCATTTTTTTCTTACTTAAACCCCTGGAATCCACCCCTAGCTAGTCCTTTCAAATTTCAATCCACAATTTTGCCTGGAAAAATAAATTCTTTACTTGAATTTAATTATCGCAGCGCCTTACTTTTTATGCCCCTACTACAATTTATCGTTATTTTTTTTCGCTTAATCCATGAAATCGTAAACATAAAACACATGTGTGGAAAATATTTTTTTATGTTCATGAATTAACTAATAAAAAAAATGTGACAATAAAACTAAGTGCAAAAACGTGAAAAAGTTTTATGGCTACATCGGGCCGCGCCAACCCCGTGTGCAGGGTGTGCCCCGCATACGGACGCCAAAATTAACGATAAATTGCATTAGGGGCATAAAAAGTAAGGCACTACGATAATTAAATTCAAGTTAAGAATTTATTCTTCCAGGCAAGATTGTGGATTGAAATTTGAATGAACAAGCTAGGGGTGGATTCCAGGGGTTTAGGTAAGAAAAAAATGATTCATAAGCAAGGAATGATAGGTCATTCTCTACCCTTGAAACACCCACTTACTTTTCTTTTTTATCCGTTTTTGTTACAAAAATATCAGGCGTCAAACAAATTATCATTTCATTTGTCTTATGCTTGTCATTTTACGGCTAAAATAAGTTTGCATATAACATTAGAGGTATCACAAGATTTTGAATAAAATGAGGATATCATTTCTGTAGGAAAACCTATGTTGAGAAAAAAAGTTGGAGGTGAGTTTTACGGATTGACGTACAAAAAAAAATGTTTAATGTTAATTCTGGGACACCACGTATACCGTTAAGAGTCAATTACTTGTCAGTAGGGGTACATGAGCACCTAGTGCAGCCCTGTATGTATGCCATCAAAGCATGTGTCAAGACGCATAATAATATGCGCGTGTTCTCAAGTCATGTGTGAACGCAGCTTCACATATGAAGCACTGGTTGTACTCACTCATTTAATAAATTCCTGGATAAATCATAAACAGGCCCTCGATTTCTAAAAACGTCAACAGTAATAACCATTCTAGCGAAAATCACTGGAACAAGATTGAAAAACATTTTAAAAAACAACAACATCAGAAATCCCTCTCAGTTTTGATTTCAAAACCAGAAAAATACCTCAGATACCATTTTTTCACTACTTCATAGGCTATGTTCTAATTTAAATAAAAAAATCAAATTTAAGTGGATGTGTTCGGTGTTCTTCCTAAACCATTTGATTGTGTCAATCACGATATATTGATCAATGAATTAGATAAATATGGTTGTTCTGAAATAGCACTGAAATGATTTACCTCTAAGGGCCGGTTTCTCGATGTCCAGTTAAAGTGTCAGATATGTATCTGCCAGATAGCGTTGCTATGGATACGACTGTCAGATAAGATTTACGTGACTTCGTAAGTTTAGCCTTCAGTTGTTTAAAAGATTTATCTAACAGTTGCTGTTATCTTGCAGATAAATATTTAACTGGACATTGAGAAACCGGTCCTTATTTGAATATCGCTCTCATATGTTAAATTATCTAAAAGTGTAACTTCTGAAAAATTAAACATACGGACTGGAGTACCACAGCGATCTGTATTAGATCCCATCTTATTTTTGGTATATATTTTATTTTATATCATATAATGTATTGCTTGCACGGTACGAATATGATATTAACCATTTCGCGATCTAATTAAGGAAATTTAAACTCTATTAAGAATAAATATATAATTTAATCATATTATATCAAGTCGGTGCCAGAAATCATCCCTTTACGTTTTCGGGATTCGCCCTGGGTCACGGTATATAAGAAAAGCGACCCAGAAGTACGTGAAAATTATAGAGGTACAGCTATTTCGGACACATGCTACAAGGTACTTGGACAGATAATAAGAAAGAGGCTGAGTTATGCAGAAACAATTTTGGGGGAATATCAGGCCGGATTCAGAAGCGGCAAGAGTACGGTAGATCAAATACTCGTTCTCAATGAACTGCAAGTAGCAAGCTATAAATAAATTATGGAAATATATGTGCTTTTCATAGACTTTGTACAAGCATATGATAGTATAAACAGAAGGAGAACGTATGAAGCAATGGTGCGACTAGGATTCCAGAGACTAATAAAAATGGCATTAAAAAAATCAAAAACAAAATTACATGGATGGGTAGTGAGTCACAGAAATATGAAGTGAGAATAGGACTCAGGCAAAGTGATTCTTTATCAACGATACTTTTTAATCTGATGCTTGAAGCAACAATTAGGAAAAGCAAAACCAAGACAAATGGAACCATATTTAATAACGAACACCAGTGTATAGCATACGCAGATGACTTAACACTAAGTAGTAGCAAAAACACGGAAAGAACTACAGAAAATTGCGGCAATGATAGCTGTGGAAGCAAGGAGATTTGGGCTGGAGATAAATCAAAGTAACACAGAATATATGATCAAATGAAAAAAAAACAACTTCCGTTGATCATCCGAACTTTGATGGCCTAGAACAAGAAATATACTTTTGGAAGCATTGCGAAATTCATGTACCTACCATAGGACAAAAGAGACAGGAGAAATAAGAAATACAGGCAAGGATCCTCGAAGGAAATCATAAGTATGGAGCCCTGAAAAATCTTATGAAATCCAAATATTTATGCAGAAAGACCAAAGAGAGGATTTATACAACTGTTATAAGACCAGCAGGGACATATGCCTGTGAGACGTGAACTATGAACAAAGAGGAGGAAGGGAAAATTATAAGTTGGGAAAGAAAAATGTTGAGAGCTATTTATGGAGGCGTAAGGACAAACGAAGGATGGAGGAGAAGAACAAACTAGGAACTGGAAGACATGTATAAGAACCCCAATATTATAGTAGTCCTCAAAGCGCAGAGAATAAGGTGGTAAAAAGTAAAAAAAATGAAGAATAGACCAAAGGAGAGATGGCTGATGAAAGCAGAAGATAATTTAAAGGAAATTATTTTTAAGCACTGGAAAGAGAAGGCGACAGACAGCAATAGATGATGTGGAATAGTGCAGGATATACTTAGAAACAGGTGGTACAACAATGGAAACAGGCATTCAAAGACAATTTTAAGTTACATACATTTTAGTGGTATACGATCAGATTGTACTCTTTTTAGACCTAGGCTTCATGGCCTGTTGAACAAACAAATAAACATAGAATATTGATAATACTATGACCTGTATCTTGAAAGCTACTAACTTGGCTATAATGAGAAATTGTAACGTTTATGGACCTTACATATATTAATAATTACGATCAGTCAACTGAAGCGGAGGTACCCTTTTTCCATACGCCCGTTTTGCGCCCTTGATACATAAATAACTCTTATTGACACTCGGGAATAAATTTACCCTAAAATTGGAACCTGCTATTTTATTCAGGTAACCCTAAAGTAGCTGGATTTATTTCACGTCTTATCTGGTGCAGACGGTTCAAGACTATCGCTATAGGAAAAAAAAGACCAAAAAGGCGAGCCGTACTTTCAAAGAAGAAATATAAAGGAAAATCGTAAAATAGCACTTTATGAGCCGTAAAGCTCTGTTATAGAAAGGCGATAAATCGATGGAAGGAATTGTCTGCTTGTTAGCGGTGAGAATAAACCTCAGGGTAAATATTGTCTTGTTATATAAGGGTAATAGGGCAGTAAATATAAAGGAATCCATGCCCATGCACGCAAGCTCAGTAAGTTATTGATAGTTGCTGTAAATGTTGGTAGAACATATTGCCCCTTATATTCAAATGTGTTTAGGTTCCGTACATTTATCATTTTACTTCCCACACCGATAGGTGAGGGGAGTATTGTGATCGCGAAAATTTTCGATTTTGAGATAATACGCTTTTTGGGCGTTTTATGATGTCTACATAACGAAAATCCACGTCATTCATTTCCGTCGGTCTGTCTGTCTGTCTGTCTGTCTGTCGGTCTGTCTGTCTGTCTGTCGCTTTTTTCTAGCTTCGTAATCTCAGCAACCGCTGCATGGATTGTGATGAAATTTGGGCAGCGGTATGCTGTGGGGTCGTAGTAGGTAATGTCCCTATAATTTTGAAAATCGGTGCATAGGCGGCGGAGTAATTAGCAAAAAACAAAAAAAAAATAAATATTGCTGAAACTTCGTTTTTGGGCGTTTTAGGGGTCCCTGATCATTTTCTACTTTTTTTGGGTGGGGGTGAAATTGGGGTGGTTGGGGGGGGTGGGGGGTTGTAAAATAGAAAAATTTGTTGCATTTATAATAGACTGTCCAATGACATGTGAAGGAAGACCTGGCGACATAAATAACTTTTTTTGGTCCATCCGAACATTGCCTTCCTATTACAGAAAACAAAGAACTTAGAATTTTTCTGATGTAAACATACGAGAGTATTGCTTTAGATCGATCTATATTGTGTAACGAGGAAACTGTTGAATTAATTTTAACGAAATTTTGACACAGTATTACTACCGTGACGAAGATGGAAAACGCGTATGGTTTTTATAAATCGTGCCAGTGGCGGCGCAGAAATAATAAAAAAACTAAAAATATAAAAACAGCTCAAACTTCGTTTTTAAGCGTTTTAGAGGTTCCTGATCATTTTCTGCGTTTTTTTTGGTGAGGGTGAAATTGGGGTGATTGGGGGGTTGGGGGTTGAAAAATTAAAAAATTTCTTGTACTCATAATAGGCTGTCCACTAACCTGTGAAGGAAGATCTAGCGACACAAATCACCTTTTTAGGTCCATCCGAACATTGCCTAGCCTATTACGGAAACTAAGGGACTAAGGGAATTTTCTGTATACATACGAGAATTTATTGCCGTTTAAATCGTTTTGTATTTTGTAACGCGGACACTATCAAATTGATTCTAATGAAATTTTGACACAGTATATTGATACCGTGTTGAGAATGGAGAACGCGTATGTTTGTTAAAAATCGCGTCAGCGGCAGCGTAGCAATAATCAAAGAACGAAAGGTATGAAAACAACTCAAATTCGGTTTTTAGATGTTTTAGGGGTTCCTGATCATTTCCTACCAGTTTTTTTGGGTGGGGGTGGAAGTGAAGTGCTTGGCGGGTTGTAAAACTGAGAAGTTTGTAGTATCGATAATAGGCTGTCCATTGACCTATGAAGGAAAGACCTAGCGGCATAAGACAATTTTAGGGGGGGGGGGCTGGCGATTATTTGGTTGCAAGGGATCTCAGACTAAATCTTCCTGCTATGGGAAAATAATAAACTGGTATCAGCGTAATGTGTGGGAAGTACTGAGTCAATCAACTTGACTTCATTTTTTATTACACTTTCGTCACATAATTAAAAAAAATCTGTTCTCGTGCTGTTATTGATTTACAGAATTTGTTTTTCTTTTGCTTTTTTGCGATCTAAATAGTGACTAGGCTATAGGTTAATATCGAGCCTGGAAAACCATTCTACGGCTGACGGTTTGACTTGGAGGAAGTGCTTGTTGTTGCCTGAATGTGCTTTAAGGCCACATTCTTGCACCATATGCCTGACAGTTTGGCGATCCGCCCCACAGTCGTATCGTGGGGATTCGCGCTTGTTCTGTTTAGGGTTGACCACTCCTTTCGGTGCTCATTTAACTGCAGGGTTAAAACCATCAGACTCAAGTTGGAGAGCTGTTGCAATTGGTGTTTATCTGAACCGTAATCTGCTCAGGAGGTGTCAGGTATATCTTGTTGGATTGGCAGTGATGGAATTGTTTTGATTTTGTTATACCCTTTCAGAAGGGCATTTTCTCTATGGATGAATGGTGGAGCTATCTGACTGAGTGTTGGTAGCCAGTAAGTTGGGATCAATTTGATGCATTTCGTAATACTTCTGATAGTGAAGTGTTTAACTGGGTGTCTATGAGTCTAGTATGTGAGCCTCACTGGCCAGAAAAATTCAGCCGCAGAGGAACAGAAGCTCAGGGTCGAAGTACGGAGCATAGAAGCGAAGGCGCTCCAAGAGGTTCCTTATAATTTTTGATGATGTTATCTCTGCTGTTTACTTTGGCTATCAGTGTGTGACACTTAGGTATTTGGCTGTGGGACTATAGGGTAGCAAGGTGCCATGCCGTTAAGGTAAATCTTTAGCTCTCCTGTTGCCATTTTATTACTAAGGTGAAAACACGATGTTATTGTTATTCTCATACTTGGCTTTAGCTTCCAGCTGTTGAAGTATGATCCCAGGATTGAAAGATCGGCTTTTAGTGCGGACTCTCAAAGTTGGAATTTCTGTACGCTAGAGTCAGGTTATCTGCATATGTGAATTTCCGGGATGATAACTGAGGAAGGTCCGAGGTATGTACAGGGTGTTCTGAATTTCCTTGACACACAATATTCTCGTAAAAACAAAATATTCAAACGAAAACTGAGTGGAATTTGTAAAAGTACTATAGGGTCTATTATACCATACTCTTAAAATATTTTTTTTGTACTTCAACCCTTAAAACTCACCTTCAACTTTTGTTTTTCAAATAGCACTAAATAGTGTTTTCTACACAGATGAAATCTTTATATTATTAAGATTCTTGGAGTATCCTTGATTATATACGCAAACTCATTTTTTACGTAAAATCATAAGCATAACATAAATAAAATAAGAATTTGCTTGACGCAAAAAACGAATAAAAATAAAACTATTTCTAAATCACCTGAAATACATGCTCTAAAAAACAAATGTCTTTTTTATGCTTTTTTATTACGAAACTATTACGTCTCAAACAGATCCTCATTTCATTTACCTATCTTATGTTAATGACTACGAAAAAAATTGGTCTGTGTATGAAGTCAGAGGCACTACGAGATATTGAATAAAATAGTGACCTTATGAATGTACAAGATAAATTGTGGGGTGCTATTTGGAAAAAAAGTAGGGGGTACGTTTTAGGGGTTGAAGTATAAAAGAAATGTTTCGAAAGGCTGGTATGACAGGTCATTCGATATCTATGAAAGCCGCACTTAGTGTCCTTTTTTTCTGTTTTTCTTACGAAGATATTACGCCTCAAACAATCGTTATTTTATTTATTTTATGCTTGTGACTATGACAAAAAAATAGGTTTCAGTTTAAAATCAAAGCCACTACAAGATTTTAAATAAAATAAGGATTTAACTTGTGTAAGAAAATCCATTAGATGCTATTTGAAAAAACAATGTTGGGGGTGAGTTTTAAGGGTTGAAGTACAAAAAAAATGTTTTGAAAGCATGGTACGATAGACCCTGTAGTACTTTCAAACATCCCACTCAGTTTCTGTTTGAACATTTTTTTTGTTTAGAGAATATCACCTGTCAAGGAAATTCAGGGACACGCTGTGTTTTCGAGATACAATAAAACTCTGAAAATTGTGAAATCTTTCAAAATTTTTAAAATAATGATGCATCCAAGTCTGAATCTGGGGTAGGATATGCAGTAATCGCAGGAAATATGCAGAAGCTGGTGAAACTAAATTCTTTCAACAGCATCTTAAGTTGGCCATCAATAAAGCTCTGAAAATCGCAAGAACTTGTTGAGTGCACTAGAAAGTTTGAGGAAAATCTATCCCCGCAGTCAATAGGGACATTAAGGGAATACTAGAAACGAAGAAGCGGACCGGACACCAAGACGGGAGGTGATCAAACTTGTTACCATGCCACAATCGTACTATCATCCGTGACTGATAGCAGCAAGGTGAAACTCAACCAAAAAATTAAGAACAAGCTCCTCTCATTCCTAGTTTGTCCAGAACATTCTGGTATGTAGCTAAGCCTGTTAGTTGGTACTTTTCCGATTCGTCAATACCACCCTTGACCAGAGAGGACAAGTCCATCGCTTCTAATCTTAAAGAAAAAGCAGACATCTTAGGGAGGCCTTTCGCAGCCAATTCTATTGTAGACTTTCAAGGAAGTACTCCGAGCACCACCATAAACGTGAACTAGAGAATGGAAGAGGTCAAATTACAACATCGAGATGTAAAAAGCATTGTCCAAAAACTAAACACGAAGAAAGCTACTGGTCCTGATCAAATTCCAGCTATCGTATGAGCGAGCCTGTGGCTCTTCTCGGCACAATGTCTAGGGTTTTGGAGACTGTCATTAACCCACAGCTCCTAAAATAACTGGATAACAACATCACAAATGACCGCCAGTACGACCTCCGTAAGCATAGGTAGGTGACCTTGTGGCCTACGTCACACACTTGTGGAACAGAGCAATTGAAAATCATGGTGAATCCAGTGTTGTTGCACTTGGCATATCGTAAGCCTTCGATAGAATGTGACATGAGGGACAAGCTGGTCAAGCTTGTTGCTTATAGACTCCCACGTGGCTTGCGCCAGGGGCTGAATAACTTTCTGAACGACTGCTCTCTGTTTGGTGCAGTCGAAGGCTGGTCACATTTTCGATAAACATACACTGCTTCTGCTGTACATCAACAAGGTGCTGGAAATAACATCCAATCCAATCTACGTAGATGCCCAAACAATTGTCCAGTGTGGATTAGTAAATAAAGTACAGTTTAACGTACAGAAAACTCAAGCAACAACACTGACAAAGAAGTCTCACGTTTACCTACCAACCGTGTAAATGGAGGGTCACCCAATCGTCGAGTCACCTTCCGTCAAACTTTCGGGGATCAACGTCAACAATAACAGGTCCTGGCACGATCACGTCGTCAGTATTGCTAAAGCGGCATCCCAGAAGCTTTTATTTTTGTTCCGCTGTAGGAAGCTGTATACACCAGATGCAACCATCGTTGGAGTATTGCTCTCATGTGTGGGGCTGCGCTGCAAAGCACTCTCCAAAGCGTCTGGCCACCATCCAGAAGAGAGCAATTAGACAAATCGATACGTCTAGCCTCTCAAAGGACCTCCACAGACTGAAACATAGTTCGAGTGAGCTCTCACAGATAATAACACCAAAGGCCGTCCGATCGAGGAACACTATAGAGAGCCTCTGCGAGCCCATCCTTACCAGTTCGAGGTTGCTATTCCCCAAACCAGTCTCCTCCACCATTCCTACTTTTGGAGAACCTGAGAACTTCGGCGCTGTGGAAGGACCTACCGGGAAATTTGTTTCCAGACGGCTACAGCGTACACCATTTCAAATCTAACGTGCACCGACACTTATTCTCTCGCAGCGCTTCTACAGCGCCATTGCGCGTTGGCTTTCAACTTTTCCGGAAGGCTAATCATAAAAAAATCGTGACGTCAGAAACCATACTAAGAATTATATTTTAACTTTGTGGCAGAATCAGTGGAACCGAAATACCAATAACAAACTTGACCAAATCAAAGCCTATGTAAAAACCCTCTTGGCTCTCCCAATCAATAGAAGGTGTCAAGCCATCATTTCATCGCCGAGAATTAGTTATACCATCTTCACATACGGACATATCTTCTCAAGAGGACCCGAACCCCAGTGCGCTACAAATAATGCAAGTTTAAGTGAGCAGTGACTGCTTTCAAACACCTTTCCTGTGAAATACCGCAGTATCTCAAGGATGCAATAATATCTAAATACAATAATACCTCAAATTCTATTAAAGTTATAGGATACTGTCCATCCATTTTCAAGTTAATACGTAAATAGTTGTATAATTAAAATATCTACTAGTATTCCATCCCTAATAACACTGCGTGACTGATGCGGTATTCCCCCTAAATAAACTAGTCCACTAAAAGAGAGCATGGACGGGATGCTTGTATGGTGATGGTAAAATTATGTGCCTTGAGATACCAGTAGATATTCGCGTTTCCATAATACCGGATGATCATTTGACCTTCCGCCATCTTTTGGGCAATAGCGGATTCAAAGAATTTTAAGATCTAAGAAGAGTGCAAGACTTTCAAAATAGTCTAATGAAATTCGATTTAAAAACACGTTTATTTCGACCGTAGAAAAAAATTGTGCAGCATGTGCAAAAAGCATATCCTTCAATTTTTTGTAATAAAAAAAGGTTTATATGCGCTGGGGCTCGAAAGAACCTCGAACCCGAACATTTTTTGTAAGAGGCTAGTCCTTAACCGTTGAGCTGTCATGGCACCAACAAAACTGTTTGATCACAAAATATATTTAGTTATTTCATTACTGGAATTTATGATCTATGTTATTTCAAATATCTAAAAACATTTATTTCGAATTTCGATCGTAGTAAAAACGTTGCGTGCAACATGCGCAAAAAGCATATTTGGTGCAATGAGCATGGTTACACACAAATAACCACATGGGTATTACACACGCTTAATAGTGCTATAATACAATAAAATAAGTGTACCAATGAAAATTTTCGATCTTTGACAATAGTGCGGTTAGTGGTCTAGGTAGCAAACTTGGATTATACATGCTGAGGTCGCACTATTTATTTATGTAGTGTCGCAATATCTGACATAACATAAAAAATGTATCTTTACTCGATTACAGACATAACATTCTAAAAACGATACCTGGTAATTTACAAAAATTGACGCTTTTAAACATTCAAACGATACTTTAGAATTTCCAACTGACGTTTTACAATTTAAAACTGACTATTGGAAATTACATTTGACGCTTCTGGATATTCAACTGACGATTTAAAACTACAATTTTACGTATTGGAATTCACAACTGACTATTTTAATTTACATTTAATGCTTTGCATTGTTCAACTGACTATTTGAAACTACAATTGATGAGTTGGAAGGTTAACCTAACCGTTTTGAATTATCACTCGACTCTTTAGAAACTACAGTTGGAAATGGTGTAATATTTCACCGCTAATAACCCTGCGTGCCTGACGCGATATTATCTCTAAGGTAAGAAAGTCCACTAAGCGAGAGCATGCACAGGATGCATGCATGGGATGAGTGATGGCAAAATGATATGCCTTGAGATAGCAGTTGACACTCGTGTTTCCACAAAACCAGATGGTCACTGTGAGTAAATTGCTGCAAAGTTATAATGTAATTGAGAACCTGTTATCCGTTATCCGTCGTACAAAGTTTCAGCACAAATAAAGGAAATGATCATCTATCAGCCAGAAGCACATGTCGACATGTATGTAGACCATCGACTATAAAATCTAGGGTAGACATAACCTTTTGTTTATACAGGGTTTAATGAAATAAATTCGACGTATTTCTCTCGGGGCATGATAGAAGAGCTAAAATGCAATAAATTTTACTTAACAGATGTACGGATAAAAATCAGTAGTTTTCGAGATTTTTTTATTTTAACGGAATTGTAGTAATTACCCCAAATCTAGCATTTTTGTCTAAATAATTAAAAATATACTTTAAAAATCAGTAACATGTTCACTTCAATAGTTCAATAAGCTTACACTAATTCAATAACATCATAAATATGTGAAAAGGTACGATACTTCAGAAAAAAACAGATATCGAGAAAATAAAATAATTTTTATTTTCGTTTCTATTCCAACAGAATCATATCTAGCTCAAAATATTGCAAAGATACTGCCAACCACTAAAAAACCCACAGTCTCAGATTCTCAAAAAGGTATAAATTTGCAATTGAAAACCTACATTCAGGAGAATAGCCAGGATTCAAATTCGAGGGACTGCGTATAGTCCGTACTAGTTTAGTCTACACCTTTTCCAGCTGTAGCTTCTAAAGTGTCAAGTGATAATTAAAAACGGTCAAGTTAATTTTCTAACTTGTCAATTGTAAATTCAAACTGCCAGGTATAAATTACACGCGAAAAAAATAGCAACAATTATGTCAGTGGGTACACTGCTGACAATTTACATAATCATTCTAAGAGTCAAAATGGAACTAATTACAAATCTTCAAAAGGCGAGGTGTACGAATATCTGAGATATTATCGATAGTAAGACCATCGATGCTTCACCCAACATATCATTATATCTAGAATTTTATATTTTATTTCATCAAGTTGATTTTTGAAGATTGTTTCGCATAATTTGCAACATTGGTCAACTGTCAGAAGTCAGAAAGACATTTTTTTCTTATAAGGTAACAATACATGGAAACTATTTTTATTTATACCTTGAATACAAAATGTATCAGTAACTTTAATTGAATACTCATACTAATGAATTGCGAATATTAATACTAATTTAATATTATTCGAATGTAAAATTACTCTGTCGCATAACCATACTTTTCCGTGATCGCTAACCCACTGGTTGTTACTATCAATACCAACTCACCAGAAGTGAACTTGATTAAATAAAATATAAAATTTTAGGTATAATGATAAATTGGGTTGAACACCGATGTTCTTACTATCAATAATATCTCCGATATTCTTCCATATAGCCCTCTGACGATTTGTAATTAGGTTCATTTGGATTCCAAGAATAAGTATGTAAATTGTCGGAAGCATATCGAGTGACATAATTGTTGCAAAATTTTTCGCAAAGCGAAAGCGACCTCTAATAGCTCTTGACCTTTAGCCTATACTTCTGAAAATTGTTTTCCTACCTTCTTAGAATACTTCCGTTTCTATTGCGATCTTTCAGAGCTGCACTTCATTTACTATGCGAAAAAAATTGCATATTTAACCTCCCACCCTTACTTTATACATTCACGGCGTGTTCTGACGATCCATCTATCCCTATGTTTATGCCTACCGAACTTGTAAATGGCAAAACTTTTACTTTACCGAGTGACCTCAGTTCCCCGAAATTAAATCCTGGCTATGGTCCTAAATGTAGGTTTCCAGTTTGACATTATCTATACGTTTTTGAGAAATTGAGATGATGGGCGTGTTTTTCCAGTGGTTTGTATGCGCAGTATCTTGGCAATATTTTGAGCTAGATATGGTTCTTTTGAAACTAAAACGAAAATGATAATTATTTTATTTTTCTCAATATTTTTCCAAAGTATCTTACCTTTTCACCTATTTATGATGTCATTGAATGAGTGTAAGCCTACTGAACTAAAATAAGTGAACATGTTACTGACTTTTAAGTTAGATTATTTGGAAAATAATGCCAAATTCTGGGTAACTATTAGAATTCGGTTAAAATTGAAAAATCTCAAAAACTACTGATTTTTGTCCATATGTATATTGAGCCAAATTTGTTGCATTTTAGCTCTTCTATCGTGTCCAAACATGAGTACGTCGAATTACATTAAACGCTGTATAGCAATAATCTACATTGTACGAGGGTTGCTCTATATAGACCTCTATATAGAGCGACTCTCGTACATCGGCTATCATATGCACCAGCATATAGAACCGCGCTCTTCAGGTGGCCAAGCGAACGCGCCGTGGCGCTCCACCAAAAAGTCTGCTGCTGTTTAGCAGCGATTTTCTTTGGTTTGCCGTTACCTTCGGGTACCAGATGGCGCACAGGCAGATCTTTTCTGTCTCCTGCTCTCACATGCTTCACATGTCTGGTAGACATGAAAATTCTGATGCTCTCTCTCTCCGTCAATCGACCTATGGCGCACTGATGATCCCTAATAAGCGTGAAACAGCTGTCTGCGTACTGGTAGATTGACGGAGATATAGAGCAACCCTCGTACATCGGCTCTCGTATGCAGCAGCATATAGAACAGCGCTCTTCTGGTGGCCAAGCGAACGCGCCGTGGCGTTCCCCCAAGAAGTCTGCTGCTGTTTAGCAGCGACTTTCTTTGGTTTGCCGTTACCTTCGGGTGCCAGATGGCGCACAGGCAGATCTCTTCTGTCGCCTGCTCTCAATAATCTACATTATTGTATATTAAGCCGCGTAAACGTCTTGAGCAAACGAACATGAATGAGCACTTCGCACCAGCATTCACATGTGGACGTATGCACGCACCGCGCTGAAGAGGTTCATGCGGTGCGCCAGCCGATGTCGGTCCATCAAAGGAAATTCGTGCTCAGCCTGGACGGTTTTAAAAACACAACACCGAAACGCTCCAAACAAAGTGGATTTTTCACAAGAGGCGTGTTTGCTATTAAATAAGGAATTTAAAAGAAGACCGATATTGTGGAAAGCTAAACACGAGTTTTATTACAATAAAATTAAAAAGGAGGGTGCTTGGCGGGAAATTGCGAAAGTCTTCCGGATATTTTATCCTTAATTGCATTAAGCAGAAACGAGAAATCACTTTCCGATAATCTGGTAGTTTTTAAATCGCGCGCTATCGCTATCGCTTCGGATATCATGCAAAATAAAACAACTGTTAGGGCTCCGATCTCTTTCTTCTTTGAAGAAATAATTGTGATGACCATTTAGTACGCCGTCGCCTCTTCTTCGTCAGCAATTCATAAATAATTATAAACGGTGCACTAGCTGTTAATTTGATTTTCCCTCGCGATCAATAAAACAGTTCGGCGAACTGATGGAGCGCCTACGAATGCATGCTCATGTGGTTCTGTGCGGGAAAATTAAAAATTGCCGGAACGAATGCTCATTCGATACGACCTGCTTTTTCGGCTTATTTGCTCAGATGTGAACATGGCACTAGAAGATATCTTTCCTTCTGTGATTTGCTTTTGTGTCGAAAAACATAAACGCCATAGTGTTAGGTGTAGTTATTATGAGGTTAAAATTCATTAGATTGTTGATAACACCGAAATTCATTAATTATTTTCTGGTGCGACGGAAATATCAAAGTTAGATAACGCATATTTCCAGACGAATGATGCTAGCTTTTTTGAAGGTCATTTAACTGGTGGTTGTATAGAAGAGACTTTGTTTATATGTGCCAAAAACAGTTTTCCTTCTTTGTTACTAAGTCGGTGATTCTTTTACTTTATTTGCACCACCATTAGTCCAATCCTAAAGAAGAAAGCAGTTTTATCCTGGTTAGGGACTTGTTCAAAAGACAGTACCTATAATCCCTAAAACTAAACATTCCCCTCTGATAGTACTCTTTCTATTACATTTTAGCTTCCATTCCAGTGTAGAAATACTTGTTTGTGTAGATATACAGGGTGTTCTAGGACGAGGGGAAGATACCTTAGAAGAAGACTGTAAAGCTCATTTGCAACAAAAAAGTTATAAAAAGTAGGCTCCGATTTTCAACTGTTTCACAGATATTTATTTTTTATTAATTTTTCGACCTCGGCGCGTACTTGCTTAATTTCCAGAAGGTGCTTTTATAGTACTGTAGCGTCGGCTGATAATAGGATTACAAGAGTTTAAAGTGACGAATGAATCTTTCGCATGGTTTGTTGCTGACGCGATGCGTGACTATACAGGGTGAGTTTTTAGTACCGGCTCGGTCGATAACTCCACTATTGTAGAAGATAGCGAAAAAAGTTGGATATAAAAGATGTAGCCACGGATACGCCAGCTCAGAAAATATTTAGATTTATACAGGCTGATCCATAACTACGTGGTGATGCAAACATGCATTTTTTTAAATAAGACACCCTATATATTATTCCTTATTCAAACTTTACTAATGATTTCCGTTCTTTCAATACAGCGTATAGTTACATTAAACAGGGTATTTCAAAAGTTATGACCATTTCTATAACCAAATCGCTGCCAAATGAACGTACTGTATATCAAAAAGTGATTAATCAAAAAATATCATCCAGTTTTAAAATCGTCTATAAAAAAAGCCCCCGATGCATTTTCGTATACAGACTGCATTCATTAGTTTCTGAGATATTTCGATTTTTCTACAAATTTTAAATATACCTTCTATTTGTTTACCAAAATTTACTTATTTTGAGAAGATACTATCAAATTTTATTTTCGCTTAACAAACAACTAAAATATAAGATCATAATAGTACTTGATCAAGTCAAAACACTGGATTAACGAGATAATATAGGTCAAGTGTGCTGAGGAAATAATTTTATAGACGTCATGCTTAATTATTATCAAGCATATCTATCGAGTAGGTTATGAAATACTGAACGACGTGGTCCAAATAAAACTATTCTTCAATCTTTCAAACGCATTAGTTTTAGAGTGCCTTCGTTCTGGATATAGGTGTTCATAGTTGATGTATTCTGGAGGCAAACAGGCAATTTCTCAAAGATTTTCCTAAATACCCTCAATGGAAAAATTAATTTTTTAAGCTCGTTTTTCCCACAGTACGGAATTATTGAGTAGGTTGTGAAAACTGTCAATTTTTCAAAGCATACCTGATAAATCTGCTTGATAATTATGCATCACGCCTACAAAATTTTTTCTTCAGCATACTTGACTTTATTATCTCGATAATTTGGGGTTTTGACTTCATCAAATACTATCATGATCTTATAATTTGATTGTTTGTTAAATAAAAAACAAATTCGATAGTTCTTTCTCAAAATAAATAAATTTCAGTACAAAAATAGAAGCTATAGTTTAAATTTACCAAAAAATCGAAATATCTCGGAAACTGATGGACGTAGGTACAACATATGTTATACAAAGATGAAAGATCATATTAAAAGCAATTATTTGGTATTATAAAATATTGGGGGTCACATTGAAAAAAAAGAGAAAATCTGGATTTTGCATTCTACATCACCCTGTATACGAATATGCGTCGCGGGCTTTTTTATATTTTAAAACTAGGGGATACTTTTAATCTTTCAATGTAAAAAAATAACTTTCGATTCACTACTTTTTGATATACAGTACGCTCGTTTGACAGCGATTGGGATATAAAAATAGTCATAACGTTTTAAATACCCTGCATAATATTATAATACCTAATATTGTGAGAAAAGAAATTATTAGTAGAATCTAAAAATGGGATAATATATAAGGCGTCTCATTTAAAAAAATACATGTTTGCATCACCACGTAGTTATGGATAACCCTGTATAAAATAAAAAAAATTCAGAGCAAGGAGCATATCCGTGGCTACAACTTGTATGTACAACTTTTTTTGCTATCTTCTACAGTAGCGGAGTTATCGACCGAGCCGATACTAAAAACTCACCCCGTATGTTCGTAAGATCCAAATAACACTTTTACAGTGCCATATTTTAGGGTTAGGGCTACGCTTTACTTAGAGATGTGTTTTCTACAATTTGCTGAAATTTTGTCTTTAAAGTTTCGGGCATATAATCGCAAAAATTATCGGGCACAAACTACCTATTCGTCACTTCAAACTCTTGTAGTACGATCCTCAGACTACGTTACAATGCTATGAAGGTACAGTTTGATGAAATTTTTTAGACACTGTGTATTTAGTATTTTCCTATATAACATCGAGTGATCGTAAATTTACCAACCATGTACCAAAATCGCTGGAAATCAGATAATAAAAGAAAATTAAATATCTCTGAAGTAGTTAAAAATTGGACCCTACTTTATATGACTTTTTTTGTTGGACATGAGCTATACTGTGTTTTCCTAAAGCATCTTCCACTAGTCATAGAACACCCTATATATTTAGAGCTCATGAAAATAACAGTTATGATTAAGGTGGGATGCACTTTGCGTACATTAATGATGTGCTGTTTGGACTTTAATGGGTAATCATATAAAAAGTACTTGAGCGATACGACAGCAATATATCAGTGGCGGTGGCTAATTGATAGTGGAAGTGGTTTGCCTCCGTCGAACCGAGCTCACAGGACATGTATATGTTCGATGCTGATGTACTGTCCAAAAGTAGGTACTATTGGTGGTCGCTGAAATGAGTCATATTTACCCGCCAATGGGATGATTAATGCTCCAGACTCGTAGTTACGCTTTTCGTGAAAGGATTTTGCTGTATATTCGTTATAAATTCACGCTGTGGAGCATTCTGTGGAACAGATGTTCGGATGAAAAATACATTTTTAATGTGGCAAATGTACTGACATTTTCCCTGTACATGATTAATGTGAAAATTCTGTAACACATGAGATGATCAATTATATAAAGTAGTTACTGTGGTGACGTGACGTTCGTAATTTTATTAATTTATATTATCTGTGGTTATTAACAGGAAATGGCTTTAAGGAGCCTGGGTACACACATTTATACATATATGTATTTGCCATGTGAAACACTGATTCCTATTTCGATCAAAACTCACTTGTTTTTCAAACTACACACACAGTGTTACAGAAGGTGATAGTTAAGACCTTATTAAAACTCATCTCAGAGCTATTTTCTCAAAAGTTTTTTAGTGTGCAAAAAACCTCGCAATGCAAAATCATACATTCTTCAACTGTCTGTAAATTAAACAACCAAACACGATATTAAAACAAGGCCACCAAAGTGACATAATGCAAGCTTTTTTCTTCAATCTGCTTTTTGAATCATTACATTAAAAGTTTAAAGGAGCTTTGAAATGCGAAATTCATTTTTATGGCGACCTTTGGGCTTTACCTTTGGACCTTTTGACCTCAACTTTGCACTTTTGGACTTACATTTTCTCATCTTAGACACACATACTAGCGAAAGGGAACAGGCGGCCACGCCTCTTCGCTAACGCGGGAATACGTATTTTCTTGGATTCTAAATTTCACGCGCTATACCTTAGATTCTTATACACCAGCAACCACTTGAGCATTTGCAGCTTGGCGCTTTGATTCAAGGTTTAGCGCCTCCGTACTTGGGTCGATTGATTATGTGGTCAACGTGATTCTCGACGCAAGTCTACATGCAAAGCCTTGGAGCGCCTCTAACGGGGCCATTTGATGGTCGTCTCGAGGCGGACGTTTTCAATCTCCTCATTTTCAATCGCACGAATTATGGTTTGGGTGGCGACAAAAGGCTTTTTAAAAAACGATATTTATTGCAGGAAAGCTAGATATGCACTGGACAATATCATAGAGCGAACAAGGATTTTTTTTAATTTTTATTTGAAGTCGCTTTATAACAGCAAGGTTTTTAGCGACGACATTATACAGATTTTAAATGTATACAAGAACATTATAAGGAAGACAACAAAAACAAACGAAAAAAAACAAATTATAACATATATAGGTTAAAGGTACATTATAAACTGAGTAGCGTTGATGGCTTTAATGAATTTAAGAGTTCTTAGACAATCGGCCGTTGATTCTAGGTTACTGGTCACGGATTCTGGGATGTTGAACTGCTCTCTTGCTGGTTTGAGGTGTGTACATTCCACTAGAATGTGTAGCACTGATAAATTTTGTCCACAGCGTGGACATTTTTTTGGTTCTTCTTTTGTGATGATATGGATATGTGAAGCATTTATATGCCCAGTTCTCAGCCTGGTAATTGTACATTGGTCTCTTCTATTTGAAGGGATGAATGGTCTTGGCGAGTGGACGTCTTGCCTTAATGAATGGAGATGAGATCTGGAGGATTTCCACTTGTTTCAGTAATTTTTTATAACCTCAGTGTAGTATTTTTTAACTTCTTGGAAAGTGTCTGGAATGTTGCTATTGAGGATCGATGTTGTTGTGGCCTTTTTGGCTAGTGAGTCTGCCTTTTCATTACCCACTATTCCTTGATGAGCTGGAATCAAGATAAGTCCTATGTTTGTACCTCGATCTTAGAGTTCCTTGATTAACACTTGAATTGCTTGAACTAATGGGTTTTTCGTGAGGCAGTTTTCTAGCGCTGTCAGACTAGAATACGAGCCAGAGCATATGACTACTTTCGGGTTGGCCGAAGTACGTTTAATTAGTTCTAAGGTCTGATATATTGCATAGAGTTTGCAGCTGAATATTGAGTACTGACTAGGAAGTCTGATAGACTCACAGTCTTTGATCTCTGTGGCAATTGCACATCCAGCTCGCCCAACGATAATTGACCTATCAGTGTAGTAAAAGCTTCTATTCTCATATTTAGCCTTAATTTCTAGAAATCGTTGTCTGTATACTTGGCTGCTGGTACTATCTCTGTGGTGCTGCAATAATTCCCAATTGATAGGTTTTTTTTGTGATGTCCAGGGTGGTAACGGATGATGAGCCCTATTATACATTGGAACTAGTTCAGTACCTAGTGTGGATAAGTAGCTTGACACCCTGATTTTTAGCGGTCTGGGAAGTCTTGTGTGAGTTTGGTAGGTGGTGTTTGTTGCACTGTGGAATAGTGTGTAGTTCATCGGGTTTAGCGGAGATGCCCTGATCTTGCTAGCATATATGATAGATTCTTCTTAGTTCAAGCGGCTTTTCCTACGCTTCTGCTAGGATGCTGGTAACTGGCGTCGTTCTGAAAACTCCGAGACAAATCCTGAGTGCTGCATTTTGTACTGTATCTAGTTTCTTTAGTAGGCTTGAGTTTGCAGAACCGTAAAATATAGATCCGTAATCAATTCTAGATCTGCTTAAACCTCTATAGACTCTAATGAGACTTTCTTGATCAGCTCCCCACTGTGTTGTTGATAGAACTTTGATAATATTTAGTCTTTTCTTGCATTCAATTACTAGATCTTCAATGTGGTTTATCCAAACAATGAATGTATATGCAGACGTTTATCAACTCAGCAAAAATTTTATCTTATTAATATATGAATAAGGTTATACAGTGCTGTAATTCCTCCCTCTTCAAGAATATTGAACCTCCTGGTGATAGACTGCTTGCCTTCGACCAACGTCCTTCTGCTATCCTCGTCGTTCTCCTTTTGTCACCTGTTCTAGGACACCTCGTCGAAGGCAGTCCTGGATGGGTGCACCGTGATCTGCTGGATCTGGTCCCGTAGGTTCTTTTGGATGGATGGTAAAACGACTGATAACGTATACCGAACATCGGAACGTTCTTGGTATTTTTTGGCACTTTTTCACGGCACTTTTGCACTATGGAGCTCTGGACCTTGTACTTTTACCCCCTTGTTCCCGGTATTGTCACTCTCGATCCTGTTGGCAGCACCAATTATGGTTTGGGTGGTGACAAAAGACTTTTAAAAAACGATTTTCATTGTAGGAAAGCTGAAAATGCACTGGACAATGCCATAGAGCCAACAATGGATTTATTGCAGACATTTATCAAGTCAGCAAAAATATTATCTTAATACACCCCCTGTATATACAGGGTGTCCAAAAAAATAGTGTCAAGCGGAAGTCCAGAGATAGAGCACACCTAGAAGTATCTGAATCACCCCCATATATGTTATGCAATTTTTTGTAGTTTCCGAGCTATGAATTTTTTACGGAATTTTAGAGAATTCTCTACTTCGCCAACATAAAACTGTTCCAAAAGAAAAATTAGAAGACTTTTCTAAATTACACTTTTTGGTAATAAATTAATCTCCAAGAGTTCACCGTTTACACATAAAATAAATAATCGGCTTCGTAACGTTGATGAGAGTCATAAAAATTTTAGTGTAAATCTGATAATTATGACTTAAATCTTCGACCCGCAATTAAAAATCCAAAAAGGAGAATTCATGATTTCTAAGGAGGTCTAAACACTTCTTCAGACTCTCAGCTATCACAGTCATTGAAAAAAAGTACTACTTAATGGGGCCACTTTCGCTCCAATTGACCTTCAAAGACAAGAGGCGAAGATTTCTTGAAATTAGCGATGTGATTTTCATTTCAAGTCATTAATGACTTATGTTAACGCGCTAATACCAGAATTATTTGCCAGTACCGCAATGATAAACGTTATAAACGTTCCATAAATTAAACATTTAATAAAAAAGATCCTACTTCTTGCTAAAAAACCACAAGGAGCGCATTCTTAAAAACCGGTTTTTACATGAGCGACAACAAAAAGGGCTAACGCTAACGCAGTCAACGATGGCGCTGTTAGAGAGAGATAGCTATGGTATTGTTGTGATGTCTTTTCCAAATGTGTCATTGCATAGGTTGTTTTCGTTGTCTTTATTCAGTCGTCTGTCTGTCTTTGCAGCTTTAAAACGATACGCTTTTGTTTGGATTGGTGTTGTTTCTGTTGTCTGACTACTTGGCTATTCCTACGGATCTTGGGTGCACAACTGAATTTAACGATGCTGTTTTCTACAAGAGACTATGCAACAAATGGATAGGTCATGGTGGACCCACTGAATGGCCTCCACGGTCACCTGACTTAAATCCGATAGAGTTTTTTGTTTGGAACTACTACAAAGAACTAGTTTATGCTAAAGAATGTCGAAAATCCGCGAACTATGCAACAAATTAACACGGCTGAAGAAACAATAAAAGACAGTCGAAGAGCTTTTGTTATGACTTAAAAAACAATTTTTTCAGAAGACGCAGACTATGCATCGAACAAGAAGGTAGATATTTTGAAAATTTCTTGTGAAATAATTTAATAAACTTAGGGCCGATTTTATCAACATGCATATTTAACAAAGAATTTAACAAAGCTTTTCTATTGGATGTTATTTAGCAAAAGCTTTCTATTGGGTATTGCGATTGCGGGCTAGGTTAATAAATATCGTCCAATAGTATCTTATTAATATTGAAAACAAAACGTCAAAGCTGGATGACACTTTTCATCATATCGTATATAAGCTTTATAACAAAACTATTGTTGTAACAAGTGTATATTTGTTGCAACATAGGCGATGAATGAAGTTTGCAGCTCGAGACGAAGCCAACGATCGAAATAAATATCTTTTTGGATGTTTGAAATTAGATCACAGATCCCAGTAATAAAGTACCTAAACAAATATCTTCTGAGGCGATTTTACTGTAGCATGCTGGGTGGCCGAGTGGCAGAGTAGCCGACTCGTATGATTTGGTATCTCTGGTGGTGTTGGTTCGAGACCCAGCCCGTGCAACTATTTTTTTTTTATTTTTTTTGTCCAAAATATTCATCGATGTGTTTTACTCATGTTACACACATTTTTTTTGTATCATCGACATAGAAATGTTTTTGAATCAAATTTTATTAGACATTTTACTTGACATATTGCAAAAGCTAAGTACCGGAGGCGGTGGAGAATTCAGTCAGTGGAAGTGAAGTTTATCCGTCAAAATCAATCGCCAATTGCTCTGATACAGTGGCGTATATAAGGGCCCGGCCCCCCCCCCCCCCGAAACCAGCCACGCATTCAGTTTTGACGTCTGGACCCAATAAACCAATGTACGTCATAAAGACGTATTATGTACGTAGACGTCTGACGTAGCGTACGTCTTATGTACGTACGGTAGTTCCGTTTGGATATCTTTAAGACGTACATAGTACGTACTTTGTCCACCCTTTTTAACATCTTATGTACGTACTTTTTCGACGTATTTCTGACATAGATATGACATATATAGGACGTAATTTTACTTCATATGGTATTTGGATTAATAGAGGTATATATTTTTTAACATTTTATTTTTTCCTATAACAAACTGGTATAATATATTTAAAAAATAATAATAACTCTAGCTCAAAAAAAAATAGGAACCATTCTGGTTTAAATAATAGTATTTTAAATATTTAAATAATATACTATCTAAAGTTTATCTATTCTTTGCTTTTAGGCGGTCAGTGGCTCTGCGATGCCATGTGGCTATTGCTTCTTCACTTTCCTTTTTGTTTTTTGGAATTCTGGGCTCCTCCGCAGCAGCTAAAATTTATTTCATTTTTAGGTACATTTCATCTAAAGGGATTTGTATGGCTTAGGTGAAATCAAATTAAAAGTTTTGACCTGTAAAATTATTCATTAATAAGTTACTTCTAAACTTAAGACTGCAATAGGTATGTCTTAATCTGGTTTACGACATACCTAGGACAAGCTTAGCAAATAAAGTATCGCAAAACTTATTTTTCTGTCTGCGACCCAGTCAGCTATATGTGCTGGCAAGGGAGTCAGTCATTATTTTACGCAGTCATCATGAAACTAGTAGCTTTTTTTCCTTGAACTTCAAGATTACGTTCAAAACATTCCAGGTGTCTCTTGGCAGTTCTATAATGTTTATTTAATTTTGACTTATTGGTATTCATTATCTAAAACTATGTGCAAAAATAAAAAGCTAATGAACGCTTTATTGGTTACACTAGCTAGTTAACATACAGTAATAATGTGTTTTAGTTTTAAATTTCTTTAGTTCGTTTTTGTTTCTAGTAGTAATTTTCTTAGGTTATCAAGAATTCGTTGGCCACTGGTACTTTCTGAGATTCTATGCATGCACCCCTCTTATTAAAGAGTTAAAATAATGTTCAAATTATCCTACGTTTTATACTATGCATTTAATCCACTTACCTGTATACTGGCTAATAGAATTTTCTTCTTTTTATAACCAACGCCACACCAGCACCATAAATTCGGTTTCGGAGAAAGAGAACGAAAATTGCTACTACTGTCAGTACTCAGTTGTCACCTTTCACTGCTGTCAATCCAATGCTGCCAGATTTCAATTTTTTTACCTACTTTTGTCAGTATATTCCCCAAGTGTAGGATAAAAAATTTAAAACTTTGCTACTTATTTAACTATCACGTCAAGGCAATTACCCCGATATTCAACGGTAAACAAAATTACCTCAATAACGATTAAAATTCATCAAAGATTAATATCTATTTCGTTTTGATTTCGTTTCCGAAGTGGACCGTTTCGGGACAGTCAAACCAACTGACAACACTGCTTAAACATTACTTTTGCAAAGCCTTCTGTTTTCTACAATGTTACTCTGAAGTTTGAGGTTTTGTGATTTGTAAAATAAGCTAAATTCTGCTGAATGGCTGAATTTTTTTAACTATCCATAATAATCCATAATTTTTCCCACACTTTTTGGAAGCTCAACAGAAATGAATGATATAACCTATAACGTTCGGGCAGCAAACGGTTAAAAAACATTAATTTTTTGAATGACAGTTTCACGTCCAATTTAAATAGTTTTCATAGTTTTTAGAAGTACCTATGGATTACGCTGCATGCTGCGGCTCTAAGGGGGTGTTGGCTCTTCGCTCTTACCCTCTTGGCCCTTTTTGCAGCAATGACTAAACGTACCTATTCAAAGAAATCTACAGTATTTATAAAATATATCCGTCAATAATTTAATATATTTGATATAAGCTTATAAATGAACATTTTTAACAACGTCCATGATCATGACAGTTACCTCAGAAAAGGTATAACTATATTTACGTAGTAGTAACTACGTCTTATGTACGTATATTATGTACGTACCATGTACATCCCAAAATTTACGTACATAATACGTACATTTTATGTCCATGGACGTACGGACGTAAATATGACATAAAATGTACGTCTTATGTGTGTACTGTGTTTACTGGGGAAGAGGCTGAAGTTAGGATTATAATACGCCACGTATGAACATTTTTCCGATGCCCCCCCCCCCCGAAATCGACTTCTATATACGCCACTGCTCTGATAGCAGTATCAAAATGAAATTATTCCAAAAAAGTAAAATTATTCGTAATTTTTGTTGTACTAGTAAAACATCTAATAACATTTCATTCAAAAACACATTTATGTCGATGGTAGAAAAAAATGATATAACATGAGTAAAAAGCATTCCAATGAATATTTTGGATAAAAAAAAGTACTTGCACGGGCTGGGTCTCGAACCAACACCATCAGCGATACCAAGTCATACGAGTCGGCTACTCTGCCACTCGGCCACCCAGCATGCTGCAGTAAAATCGCCTCAGAAGGTATTTGTTTAGGTACTTTATTACTGGGATCTGTGATCTAATTTTAAACATTCAAAAAGATATTTATTTCGATCGTTGACTTCGCCTCGAGCTGCAAACTTCATTCATCGCCTATGTTGCAACAAATATACATTTTAGTTACAACTGTTACAAGTATTTTCATGAAGTACGTCACACAGGTCAGGAGTCGTCGGCGTGTCTTCGGGATTCAAAAACTCATTTCTATTTTGATATAACTGTTGGATTATTGCGAAAAAAACAAAACAAAAACAGTTTTGTTGTAAAACTTATATTTGATCTCTCCATTTATCACAAAAAAATTATTCAAAACCCTAATTTTTTGCGATCATCTTTTAGCAGAAGAAAAAACCAGCGATCAAATGTACAGTTTTTGCGGAATCTGATTGGTTGAAATTAGCAATTGCTAAACTTTTGATTAAATAAGAAAATGCAATTTTTCACCCATTTAGGATGGAAAATCAGACTGGAAAAGATACTAGACGGTTCATAATGATCGATTTGTATATAAAGCATGTCATTTTTAACCTTTTTGAGGTAAAATTCAAGAGAAATCAATAGTTTTCAGAGAACTTTGACAGATGCATGTTCTTGAACGGGCTGCTCTGATTGGTCAAAGCCTTTGTTAAAATGCGCCTGTTGATAAAATCGGCCCTTAGTGAAGAAATCTGATAATTTCGTTTCATTTTACAAATTCCCACTCACAAAAAAGAAGTCGTACATGTAAAAAAAATCTTAGCAAAGTGACACAGGTGGTCATCTATCAATATTCTAGTCGCACTGAATGTTTTTCATTGCGAAACTGACATTCCCATCGCTAATTTCAAGAAATTTCCACCTCTTTCATTGAAGGAGCCAAAGTAGCCCCATTAAGTACTCCTTTTTTTTGATGACTATGATAGCTGAGAGTCTGAAGAAGTTTTTGTACCTGCAAAGAGATCATAAAATCTCCTCTTTAAATTTTTAATTGCGAGTCGAAAATCTAAGTCATAATTAACAGAATGTAAATTTTTCACTTGACACTAGAATTTTCATGACTTTCATCAGATTTAATAAGCCGATTCCTTTACGAATGAACAGTAAACTCTTAAGGATTAATTAGCAAAAAAGAGAATTTCGAAAAGTCTTTTAATTTTTCTTTTGGAACAGTTTTAAGTTGTCGAGGTAGAGAATTCTCTAAAATTCAGAAAAACATTCATAACTCGGAAACTACAAAGAATTATGTTAATATATGGGAGTGATTCAGATACTTCTAGGTGTGATCTATCTCTAGACTTCTGCTTGACACTATTTTTTGGGATACCCTGTATGAATATGGTTATACAGTGCCGTATTCATGCGATCAGAATGGAAGTACAGTTCGAGTGGTTCGTGCGTCTTGCGCGTCTGATGTAGTAATAAGCTTCTGGAGTCAAGAGGTTTCACCTCAAATCATTAAATAAGATAAAAACCTAGAGCAAACTGAAATTTATGAATTATTAATAATAATGTCGTCTTTATTTCAAAAAACCAAGAGGGACACAAGCAGCGAAGTTTAGCCTTGGCTACTCCTACACTTAACTGCTAGCTTGTGTCGGTTAGAAAAAAGATTTTCGATCTAATATACACAAGAGTAAATATAAAACAAATTATATAAAATATTTATAACAATAATAAGTAAGCTTACTAGGATGCTTAGCTAACGAAAGAAAAAAGGAAATGTTTATTAATTTTGTAAAAAGATACTAAAAGGAACTTTTAATGACTGGCTAAAAATTTAAGTTATAGCTTTACTAATAAGTCTCTAGTAAGTTGCATGCTCTTAACAGATGTACGATGACATGATAGTGTTTGGACTTAGAAAGAATTATTTAATTGATTATAAAAGGTGACTGCATTATACGAGAAACTCCTGTGGAATAAAGTTGATGCTGTTCCGATTTATAACTATCTTAAGCAATTATTATTAACAGTATTCGGTAGACTGTCTTGAAACCTTATATTATGTCCTTCGGTTATTCCACATATAATTGGTACACGAATCTAGGCCATATAAACAGGACGTTGTTCTAATTAATATGTGTATGGGTGGAATTGCGTCACTCGGTTGACGTACGTCACGTGGCAAACTGAATGGTGTAAGCTCCAACTTCATCGAACCTAACATCGATTACAGCACTGTTTGCGTGACTGTATATCAAATACCTCAGAAATGAAGTCCCGTAAGTTTGGATATGTTGATGATTGGGTGCCATATATTATGAGTCGCTAGAACTTACAAGTGACGTAATTGCAACTAACCTCTTTAAGCATTACTGTAGCTGAAGTTGTAGCTAAATGGGGTCAGAATTATTATTGTTACGTGTATTTATACAATTCATAAGCTACATGAATAAATGAAGGCCATTCGCAGAAAGCGATGCCTTGTACGTGAACATCACCCGGTATAGAATAACTAGAATTCAAGTTCATATGCTTCCACTTCTCGTAAACTCACTGACTTGTAGACCTCTTCATGATTATTCATCATTTGCTCCTCCCATAATCGTGCTATTTCTACCATATTGACCAGTAAAACTTCCACTAGTGCAACCAAAAATTAACCGTATTAATTTTCGCAGACTTTGTTTAGAATAATTTCACAAAGAAAGTATTAATCACTGCCTAGTGTCATGTCATGTTGACATAAATTGAAGAGGTATTTTGGCTCGCGCCTTATAAAGTTGAATGGACTAGTATCATGAATTTCTTTTTTGGTTGCATATGATAGAGTACGTCATAAAAAGCATCTCATTTTTTTCTCAGATTTTTTTGGGCACAGGAAACCCGTGAAAATATTTGAATTCTCCTAGGGCAGTGACGTCACTGCCCTAAAGGCGAACAGCCAATCAAAAGACAGATATGTGTGCTTTGTTGCCGCATTCTGATGGCGCGCGAAATGCCGGAGCTGTACGCGGGCTGGCTCATCTATGTTGTCTTCTGTTCCCGTCTGATATGTTTTGTGGTTTTAATGTCCCGTGATCCGAAATTCCAGGGCTGTTACAAATTACGCTTTTATCACCGTCCTAGAACTGTTTTCATCATGCCCCGCTCATTTTGTGATTCTAGAATCGATGATTGGTTGGTACGCTGGTGGACCAACCAATCACCGTTTTTAGAACTGTAAAATGGGCGGGGCATGATGAAAACAGTTCTAGAACGGTGATAGACCGTAATTTGGAACAGCCCTTCCGAAAGCGTTAAGGTTACTGATCTGTCAATCTGTGAATCCTGCCAATCAATCGTCATTCGGTCATTGTCATTTCCACATTCCATTGGACTTTCTGTAATTTTCAACAATCTTAAAGTTATTATTATTTGTTTGCGTTTATTTGTACGGGATATCCCTTTATTCCATTTTACTAGGTTTCAAGTTATTTTATCATAACATAACCAACAAGTATGAGTACAATCGATAGTGGATTCACAAAAGCCGATTCAGATAACCTGCCTAAAGTTGATGGCTATGGTGAACGAATTTTGTGTGGATAATATGCAGTTCTTCAATACGGAGATGAGAAATGTGAAACCTAAGAAGTGAGTTTCAAAATTATTACACTTGGGATAGCAAATAACATGTTTATGTGAAATGTAAATGTTTTGCGAGTCGGAGCTGTTCTTGGCAACAATGCACTGCTGATAATTCGCGCGGTTGGCACTGATTGGCTGAATTTGAATTCCTTTCTTTAAACTTTAGAATTGAATTACTAAAAAACAAAATGATGTAGAAAGTAACGAAATGCAGCAGAACGTTTATTTTTGTATGCACTAAGCGGTCATCATAATTAAATCATTGTTCTTAACCTCGTGATACTAGTCCATTTCGACTACACTTTCAATTCATCAATTGACTGTGACTTAGTGCGATCAGATATACTACAAGGAAAATCTCATCAATGTTCTTCAAGGCAAACAGTGGACCGCAAGGATTTTAAATGAAAGTTATTTCTTTGCGCAGGTGTCAAACAATTCGCTTATTTCAAATTAATGTTTAGTCGAATATTATACTTTGGAACAGGTCGCCAAAACCTCAATGAAGTTTATCTTTCAGTATATGTGGATTTTGTTGTTGGGAGAGCGATGTATAAAAATCTATATATTGTGCATTCCATCCTTTATTATTGATGACATTATTTTGTTTTGATTGATGATAATTGAAGTTTTGAAATATTTAGGACCTGAAAAATCTACATAAAACACCCGAAAGCCTCAAAAATACATACAGAAATCATTCAATGAAAACACTAGTTTCTGGTTTCTAGGACTGTTGGTAGCGAAAATCCTATTAATATGAATTGTTTTTCGCATAACTGATGTTACAGCTTACACATAACATTTAGTGCCATCGTAAAAGATGATTAGATGTAATGAGTTATTCCCAATTTTTTTTCAATATTCCAGAAATTTTAGTCGTCCAAAAATATCTGGAATAATATTTTGAAAAACAAAAATTTGTTGTGTTGTCATCGATTCCTCAAACACGGACAATTTTCTTATATAACTTAAAGTTAATTAAATTGAAAAAGTTGCTGAGGATAATGCTCAAAAGTTCCATTGAATAGATAGATATGTACGTGCTGGTAAAGGAAGAAAAATGGGGTGAATAAATTAAAAGTAAAAATATGTTTTTTAAGAAACCTTTCACTTAGATGCTGTAAAAAGAGCTAGTCTAAAGAAAAAAAACATACACAATTTATATGATCATATAAGTTTGTCGTGAAGTTTTCATACCTATAAGTATTTAATCAAACTGAGATTTAAAAAAAAAACTTAGATTGAGCAACTCAACCAAATAGTTTATCCACACAAGTAAATAGCTTGACAAGTTTTTATGATCATATAAATTGTGTATAATCAGGCTAAAAGTTGATAGTTGAAACTTTAAAGGAACATTTTGTTTTCCTTTTTTTGGGCATTTAAATAAGAGCTTTTTTGCTTTCAATTTATGTTTTACTTTTTAGTTATCGCTGGCTTAGTTTCTGAGCCTGTTCGTCTCATTCAATGCATCGTTGTTGCAAGGTCGTTTGCCGGTTAATTTCGAACAGTCTAGCTCTAAAGGATTTTACCCTACTGAATGCCACGTATGCTTGACTAGCAGCAAAGGGCTCTCAGCAAGATCAGCGAACCTTTTTATTTAATACGCATATCATAGGAAAGCATAAAAGACTTCAAAAGTCCGCCATAATGGATTTAGAGTGATGTCAGAATATTTTTTTAATTATTCTCGGCAAGCTCTTTCATTTGATAAACATACTGTAGAAGTGCATAAAAATAACTATTCCGCCATATTGGATTTAGAATTATGTCACATTACTTTTCGAGTTGTTCTTAACAAGCCTTTCATTTGATACCCATACTTTAGAAATGCATTAAAACATTTCAGCTCAATCGGTTGAAGACATCTGCTTCAAAATTGAGTAGCAAGATTCCACCAACAAACACATACACGTTGCAAGTTAAATAAAAGCTTTTAAAACGGTATGGGTGTCCTTTATTTTAAGTAAGGAGGACATGATGAAGAGATGTATGAGGGCTTCTGGTCTAATGGACATACTTCGGGCATTCGATTCGTCCATTTCTGTTTCCGTGTCACTTCCACGTGTGACCGTGCCAGACATTGTGAACCCTGGCCATTGTATTGACCAATTTAAATCTATTTACGTCGGTACATGAGATATCAGGGCGCGACGATAATGGCCCAATAGCGGCAGGAATAGGCGGGGTACATGCAAACTCTATTAGTCCATTAGCGACACCAGATGCCTTTTCGCGTAAAGCGGTACGCACACCGCATACGTTTAACCATCTTTTCAATACAGGCTCAGGCCCATTAGCCTTCACTTACTAGTATACAGGGTGAGTTTTTACTACCGGATGCTCAGAAAATATCTTGGCTCATGTAGGGTGATTTATAACTACGTGGTGATGAAAATAGACATTTTTTTTAAATGAGACACCCTACACATATATCATCCAGTATTTAGATTCTGCTAGAGTTATCCCTTCTAATAATGTCAGGTATTGTAATACTGTATAGGGATTCCAAAATTTATGACCATTTTTATCCAAATTGCTGTCAAACGAACGTGCAAATATTCTGTTTTTTACATGCTAAGATAAGATGCGAACATACGTTTTTCTAAATGAGACCTCCTATATATTATCCCACATTTAGATTCTACTATTGATTCCCATTCTACCGACCATTTTCGTATCTAAATCGCTGTCAAATGAACGAGTGAAATATCAAAAAGTTATTGATCAAAGAATCTATTTTTTTACATCGCTAGATTCTGTAGTCTTAACACCAGCTGTAAAAAGTCGAATAAACATATTCATATGCAGGGTGAGCTTGAATGCCTAACCTAGATGTTTTTTTAAGTGCAACCCCTTATATTTTATTTCATCAACAAGAGCTTTGGTTGTGCTCTTTTACCTTTGTATAACATTCTGCATACCTATGTTCATCAGTTTCCAGGATATACCCTATTTCTATGCAAATTTTAAGTATACCTTCTACTTGTGTACTGGAATTAATTTATTTTGAGAAATCACTATGGAATTTCATTTTTATTTAACGAACAACTAAAATATTTAGTATTTGATGAAGTCAAAACTCAGAATTAACGAATATAAGTCAAGTATGCTGTTTTAAAGACGTAATGCGTAATTATCAAGCAGCTTTATCAGGTAGACTCCGAAATATTGACTGCTTTCATAACCTTCTCAATGACTTTGTACTGTGTGAAAACTGAGCTGTAAACATGCATTTTTATATGGAAGAACAAATAGATATAATTAAGATATCACGACAATTTTTGAGAAATTCACTACTTGCCTACATGCCCCTACAGATATTTCCAGAATGGAGGTGCCCTAATGATGATGCATTTGAAAGAGTGAAGATTCATTTTATTCCTAGTGCGACAGTCAATATTTCAAAGCTAACCTGATAAATCTGATTAATAGCTATACATCAAGTCTGTAAAATTATTTCCTCAGCCTGCTTGACTTACATTATCTCAATAATTCGGAGTTTTCATTTCATCAAATACTATTATGGCCTTATATTTTAGCTCTTTATTAAATAAGAACAAAATTCTACAGTACTTCCTTAAAATGGATAAATTTCAATACACAAGTAGAAGATAATTTTAGAATTTGCAGAAAAATCGAAATATCTCGGAAACTGATAAATGTAGATATAGAAAGTACTAAACAAAGATGAAAGACCATAGTAAAGGCAATTTTTTGGTAAAATAAAATATGGAGGGTTACATTTAAAATAAAAAAATCTAGATTTTGCATTCTAACTCACCCTGTATATGCGTCGACGACTTATTTACAGCCAACAATAAAACTACGGAATATTTTTATCTTGGCATGTAAAAAAATAATATGTGGTCCATTAACCTTTTATATACCTTACGTTCATTTGACAGGAATTTGGATATAAAGATGCGCATAACTTTTGGAATACCCTAAATAGTGTTACAATACCTGATATTATTAGAAAGGAGATCATTAATAAAATCTAAATATGGCATAATATACTCATTTGAAAAGTTTGTTTTGATCACCACTGAGCAAGGAGCATATGCTTGCCTACAACTTCTGTATACTATTTGATATTCTTACTAATGCTTTATCATTAAAATTTTTTTAGAATAGGTATGAAAATCAAAAATATATTTTTCTTGGTTCAAATTAACCATAACTTTCTCATCAAGTGATTTTTCTTAGAGCAGGAACAAATGCTCTTGTCGCAAGTACGTCTTTACAAGATAATCAGAATTCTTAAACTGACAATTTCTTTTTAGTGTGTAATAATACAATGTAGGCCAAATGTATGTAAGTGACCGTTTTAAAGGAGTAATTTGAGGTTTTAGCGTCCAAGGTATCCTAACATAATCGAGTGACATATTTCTTGCACGCACGTACTATTGGTCTATCCTGTATATATATACTATATCTATTTATACTGACGAAACCACTAAGGCACAGTTATTCTCACAATTATAAAGCCCGTCATAAAAATAGTACATCCTGAGAATTATCTAGACTATCTCTACAGCAAAACTGTCATACATACCAGCAAGTCATATATTACAATAGATATACTGAACTATTTCGAGACCCCTTTGACATAATTATATGCATTAAAAAAGAGTTTGTTTGAATAGGTATCTGGTAGACAAAGTATTTTATTCTACAAGAGAGTCTTTATTTTAAGATGTTTTTAATTGGTGTTTTGTTTTTTGACTGATCTGATAGGTCACTACAGTTGCCGAATCTGAAAGATAAATAAAAATTGTTCTATTTTATGTATTCTATTATTGCAAAGCCGTTATAAGAACACGCTTTCTGTGTAGAAGGTATAGGATTAATTTGGTGAACGCATTCACCATTCCTTTAAAAGTATGTCGATCTGAACGGCACATGCACCATTTTGCTGAAAGTCGAATGCAATCGCTAATCCTGCGTTGGACGTCGACCTACACAATCTGCAAGTCTGTGTGGGTAATAACGCGGTCTTTCATCTGGATACTCAGATGTTTACTGCTTGCTAGATAATAGGCCGTATTCATGAAGAAGAGCATTTGCTTGTACTTCTAGAAATCGAAGCGTTTACTTCACATTCACATAAGCAAAAGGGAAGGTTTCATTTTTTTAGCATTTAAAAACACGAGCATTTACTTACAAACTGAAGGATTTGTTTCAAAAAAGTTGTAATATTAGTCCATATTTATAAAAATGGAGTATTTTCTTCAAAGGAAATAGTAGGAGGGAAAGGTAGAGCTCACAAGGAGAAGGTAGAAGGAAAAGCTTTTGCTTTATTTCGTATTCATAATATTTTCCTGTTCTTTGCAAGTAAATCCTCACGGAAAACAGGAAAAGTTATACAAGCTTTATCAAGGGTTCTTTGCCACCGATACGTGCAGTTACAGAGGCAAATGCGCATAGCATTGTTAATGTTAGGTTAGGTACTGATAACTTTGGAGGTTGTATTTGATTCAGCTGTGATAAAAATGGGAAGTGACGAGGAACTGTGAGACCAAGTGAATGCACAAGACACACCCGAGGAGCAGTCGAAGCGTAGGTTCATTGCCGAAAAGGTACGAAAATACCATGAAATTTCAGAAAAATCGCAATTTCCAGAGAAAAAAAAAACAATGAAGCACGCAAATGGGTCTCATGGATAAAAGGTAGCAAATGCTTTTATGAAGCAAAACATTCAAAGTATATGATTAAAAATTTGGAGTTTTTGCTTTACAACCGCAGTAAAAGCATTTGCTGCACTAAAAGCAGATACTTTAGATTATATGAATAAAGTCATACTTTTGATAAGGACCTGTAGCAAATGCTAAATTTTTCTGAAGGTACCTTCAGTGCATACTTCGCGTACGGGGAAGCAACATGTGTTTGGTAATAATGGCGTTTTTAAATAATTAAAGAACCGTAAAACGTTACAAGAGACGTCTGCAAACATTATCGAATGACTTCAGACACCTTTATCGTTTTAACGAAGCAAACGTACATTGGTTAGCCAATCATTTCTTTGGTGATGAAAACGAAACACGAGGTGCTGCATAATCATCGTTTATGAAGATTAAAGTATTTTTGCCTTATATTCTTACTTGGTATTTTTGCCAACGTTGGATTTTTGTTCCCATATATTGACTTCCAAAATTCCTGTTCCTATGATTTTCATTTTATTTGCTTGTTGTCAGTTTTATTTATATCTGCTTTCTGTTCGACTTTGATTTCATGTTACTGATTTTCTTGGATAATTGCTTTACGCCTATAGCTTTTCGGAAGACTGCCTGCCACTCCGCTTGTAGCTTTGTTAGCGCATTCCCTTTCGCTTTTTTAATAGTGGGTACTTGAGATTTTTCGGGTACGATGTTATAATTTTCGAGCAACTCTACAAACTTCACTTGATCGTTCTCTTCGCACATTCCTGTGTAAACTGGTCAAAAAGTGTGGCAAATGGTCTAAATAACGGAGCATGTGCTACGGAGCGAAAGCAAATCATTATTCATACGAAATGAAGCAAATGCTTTTTCTTCTACCTTTTGCTTAGGAGCATTTGCTTTTGCTTTTACTTTGTACTTCAAGCAAATGCTCCGTTTTTATTCATGACACCCATTGAAAAAGCTTCGAAAGAGAACAGACACCTTTATGGGCAAGACGTGAGCCGGGGTACCGTGCATCGATGTAATTTTCATCACACTACCCTTGAGCATTAATGCTAACGAAATTCGTCCCGTTTACATGTTCATCCTCAAATAGACGCGGCTTTTCGATTTCAACATGTGTACAATCGATAACTCCTATTGCAGTTAGAATTTTTTTTGCTCATTATCTAACTTTGGCTTCAATCACTTCATTTTCAGTCGATAGGAACTTGATCCAGTCAGAGGCCTTCTCCACAATGAAGCGAAGAGTGGTATCGACAATCCTGGAGATTGTAGGTTACGTACATCTCAGTTACTTACCTATACTGCTCTGGAAACCGTAAAAACATTTTAATTTTGTGTACTGGCGAAGCGCTCCTCTATTAGTTTCCAGATTTTCGCCAATGAAGTGGTCGGCTAACCACTGTAGGCTTACTTTCTCATACAGAAAGAGTGAGTGGCATGCGCAATTCTCCCGAAATAACCGAATCGCCGAATAACCGATAAAGTAGTACGTTAGCTGCGGAAGTTTACTGTACGATATGATAACGTGCGGTATTGACAGGTCTAAACCACTATGCGGCAATGAGAAAAGAACCGTGATGATTTTGATAGCAACAATACTTATTTTGTAGTTTATCATTGTACAAAAGGATCAGGTTTTCTTCCGTCAATTTTATTTGAAGTATTATCCAATAAAAGCTAGGTGTCTCCGGCAACAGCGTGTGATCATCACGGGACTGAACCATGGTAGTGAAATCTGAACTGTCATTCTTCGGGGATCCTTCATAACCTACTTTTTATTTTACTTGTGGTGTGATTTATTTTCGGTTTACTTGTTGCATGTAACATTTCTTGGACATTTCCGACCAAATCGATCATAATATGAGGTTAAATTAGTATCAAGTAGGTCCAATAATTGTTAATGTCAATTGTCGAATAACGTAACGATACACGTCACAGATTCCGGTTACAAAAACTGTACACAAACCACACGCTTATCCGTTATTCGAAGCACACTGCGCATGCTCAGAATAATGTTTTACAGATAGCGTCGTCCCAATTTTTAGTGGCTTAAACCTCTCTAATGTCCTAGATAACGTGGTAGTTTGTCTAGAAAAGTTAAAACACCAATTAAAAAAATAGAGTACGTGTTGTGGCTACTAGAGTATCTGACTGGTGAGTTTTCATGATCGTTTAATTTGTATGCTGTGCCAATAAAATGTTCACGGATGATATACGTATTACATATTATTTGTATTCCGTAAAATTAAAACTGATTAATACATCAATAGATTTTTTATTTCATCTCTCTAAAATACCTGATACTCCACTGTTTCACTTGCTGTTTATATCTTCTTTTTTATTTTAACTCTATTAACATTTTCCTTTTCTCTTGCATCAACATCTTTCACGAAGGTATTACAAAAAATGGTGAAAGCACACGCAACTTCATGCCCCGCTACCCCCCCAAGACTGAGGTCTGATACGCCCCTGATACGAAGAGATATTGTATACTTGCATCAAAATATATATTCTTCATCCAAGCGTTTTTTTGTATGCAAGTGGTCATAACCCAAAGCCCCTAAAGTTCAGTCTTCGGCCTCCAGTATGAAATTGTTTCTTGAGCTGGGTCTATCAGCTCATTTGTGTTTCGCATTCAGCCACTGCTTTATGGTAATTGGAAATCGAGTGACAGCTGCGACCTGTTTTTGATTGGAGAATAATTAACCTGTCACATTTATCAGGACGCTGTTGTACGGGTCTGTATATCCAAAACGTGCCTCCAGCAATAGTTCTGTCGCTCAGCAGCAGTTTGGTTTCGTCGTTTCGCTTTGAGGGGATCGCCTAAAAGCCGTAGGGTAGGATTGAAGTGTAGGCAATAGTCAAGGAATATTAGGATCAGTGGTGGGTGGTGAGTAATTACCATCGAGTTAGGGTACTAAGGATGCCATACTGGTCTCACAACCAACCATGCGTGCATCCCGCTACTTCGGATTATAATCTATCAAAGGGGGCATATACCTACGTCGGTGGATACCATTGACGTAACGTCGACGCCCTTATTTGCTGAGATAAAATGCATAGGCGCACGCTGTGAGATTTTGTATACGCCCTATTGGTAGTATACGATATTTAAAATGGATACATAATGTGGTGCTGCTAAAGATTGAAAAAATAAGTACCATAATAATAGCCGAGACTTTTTTTTTAGATTTCCGAATGATCCCATAAGGGACAATAAAATATGTAGAGAGGCTATTTTCACGAATCGATTGAGACGACTTAACTGACCTGATAGATAACAGCTGATCAGCCAGCATGCTTTTTTATACATGTCTATGTTTTTTTAGTAATTACTGAACAAAAATTGGGAGAAGGTTTAACTGTTGACTTGAATGTTTGTCGTTTGACGCGTTTGATGCTACGCACCTTTTCTTTAACTTTTTTTATACTACTATCGCCGGATAGCTCTTCCTCGAAACACAAAGAGTGTGGCGTTCGCGGATGACCTTGCTCTGGTAGCATCCACGAGAGACGAAAAAACTTTGATGCAAACGACAAACGAAGCGCTGAGGATAGATGAGTGGATGTCCAAACACCAACTTCAGCACGCACCAAGCAAAACTGAGGCGGTCGTTCTTCGGAGTTCTCTTAGAGGGGTGCAAATAGTACCCAGCAAATCGATAATGTACTTGGGGATTACCGTAGACAACGAACGATGTTTCAACGAACATATAAAGAGCACTGCGCTGAAAACAGAAGGAAAGTTATGTTATACGGAGCTACAGTATGGTATAAAGCGATGGAGAGGAAAAGGCACCAGCAAGCCGTAGCCAGGGTGCAAAGGAAGTCGCTGCTGAGGGTGGCCAGTGCGTATCGTACTGTCTCCACCAAAGCGCTGCAGGTTATAACAGCGATACCGCCACTACATTTGTTGGCCAAGGAGAGGAGACACATGTATATCGCGGAAGGTACTTTGCCAGAGCGGCGGAAGACCGCCAGGTAGAAAACAATGGACGAGTGGCAGGGGATCTGGTCCACAACGGAGGAGGCGCAGTGGACTAAGCGCCTGATTCCAAATATACGAGAATGGGCAGAGTGCAGACACAGGACAACCTGCTATTACCCAACACAGGCGTTGTTGGGCCACGGTCCTTTTCGGGTATATAGGAACAAAATAGGGCGATCGTTGTCGACATTGCGGCCAGAGCGACACAGTCGAGCACACCCTATTTGAGTCTGACAGATGGTCCGGTTACAGGCAGGAAGCGAGAGCGAATCTGCCTGAGGACCCGACCCCAGAGAACATGGTGCCTATAATGATATCGAGTCAGCAATGCTGGAAGATCGTACATGAGATGGTTCGAAGCATTCTAAAATCGAAAGAGGCAGAGGAACGTAAGGACATGTAGTAAGAAGGAGAAGAAAAGCATACTTAACTCATGTTGCACTGCGAAGAATATCGTTCACGATGATGCCCGGTGCAGATGGAGATTGAGCAGGGGTAAGAAAAGAGGGAATGGGTTTTAGCCGGTCGGGCCGTGGTGACATGTCGAATGGACGCATTTGCGTCTGTTGGAGATGACATCAGAGGACTCAAGCTGGTTCAACGTCGGGCGGGCAGACTCTCTTTCACACTTTCGGATGTGTGAGTGCTTCTGTCCATGCGATCAAGCCGATTTCCTAAACCCTCTATAATAAAAAAACTACTATCGCCATTTACCATCTGTATAAGTAATATTTTTATCTTCATTCTTACCACATTTAAAGCATGATCATCACCATTCAGTCTAGCCATACTTATATATTTATACTAGAAACCATCTGTCAATTACTCGTACTCAGCAGTACTTTCACAGAGGGTATATGTCAAGACTCATTCTGGGGTATTTTTAGTTATCACTAGCCAAATAGCTGTTCGCTGTTGGTCCGGCTGACAGTACAAACTATCAAATAAAAGGGTACAGGAACCATTTTTATATAGGAAAAATCCTCAGAGATATTCTGCTGATTGTTTAGTATGCTGTACTAGTACCTTTGTCACATTTTAATAGCTCTAACTTGAATATTTTGTTTCGATTCATTTTCGCTTATCGTGTTTGTTTTTCTCAATTTTTGCTTTTTTGTTGAAAATAATATGGTGTTATTTACTAGTTTTACGGATAATGGTTTTGGATACAAGATTGTCCTAGGTGTCCTGATTGTTATAAAAGGATTGTTCGGTTGTGAATTTTAATAAAGAAAAACAGCCCAAAAACAGTTATTATTTTTTGTTAAGGCAATAGTATAACAAGTCATTTCCCAATTATTATTTCAGATATTAACTAACAGCTGGTGCGATAAACCTATGGTCATACTATTGCATAGAACTAGTTTCTGCTTAATACTTACCCACCTATTTACTCGACATAAGTCATATGAAAATGTTCGCCAAGAGCTCAAGTGACTGCGATAAGACACTATGTACGATTGTAGGTATTCATAATTTTAGCATTAAAACTAGTGAAGTTGAGTCAACATTCGATGACAATCATTGTGACCCTGACTGTGTATATACTAGAAGTGATGAAAATCCATCGGTATGCACTTTTTCCCTGAATGTGGTTTACCAGATTAATAACCATTCAATATCAAAGTGATTTATTCATGACTTCTGATATGGCTTGTCATATTTCTGCAGTTTGGACATACCTAGTGTATCATCATTCTTCTGCAATAATCCGCAGAATGTTGCTGATGAGGTTGCTGAACTGGTTCATTATTTACTTTAATTTTGTGCACTTTAATTTCTGTAGTGAGGTTTTTTTTGTGAAATAATTATATTTATTTATTAATTTATTTATTTAAGGAAACATCTTAAAACACTTATACAGTAATTACATGTAAGAGTACAGTACAAAAGAGAGAGCCTAGAGCATATAACTCTACAATATTGTCAAAGCTTCTGATGAACAATTCAAGATTTTTATTAAGAAAATCTAAATCACTATATTTCACTGTAAATCTGTTAAATGTCTTGAGCATTAATGTAAGAGGTGAATAATCACTACCCGTGTGAAATACGCCAACATTTCTTTGCCTTAATGTAATCTTTGGTATTTTAAAACTTATAAAATCTATGTATGAGAAGTTCTTATATTTAGTACTATGTATGATATCATATATGGGTATATACCATTACTTTTGAGATACAAGAATCTGAGAAATATTTTCTGCACCTTGTCGATTAATTCCTTATGTTGGTTTGCCTGAGGAGATCAGATGATAGATGCATAATCCAAGACAGAACGAACCAGTGCATTGTACAGCAATATGATTGTATCAATCTTGATAAAATGTTTACTGTTTCTAATGATGAAGCCTAGACCTCGGTAAGCCTTATTTACAACAAACTCATAATGATTGTTAAATTTAAAAGATCTTTGGAAGTACACACCAAGGTCTTTAATACTATCCACTTGTTCTATTGTCTTATCATTTATAGTGCAATTATATTTTACTGGATTCAATTTACGAGTATAGAACATCAAATCAACATTTATCAATATTTAAAAACATATTGTTTTGAGACAGCCACCCTACAATACAATTTAAATCAGCCTGCAATAGATCACAGTCATTTTCATTAGAGATAACTCTAAACATTTTGAAATCATCTACATAGACCAAGCTATGGGAATGATGAACAACCCTTGGTAAACTATTTATAAACATGGTAAATAATATAGGACCCAAATTGCTACCTTGGGGAACTCCAGATGTTGCTCAGAAGCATTCAGACATGCAACCACCAACTTTCATTGATTGCGTTTTATTATTCAAGCATGACTGAATAAATTTATATGCACTTTTTAAAATCCAAATCCAGTGAGCTTCCTCAACAAAATGTGATGGTCCACTTTGTCAAAAGCTTTAGAACAATCAAACAATAATTGTACGTACTGAAAAAATTTGATACAAAGAAACATAGTATCTTTCCTTTACTTCTAAATATTTACTCATAAAGCTTCACTTTTTAATATTAACAGATATAACAGTTCAAAAATGTTCTTAAAGTGAGGAGCTTCTATTTCATGCCATGCTTGCGATATTTCTCACAGGAAAGCACGTAGGTGTGCTTTTTACCTTGCCAAATCCAATAGCAAAATGGAATTCTGCATTTTCATCCGTGCTTTCCGTGGAATTTCATATATCTTTCTGATAGACGAATCCGATTAGGAATCTTATTTCAGAGATTTCGTCTTCAAATATGCATACCAGGTTTGTTTATCACCCTTCAGCATATTACTTTTATGTGTTTATATTGTCAGTCAGTTTAGAGTACACACATCACAACATTATTGAACTTTTAAGGTCGATTTTATGGAAATGCATATTTAAGAAAGAATTCAACAAAGCTTTTCTATTGGATGTTATTTAGCAAACGCTTTCTATTGGGTATTGCGAGCTAGGTCAATAAATATCATCCAATAGTATTTTATCAATATTGAAAACAAAACGTCAAAGCTGGATGACACTTTTCATCGTATCGTAGATAAGCTTTATAACAAAACTATTGTTGTAACAAGTGCATATTTGTTGCAACATAGGGGATGAATGAAGTTTGCAGTTTGAGACAAAGTCAACGATCGAAATAAATATCTTTTCGAATGTTTGAAATTAGATCACAAATCCCAGTAATAAAGTCATCATCATAATCACAATGTCTTAACAGACATGTTGTGAACTCGTACAATGCATTTACTCATTTTACGAGTTTCTCTTGGGATATTTTTAAGATCTTTAATGCAGTAGTTTCCCATTTGCTTTCTGCATCCTAATGCCGTTGACCAGATGGTATCTACTGGATCATCCGCCTTTAGAGGCAATTTCTCACCCCAAGGACAAGAAGGTGTCCTGACTCTTCTCAACTCGTCCACCCGCAGCTGTTGGTTGAGAAGAGGTTACTTCTTATACCGACAGTAGTTCGGTTCCTTTTAGTCGCCTTTTACGACACTCATGCCTATTTGCACCAACTCTTCTAAGGAAGCCTTAAATGTTAAGCATCCTTAAATCATGCTTATGTAGAATATTTCATTGCACCAACATTTAAGGAATACTCAAAGTCTCCTTAAACCTCCCTTTATAAAGTGCTCGATTTTAGCGACTTAAACACGACTTAACTGCCTTTTGTATTTAATTATAGCATCATTGTGATCTGGTGCTGTCTTTTTATCGTGATTATGGAATATTTCGATTTTTTATATGATTATGTGGAAGTTGTCGATATCGTTGAGTGTGGGTGTGGAGTATGGAATTCCTGGGCGTATTTACCACAGGTCAAATTACTTTGAGGAGCTAGATGAATTAAGCTTTTTCAAAAGGTTAAGGCTTTACAAAAATACTGTGGCATCTATACTCATTTTTCTTTTTTTCTAATATACAAAAACGGTAGGGTTTAAGGAACACTGTGGTTTAAGGGTTTAAGGTTAACTTCAATACTTCAAACTTCAACCACCCTCCAATCCAACCCAAGGAACCGTGCAAACGATTGAAACTTAAGGTCATCTTAAATGTGGAGGTTTCCTTTGTTAATCGTTCCTTAAGTGAAAGCTGGAGCAACTGGGCATCAGGATATACGATGGGAGATACTCTAACCCAACCCCACACGGGGAAGTAATAAAGTACCTAAACAAATATGTTCTGAGGCGATTCTTTCTGTAGCATGCTAGGTGGCCGAGTGGCATAGTGGTCGAAATCGTATCGCTTGGTATCGCTGTATTCGTGTATGGTGTTGGTTCGAGACCCAGCCCGTGCAACGACTTTTTTTTATCCAAAATATTCATTGATGTGCTTTTTACTCATGTTACACACATTTTTTTGTATCATCGACATAAAAATGTTTTTGAATCAAATTTTATTAGACATTTTACTAGACATATTGCAAAAGCTAAGTACCGGAGTCGGTGGAGAATTCAGTCAGTGGAAGTGAAGTCTATCCATCAATATCAATCGCCAATTGCTCTGATAGCGGTATCAAAATGAAATTATTCCAAAAAAGTATAATTATTCGTAATCTTTGTTATACTAGTAAAACATCTAATAACATTTGATTCAAAAACACATTTATATCTATGGTAACAAAAAAATGATATAATATGAGTAAAAAGCATACCAATGAATATTTTGGATAAAAAAAATTAAAAAAAAAGTCGTTGCACGGGGGGGGGTCTCGAACCAACACCACCCACGAATACAGCGATACTATCCGATACGATGTCGACCACTATGCCACTCGGTCACCCAGCATGCTACAGAAAGAATCGCCCCAGAACATATTTGTTTAGGTACTTTATTACTGGGATTTGTGATCTAATTTCAAACATTCAAAAAGATATTTATTTCGGTCGTTGACTTCGTCTCGAGCTGCAAACTTCATTCATCGCCTATGTTGCAACGAATATACATTTTAGTTACAACTATTACAAGTATTTTCACAAAGTACGTCACACAGGTTCGGGAGCCGTCGGCGTGTTTTCGGTACTGGATTCAAAAACCCATTTTTGTTTTGATATAACTTTTGAATTATTGCGAAAAAAAGAAAACAAAAACAGTTTTGTTGTGAAACTTATGTTTGATCTCTTCATTTATCACAAAAAGAATTATTCAAAACCCTAATTTTTTGTGATCATTATCATTTGGTAGAAGAAAAAACTAGCGAACAAATGTACAGTTCTTGCGGAATCTGATTGGTTGAAATTAGCAATTGCTAAAATCTTTGTTAAGCGAGAAGATGCAATTTTTCACCCATTTAGGATAGAAACTCAGACTGGAAAAGATACTAGGTGGTTTATAATGGTCGATTGTATATAAGGCATGTCATTTTTGACCCTTTTGAGGTAAACTTCAAGATAAATCAATAATTTTCAGAGTACTTTGACAGATGCATGTTCTTGAATGGGCTGCTCTGACTGGTCATAGCTTTTGTTAAAATGCGCCTGTTGATAAAATCGGCCCTAAATCCGACTTAAATGTGGACAATGAAAAAACTTATACCGCGAGGGGATACTCATTCGCTTAACCTGAGACATGGAAGTTTGTTGACAATTCCATACCACCAGTCTGCAACGTTCCAAAGATGTTTCACCTATAATGCCGCAAAACAGTATAATGCGATAGATAATACTTTGAAGTCTTTACCAGTCGACAGATTTAGAAAGAAAATGAAAAACATCTTGTTGGTAGCATAATGCTCAATCTCAAGTGATTTTTTTTCAGTGTTACTGTTAATACTGCTGCTTACAATATATATACATAAATTCCCTGTTAGCTTAGGTTTAGGTGTTAGTTTAGAATGTAGTTTTATATATGGGTTAAATGTAAGAATAGCCTTAGGCTAAATTTCGCCCAAATAGAGTCGTTAAGAATAAAAAAAAATAAATAAAAGAATCTTCCATCTATCAATTCCTTTCTTAATTCAGGAAACAAAGGTAAGTCACATGGAGTAATATCGGGACAGTAGGGGAGTGACCCAAAACTTCCACCCCTCCGTCCAGCCCTAATCAAGCAGCCGTTTGTGCTTTAATTTTGCAGTTAAGCGCATTCCAAGTATATTCCCTAATTACTGTATATCTTCTTGGAACATTGTGATTCTATATTTATAAAAAAAATCTTTACTTTACTTTACCAGCGCTTTTAAGGACGTTCGTTCGCTTCGCCTAGAGCAAAGCCTAGAGTCAAGTGAGTGCAATTCATTTATGAAATTTATTCGGGGATTAAGAAAAGCTGCAAAGTACAACCTTGCAATTATTTATAAATAGGGTACTTGCAGAGGTCGTGAAATCGTCTCGGGAGTATACATAGCGTAAAGAAAACCATATCAACAAGCAGTAGGTAACAAAAAACATGATTTTACTGACGGCCAAAAAAAGATATTTGCAAAATAAAATAAGGATATATTCAAAATTTTCCACGTGACTTAAAACAAGGGCTGACGTCACAGATATCTTATCGATATCGACAATCGATACTGCTACAGCGCAGGTCAGTGAGATTCAACTGCAAACTAGAGATGATCTGAATTCTTTAACAATGCGACTCAATTTATTGATACCTAAACATATTTGAAACAGGCAATTAACCCACTACCATTTTCGTTGCAATACATTTTTATATCTGATAGGTATCACAGTTCATACTGTTTGTGACCGAGATTCGCAACTAATCGAAGCCATCATTTTATCTCGGCGCATCCCATTATGAATGAATCCAAAGATAGAATCTAATTCAAGCCCATCTCTACAAAGTGAATTAGTAATCTAGCCACCGACTATAATCTAGTCTAACTTTTAAACTTTTGACTTTCGTACTTTTGTGTGTGAATGTGTTTTGTGGTTATCATGATCAATGTCAAAATGTTAGGTTAGCACTGGCTATCGATATCGAATATCAACACTATAGGATATCACTCACAATTTTTGGAATATCTCTCACAGCCGATTCCAAAAAACCAAAAAAGTGATTTTGTCATGTTTACTAGGCTCTAAGGAACGCGTAAACGACATAATATTTTTTCTGCAAGTACCCTGTTATTTATATAATTACCTAGTTCGTTATATTCTAAATTAGTTATTATTTTGATTCCATTATAATTACTTAATTAATGTGTCAACAGCACATTTTTCAGCATTGACGCCCTATGCCCTAGGCATCAGTGGTTCTCGGATAAGTCAAAAGATAATAGTCGGGGAGCTGACGGAAAATTTTCATGTATAATTATGCTGAGAATTTACAGTTTCTTGTAGATCAGTTTTTTTGTAGAGAAACGAAATAAACGTATGCTGGCTGACGCGACTCCGTGACCTAACATTTTGAGAGTACGCGTATCTCGCAAAAAAAGTGTGGGGTATTTTACTGAAGTTGAGAATTAGCAGATAGTTCATCACGAAAAAATATGTTAGCTGCAAACATGTGACTTAACATGTTAGTTGCGCGCATGGTCAGTTATGGAAAGTTGGAAAATCGGGCTATTTTACTGAAGTTAAAATTAATTTGTATGACAATTAATAGTATGAAAACTATAAAAATAATTGATCGATTAATGAGGATGCAGATTGTCTGTACCTTGGCGGTAGAGCACAAAACGTTTGGTAACAATTTCGGTGGAACATCGTACATCGGATTCGCTTCGAGTGCTTTTTGCCAATATTACATTATGGAGAGCCAGACAATTTGTTTCTCGTACCGCCAATACACTTTTGTACTTTCTCAAACTTAACTTACTGAATAATACCAGAATGAAAAAAGCAATGTGCCTACACTACAAAGGCGGGTAGGTGGATGAGTTGGTAGAAGCTATAGGCACATTGCTGTTTGCATTCTGTTCCTGTTTGTTTTATTTTTAATTCAGTTTTGTTTTATGTGTTTCATGGCGCTATATTTTATTACCGTTGGGAATATTTCACTAATTTCAGTTATGTTTTATCTAGTCAAATTATTATATCTGTTTTCATGCCAACGATGCGAACTCCGATTTTCTGTTGCCTGAGAATGACTCATTACAAGTCGAAACGTCGCACATAGAAAAATAAGGAGTTTTTCTTTGAATGACCTTTTATCCTACAAAAAGTAACACAAGGTCATCACAGTGGGTCAAAATCTTTTACAAGGCTATGTTTATAGTTTTAAAGACTGCTTATTTTTTTCACGGTTCCGGGTGACTACAGGAACAAACTTAATTAAGTTGCATCGATTAGAAAAAAATCTAAGGCGTCCTAGAATTAAATATGTTTGCTATCTTCTTCCAAGATTCATCTCACAGTCTTTTCAATATTAGAGATGAGCCTTAATATTTTGCGAGAAGGCCCAACTGCGATTTTGTCTATGCTTTATCTGTTTTTCGCCATTATTTGTCATATCATTCTGCCTCAGTAAAATAGTCCGATTTTTCCAGTTTCCCGTAGATAAACATGTGTGCAACTAAAATATTCTGTCACACAGATTTTGCAGCTAACATAAATTTTTGTGCTAAAATATACGCGCAATCTGAAAATCATAAACTAGGAGTCAGGACAAGCTAAAATAGACATTTTTTATCATCAACATCACAAAATCCTATACTGAAAATACCAGCCTCAGAAAAAAGGGTCTAGCGAAATTTGACGGCAGCTCCCCACCTATAACAAATCAACAAAGTAACCTAACCTAACTTTCTAAGAACCTAACCGACGTTGTATGACACCGTAGTATCATGGTATGACACTGTCAGTATGATTTTTGTGAAGATAGGGAAGACGCTGTTGTCAGATTGCAGTACGGTAAGAAACAATCCTAACTAACATGAATAAAATAATAAATAACAAATTGAAATGGTCGTCAACCCTAGTTTCTCAATGCAATAGTATAAACTACATATTCCAAAGAATATTCCTTAACAATACTTATTTTTTTGTCTACTCTTAAAATATGTTGATTCTACCGTTAAATACACGTTGTTCTCTCATAAGAGCCCATGTAAAAATTGTGATCTTCAATCTTTAATAACTTTCTGAAATGATCGATATCAGGCATTGATGTTCTTAGAGTAGATACCGGTGTGATTAGACTTATCAAAAATGAAAAAAAAATTCGTCTGCTAAACAGTTTCGTAAACGAACGTCCTTCTATTCTTCCCTCTATTGAATACTTAGAGACTTATAGTAATAAATAAAAGACCAATTTTCGTAGCATGTAACCATATCATTCAAAAACTATGAATTACATTGCAGTTGCCTCTTTCACTGCTGACAAATGTATTTTAGTAGGTATTTTGTTTGTAGTCTGAATTACTACTACATTAACTGTTTATAAGACTATAAGCCTCGAATGATCATTTAATTTTTTTAATCCCCTACACGACAGAATGTATGACTGTGTATACCAATTTTTTGGAAAAATTTCAAACGACGTTTATAATTTTCCCTGTATATCAAAAGCCACAAAATATTTCCCAATGTTTTTAGGCACCATAGACATGTACAGTAAAGCTTCATATATATTGCGTTTTACTCCTCAGTTATCGGCGTTCGACGTAATTTGGGTTAACAGGAAGGCTTTTTTCATGTCAGCAGTAATAATTTATACGCACCTCGATAAAAAAGTAATCCGCTTTTACCTGTTGGTTCCCTGTGCGGAAACATTTTTACGTCAGAATAGTAATGGATGATAGCGGACGTTTCTTGTTACTCGCTACGAAAGAAAACCAATTTTCTTTGTTCGAGTTTTTCTTTGCATTTCCACGTATCAGCAAGTTCGAATTGAATTTGTTGGAATCTAGTGGTATGCCTGGAGCTTTGTTTCCTACGCAGCTTTATGGAAGTACAATATTACAGCAGAGTAATCATATAGTTTGAAAAATATAGCTGGTATCCAAGTAAAGTGACGCAATCCAAAATTTAGTTATAGTCTTTTTAGGGTTAGGTCAGCAATAAAACAAAAACTTCTCATTATCCTTTATCCGTGGGATGTTTCGACTAATATTTAGTCATCATCAGGCATCGGAATGTCGAATTTTCCATCGTATTAAACAACGTGGCAAGAGTATCTCTAGATGTAGCTAAAGACGCTGCCCACAGTAATAAAATTCTATGAAAATTTTTATACAACACAGACAGGTAGGATTAAAATTTAATCAAAAAGCCATGAAAAATTGGGTACTGAATTCATTCGTCAATCATGGCCATAGGACACTAGCGCGCCGCGGTCAGATTTGTCCTAATCCCACCGGTCAGAAGCCCCCAAAATATTTTGGATAATAGGCAGGTATGTGGACACCAGCGCGCAGGGCGGCGAGGTAAACTTATGTCTTATAATTTTCACCGATTTTAATTCATTAGTAATGTTTTGCGATCTTGTTAATAGTTACTGAAGAATTTGTAGAACTCCAGTCAGAGGTATCGTTACACGACTGAAATGAATTACTCTTTTATATTATTAAATGCGAAATTTTGTTCGGAACATAAGATTAATAAGTTAATCTGATCATTATAATAGATGCAAATAAAGAAGTTGGTATTGTCAGCAGACCGAAATGCCTTTATGATACCCTAAACATTTTTAATTAATCAGAACGTGTTCTAATTTGTTACAAATTTGATCGCTTTCTTGACGATGTAAAAGAAAGTCCGAGAAATTTACCTTCACAGCTTGTTTTGTGGGAGCATCATGGTTGTGCTCATTATTTCTTTTAAGAACAATCTCTTCCGATTGATCGATCAGCAAAGATACTATGCATCCTCTTGCAGAGCATCTGTAGGCTACACCACGGGTGGTTTCTCTATCTCTTCGTAACGTATACTCTTCAAGGACTATTAATTTCTTTCCTTTCACACTTGACTTAGTCTCCATGATGAAAAAGTAGAACACAAACACATACTCACAAGCAGCAACTAAGGATTGCAAACTACTGAAATATTTTCATTATATACCTATAGAAGCCGGATAGTCATTTAAATAATCTAAGAAGTAACTGTAAGCTACCGCAAGTCATAAAAAGACAGATGAAAGTTCGCAAGAATCAAAGGAATTACCAAGCTTAATTTTCTTCCGGCGCGCAAGTGACCGGTGCCGATGAAGGCACCCTTTTTGTAAACAGGTAAAAATAAACCGCGCGCGCTCGTGACCGATCACCTCAATAATCTTCTGTGGAGTGCAGATGTATACTGTACCCAATTTTTCATCGTTTTTTAATTAGATTTTAATTATATGTGTCTGTGTTGTATGAAAATTTTCTTAGAATCTTATTACTGTGGGTAGTGTTTTTAGTTATATCTAACGATACTCTTGCATGTTGTTAAATACGATGAAAACTTTGACATTCTGATACCTGATGATAACTAAACCTTAGTCGAAACGTCGCACGGATAAATAATAATAAGAAGTTTTTGATTTGTTGCCGACCGAACCCTACAAAAATTACATCTAAGTTAATCACAGCAGGTAGAAATCGTTACGCAGTCCAAAATATTAAACTTTCAGGAGAGTTTAGATGTAAAACATGTTTATTACCGTAGAAAGTATAATCAATATAATCTGGGATAAATGAAATTCTTTGATAGCTAGCTGTGCCATGAATCGGTTTTGTTATTCCTGCGAGCTAGCTTCCAAAGACGACGTTCTGAAATCACAAAGACGCTGATCTATTACAAGCTCTCATAGGATAGGAAAATCGTTAGCAACAGAAAACAAAAGCTATTTCCTGGTACAGATGTCAAGCAGATACACTTGTTTCAAGTGAAGTTTAATTTCTGCACACACAGGTTCTTGGTGGATAGTTTCTGGCTAAATTATATTGTGGTAGATGTTTCTCAAAAACTCATGTCGTCAACAAACAGACATGCAATCGATGTATATTATTGGTTTTGGATTCAAGTAAAGTCTGTATGGCCATTATATAATTTATGTCTGTTCAGCAACCCCGAGATGTTTCTCAGCTGGGCGATAAACAAAGGGAATTGAATGTAGACAGAAATATCGCCAGGGAGACTTGTCATGGCATTGTTGAAGACAGGTAAAATAGGCACCAGGTACAGACAAAAGGGTCGACCCGAGGGAAGTAGAAGATAAATTGGTAGATCTGTCTCTCGAAAGAAATGAGAAAGATTACGAAAAATCTAGTCATCATCCAGATATAAGTTATATTTAAAGGATAATTTTGCTGCATTCTTTAAAGGCCTCTATTAAATTTATGATACAATAGATAATATCTTTAGAGGTAATGCACTCTGATATACATTGTATACCACAAGGATCAATGAGAAAACAGCCTAGTGCTATAATATAATAATGCAGTATTTATTAAAAGTGTTCACTAAGTATCTTCCAAAATACTCTCCATTCTGTTTTCACATCACAGGAAAAAAATGGAAATCACATGGAGCAAGGTCGATAGAGTAAGACCCCGTTTCACAATCGTTAGTTAACTAGTGGTTGAAAGGAAACTACATAGTGGTTAGCGAGTACGTCAAAAGCTCTGGTTATCTGTATCTGTAGAGTGGGGAGGGTGAGTGGTCCCACTGCACCTAGGCCACAACTGGCAGATTGTGCATCCTCCCAGGAAGTTGTTTTCTTAGGTCCATCCTGCCAATTGTAGGAAGGTGAACAAGTCGCTAGGGGACCTCTCCCTTATGTAGGCAGGTGTAGGCCAAGACTCGCGAAACGCTCTGTTTAACTAGTGAGTAAGTTAACCCAAGGAAAAAATATGGGTTACCTTGACGTTTGATATAATTAAACAATGACAGATAACCTTGCTTTGGAGGATATGAAACCATGCATTTTGACATTGACGTCTAAAACATCGATGGATTTGGTTATAGTCTGCTTGGCATACATTAAAAATACGAATAAGGGCCGGTTTCTCAATGTCCAGTTAAAGTGTCAGATAGGTATCTGCCAGATAGGGTTGCTATGGATACAACTGTCAGATAAGATTTACATGACTTCATCAGTTTAGCCTTCAATTGTTTAAACAATTTATCTAACAGTTGCTGTTATCCTGCAGATAAATATTTAACTGGACATTGAGAAACCGGTCCTAAGAAGTTAGATTTCGTTTTCAAAGGGTTAGGTTTCTTTGTTAAAGGGTTTACCGAAAACCACTGATTAGCAGAAGAAAACGCCAAGATACGGCAAAAGATTTCCTAAGGGGGACAACTTTTTAATCCTCTGCCCCTCAGGATCATTCCCTTAAAACCTTTAAATTACAAGGGGTATCAATTAATCTATTGTTTTAAAGGTATCTTAAGACCTTTATTTAGACGTTTGATTTTTTAAAATCGGTCGATTCTTTTTCAAGAAAATTAGAAAGATCTTTATACAGGGTGTCCCACGACGATTAAGACACGCAATATATCGGAACTGGGCAGTAGTAGGGTATTATAATTTTGGGGCTGTAAGTTAGAGCAAATATAGTATCTTTTCTTATTATTGTGTCACTCAATGAGGTACTTGTTTTTGGTTATGTGACGTCCGATTCAGAATTCTTAATGGGATACCCTGTATATTTGTGACTTTATGATTGTGTTCCTTCCGACAAAACAATTCTAACAAACTAGCACACTTGGCTTCTAAAGTGATTAATTCAAGAGCTACAGGTATTTAAAGGACTATACCACGACCATTGTGAAACACTACCAAAGTAATTTAACGGTAAGGGTACATGTTATAATCAATGGCAGTGCTACCATCTTTTAAGTACCTGTAGCTCTTGAACTAATCATTTTAGACCCCAAGTGTGCTAGTTTGTTGGAATTGTTTTATCGGGAGGAACACAAAAATTCACAAATATACAGGGTATTCTATTAAACATTTTGAATTGGACGTCACGTGACTAAAAACAAATACCTCATTAGGTGACACAATAATAAGAAAAGATACTATATCTGCTCTAATTTACACGCTAAAGATTATAATTCTCTACTATTGCCTAGTTCCGATATAATGCTTGTCTTAATCGTCGCGGGACACCCTGTATGTTTTAGTTTGCTGAAGTATAACAAAAACACACACTAAAATATTGATTTTTATTGTAACAGAATGAGACAACGCGTTACCAAATAATTGGATAAGGCGAAAAGGGCCCTTTAAGTTAATAACCTGCTAGATCTCCTGATTTGACGATATTACACCTTTTTCTACATATACGAGGCCATTTAAAATATATTGTGTTTAGTCGCCAATCTGAATGATTGGATGACCTTTGTCAACGCATCATCAAAAGTTGGCCTGATATCCCACAACATGCTTTTGCAACTGTCCGTCAGGAATTTGAACTTCGCGCATATCACTGTTTGGCCAATAATGGGCAACATGCAACATTTTGAACATACATTACAATAGAACGTGATATTTTCGTGTGTTTTTGTTCTATTTAAACAACTTACGATACATAAAGATTTTTCTAATTTTTTCGGAAACGAATGACCGATTTAAAAAAGTCAAACATCAAGATAAAGTACTTTGATATAGCTTTGAAACAAGATATTACGATACCCCTTGTCATTTAATTTCTACAAGGGGTAAAAGTAGTTTTTGGTTGAAAATTTGTCCCTCTTGATGTCTTTTTTGAAGTGTCTCGGCGTTTTTTCCTCAAATCAGTGGTTTTCGATAAATTTGTGGTGAGACACTTCAAATGAATTGCGGTGTATCTTAAGGATGTCGAATAGCAAAAAGTATAAAGATAAACATTTAATACAGTCTGGTTATGGAAAGCTGCGAGATATTACTAAAAAATATTACCCAGCCACTGACTTCTCAATGCAGGTTGACTAGGCAACATCTGCGAGTAAAGATTTTTTTAGTTGAAGTTGGTGAAAATCATGATTCACTCACTCCCCCCCCCCTACTCGCCAGACCTTGTTCCATGCAACTTTCATTTGTTTTCTGAAGGCCAAAAGAATTGAGAGAATACGAATCAAAAATAGTTTCTTAGAAGCTTATGATAAGTGTATAAAGCTACGGGATAAGTATACATTTTAAGTGAGAGAACTTTCACAGCTATATCTGATTATGATTTAGAAATGATTACATTCAATAATGACCGACATGAAAAACGTCTCTATAAGAAAAATGGGTGTTTCTGAATGACAGTGAAAATCAGACAAGGCAATCTATTTTTTGTGACATAAGACAAGAAAAAAACCAGTTCGGTCTCTAGATTGTTATGCGGTTCCTTTTCGTCTTGTTCGTGTTATTATTTCCAGCCACCCTAATAAATATATCGTGCTTGCTCCCTATCCAAGCCGAAAAAATTCGTAATAATTGTATTGCGTGATATATTCACTTAAGTTTTGATGAAAGTGAGGGAATATAAAAATGAAAAACAAACAGACAACAGCCGACAAATTCGTTTAAGGCAGTTCTCAGATACACAGAAAACTGATGGTTTTCTAATATGCTTGAGTGTCTTGGTGGAAATAGTGGACTGACAAATATTTAATTATTTAATAATAACAATAACAATAATAATGCTTATAGACCAAATCAACAAAGCCATACTCCAACCTAATAGGCTTTCCAAATTCCTCAGAGAAGGCATAACCGCATAACGTATATAAAACCCAAAAACACAGATAGCAAGAACACTGCCAACTACCGCCCAATCGATTGTCTAGCCAACTTATACAATATCGTCACCGCAACAATATTGAATTGATTGGACAACACTTAACGAACAAACAGGATGTAGAAAACAAAGCCAGGTTTGAAAAGAACAACTGATAATTATTGATAGTGGGATCAGGGAGCAAACTAGAAAAGAACATTCATACATGTTTCATAGAACACCCAATAGCTGGCTTACTAGAATTCCGTAAATATATAAAATAAACCCAGACCTTCGTCGTTTTCTTACAAGAACCATGGAAACATGGCGAACCAACATACACCTCGAAACTCACGACGGCCATATCCAAACCAAAGAGCTAAACATACGACGCGGTATCTTCCAGGGTGACTCTCAGTTCACTGTGATTCTGAATCTGTCTAAATCCGCTTTCCAATGCACTTAACAGCAGAAACTATGGGTTCAACATCAGACACCAGAAAGTAACTCAACACAAAGTCAATCACCCCCTCTACATGGACGGTATAAAACTAAATGCCGCCACTGACGTGCAACTGAAAAAATTACTTAGAACAACAGAAGCTTGTACGTCAGATGTCAGGATGGAGTTCGGAATGAGCAAATGCAAGGTGCTACACGTCAACAAAGGCAAATGGAAGAACCATCCCGAACAGGAAGTAGTAACTGGCCAGACGTTGGATAACATGGACAAAGACGAAACGTACAAGTACCTGGGTTTCAATCAGGGTGTTAAGATAGACCACACACAAGTCAAGGCACAACTACTAAGGCAAGAGTTTAGAGACCGCCTCATCAAGCTTCTTAAAGCAAAATTGAATTCTAGAACCCTTAAAAAAGCTATCAACACATTTGCAATACCAATGCTCACGTATTCTCTCTCTCTCTCTCTCACACACATGCAACTGTTGAGCCTTGACGAAAAGATAGACAAAACCTTCCCAGAATCTGTAATCTTCATTACTTGTTAGCACAGCGAGTCGATACATGTTACTGCGGAAACCATGCGAGGAAAAATACAAAATGCATAATAATAATCATATTCATTTAATTCGTTGGTTTTAAAAAGCCGAAGTTCAGCTATGATTCACCAGAATGGCTGGTTTTCCACTTAAACCCTAGTATAAAATTATGATTATATAGCTGCATTAGCTTCAAGGTTAATATCAGGCGCTCTTAGATACCACGGGTTGTTAAATACCTGCTTCTAAAACGACCTGAAAAAAGAGTAAGAGGTTCTCCATGTGATCGGCACAAGTGCGATATCTTTTATCTGGCATACCGATCAGGTTTATTCTCGCCGTTTTAAAGCAACTCTAAAACTTACCGGCACGAGTACAAACTATTTGAAACTAAACATCTAAATTAATACTGGGATCTATTGTATTCATAAAATTGATTAATATTACTTGTGCGATATTTCTATTTCTACTATGTACTCACTTTATCTCATATAGGTTGATTAATACATGTTTCTTCTTCATTCACTTACCTGAAACAAAAAATATATTACAGAAATAATAACCTAACTAGTTATTATACTCATAATTGGAGTCCTGAATATTTTTTGTGATAAATGGAAAGATCGTATAGCGAGTTTTATAGCAAAACTATTTTTTAATTTTTTCGACACGCTGACAGCTCCCGAACAAATTTAATTAAAATCATGGGCGAAAGTCGAGCGTTTAACGCAAATCAGACGAGGTTCCATCCAGAAGTGAATAAATTTTTAATGACTATGTTAGGGAAATTTCCAAACCAACCTATTTATTGTAGGGTTGAAAAAAATGATCTAATCTGCACACATAAAAATAAAATCTCGGACGAACAATATATGTATATGTAATGTCATTCAAGTATAGCTACCATATCTTCCTATATGCGTAAAGCTGTAGTAATGTTAAACCAAGAATATGATATCTTTCTTCATATAGGGCTATGGTGAGCAAATATGTTCAATTCAAAACTGAGAAAGTCTTGAAAGTAAGAATGTCGAATTCTTGAATCAAACACATGATTATATTGAAAACAAAGTAATGAATATATAAGAATATTTGAAGCATTACGCAGTCTTGGCGCAAACAGCTCAAGATTTTGATCTACTTGGAGGAGGCATTTAAGGGAATCAATATATGAATTGGACAATTTTCCTCTATATAGTAATTTTCCAAATTCATGTTGAAAAATGCCTGTTATTATAAAATATGGAGAACATGTACCTGTACTTTTGAAATAGATGAATATGTTATGTCGTATAACCAACTGATCAATAATTATTTCATGAGCATATAGCAATATAACATCACAAACACAGATCAAGTTATTAGTTGTTTGAAAATAGGGAGTTTTCCGACCGATGAAAGTGATGTCGAATTTAACGAAAATCCCCGTTAACGTCATTTACTATTGACTAACCACTGCTGGACAAGAATGACTTTGGACCAGTAAAAAAACACATTTGACGTTTCAATTGTTGTCTTCAGGTATAACCTTTAAAGTTCTATCAACCCCATTATCTTATTGATTATACCTGAAGTATTTTAAAATATTGTTGGAAAAGGTCACCCACTCGTTTCCTTTTACAGAAGAATGTTGACTACTTAGATAAGGAAAGAGAGGGGATACCGCACGCCCATTTGATGCTATATGGATTAGCTGATACCGAAAATGAATAGCTGTCAAAATGCTGGTGGAAAACTGACGGTAGTGTCAAGGTGGTGTTTTTTGCGATATTTAACGTTTTTAAGACCAATAATTGTGAAATATTGTGGTGAGCGTAATGGTGGGGTGTGCAGCTTACCGTTGTAAAAGCCACAGCAGCAGGAAGGAGCCAGGAATTACTTTACACAGGTAAATTTATGATCTTATTTTTTTGGTGTATCCGAAATTCATGCAAATATCTCGATATCTAGTTCAAAGATATATGTGTATCCGAAATATAATTTGGAATGTACCACTAACATGCGAATCATAATGTTCTGAGCACGTAAAGTCTAAAAATTATGTTTTTAAGGGATTTTTTGGTTCAAATACAATCAGTTTTCCAGTGGCGTATCTATTATAGCTTACATTTTGAATAGAAATATTATGACTTTGCATTGTAATATATAATATACCAACACCCTTATACAAGGTGTGCATTTTAAGGGTGGCCTTTATTTGTAGTTGTATGAATAATAAAATTAATTTTCTTTCTTCCTCGACAGGTTTCCTAAAGATCTTCCTAGACATGATTTATGGATCAAAAATATGAGGATCGAAGGTTGGAAGCCTACAAGCAACGATAGGCTTTGTTCTAAGCATTTTAAACAGAATTTCCTTCATCAAACAAATCAAAAAGTATATCTTCTGAAAGGAGCCGTCCCCACCATATTTGACGAGCTTCCGGAATACTTACGTCCAAAAATTGTAAGTTATAATTCCTAGCTTACATTGTCTACGCTTAATCAATATTAAAATAATAAACATCCTAGGACTATGACAGATGGATAGATGGATAGATGGATAGATGGATAGATGGATAGATGGATAGATGGATAGATGGATAGATGGATAGATGGATAGATGGATAGATGGATAGATGGATAGATGGATAGATGGATAGATGGATAGATGGATAGATGGATAGATGGATAGATGGATAGATGGATAGATGGATAGATGGATAGATGGATAGATGGATAGATGGATAGATGGATAGATGGATAGATGGATAGATGGATAGATGGATAGATGGATAGATGGATAGATGGATAGATGGTTAGATGGATAGATGGATAGATGGATAGATGGATAGATGGGTAGATGGATAGATGGATAGATGGATAGATGGATAGATGGATAGATGGATAGATGGATAGATGGATAGATGGATAGATGGATAGATGGATAGATGGATAGATGGATAGATGGATAGATGGATAGATGGATAGATGGATAGATGGATAGATGGATAGTTGGATAGATGGATAGATGGATAGATGGATAGATGGATAGATGGATAGATGGATAGATGGATAGATGGATAGTTGGATAGATGGATAGATAGATAGATAGATATACTTTATAGTCTAAGAATTTACAAGATTCTTATTGACAAAGCTATATAATAACAAACAAAACTTTTGGGATATTCACTAAAACCTGTGAGGAGGAAGTTTGTTATAAATCTTCACTCCATTGTATATAATTGGATCATTAATGAGTTATGATTTGGGTGTGATATTAATTTAAAATCATTCTTATGCCTTATGCCTATATTCTATATTTATGGTCTCAAATTTCGTTTTATATTTGAGTATTAGTGATGACGTTTCCAAAATAAACAGTGCAATAAAGTAAGGAGAAATACGATTACGAATGGCTGAATAACCATTTAAAAATTGATAGCTATGAAAATCAAAAGGCAGCTAACCTCAAAGATGTAATAATTTCTTGTGTTACAGTTACATTATTAAACAACTATATTTAGGTGTGTTTACTCGATACGAAATCAAAACAAAATGTTACTGTCACTTTTCCTATAAGATTCAGTCACTCATTCACATCTACTTAAATCATAAATTAATTTGTTCTGTCTTTCTTTCGGAAATAATGTTTCAAACATTGTCTAATATACAGCTCTGTTATTTTAGGAAAAAGAAAGAAAAAGACCCCGTGAACGTGATGTTCATCCAGAACCATCGCCATCAACCTCAGCTCTGGCTGCACAGGACGACTCTCCCCGGAAAAAGAAACTTAGAAGAGAACTGCTGCTGCAAAAAGATAAGAATAAGGAAAAAACGAAAAAAATCCGTGCCCTTGGTCAGTCACTGAAAAGAGCACACAAAAAAGTAGCCTCTTTAAAAATAATTGCTGAGGAATTAGAGCGACAAAATTTACTATCTCAAGAAAATTTAGTTTTAGTTCAAAATATGAGCAAGGTTAATATAGAAATATTGAACAGAAAAATGGGGAGAAATGTTCAATATTCACCTGAACTTAGGAAATTTGCCCTGACATTAAATTTTTTTTTCACCAAAGGCATACAACTATGTGAGAGATGTTTTTGACACTTGTCTCCCGCATAGCAAAACTATTGCTAAATGGTTTCAGAATGTGGATGCTGAGCCTGGTTTTACCAAGGAATCAATAAATACCTTAATAAATAAGATTCAATCATCTGACAGACCAATAATTTGTTCATTAATTATCGATGAAATAGCCATACGGAAACATTTAGAATGGGATGGAAAAAAATTCCATGGTTATGTGAACTATGGTACAAATTTAAACGATGACTCTAATGCTTTAGCCAACGAAGCTTTTGTTATAATGTTGGTTTGCATCAATGGAACTTGGAAATTACCTGTCGGTTACTTTCTTACAGATTCTTTGAATGGCAGTCAAAAACATTCAATTGTATCTCAATGCATCCATCTGATTGAAGATACGGGAGCCAAAGTTATGTCAATCACATTCGATGGTGCTCCATCTAATACCGCTATGTGTCATAACTTTGGATTCCTATTTAACATTTCAAATATACAGACAAGTTTCAGAGTTACAGATCACAATGTGTATATTTTTTATGATCCATGTCATATGATAAAACTTGTTCGCAATGCATTTGGTGAAAAGAAAATCCTAATTGATTGTGATAACAATTTTATTCAATGGAAATACATAGCGCTTCTAGAGAAGCTGCAAACTAGCGAGGGCTTACATTTAGGGAATAAGTTACGTCGCGCTCATATTATTTTTGTCAAACAAAAAATGAAGGTTCGGCTTGCAGTTCAGTTACTTAGTGCATCAGTAGCCGATGCTATTGAGTATTGCGAAAAAAAGCTGAATCTTGAGGATTTTAAAGGTAGTCAGGCAACAGTTAAATTGATTAGAATTGTAAATAGCATTTTCGATATTTTAAACAGCAGAAACCTAGTAGCACCAGGTTATAAAAAAGCATTATGTCAAAAAAATATAGATCGATCTGCGGAATTTATCAATAGTGCAATTTTTTATCTTTCAAAGTTGAAATTATCTAATAATGAGCAAGTAATCATGTCTAACAGAAAAACTGGGTTTATTGGATTAATAATTTCATTATCAAGTTCTTTAGGATTGTACAAAGAACTTATTTCTGAGAGAAAAACATTACTGTACCTTCCGTTGTATAAGATTAGTCAAGATCATTTAGAATTATTCTTTTCGTCAATTAGATCAAGAGGTGGCTGGAATAATAACCCAACCGCTCGACAGTTTCTAGCTGCTTACAAAAGGCTTCTGGTTCGAGCAGAAATTAGAGAGGGCGGTATGGGTAACTGTATTCCATTAGATCAAATCCCTATTCTAAGTAGTTCTACAAAAAATGTAAGGTCTGAAGATGTAATTAATAGTAGTTTATCGAACCATAGTTTAATAGACATAAATGAGCCTTCTGATGATCTAGAAACTATTTGGAAGGATCATGACTACATCATGAATGCACCTGTGATAAGTGAATGTTCATCCCAAATTGTGCAATATATTGTTGGTTATGTTTCGCACCAATTACAAAAAACAATAAAATGTGAAACATGTGTCACAGCATTGATTGGTACTAGAGATCGGTTTCTCAATTCCCTAATTGAATTTAAAAGCCACGGCGGTCTGACTTACCCATCAAATGATGTTATCAAGATATGTTTGAAATCGGAACATTTTCTGAGAGATAATGAAAATTGTATTCACACCAAACATTTTGTACCTTTGCTGATAAGCAAAATAATATCAAGTTTTCTAGGCACCCCTATTTTCAGCTGCTTAGAACGTCACGTATTAGAAAATGATGTAAATCATATATATTTTTTAATAAAAGCTGTATGCACAAAATACTTAAATATCAGAATCCATTTTATTGTAAAATCTCGATCACAACAGGACAATCCAGTTCGGAGCCAATTAACAAAAATGATTCTGTTTAAAGGGCAGTAAAATATTGGTAGTTTTTGACCTTCATGACTGTAATATTGACTGCCATCAATTGTAGGAGCAAGCGAAATGCCACGTTCCTACAAAAAATTTATTTTTGTTGAAGCACACAATACTGAGTTTCACCCAAACTTCCCCATAAGTAAATACATAACTGCAATAAATTAGAACTTACTGGAAGCAAGGGGTTAAGTGATAAAATAGAGTTGTAATTTCTATGTAAGTTATAGGACCTCACCTATATTGAATGAATTGTTCGTTTTTATTTACTAGCTAATCTAGGGGTCATTTTCTAATTTTGTAAATGTTTTGATTTTGGATAAGATTAAAGGACCTTTGTATTTCTAGCCCAAAACTTACTTTATTTCATGTCTGAGATAATTTTTATGTTTAACCCTCCAGCTTTTTCATTAATTATTGCCACCGTCGCAAAAAGAAGTTAAGTATAAAAAAGCCTCGTTGGAGTAATTAAAAATACTGCTCTTCAGTACACACTACAAACAGCAAGTAACAGCGTAACAGCAAGTAGATTTTTTCACTGCATATGGGGACTTCGAGATTGAAGGCATCAAATTCCTCAATCTCGTAAGCTAATCTATAATAACAAAAATGTTTTATTGCTGCTTCTGTTTACAGTATGTAATAGACAGTATTTTATATATAAACATAATGTCAATAAATATAAATATACTATAGGTATTATGTGTTCTTTAATAATAAAAAATTGATTTACTACAAACTACAAGCAGTTTTTTTCTTTCTGGGTAGAAGTATAATCGTGTCTTTCATCAGCCATATACTGCAAATGAACATAACATGTTCATGACTGAATAAAATATATACATTATCAATTTTTATATATTATTGGCCACAAAACAGCAGTCGAATGAAAATCACGGTTACGGTAATGTTAGTCACTTAAATTTTAATTGTGGATGGCGAAATTGGCCATATAGAAACCCTGAATAACAATATTTCATTAAATTTTATTTGAAAAAGATTATTTCTACAAATAGCTCAACCATAACGTTAATCCCATTAGTTACGCCACTGGGAATAGCGCTTTGGTGCCATTTGGTATCAGAAATGTCAGTCGCGGGTTCCGTCCTCTCTCTTTCCTTGTCTAAGGTTGACTACCATAAAAGATTTGAGGTTAAATTCTAAGGGGTGGCACTTAGACAAGGAAAGAGAGAGGACGGAACCCGCGACTGACATTTCTGATACCAAATGGCACCAAAGCGCTATTCCCAGTGGCGTAACTAATGGGATTAACGTTATGGTTGAGCTATTTGTAGAAATAATCTTTTTCAAATAAAATTTAATGAAATATTATTATTCAGGGTTTCTATATGGCCAATTTCGCCATCCACAATTAAAATTTAAGTGACTAACATTACCGTAACCGTGATTTTCATTCGACTGCTGTTTTGTGGCCAATAATATATAAAAATTGATAATGTATATATTTTATTCAGTCATGAACATGTTATGTTCATTTGCAGTATATGACTGATGAAAGACACGATTATACTTCTACCCAGAAAGAAAAAAACTGCTTGTAGTTTGTAGTAAATCAATTTTTTATTATTAAAGAACACATAATACCTATAGTATATTTATATTTATTGACATTATGTTTATATATAAAATACTGTCTATTACATACTGTAAACAGAAGCAGCAATAAAACATTTTTATTATTATAGATTAGCTTACGAGATTGAGGAATTTGATGCCTTCAATCTCGAAGTCCCCATATGCAGTAAAAAAATCTACTTGCTGTTACGCTGTTACTTGCTGTTTGTAGTGTGTAATGAAGAGCAGTATTTTTAATTACTCCAACGAGGCTTTTTTATACTTAACTTCTTTTTGCGACGGTGGCAATAATTAATGAAAAAGCTGGAGGGTTAAACATAAAAATTGTCTCAGACATGAAATAAAGTAAGTTTTGGGCTAGAAATACAAAGGTCCTTTAATCTTATCCAAAATCAAAACATTTACAAAATTAGAAAATGACCCCTAGATTAGCTAGTAGTAAATAAAAACGAATAATTTATTCAATATAGGTGAGGTCCTATAACTTGCATAGAAATTACAACTCTATTTTATCACTTAACCCCTTGCTTCCAGTAAGTTCTAATTTATTGCAGTTATGTATTTACTTATGGGGAAGTTTGGGTGAAACTCAGTATTGTGTGCTTCAACAAAAATATAATTTTTTGTAGGAACGTGCCATTTTGCTTGCTCCTACAATTGATGGCAGTCAATATTACAGTCATGAAGGTCAAAAACTACCAATATTTTACTGCCCTTTCAACATTTTTGTTAATTGGCTCCGAACTGGATTGTCCTGTTGTGATCGAGATTTTACAATAAAATGGATTCTGATATTTAAGTATTTTGTGCATACAGCTTTTATTAAAAAATATATATGATTTACATCATTTTCTAATACGTGACGTTCTAAGCAGCTGAAAATAGGGGTGCCTAGAAAACTTGATATTATTTTGCTTATCAGCATTGGTACAAAATGTTTGGTGTGAATACAATTTTCATTAACTCTCAGAAAATGTTCCGATTTCAAACATATCTTGATAACATCATTTGATGGGTAAGTCAGACCGCCGTGGCTTTTAAATTCAATTAGGGAATTGAGAAACGGATCTCTAGTACCAATCAATGCTGTGACACATGTTTCACATTTTATTGTTTTTTGTAATTGGTGCGAAACATAACGAGCAATATATTGCACAATTTGGGATGAACATTCACTTATCACAGGTGCATTCATGATGTAGTCATGATCCTTCCAAATAGTTTCTAGATCATCAGAAGGCTCATTTATGTCTATTAAACTATGGTTCGGTAAACTACTATTAATTACGTCTTCAGACCTTACATTTTTTGTAGAACTACTTAGAATAGGGATTTGATCTAATGGAATACAGTTACCCATACCGCCCTCTCTAATTTCTGCTCGAACCAGAAGCCTTTTGTAAGCAGCTAGAAACTGTCGAGCGGTTGGGTTATTATTCCAGCCACCTCTTGATCTAATTGACGAAAAGAATAATTCTAAATGATCTTGACTAATCTTATACAACGGAAGGTACAGTAATGTTTTTCTCTCAGAAACAAGTTCTTTGTACAATCCTAAAGAACTTGATAATGAAATTATTAATCCAATAAACCCAGTTTTTCTGTTAGACATGATTACTTGCTCATTATTAGATAATTTCAACTCTGAAGGATAAAAAATTGCACTATTGATAAATTCCGCAGGTCGATCTATATTTTTTTGACATAATGCTTTTTTATAACCTGGTGCTACTAGGTTTCTTCTGTTTAAAATATCGAAAATGCTATTTACAATTCTAATAAATTTAACTGTTGCCTGACTACCTTTAAAATCCTCAAGATTCAGCTTTTTTTCGCAATACTCAATAGCATCGGCTACTGATGCACTAAGTAACTGAACTGCAAGCCGAACCTTCATTTTTTGTTTGAAAAAAATAATATGAGCGCGACGTAACTTATTCCCTAAATGTAAGCCCTCGCTAGTTTGCAGCTTCTCGAGAAGCGCTATGTATTTCCATTGAATAAAATTGTTATCACAATCAATTAGGATTTTCTTTTCACCAAATGCATTGCGAACAAGTTTTATCATATGACATGAAACTGAACTTGTCTGTATATTTGAAATGTTAAATAAGAATCCAAAGTTATGACACATAGCGGTATTAGATGGAGCACCATCGAATGTGATTGACATAACTTTGGCTCCCGTATCTTCAATCAGATGGATGCATTGAGATACAATTGAATGTTTTTGACTGCCATTCAAAGAATCTGTAAGAAAGTAACCGACAGGTAATTTCCAAGTTCTATTGATGCAAACCAACATTATAACAAAAGCTTCTTTGGCTAAAGCAGTAGAGTCATCGTTTAAATTTGTACCACAGTTCACATAACCATGGAATTTTTTTCCATCCCATTCTAAATGTTTCCGTATGGCTATTTCATCGATAATTAATGAACAAATTATTGGTCTGTCAGATGATTGAACCTTATTTCTTAAGGTATTTATTGATTCCTTGGTAAAACCAGGCTCAGCATCCACATTCTGAAACCATTTAGCAATAGTTTTGCTATGCGGGAGACAAGTGTCAAAAACATCTCTCACATAGTTGTATGCCTTTGGTGAAAAAAAAAGTAATGTCAGGGCAAATTTCCTAAGTTCAGGTGAATATTGAACATTTCTCCCCATTTTTCTGTTCAATATTTCTATATTAACCTTGCTCATATTTAGAACTAAAACTAAATTTTCTTGAGATAGTAAATTTTGTCGCTCTAATTCCTCAGCAATTATTTTTAAAGAGGCTACTTTTTTGTGTGCTCTTTTCAGTGACTGACCAAGGGCACGGATTTTTTTCGTTTTTTCCTTATTCTTATCTTTTTGCAGCAGCAGTTCTCTTCTAAGTTTCTTTTTCCGGGGAGAGTCGTCCTGTGCAGCCAGAGCTGAGGTTGATGGCGATGGTTCTGGATGAACATCACGTTCACGGGGTCTTTTTCTTTCTTTTGCCTAAAATAACAGAGCTGTATATTAGACAATGTTTGAAACATTATTTCCGAAAGAAAGACGGAACAAATTAATTTATGATTTAAGTAGATGTGAATGAGTGACTGAATCTTATAGGAAAAGTGACAGTAACATTTTGTTTTGATTTCGTATCGAGTAAACACACCTAAATATAGTTGTTTAATAATGTAACTGTAATACAAGAAATTATTACATTTTTGAGGTTAGCTGCCTTTTGATTTTCATAGCTATCAATTTTTAAATGGTTATTCAGCCATTCGCAATCGTATTTCTCCTTACTTTATTGCACTGTTTATTTTGGAAACGTCATCACTAATACTCAAATATAAAACCAAATTTGAGACCATAAATATAGAATATAGGCATAAGGCATAAGAATGATTTTAAATTAATATCACACCCAAATCATAACTCATTAATGATCCAATTATATACAATAGAGTGAAGATTTATAACAAACTTCCTCCTCACAGGTTTTAGTGAATATCCCAAAAGTTTTGTTTGTTATTATATAGCTTTGTCAATAAGAATCTTGTAAATTCTTAGACTATAAAGTATATCTATCTATCTATCTATCCATCTATCCATCTATCCAACTATCCATCTATCCATCTATCCATCTATCCATCTATCCATCTATCCATCTATCCATCTATCCATCTATCATAATCCTAGGATGTTTATTATTTTAATATTGATTAAGCGTAGACAATGTAAGCTAGGAATTATAACTTACAATTTTTGGACGTAAGTATTCCGGAAGCTCGTCACATATGGTGGGGACTGCTCCTTTCAGAAGATATACTGTTTCATGAGGGAAATTCTGTTCAAAATGCTTAGAACAAAGCCTATCGTTGCTTGTAGGCTTCCAACCTTCGATCCTCATATTTTTGATCCATAAATCATGTCTAGGAAGATCTTTAGGAAACCTGTCGAGGAAGAAAGAAAATTAATTTTATTATTCATACAACTACAAATAAAGGCCACCCTTGAAATGCACACCTTGTATAAGGGTATTGGTATATTATATATTACAATGCAAAGTCATAATATTTCTATTCAAAATGTAAGCTATAATAGATACGCCACTGGAAAACTGATTGTATTTGAACCAAAAAATCCCTTAAAAACATAATTTTTAGACTTTACGTGCTCAAAAACATTATGATTCGCATGTTAGTGGTACATTCCAAATTATATTTCGGATACACATATATCTTTGAACTAGATATCGAGATATTTGCATGAATTTCGGATACACCAAAAAAATAAGATCATAAATTTACCTGTGAAAAGTGATTCCTGGCTCCTTCCTGCTGCTGTGGCTTTTACAATGGTAAGCTGCACACCCCACCATTACGCTCACCACAATATTTCACAATTATTGGTCTTAAAAACGTTAAATATCGCAAAAAACACCACCTTGACACTACCGTCAGTTTTCCACCAACATTTTGACAGCTATTCATTTTCGGTATCAGCTAATCCATATAGCATCAAATGGGCGTGCGGTATCCCCTCTCTTTCCTTATCTAAGGGGTGGCAAGTGCAACTTAGCATAGAAATGTAAAACCCTCTATCATCTGCAAAGCATTTTCTGTTCTATGTCAAACGTAATGTCAAAAATCGTTATCCATATTTAACGTAAATAATGGAGCGTCTTTACGGTTATTGGAAATCGTTCACCCATTTAGTACGGGTACTTGTTACTGCGCATACTTATAATGACGATAGCCACGAAATTCGTTATTCTTGGTGGTCCAAAAGTTTCTTATTGTCCAAGATTATACTTTCAACGGTACTTCACCGTTCTCAAGCTGTCTGTATTCTTGATCGAACTAATAGGAGCTAGTTGGAAAATATTATATCCCTACAGAGATTTTATGAGGTATTTGATCGAAGGGTATTACATTTTAGTTGCGAAGAAAATTTTATTCTTGGTCAGAGCATATTTTTGTAGAATGTGTATTGAAACCAAGCATATATCCTTTCGGTTCAAATTAACCATAATGTCCAAATCAAGCCAATTTTCTTTGAGCGACAACAGATGTTCTTGTCGCAAGTTCATCTTTACAAGGTTATCAGAATTCTTGTAATCATAAATTTCACTTTTAGGCCCGATTTTATCAAGAGGCGCATTTTAACAAAGGCTTCGACCAATCAGAGTAGCCCACTCAAGAACATGCATCTGCGAAAGTTCTCTGAAAACTATCGATTTCTCTTGAAGTTTACCTCAAAATGGTGAAAAATGACATGCTTTACTTACAATCGACCATTATGAATCAACTAGTATCTTTTTCAGTCTGATTTTTCATCCTAAATGGGTGAAAGATTGCATGCTCTTGTTTTAACAAAGAGCTTAGCAATTGCTAATCTGAACTAATCAAATTCCACAAAATCGGTATGTTTGATCACTGGATTGTTGGTCTATCAAATGATAATGATGACAAAAATTAGGGTTTTGAGTATTTTTTTTTGTGACAAATGGAAAGAGCAAATATAGGTTTTACAACAAAACTGTTTTTGTTTTCTTTTTTTCGCAATAATTCAAAAGTTATATCAAAATAAAAATGGGTTTTTGAATCCAGTACCGAAAACACGCCGACGGCTCCCGAACCCGTGTTACGTACTTCGTGAAAATACTTGTAACAGTTGTAACTAAAATGCATATTTGTTGCAACATAGGCGATGAATGAAGTTTGCAGCTCAAGTCGAAGTCAACGATCGAAATAAATATCTTTTTGAATGTTTGAAATTCAAATTAGATCACAAATCCCAGTAATAAAGTACCTAATCAAATATGTTTCGTTCATTTTAATACCACTATCAGAGCAATTGGCGATTGATATTGACGGATAAACTTCACTTCCACTAACTGAATTCTCCACCGCCTCCGGTACTTAGCTTTTGCAATATGTCAAGTAAAATGTCTAATAAAATTTGATTCAAAAACATATTTATGTCGATGGTACAAAAAAATGTGTGTAACATGAGTAAAAAACATATCAATGTATATTTTGGTTAAAAAAAATAAAAAAAAGGTAGTTGCACGAGCTGGGTCTCGAACCAACACCAGCTACGAGCACAGGGATTCGTGGCGACCACTATACCGCTAGGCCACCCACCATTTTGATTTTGATCGTAGATCGTAGACTTTATCTCGAACTGGAAACTTCATTCATCGCCTATGCTGCAACAAATATACACTTTGTACAACAATAGTTTTGCTTACAACTTATATACGATATGATGAAAAGTGTCATCCAGCTTTGGCGTTTTCTTTTCAATATTGATAAAATACTATTGGATGATATTTATTAACCTAGCCCGCAATACCCAATAGAAAGCTTTTGCTAAATAACATCCAATAGAAAAGCTTTGTCAAATTCATGGTTAAATATGCATGTTGCTAAAATTGAGCCTTAGTGTGTGCCTTCCTTCCGGTTAGATTACTCAAAAATGTAGAACGTGGCCAGGTTGTAGACAATTTAAAAAAAAAGTTAGCGCATTGAAATCGCCACCACAATATTGTGGTGTCGAGCTATTTATTACCGACCCTGTATTTGAGATGCCACCACCTTGTATCTTATAGTTGCTCGAAGTGGCATCGAATTTCAAACTCACTGAATTTGAAGGCAAAACTTCGTTCCAACTATTCCGATTACCGCGCACCCCAAACTGTGTTGTGAAATAGCTTTCGTCTCCGATACACAATCGTTTTGACGTCACCTTGAGCGGGTTCACAAAGGAATGTATTATGGAAGGAGTGTCAAAAGAGACTGCGTAACAAGGGGAGCGCGGAATATCAGAGCACACCCAACTTGAAAGCTTTCAACGCGCCAGAGTGATATTTTTGGGTTGCCCACGTCACAGGCCCACTTCCTGATATATTTTATGCAGGACATAGCCCCTGCCTAAATTATGATTCGCACCGTTTCTAACACAAGACAAAATTAACAAAGCAGACTCGCAAATCTGTACCTCAGAAGCAAAGTACATTAAGTCAAAATCGCAAAGAGCTGAACATAATATTTTGATGAGATATTTCTCAAACTATGCGATGGTGGTTTTAGATTGTATCATGTTTTTTACTTCCCGCACCGATAGGTGAGGGGAGTATTGTGATCGCGAAAATTTTCGATTTTTACATAATATACTTTTTGGGCGTTTTATGATGCCTACACAACGAAAATCCACGTCACTCATTTCCGACGGTCTGTCTGTCGGTCTGTCTGTCTGTCTGTCTGTTGGCGTTTTTCTAGCCTCCAAATCTCAGTAACCGCTGCATGGATTTTGATGAAATTTGGGTAGCGATATGGCGTGGGGTCGTAGAAGGTAAAAAAAAAAGAAAAATTTCAATTGTCCCTCAAACTCCGTTTCCAGGCGTTATAGGGATTCCTGATGATTTTCTACTTTTTTTGGGTGGGGATGAAATTGGGGTGGTTTGGGGGGTGGGGGGTTGTAAAGCTGAACATTTTGTTGTAATCATAATAGGCTGTCCACTGACCTGAGAGAGAAAGACCTAGCAGTATAATATACTTTTTTAGGTCCATCCGAACATTGCCTTGTATATTACAGGAACCAAGGGAATTTTCCGATGTATACATACGAGTATTGCTTTAGATCGTTCTGTATTTTATAATGTGGAAACTACTGAATTGATGTTCATGAAATTTCGGCTTTGGCGAGGATGGAAAATGCGTCTGATTTTTAGAAATCGTCTCAGTAGCGGCGCAGTAATATTAAAAAAAAAACAAAAGTATGAAAACAGCTCAAACTTCATTTTTAGGCGTTTTAGGGATTCTTGATCATTTTCTACTTTTTTTGGTTGGGGCTGAAGTTGGAGTGGTTTGGGAGTGGGGGGTTGTAAAACTCAAAAATGTGTTGTATTCATGATAGATTGTCCATTGACCTGTGAAAGAAGTACCTAGTAGAATAAAACACTTTTTTTGCGGTCGGGCGAGCGATGATTTGGTTGCGAGGGCATCTAGACTATAGCTTCATGCTATGGGAAAATAATAAAACTGGTATCATCGGAATGTGTGGGAAGTACTGAATCAATCGACTTGACTACATTTTTTTTCTTCCCTCACCGATAGGTGAAGGGAGTATTGTTATAGCCAAAATATTAGATTTTGTCTTAATACACTTTTTAGGTATTTTATGATGTCTACATAACGAAAATCCACGTTCATTTCTTTCGGTTGTCTGTCTGTCGGTCTGTCGGTCTGCCTGTCTGTCTGTCTGTCTGTATGTCTGTCTGTCGATCTGTCTGTCGGTCTGCACCATAAACAATAGGCATTAGTAAAGTTGTAGTATATCTTTTTATTAATTTTTATGTAACAAAGCACTACAGCTCTATTTTACCTCTATTCCTTAATTGGAAATCTATAAAATAAAGGAGGAGAGATGCAGTGTACCAAATTTAAACCATCTGATAGGAGAATAATACTTTCAGATCGATGCGGCAGCCCTGGGATGTAGGACCGACTTAAAATACCTCTTTGATGTGCTAAAAGCTTCCCTTATATTTCAGCGCATCTCTTATTACGTAGTTTCCGTCACCATCACCCCCTTCTGAAATTAACGGATCGAAACATGATCACTTATATAGTGTGACTTATATTCACCAAGTATGTAATTGAAAAATATAACATCATTAAAATATATAAGAGATATAAAAAATATTTGTTGTAAAGGGCCAGACTAAAAAAATAGGAAAGAATTTACTTGAGTAAATTCAAACGGCGCTCTCACTGTGGAATTTGTTGGTATAAAAATTTAAAGTTTTTTTAACCGGAAGCGATATTGATAGAAGCGGATTTTACCGGACTAATTTTTTCATGCGAATCTGTATTTAGTTTTTCTCTAGCGCCTGTATTTGGATGGACGGACAAAATATACAGGGTTAGCGGTCCGAATTCGACGCCTCTAATCAGCGTTTCGCTGAATCTCATCTCTCAAAATGAATCTCATTCGATAGAAAAACATAAACTAGTGGTAAACGTTTTCTAAATTACGTTTCATGTCAAGGCAAAAAAGTTGTTAAAAGAGAATAATTATGCAGTTCTCTTGGGATATCTTTAAGATCTTTAATGCAGTGGTTTTACAATTGCTTCCTGCATCCTTATGCCGTTGACCAGATGGTATCAACTGTTTCAACCGCCCTTAGGGGCAATTTCTCACCCCAAGGACAAGAAGGTGTCCTGACTCTTCTCAACTCGTCCACCCAAAGCTGTTGCTTGAGAAGAGGTTACTGTTTATACCGACAGTAGTTCGGTTCCTTTTAGTCGCCTTTTACGACACGCAGGATATACGATGGGAGATATTCTAACGCGCCTCCACACGGGTAAGCGATAATACATGGTGTTTCCTAAAAAAATGGCTGTACTTCATAGCCCTAAGTAAAGTAGTTTAGAAGCTATGATGGTTTGAATATGGCCCTTTATTGTCTAATTCGGGAGATGAGAAGGCAACTAAATAAAACATTTAGTGGTCACCAAATTGATATTGGGAAAAAAAGAAACAAAACTTACAACCATTGTTCGAAATACTCTCCTTGGTGTTGCAGACATGCTTTTACTGATACATGTTGTGTCGAGCGACTGATCATCGCTTTGTCATTCCGTAATTCTTTTTCGACTTGAATAATTTTGCTAATAAGCTCCTCGGGTGTAATTGGCATGCCGACATAAACTTTCTGTTTCATTGTACCGCGCAAGAAAAAATCAAGTGGGGTCAAGTCCGGTGAACGCGGTGGCCAAGCGATTCTTCCACTGCGTCCAATCAACGGCGAATATCTTCATTTTAATTAGCAAAATTATACGAGTGGGAAATGAATTACGGAATGACAAAGCGACGATCAGTCGGGCTACGCAACATGCGTCAGTACAACAGCATGTCTGCAACACCAAAGAGCACATTTCGAACAATGGTTGTAACATTTGTTTCTTTTTTTCCCCAAAACAAATGACGTGACCACTAAGTATTTTGTTTCATTGCCTTCTCAACTGCCGGATTAGACAATAAAGGGTCATATACAAACCATCATAGTTTCTAAACTACTTTATTAAGGGCTAAGACGTACAGCGATTTTTTAAAAAATGAAAGGAATGAAAAAAATGTAGTCTAATAGCTTAGATTTTTTGAAAAAACTAAAATTAAAAAAAAAATACAAAATTATTGTCTTTTTACATTTTTTTTGCCCTGGTATGAAATCAGATTTGGAAAATGTTTACCATCAGTTTATGGTGTACGTCTTTCGCTACCGAATGACACTTATTTGGTGTCTGTAGAACCTCTACTTGGGTAGCTATGGATAAATTCACTCGTGCATCAATTAAACAAAAAACCAAATGGCGGCCATTTTATTATGGTGGGAGAAAAACTACTTTTGAGGGGTGATTTGTTGATAAAAATTAACGTTTTTTATCCACCTATAAAGGCTACGGTACCGATGAATGGACACATTGTATATCAGAAATAAGTATTTGTTAAATTGTTGTTGTCCTGTGTTTTCATTTCTGGATAGATAATTTACTGGGCACACGCCCACCCACATGCCTAAGTTTCATGCAGTCCTTCTGAGGTGTTGGTTGGTGGCTCAATAACCTAATCCTTGGTAACCTAGGGATTAGCGATCAAGTTGCCAAATAATGATATTTCTTACAGTATCTTTAGTTTCCTATTACAACTATCATACTCATTGTGTAGAGTAAAGACGATCCTATTTTACACTCCTGGACAAAATTATCGCACCCCTGGTTATTTTTGTAAGAATATCTACATAACAGTAAACATTAAATAAAATAGCTATTTGTTTTTGCTGTTAAGGAAAGCAGAACTGGATAAAAGCAATGTTTACGCTTTCTCTTGGCGTAGAAGGTCAAATTCTTCGGAATTATTGAAATTCCTTATTTTGAATTTTTCCTTACAGGGACCTAAGGTAGCCAACGAATTCGAATAGGTTAGAAGAAGTAAACAAGGTTTTTGTTTGTGCCCACGATCCTCGCGGCAGCTGGCAGGTAAGAATCCTAAAGATAACAGCACTCATGTAGAGGCATAATAAAAATAACTACTTTGTTTTGGTTGATTGTTTGGGGTTAATTGTTATAATTTTGAATGAATTTTGGGCTTTAACAGTGCATAAACGTTAAATGACTATTTTACACAATCCCACAAAAATTTAAATCCCGCAGATTTTTGTAAAAAATAATATCGTGTTTGTGAACAAAGTAAATAATAACAACGGGATCTTGGTCACACTCACATGCCTGTTAGAGCATGGGCGTTGCTTTTTCTAACCTATTCGAATTCGCTGTAGGCAACGGTTTCAGTCGTACTTCGTACTGTTTGAGGTGATATTACAGTTGTGAAACATAAACCATTCTCGTGATTCAGTATGGATATACCATCACGACATCTAACTGAAAATCAAGCGGTCCAAGCAATAAATTTAGTTGGAGAGGATCGAAGTGCACATTATGTAGCTGGCGTTTTAGACATGCATAACACAAATGTTATAAGAGCTGTGGAGCGTTTTCGGGAGACCGGAGCTTACACAAGAAGACCAGAACAAGGACGTCATAGGAGTACTTCTCAAAGAGATGACAATTTTGTGCACCTTAATGTTCTAAGAAACACATCTACCAGCTGTAAAGTAAACGATTTGCTTAGGGAAGTACGAATTGCCCATATTTCACATCGTGCGGTTAGGAGACGTCTCTATGCAGAGAACCTAAGTAACAGAAGGCCCCTCTCCTCACCTGACAACACTGTGTGAGTCGTTTAAGATTTGCAAGACAATACAGAGGTGGACTGTAAATGACTGGAGGCGCGTCTTGTTTACAGACGAGATGAGAATTGGTTTACCATCACCAGACGTTCGTTCTAGAATATGGAGAAGAGGCGGTAAACGATTTTTCCCAAGCATGCATATCTCAAAGTTAGCCATTTGCTGGAGGATGTCGTACGTTTTGGGGAGGCATCGCCTGCGATGCGTGTACGGAGTTAGTGCCTCTCCTTAGATCTGCCCTTAATCCAGATATATGTTGGAGGCTCTTGAAGCACATGTAGTTCCATTTGCGCCATTCATAGAAGCGGATTTCTTACTAAGGCGTGATTATGCTAGGCCTCATGTGACTTGGAGGTTATTCAATATCTTCATGACGTGGGAATTACCACTTTAGACTGGCCCCCAGGCAGCCCTGACATGAATCCCATAGAAAATGCCTGGAACATGTTAAAAAGGCGTATTCGGCAAAGAAATCCTCTTTCCCGAACATTAGCTGAACTGGAACAGGCTGCGCGTGGGGAGTGGGAAAATATGCCACAGGAAAGTTTCCAAAATTTGATAAGAGAAATTCCGCGAAGACTTCAAGCGATTATGGCAGCTCGAGGTGGCATCATGCGACATTAATAAAGCATTATGGCTGTTCTTGGGGCTAATGTTTTTTTTTGTATCGAAGTTGAAGTGAATGAAAATCGATTTTTTTCCTACAAATGAATTTAGTTAAATCTTGATTCTTATTTGCTAATCAATAATGCATACCTAACAATGCTGGTTGTTCAATTTTTTTATTTCTCTAAAAAACAAATCTCTAAAAGCCAAGCGGTGGTGTGATAATTTTTTCCAGGAGTGTATATTGGGTTCTGACCCCCAAAGGTGTCGTCTAAGGCTCGGCTGTCAAACGGTTGAAAAGCGAGAGAATGATCCATTAAAAAAGTTTCCGGAAAGGAAGAGGCAGCGACGAAAAAAGACAAAATTGAGGAAACAAAATTACGTTTTGATTAATTAGGGCAGTCAGCAGCGATGCCCTTAGAGCGAAATTGCAACGAAGGCCGATCGGGCAGCAGCTCTTTCATCGGGTGACTGATGATGTGTCACCGACGCGACGGCTACGGAGATCAATAACTGTCATTCGCTTACGAGAACGAGATACTTTCAGTCATGATCCATCATTTACAATTACACGGACGTATATATGATAAAATGGGAAATAAAGTCGCACTTTAGTTAAGCTGCCAACTCAGTCTGCTTTTATAGTGAGGCGGTGAGCTATACCTAGCTACTACAGTTGATACCACCAACGGCATGCAGATATCTAAGCGGATTGGGCATTAGATGGAGAATTAAAGACACTTTTGCCGGCTACAGACGATCACTTTTAACTTACAGTTTTCACTGAACACTATATACTGTCAGTAAAAGCTGACGTTCGTTCTGTCTACATACGTTCAGTTTTAACTGACGATGAATCAGTTTCCATGTCGCCAGTTTATTCAGATGCCCCAGCTATGTGTGGTCTTTTGTTGATTTTAAATAATGAGAAAAGGACAAATAAACGTAAAGAATGGTGCAAAGAATGGTTGAGAAAAAATGGAGTCAAGTTGATTGACTCAGTACCTTCCACACATAGCAGTTGCCACCAAATCATCGCCCGCCTGTCGTCAAAAAACATCCAACACAAAAACTAGTAGATAGTTTCCTAAATATCTCCGTAGGAATTAAAAGGACACAATTCAGCTTCAACTGGACGAAACGAAACAGTCAAGAACCCCCAATTTGCTTAAAAACGAATTTTGAGCTATTTTTATATTTTTAGTTTTTTATTATTACTGCCCCGCCATTGACGCGATATTTGAAAATCATTCGCATTTTTTATCTTTGCCGCGGTAACGATACTGTGTCTAAATTTCATTAAAATCAATTCCACAATTTCCATGTTACTAAATTCAGAACGATCTGAAGTAATACTCGTATGTATACATCAGACAATACTAAGTCCCTTGATTTCTGTAATAGCCAAGGAAATGTTCGGATGGACCTAACAAACGTCTATTATGCCGCTAGGTCTTTCTTTCACAGGTCAATGGACAGCCTATTATGAATGGAATACATTTTTGAGTTTGACAACCCCCCACCCCCTAACCACCCCAATTTCACCCCCACTCAAAAAAAGTAAAAAATTATCAGGAACCCCTAAAACGTCTAAAAGCAAAGTTTGAGCTATTTTTATATTTTTAGTTTTTTCATTACTGCTGCGCCGCCACTGACACGATTTTTCCAAAAACATACGCGTTTTCCATCCTCGCCGCGGCAGTAATACTGTGTCAAAATTTCATTAAAATCCATTCGATAATTTTCGCGTTACGCAATGTAGAACGATCTAAAACAACACTCGGATGTATACATCACAACTTCTAAGTCCCTTAGTTTCTACTATAAGCAAGGCAATGTTCGGATGGACCAAAAAAAGTGTATTATGCCGCTAGGTCTTTCATTCACAGGTCACTGGACAGCCCATTATGAATACAACAAATTTTTCAGTTTTACAACCACCTCAAATTCACCCCCACCCAAAAAAAAAGTAGAAAATGATCAGGAACCCCTAAAACGCCTAAAAACGAAGTTTGAGGACTATTTGAAATTTTTCGTTTTTTGCTAATTACTCCACCCCCCGTACAACGATTTCCAAAATTATCAGAGCATTACCTACTACGACACCAAAACATGTAGCTGCCCAAATTTCATCACAATCCATGCAGGGGTTACTAAGATTACGACGTTAGAAAAACAGACAGACAGACCGACAGACAGACAGACCGACGGAAATGAATGACGTGGATTTTCGTCATGTAGACGCCCAAAAAGCGTATTAACTCAAAATCGAAAATTTTCGCGATCACAATACTCCCTTCACCTATCGGTGTGGGAAGTAAAAGGGCTGCTTATTCACATGTTAAGTTATTAACAGAATTTAAAATATTTCCAAAGGATTAGCACAACTATCTCAGAACGAGTCCCGAAACGAGTGATTACCTGCATCTGCATCTCTCGTAACCTCCATTATTAATAACAACAAAATACGAGTAGAAGACTGCAGTTGACAGACTATTGTCTCAGAACCAGAACTGATACAAATCACATACACATTAACTAAACAGTTCCGTCACTTCAGTTAAAATTATCGTTTCTACAGTACAATATCAGTTTTAACTGACACCAAGAAAACTGTCAGTTTTTATGGAACACACGGTCAGTTTTTACTGACAGTTTATAGTGTTCAGTGAAAACTGTCAGTTAAAAGTGATCGTCTGTAGCCGGCATTACTCACATCTTATGCGTACACTAATCTTGATACAATCTTCAAACCTGTAATAGGTTTTATAGAAGTGCGCGTGACAGCTGCAATGATTTTGCTCAGCTTATACGAGGCATAATAGAGGTAATAATGCCAAAAATTGATGTTATTTATTGCTTGCCTGAATATACAATGAACCTACAACCAGAGTTTCTTTCAGACGATTTGCTCGGAGCGGGGGGGGATTTTGAAGTTGGGGCGGGTTGAGTACTTCAATATAGATTAAGCGATATAATCTGTAATTCATGTTCATTACATTCTTTTGAAGAGGAGTAGCTAGTAGAGTAATAAATAATGGAAAAATAACTAAAATAAAGACAAATAGGGAGAACAATGATTTAATTACCTATAGTTTACATTTACAAAAGTCTTATTCTTCGAGGTTTTTTCTGGCATACACATCAACAACTTTTTCTAAACACTCTTCTTCTGGAGTGTCTGGTCTTTCGATGCTGGTCATTATACAATGCATTAAGGTTCCTGGTAGCGTTCTATTTCTTTGAAAATCCCCTTTTCCTTTTCACCCCATCCTCACTTCTCAAAAGGAACCACCCTCACCTATCGGTGTGAGAAGTAAAAACATTTAGTCTTCTTACTTTTATTTCTGCAGGAAGCTGCAGCTAGAGCCAATACGTGTGCTCGACAGCATATGTAGAGGACTTCTTTGTTTGCTTTCTCTGATAGTTTTCCTCTTACAGCACTAATGTTTCCAGCCATATTGGAAGCCATAAAATCCAAGAGCTACTATACTCTATGCGATGTTGCGAATGACATCTAATAGTCAGTTCTTCCCCGGGGGACCGCTAGCACTACTCCGCCCCCCCTGAGAGATGCCTGAAAGAAACACTGCCTACGACCTCAAAATCCTCTTCCGTGACGTAGCTGTTGATTTGCTGACGTGAGCTGGATAAGTTAGAAGAGGAGGTAGGGAGAGAAGGAACGCATTTTAGCCGGTAGGGTCCTGCGTCGGTACTCTGTAACTTAGAAACGTGTCTTTATGCACTATGTACAATGGGATCGGGTGGCCTCGTAAATATGTCAGCGTAGTCACTTTGTGGCAGGCACCCGAAACTTCCCGATTGTCATGGTGATAGAAACACGTCTCTATCTCTTAAGTTACAGAGTACCGACGCTGGTGACATGTGACACTCAAGCTGGTTTAACGTCGGATAGGCAGACTCTCTCTCCTTCTCACTTCCGGGTGTGCAAGACCTTCTGTCTCTTTGCGATCAAGCCGATTTCCTCAACCCTCTATAATACAAAAAGCATCACTATACGTCAAAATCTGTATTATCTCAAATTCTAAGTTCTCTACTAGCTAAAATGAAGCCTGTGTCTGAGTAATTGTTTTCACTGTGGCACACAATTTTCTATGAGCACGAAACTACAGTAAAGGTTAATCCTCTCCTCATCCTTTCCGCCGAATTACTGATGATGTGTCACCGATAGTTATGGGTAAACTGTCACTGTTTGCCAGAACGGGATACTTTCAATCATGATCGATCATTCTTGTCAGTTACAATTACGGACACATATGATAAAAAAGACCCCGCACTACGTTAGCTTATAAAATTCTATAAATATATTTTTAATGAGGTTTGTGACGTATATCCAACATATATAATACAAATAAGAGTGATGAAGGCTTAAGGAAGTTTTCCTAGACAAGTTAAATAGTACATAGTTGAAAATATACTCGGCTAAGTTGACAGGGAACATAACGTGGGATTCAGTAATTTAAAATTAGTTTCTACTGCTGGAATTGGAAAAGTATATGGTCTGTTAACATTTTCATTCCGGTTGTAGCAGACTAATCATCAAAGAAAAATAAAAAATTAGAAGAGTTGTCTAAATTTCGCCTGGGTGGCCATTAATCATTTCCCAACATGCAGGTGCGAAAACTTGAAAGCGCTGAAGATATTAGGAAGGAGAGTAGTGTTGGTGTAATAAATTATAATCCAAGGAACTTTTCCCATCCAGTCAAGCAACCTTATCAACCTTCTTACCAATTTCTCCGCCACCCATGCATCCATTTTCAAAGCACTAGACGCATTACCTACTGTGACCCCAAGGCATATTGCTGTGTAATAAATTATGATTCATGGAACTTTTTCCATTCAGTCAAACAACCTTAACCTTATCAACCTTTTTACCAATTTCTCCGCCACCAGTGCATCCATTTTGAAAATTCTAGCAGCATTACCCACTGTGACCCCAAAGCATATTGCTGTGGGGTCGCAAACCGACGGAAATAAGTGACGTGGATTTTTGTTAAGTAGACATCATAAAACGCCCCAAAATCACACAATCAAAAATTCTTGCGATGACAATGCTTGCCTATCTCCTATTTATGTGATAAGAAAAATGTAGGAAACTATCAGGAATCTCCAACTCGACTAAAAATGATGTTTGAGCTGCTCTATATTTATATTTTTAGTTTTTTTATTATTGCTCCGCCACCACTGGTACGATTTTAAAAATCCACATGAGTTTTCCATCCCCACCACGGTAATAATACTGTGTCAAAATTTCATCAACGTCAATTCAATAATTTCCAGGATACACAATGCTGAACGTTGTAAAACAATACTAGTATGTACATATCTGTAAATGCAGTCCCTTGGTTCCTGTAATAGGCAAGGCAACGCTCAGATGGATCTGAAAAAGTAAATTTTGTGAAAAAAACTGTATAGGCCAGGCGACAGGGGTTTTTAGACAGCGAAAGATCGGAAAGAAATTAAATTTGGAGGGGTGATTGCCACTCCAGGGGAGATGATTTATGTATAAGGAGAACAAAACTCTGCATAATCCTGGTTTTCACATTTTTCGTGTGGAGTTGGGGGTTGGTTTTTGATTTTCACTAAAATCAGAATATTATGGCGTATTAAGTCGAAGAACGCTATCAAAAAGATCTATAACACTTTTTCTCCTGAGAGAATAACATTTCTCACATCATATCAAATAACACATTTGGGCTTAACAAAGTACACATCCCTACCTACTATCGATAATAGCCAATAGTTATAAGTCCTTCAATAGTATTTTGAGCGCAAAAGGTCGGAAGGAAATTAAACTTGGTGGAATAGTCATTGGTCTGTATGTACATCTAAGTTTGCAGCCTCGGGGGGTCGTCGCTCGAGAGCTGGGGGGAGGGGGGGTGCTTCACAACGATTCTGGTAGCTGCGGATAGTAAATAGATGAGAAAATATCATTCTTACACAAAAAGAAAAATGTTGCTCGATTTTTTTAATGAAGTTCTCCATCTTAATCCGCGATGAAATTCTGATTTCAGTGAAAATCGCAAACTTAGGTGTGGGTTCAAGAGATTAATGACTACCATCTCACCAAATTTTATTACTTTCAACCTTTTGCTGTCAAAAAACCTTTTTGATGACGTAGCGATTGGACCAGTTCGGATGGACCTAAAAAAGTGGACAGCCTAATATGAATACATTTTGCAGTTTTACAAACTGCCACCTCTTAACCAATTCAATTTCACTTCCACCCCAAAAAAGTGAAAAACGACCAGGAACCACAAGACACCTGGAAACGAAGTTTGAGGATTATTTGAATTTTTTTGCTTTTTTTTTCAATTACTCCGCCGCCCATGCACTGACCCCACAACACATCACTGTCCAAATTTCATCACAACTCATGTAACGGTTACTGAGATTAGGGGGCTAGAAAAACGCCAACAGACAGACAAATTGACTGACCTACAAAAATGAATGACATGAATTTTCGTTATGTATATAATCATAAATAGTCAAAAAGTGTATTATGTCACAATAGAAAGTTATGGCGATCACAATACTCCCCTCACCTTTTGTCTCCAGATAAAACATGATCAAGTAATCCAACAAAGAGGTAAATCGAATGAAATCTTTTCGTTACAAAAAGTTTACCTTTTGTACTTCTATTATAAAGTTCAACTTCAGGATGACTCAAGTTGCCATTCGTACAAAGACGTTACTTTGAAATACTCGAGTTTCCCGATTCTTGCTAATATCAGGTTTGGCGACGGAACAAATTAAATAACTATTTCTGCAGTTAGAAGTTTAAATTACTTGTGAAGTATATTTAAGAAAAGTGCACCTCCAACTGGGATTATCCTTGTTGGAGTAGCATCTCGTAAATGTCGTGTAGTAGCTTGTATTAAATTGCCGCAGTCAACATGGGGCGCGAAGCCTGATTAATTGTATTTAAACTTCGTAATCAAAAGGCAAAGATGTTCTTCTGGCAAACAGCAGCTTAAGATAATACATCAGGGCCGTACTCGGATTTGTACACACATAGAAATAAATTCTTGCATAAAGAATATATACTTTTATTCAAGTGTACCGTATTCCTATACGCGCAAGGCTGTAATAGTTCTAAGCCTGGAATAACATATTTTTGGTGACGATATAGGGTTAGTTCTATATCTTCAATTCAAAGCTAGGAAAGTCATGTAAGTAAAAATGTCGATATCATAAATCCTGCATAATGATAATCTTGAAAACAAAACAATGAGTGTGCCACCTGTAAGAATATCATACATCGACTAAAGAATTTTATAATCGTGGCGTAGCATAATTTATTTATTTATCGACTTTATTTGGGCGAAATTTAATCTAAGGCTATTATTACATTTACCATTAGTGAAATGACCCGCTTTAAACCATTACCTTCAGTATATCTGTTGTTGAGAATTTCCAGACCTTTCGCTCCTTGTCCCAATTTTTCACAATTTTACCCTATTTTCCCGTTTTTACGAGTTTTCCAGGTTGTTAAGACTATTACAGACTTATCCCAATTTTAGCTGGTTATTTCTATTTCTACACAATTTCCCCAACTTTTCAGATAATTCGCGATTTCTTGCGATTCAGTTCCGATTTTTCCCAGTTTCTGTAATTTTTTAACGATGTCCATATTTTTCCAAATTGTTCCCAGCATCTTCAGTTTTTTCTAGATTCTTTTTGGTTTTATTATTTTTTCCGGCCATCTTTCAAACATGTTCCAATTTCTACCCGATTTTCTCTGTTTTTCCTTGGTTTTTATTGACTTCTTAAATTGTTCACGACATTGCCAAGTTTTTAACGATATTCCACGAGCTTTACCAATAATTATTTCTCATTTTATCAAATTAGCCGGTTATGCAATATCACACCAATCATGATAATGACGTACACTTAAATGTCAAAGTCCGGTTGCTAAAGCATTTCGTTTATGGTCCACTAATAATGGCTATTAATATGCCATCATGCCAGTAAACAGTGCCGCTACTTCTAGCAACACTTTTCCGATTAGTCACCGAAGTTTGACATTGTATGGTGTATCACACACAGATCCATCACATAGCATAGCAGCTGCCGTTATTTAACGAATAACCCATGGTATCAATCCCCTCGATTTTTACCGCTTTTTCTAGAATTGTCCCAATTTTTTCCCAATTATTCGTTATTATTTCGTGTTGCCCCAACTGCCTCGACAATTGGCTATTTTTCACACGTTTTTTATTTTTACTGATTTTTTACAGGTTTTTCAAAGTTTCCCAATTTTTATCGATTATTCACGATTTTCTAGACATTACCCGATTTTTCCTCGTTTGTAGCTATTTTTTCCAAGTTTAACAACATTTCTGTGATCAATTACTCACGGATCTATTACATGGTATATAGTGCATGCACTATTGACATGCGGTATTCCTCAAACGTACTAGCGCTACCGATCTATGAATTACGTAATATCAGCTTGGCCACCCTGAACAGACGACATGACACAGGCCATAAAACTTGAAATGGCAGTCAAAGAAGGAGGTACTTGTCCTTAGCCTAAGACAACCTTCTTACAATTCAGCCTACTAGTGTGTAGCCAGAGAGATTATTCTCATCAGTTGGGATTATCTGCAATAAGCTCTGCACTTCGTTATTCGAAGTTTGACGGCCATATCATTTTTACGGTCAATCTATGATAATGAGAAAAAATCGGTGAAAAAGGCTGAGCCTCACGATCACTGAGAGACTGATTGAAGATGATTACTTTCCGTTGATTATATTATAGATTTAACATGTATGTTCCGAGAACGATTTTATGTTTCTTTATGTTTAATTTCAAGTTCCTAACACTTACTCATGTTCGTAATAACTATGTTATGTTATTTTCGTTATTTTTTTGAAATAAATGTTACTTGACTTGACTTGACTTCTGTTAATCATCAGGGTAGACCAAAGGCATTTTGCCCAATAATTACTGGTGTTTTAACTGGCAGAAGAGCGAGTCTCTTCGAACAATGTTTTAAACAAACATTCTAAGTATAGTTTGTGACAAAATTTTTTTATAGAAATAGATTCATGAAGATATGAGATGTGAAAATAGAATATAGTAAATTTATAGTTTAAGAAATAAATGTTACTTTAATATGAATCAATCCAGTTTTTTTAGTAGGCACCCTAGAATCGGTTCAGAACCGGGTACCCGGGTAAAATGCATTTAGAACCGGTTCTGAGAATTCGAGAACCGGGACCGGTTTTGCATGCACTAATGCATGGCCGACTGTACTCACTAGGCCGGAGCATGAAATATGGCAACACTGAATCTGCGGGCCGTCATTTTGTTTGTTGTTAAGTCATTAGTCATGGCATTAGTGTAATCTTCCAGAGTGAAAAATAAGATTGGCAGGTGATTTTTAATGTGTTTCTAATCTTTTACCTGCACAAACGAAACTATAAAGATAAACAGATGCCTGCAAGGTGTGTAGTACTAGGTTGTACTAGCAATTGTGCGTCCAATAAGGGACATAAACAGAAGTGGGTGAAAGGTATTCCTCGGAAGGGCTGGTTATATTTATAAGGATAAAGACAATACTTTACAAACATTTCAAAGGATAAGACCTATTTTAGAGCACAATGTGGTACCTACAATGTTTTCTGGACCTCCCAAATATCACAGAAAGATGTAGTTAATAGAACTCATCTGGGCAAGCCAACGAGGGCATGCATCTGGGCATACCTATGAAAAGATTTGATAGTGAAAGGGAATCAAAACCAGCAAGAATGGCTTCACAGTGACCTAGTAGTGAATTTTTCTAGCTCAGGTGACAATTTACAAAGTAAATTGAGTGTTCATTTAAGTGGAAGTGGAAGTGGCAGCAGGAAACAGGTTGCTTTATTTTTATTTTGTAGTGTCTGACTATGATGAACCAGACATCAGATGTAAGTGGTATTAGTAGCAGTAGTTCTAAAAAGCATTTTTTTCTTAATTTATTAACCCAGATGAACTCTAATACATATAAAATGTAATAATTATTCTGAAACTATAGGCCCACTATTTGACAGCTAAGCCACGTTGCCACATCTAAGGCTCCGGCCTAGTGTAGAGTCGGCCATGACTAATGGTATAACAGTGTCAATTCTTTCAGCGAATGATGCTTTGTGGATTAATATTGTGACAGGTGACAGCTGCGCCCGACTTGTGACAAGTAGTACGTCGGCAGCTTATAACTGGCCAGGTTATAGTAGGAAAAAAATCCAAATTATAATCTACCGACCACTGGGAGAGTATGACCATGAGACGCTAACAAAAGGGCACAAGAATGATGGAGTGCCGACAGAACAGCTGATCAAGACTAAGGTTAAGAAACCCAAAACAAAGCAATCGAACTCTCGATGCTGGGATAGTCAGGAGGACCTAAGCAACGCTGACCAAATTCAGTTACCGTGGTGCTGAGATAGATCTTTGAACCCTAGATCTAGATCAACTAGGGGACTCAAAATAGGTACCTGTAAGTCTATTTACCAGACGACTGACTAATTCTAAGGTTTATCTATAAGTGAAATGTAGATAGACCCGTTATAAGTAACTATTGGCAATAAATTCCAGTTAAATAGATACTTTCCTATTTTTGATTTCGATTTTTAAACCTGTAACAATATTTACCGATTTTAGTGTTGTTTCCACTTTTTTTTAACTTAATTTCTTCCAGTTTTTTCCAAACATTCGCGATGTTCTTATGTTTCTCGATTTTTATGATTTTACCGATTTTTCTCTTTTTACTATGGGTCCCTAGTTTTATCCGATTTCTCCGGATTTTCCCTATTTTTCTCATTTATTCACGATTATTCCGTTTTTACAGATTTGTCCCGATTATTCTGGATTTTTTCCCGACGATTCTTGGTGTCTTGTCCAATTTTTGTTCTATTTCCAGCTATTGTCCAAATCTGACATTTTGTTATTGATCCTAGATTGCGTACTAAATACGATTCCATCACAGTGGCTGTAGGATCAGAGGGGTAGCATGCCTTGGCGAAACCCCGTATAAAAATTTGTTTCAGGTTGCTTAGGACGAGTGAAGATTTCTCACTAAAGAAAGGAAAATTGCATGAAATTGGAAGAAATATTTATTCATCATAATTATCTATCTGCCACTCCCGTTGCTCTTTTTTGGCAAACTGATTTATCAAATCATTTATAGCTGATCATGACTTTAATTTTTCCAAAGTTTCTGACATGCATTCCTGTCTCATCGAAGGGGAAGGCCAAGAATAAAAAGCATGCTGGTGTTACCTCGGAAAAACTGGATGCAAGACTATCGAATTTCATCAGCAATAATTCAGTCAGTTCCTTAATGGAATTAATTTTTGAATTTCAGATTATAAGCATGTTTTTAGAACCTATACTTGGTCATAAAGATTAACTGAGATGCCCGTTGAAGTGAATGACTTAAACGGGGAAATCCCGCAGCCCGTGATAATGGATGTAGGGTGTAGGGCGTGTTAGGATCGTTTATGCAGCATCTGTGCTGTAGCAATTTCCGTTCTTTTCGGAAGGGACATTCTGTGGCTCCAATCATTGTCAACCAGCAAACCACAAAGAGCCAAATGACAAAGGTTTATTACGTAGCAATAAACTTGAGCACCGTAATCAAACATTTAGACATCACGGATTTTCAATCGAGTGGTTACTGGGTCGCCGAATGAATTAACGAAATCCAATGAAACCTAAATCCCTACATGACGGCCGATGGGGCATGACGATGACGTTTATTTTGGAAATTGCATCGAGACAATGGGATGCACGAGACTGCATGAAGCGAAGAACCGTTAATGAAGCGACATTGCAAAACGCTCTTTCCTTATTTTTCTCTAGATTTTTCCAGATTTTTTCCCTGTTATTCGTGATTTTCTCGTTGTTTCGCGATTTGTCTGTATTACTACCCTTTTTGCTCAGTTTTTCCATTTTTACTCTATTTTACCGGTTTTCCACAATTTTTTTTGACTTGCTAGATTTTTGTCGACTATTTACTATTATTTCTGTTTTTTTTTCTGACACTTCACTGTTATTCCAGATTTATACCGATTTGCACAGTTATTCTGAATTTTACTCGATTTTTGTTCATTTTTAGCTCAAGTTCTCAAGTTTTAGGACATTTCTCCTACTAATCACCCACCATCTTGACGCTAAATAGTTCACAAAATACAGATCTATTAATGGCACAACAGTGTCAGATTTTTTCAGTAAATGATGTTTCGTGGTCTCATTTCTGCCTATTTTTATCGTGTTTAGCGTTTTTCCAGGACCTTCCCCGTTTCTTCTTCTATCAATTTTCTGGATTTCCTCCGATATTTTCTTCCAAATATTTGAGATTTTATCACGTTTCTTGATTTTCCTGACTTTACCGATTTTTCATGGGTTTTTCAAGGTTTTTTCCGATTCTATCCGATTTCTTACGATTTTATCGATTTTTTTCTTTATTTCACAGTCATTTTTGATTATTTCTGATATTTCACGATTTCTTTAGATTTATCCCAAATATTCATCTGGATTTTGCTGAATTTTTCTTGGTCTCGACCAATTTACTTTCCATTTTTATTTATTGTCCAAATTTAATATTTTTAGTCGATTAATTACATAGGTCTGATGCTAGACGGCGTACTAAATGCGGATTCTTTACATGGCACAGCAGATTCCGTTCTTTCCAGAAGTGATGTTCTATGGCCCCCAATCACTATCGACTATTTTTTTTTATATTGGAAATAAGGCATCGACTACATGGTCATTGGCCATATACCCATTGATTAACTATTGTATGCTGTGCGATTTGTAATGTTAGGCAATGAGGTTATGTTCGTTGGTCTATCGGTCTTACAGCTTAAAAAGGAGTCCAGTTATTTTAAGAAACAAGATTAATTTTCTTATTACAGTCGGAACGGTGGTTAAGATGTCATTCGGCACTCGCATCATGTTTCTTAGGTTTGTGTATAACTTGCAATCATAGAAGATGCGCCTTATTGTAAGGTTGACTTGACATACTATTCACATAGAGTGGGGTTCTGACCTACAAGTAGATATGATGAGGTAAGCCGGGTGTGACCTATTTTGATTCGAGATATTTTATCACCTGCTCTCTGCGTTGGACTGAGGTGCCTTTATGTTTGCCATACTTAACCGAATTATATATTTGACGGGGTTTGTTATTCGTGTATCTGTGCCATTCATCTTGCCAACAGTCTTGCATTTTGTTTTTAAGAAAACACTTCATATCATCTGCACTGACTACTTGATTTGCAGATAAACTGAGTGGTGCACCGCAAGCTGCTACATCAGTTTGTTGCTTGCCAGCTATTCCAACATGTCCCGGTGTCCAAATGAATATGGCATGCCTACCTTGCTGTACAAGCTGTGGTGAAGTTTAGGGATTCATCAAGCCAAGTAGCTTGAGTTTTTCCTTAAATACTTGACTTCACTTGAAAGCTCAAGCTTTTGAAAATTTGATATTTGACTTGACTTGATTTTCGATCTGAACTACTTGACTTGATATCAAGTAAAATCAAACTACTTGATATTACTTGATTTCGATCTGTAAAATGCGAATCGAAGCATTAAAATTAGGGAATCACCGAGGTTATGACAGCAAGCAGGCACCAACCGACCCAGAATGGTCGTTAATTGAACGAATTTGCCAGTACCTTAATGTTTTTAAGAGTATTTCCACCATTTTTACATTAATATGCTGCTCGATAGGCTAGATTCGTGGGCTATGGAGCTATACAATAAACCTGATCGAGTTGAAACTGATGAACAGATTATAAATAGTATTCAAGCGGCAAGGGACAGTACTGAAGATATTTTAGAATGGTGGAAGAGACACGTATGTATTTTTCCAAACCTTGCCGCAATGGCCAATGACTTTCTGGCAACACCAGCTTCTTCAGCTCCAGTTGAAAGGCAGTTTTCTAGAGCTGCCTTAACTCTTACCAAAACAAGAAATCGATTAGGTGATAACTCCGTTAGAAGTCTTATGTGTCTCATATCATGGAAGGCAAATTAGGATATTAATTTTTTTTTATTTTTGTGTCATCGGCATCGACTGCTGTGGTCATTAGCCTCGTGTTCTGTTCTGTTTCGCGGCGCCACTCTAAGAACAGCACTGTTAGTTAGAGGCCAACAGTGAAGGCTCAGGTGGGAATTCTTCGCTGAGCTTTTTTTATGAATATTTATTTTTGATTGAAAAGATCAGATATAAATGTCCGCCTCTAACAAGAATCGAACCCGGGACCTTCCGGTCACGAGCCCTCGATTCCAATCCCTGAAACAACCCACCCCCATTTGAGCTTGTTGTTTATCTATCTATTATTGTCATTATTTCGTATCTTTATTTAATATGATTACATTCATTATTTAACTAAGTTTGTTGGAGTTTTCGTTTTTGGATTTTTTTTACATAAAAGATTACATCTTTATATACATAGATTTTTATTGTTATTGCGTTTTGGCAGTTAATCAGATCAATATCAAAAAAGAACGATTTTCTCAAGAAAAATCAAGTAGTTAGCTTGAAAAACTTGATTTTTAAGTTGCTTGATTTGTAACTGCTTGACTTGACTTGAATTTCGAAAACAAATACTTGACTTCATCTTGACTTGATATCAAGTCAAGTCAAGTAGTTTGAAAATCAAGTCAAGTCGTGAATCTCTGGTGAAGTTGTAGAGTTTTCTGTACCAAGGGGTCGGTGTGAAAAACATCGACTATTAAAGCACGAAGAGTCAAATTTTTATTACATCGCAACAAACTTGGGCCCGTTACCATGGATGTTCAATCGACTCGTTACTGGGCCGCCGAACAAATTAATGAAATTCAATGAAACCTAAATCCCTGCGTGGAGGCCGATCGGGCATGACGATGACGTTTATTTCGGGCACGGCATCGAAACAATGCGATGCACGGGGCCAAGTGGAGCGAAGAACTGTTAATGGACCGCCATTGCAAAACGTCGCTGCTGTCGATTCGGCAATGAGAAAAGTTAACTCGCGCTTCCTAGCCGGAAAATTGCGAATACTGCAGGTAGTTTAGATGTAAAAGAGTCTCGTTTGTGGACGCTTTATGAACCCATGGAATTTAATCGTCTGTTCAGATTGCTTAATGAAATCATGTAATGTAATGGTATAGTATATATGTCGTAGTCTTCTAGTGTAAACCGTCTTTTCATGAAGATCGGAGGCATTGCATGAAGCGTCGGCATATTGTGTAAAATGATTACCGCAACACAAGCCGCCTAGGCTTTGCATGTAATGAACTACTTCTTCTGACGTATAACGTTACTACATGAATTGATTAAGGACCGGCTTCTCAATGCCCAGTTAAATATTTACCTGCAAGATAACAGCAACTGTTAGATAAATTGTTTAAACAATTGAAGGCTAAACTTACGAAGTCACGTAAATCATATCTGACAGTTGTATCCATAGCAACGCTATCTGGCAGATACCTATCTGATACTTTAACGGGACATTGAGAAACCGGCCCTGAATGTAACGGTCGGTATTTTATGAACTGCCAACTTCCAGTGGGCGAATCGTGCTCCGCTATATTTTTTTGTTATTTCGTTGAATCTTACTCTTTTTGTGTTTATTACGGAGGAAAATAATGAAAAGGATTTATTTAGTGAATACAACATCCAGTATTATAATTCATATCCGAACGGCCGTACAATGTATAACAATTGAATAAGGTATTTATTAGTTGTTTGAGGTTATGTTAGGTTAGACGTACAGAGTGGATCACGACATTTTTGAATGGCTTGTATAAGTCATTTGAACACACGATGCCTAATTTTTGGGGCATTTCATGAAGCTTCGACCTCTTCAATTAGGCACTTTGTGTCATGCACAATACGACGGAATTATAATGGCGTTACATGTAAAGCCTAGGCAGGTAGTGTAGTCTCATGATTTTAAATTAAATGCCGACGCTTCATGAAACGACTAGGTTTTTCATGAAAAAACGGATTGCGTTAGAAGCCTACGACATATACATATAGTACTCGCAAGGGACATCTGAACACTGAGAAAAAAGGGGTGCGGTTCATGGATTTTAGCCAAGGAAAATTAAGTTTACTAGATTGGATCTTGGTTTAAAAACACAATGAAGCGAAATCAACGGCTTTCGCTTCACATAGAACAAAAAGGTCACGTCTACTTAGATTTTTTTTAGGATGAGGGATGTTTTTGCGGAAACAATGCAAAAAGCAAGGGAAGTTTGTGGGCATGTCCGCACTAAGGGATCAAATCGAGGAGCAGTAACCGGCGAAGCGCGCGCATATCTGCTTATTGGCTTCATCAGACCGGTGTAACCTCACGAAGGATGGAAAGGAAAAAACACCAGAAGCCACCAACAAGAGCCAAACCAGCACATTTGTGGCTTACAGTCAAGAGCCCCATTTTTATCGGGTTTCGCTTAACATTGTAGTCACGGAGGCCAGCTAAAGCTACCTGCCGTGATACTTTAAGCCCAGAGAGATAACAGGATGAGGGATGTTATTGCGGAGACAATGTAAAAAGCTAGATTTTTTTACAAATACCTTTGTGGATTCAATAGCTATAAACGTGAAATGAGTATAGCCTATTTCAAGGGTATGTTAGTGTTTCTTTGGGTGCCATACACTTTGCAGCGTGTAGGCGATTATCTACTCTTGTGGCCAACGATGTGTAGAATGCCGTCCTCTGTTCTCCTCACTATTATTGAGATGTCGTTGACGTGACACCAGTTTCTGATATCTCGGAGCCCACGAGTGTTGTTTGCGACCTGGACCTCTCCTTCCTTCAACTTTACCCGTTAAAATTTCTTTCAGTAGCCTATATTTGGGGCCTCTAAGCATGTGACCTAAGTAAGCTATTTTGCGTTTTTTTAAGATTTCCAGTAACTCTCTTTGGATGGAGGCTCTATTCAATACATCCTGGTTCGTTACATTGTCTGTCCATGGAATTTTCAAAAGCCGACGTAATGTCCACATTCCGAAGGCTTCGATTCTATACATTGACTTAATTTTGAGGGACCAAGTTTCAGCACCGTATATTAGTATTGACCATAATATGTATTACATTTTACCACTTGGAGACTGAGGTTTAGTGGTGTTTCTCGGCATAAAAGAGAGCTGACCTAACCTGGTGCTGACATCCCTCTATCATTAACTTTATGTTCATTATTTTCCTTTGGTGACAGGAGCCAAATCCAGTAATGGATACAATGATCTCCTGATCATTGACCAAAGCTCCTCTCGCTAGCCGTTTGTGTGGACACTCCATTGTTTGGCCACCATTCATGGCTCGGGACTACACGAACCTCCTCCTTGTTGGCCTTTTTTCTTCCTTTTTCCTCATCTAGGCTCTTGGTTTTACTCTTGACTTAGGCTGTGATTCCGTTTTTCGGCAGGAGCGCCAAGTAATATCTACAGTGTCGCACCTTAAATCTAGGGACTTAGTAGGAGGTTCTTCTCACGAATGAAATACGTGTGAACATTTCATATGATCCATTGGAACTGTCTAATATATCCGTTACCATGGATACAAGTAATTCTTATTAATTTTGGGTCCTTGTTAGAATTAAGTAAACAATAACATATGCGTTGCTATGCAAATAAAACATTAGTGGGTCTGAAATAATGTACAAAACAACACACGTGTATTATAATTAAAGCGTAATTTATTTTGACGGGAATAGTAAAATATAAAGGTTCATTCCACCACAGCGGTACAGGCTCCCAAGCAACCTTCACAGTATGTCAGTATGTATGCGAGTGGCAGTCCTCGTTTATCCAGCATGGTCGGAGGAGTAGATAAATCGCGAATGTAGCGACTCATCTAATCCCATGCTTTTTAGTTGGCGATATATCGGGTGATCGTGGAGGCTCGGGGAGCACCCTGACGTCAGCTTCTTGTAAGAAGCTCATCGGTACCTTCGCAATATATGGAACGCCCATTATCTTGCTAGCAGAAACCCTTTTTAAGGCGTTATATAAATGGAATAACAACTGGTTCTAACACTTCACTCACATAATGTTGGGTCATCACTGTGCCATGAATCAAAAATAAAGGTAACTTGCTGTTAAATGCAATAGTATCCCAAACCATAAAGCAATAGGACGGTGTACATAGCACTCAACAGTAAATTGGAGATCAAGTCATTCACCCTGATGAGGACTAACGCGTTGGTACCTATCGACCCTATCGTCTGCCTCAGACCAAACCTGGACTCGTCGGAGAAGGCCGTCCGATGCCATTATCGGTGTTCTTCATGCCAATCTAACCGTTGGCGAAGAATATTTGCAGTGAGTGAAAGAACGATATAATTTGAAGCCCATTTCACGCAATCTGTGGTACACCGTGCGGATTCGAAGGGGCCTTCCTATAGCTGCATAACAATCCTCAGCAATAGGTCAAGTGGATCGCATTCCGTCTCGAAGGTTTTTAATAGTCGTTGATGAAGATCTTGCCGGCCTGTAGATCTCTTACGTGCTACAGAACCTCGCTGTATGTGCCCTACTTCGATCCATGCGCGCCATGGTGTACTTTCAGCCATGCTACGCCCCACACTTACAGCAACTGAAAGAGGTACCACGCTCAAAGGGGGTTAACTGCGTAAACTGGGGCTGCCGTCTTCTAGAGGGAATCTTTATAAAACCAACTAGTATCTCACCAAATTTGCAACAGATACTGTTATTTTGGATCGACAAAAAGCCATGCGTTGTTTTTACATGTACAGAGCTTTTTAAGCACATAAATAGCGTCTGAATGTACAACAAGTGTTAAGGCTCATTTTCATGCAACAATAAATGTCATGACACTTAAAGCATGACAATGTGACATTTTTAAGTAATTGTTTGATTCACTGTTTGATTCTGATGATTCTGATATCACGGCACTGATGCCACAACTTCAAATTTCTGCCGTGAGAACGTCACTTTGAAGTTTGCATGCCTTAAAACCAGTGTCCAACCAAAGTCTTGAAAGCAGTGTAGTAAGCAACTGGTCACTGTCAAAACCGATACCAAATTTGGAAATAGCCAAAGTGATCAAGACGTCTAGCGGTGGAATTTAGAACCCAATGTTGTATGTGTGCCCATGGTAACCAGATTCTTTTAGCATGCATGTGTACCAACTCAGAGAGAATGAAATCAAAACACAGGAATGTTGTGATATGGTTTTTTTCTTATTTGTTTCTTAACATTTGTTTTGTATTTATTAATTATGAGTGCTGAGTGTTTATGTTATGATTTTATTACTTGATTCTTGTATTTATCAAATCATGAGTGCTCTGTATTTCATATATTTTACTGGTGAAGTATTTATATTGATATGTTAAAATATACGATTCAAAATGTCTCAATAATAGTGGTAAACTGGCTCTTGTTATTGATATTGTATAATAAAGAAATGGTCATAAACATTCACAGTCCAAATGATAAATAACAATAATAATAATACATGGTGTGCTAGATCTCTGTTTAACGCCAGGGAGAGAAATATGGATAGAATGTGGAAAAATGTAAAATATCAGTATATATAAATAAATAAACATAATTAAACAAAGGAGTAAATAAAGGGGGTAAATGGGATGATAGGTTATATAAAATATAAACATAGCATCGCAAGTATACAAGCATAGCAAGCATAACAGCATAGCAAGCATGGTATCTACGCGCATAAATAGATCAGTAAATAAATATAAACAATAAACAACATATAAAAGGGCTGATTAGAGGAAACATATGGTTCGTGTGAACACGTGATCTTAACCCACTTCCACTTACGGTAAGTGATAAGCCGCCCCGGGAACAGTCACCTTGGTTTCCACCAACCATAAAATAGATATTGTATATGCTACGGCTAAAGTATCTACCCCGACAGTCCATACACTAGCCGGACAGCACACAAACCATCCAAATGCCTCGCCACCTCGATGGAAACTCACATTCCAACCAAAACAGCCGTGAACACTGGCTGGTCCGTATACCAGTCAGCCAGTCTACCAACCATACAAGACACACACGCTGCCAAAGTATACACCACAAAGACATTACACACATCAACCAGCGTCTCCAGTCAGTCCACAAACCATCCACATCAGTCGTTCAAAGTATGCACTCAATATCTCCAGTAATACACCACTCCAGCGGAAACACGACTCCCCACCAAAACAACGAGACACCCGGACAATCCGCATACCATCCAGCCATCACACAAACTACCAAAGCAAACACCTTAACCGTAACACATATACATTAAGAGGATCAGTAAGGGTTGAAATAGATACACCTAAATAAGACAGAGTTATCTCTGTTCACCATCAGCCTGTAATACCTCAGGAGCTAATACCTAGAGTAGACGTAAATCAGAGACCCAACGCCATATAATAAAGTAGTCTGAAAACCCGAATGTATAGTATACATTGTGAAACACACTAAATTTTGTAGCCAGATCATATTAGTTAATAATACAAACCCAAAAGACAACATACCTGCAAATATTCGTGAAAAAGACTCAAAAACCCTTCTGTTGAAATTTTGGTCTCCAGCTTGTTACGTTTTTCAAAAACAATCCCCTCTCGTCATTAATAAAACAAACTATCAACAAAACCATAGCAACGATTATCACAGCCCACTACTTTATTCAAGTGTTATTTACTGTATGAAAAGTCACTCATAATCTGACACATATCAAAATATCTGAACAATATAGGATAATCGAATAAATTACTTAACTGAACTTCATCAAATGACTACACTCGTACACTTATATTATAACAACAAATTTTTATCTTTTCCTTCTACCATCTGTCACTGCCGTCAATGTCAAACTTTGGCAGCCTGACAGCTAAAGGTGCGTTCTAACGTATGACAGCCAGGAGCGCGTTCCGGATCACCACAGCAGCTGTCTTTGCTTTAATTTTACCTTCGAAGGCCGTCGTAGGATATTAGAACAGTATTGTTCAATTGCTGTATACATTACTTTACCAGATTTGGCCTTCTGCGATCTCTGACTGTCTTTACGCTTTCATTGCTAATCTTGAGAGGTTAACTCAGAGTCGCAATGATAACACTAACTTTCATCACATAACTACACTACGGACTACGGACGACGTGACAGTCTAGTGCTGACAAGTAAATGCTGAGGAACGGGCTATTTATACACTGATTAAGTAATTCTAGTGGCATCATAGTAATAACTAATTTAGATTAACTGATAGTCCCGAATAAATTTCTTAAAAAAATATTCGTTGGACTCTAGCATAGCGGCAGCTATAAATACACCCTTTGGATATGTTCGAGTTTCTGTCTTATCCAACCAAATACAAAATTCTATCTCAAATGATTGTTCCACATTTATTTTTTAGATAGATACGCAAAACACTAACATTTCAATAATGAAGTTTTATCAAACGTTGAATCTTAGCCTACTTGAGCCTCGGTAGGTACATTAACGATGAAGCTTTCATGTCTGATCTTAAGGGACCTGGGTATATACAGTTATACATATGCATTTGCCATGTTAAAATACGGATTCCCATTTAGAACAGAACGCACTTGTTTTTCAGGTGATAGTTAAGACCTTAATAATTGACAACTATTTGCGATTTTCTCAAAGAAGTTTTTTAGTGTGCAAAAAAACTCGCAATGCAAAATCATACATTCTTCAAATGTCTGTGATTTAACAACCAAACAAGATATCAAAAAAAGGCCAAATAGGTGACAAATCGCAAGCTTTCTTCTTCAATTTGCTTTTTAAATCATTATCGTAGGTTTAAAGGTAAAGTCAGGAGCTTGGAAATGCGAAATTCAGTTTTATGATGACCTTTAGACCTTAACTTTAGACCTTTTGACCATAGCTTTAGATTTTTGGACTTATCTCCCCTCCCCTTAGACACACTGGAAAAGGGGAACAGGCGGTCGCCTGTCGCTTGAGACGTCTCCTCGCTAACACGGGAATACGTCTTTTCTTGGATTCTCAATTTCGCGCGCTATACCCTAGACCCTTAAGGATTATAAAATTCTACCTTTGAAATAAGTTACTACAATAGCCTCGTTATATACTGCTACGAGTGTTTGCCCGAAAATATTTGAGTGTATTGCCGAAGGTCGGATCCACGTCCTACCGTTTCTTAGACGATATACCAGGACGATTTTTCTAACATGACTGGACTATTTTCTCTTCGGTAAGCTACGAAAGCACCTGCCGCGCGTGGCTGCAATTGAACACCTCTCATTATTTCGACCTACAATAGATCAACCTTAATTGTAATTGCATTGTTACTAACGCTCAATCGATTTATTTGTGCCTGAAGCAGAATGAGGAATCACCAGGGACTCATACGGTATACGGTAGAAGTCCAGACTGTGAAAATTTGACGGAATGATTTTCGGCATTTTGAAGCAATCAGAAACTGAAAATATAACTATTTTGAATTGAACCAGATTTATTCAAGCTGTTATACCAAGGTGTATTAACTGTATGCGATTTCACGTAATAAATAAACACTAAACATGCTTGAAAACTGAAGGCCCCCGATACTCAAATACAATGACCAAAGGTTTTCTAAAATTTTCTAAATGAAAATTTGGAAAACCTGTTAGAAAATTCACCACTGAGGTTTTTAAGAATAATGTGGTTACAGGTAGATGGAGCGAAAACACATTTTAGTATTAGAGGCCGAAACACTTTGGATGAAAGGTTTCCCGCCAATTGTTTCGTCTGCGAGCCACGCCACCTACGAGATTTCCAATTCCTACGCCATAATTACCGTAAATATCTTGAAAACTATCAAAGATAGAACTACACGTGCCTAGATAAAAGTGAAAGAGAATTTAATTTCGCATGCATCGATGTGAAACTCATCATAGAAAGCGATTATGGAGATGCAAACAATGGTGAACGTGAATTTGCAAGATTTACATGTACATGCATTGCCAACGCGTTTACTTGAATATACACTATCAGTTGTTAGCGTAAGTATATAACTATCTTAAGTTGTAGCTAAGTATGTCGAATTCTATCATAAATATACAATATAGGTATTATAATTTTTTGCTTCCTTATAGAAAATTTCTTAACAAGTTCTTTTGGAAAACTTCGATGCTGTGGAATGAGCTACCGGGGAATTTGTTTCCCGACGGTAACAATCTGCAGCGTTTCAAATCTAACGTGCACATGCACTTATCCTCTCGCAGCGCTTCTACAGTGCCATAGACCTTCAGCCTTTGCGGGAGGCTGACCATAGAAAAAATCGTTTAAAACATAAAATACCTATACAACACTTTCAACTTCTAAGCATAGCGATTGCACAATATAACAATGCTTGGAAGATTTCACACTCGCAATGACTGGGGTTGATGAGGTGCTTAAAGTTGAAATCACGTATCAAAACACGCTTTGTTTGGAAATACAGGAACAGTTGTGATATATGATATGTGATGTTTGAGTATCTGTGATAGAATCACAGTTTGTGAAATATCGCTCTTGACTGGTGTTGGTATGATAGAATTTATTCTTATTACAAATATACTTTTTGTTGTAATATGCACCACAAAAAAGTTAAAAATCAGGATCAATTAATAGTGTCATGCAGACTTATTTAAAGTGTTGCTAGAGCTACAATGGTTACAACATGGTATAACCTAAATTTTTCAAATTGATGGAATATCAATGTGACAACTAACAGGACGTAAGGTTACTTGTTTGAGGGAACTGGGCATTTTCCTGTTATTTTTAACAGCCATCTGCTGCAAAACTTAGAGGAAGCAAGCATACATACAGGGTGTTTTATATTGATGTACAAATATTTTTATTATACAATGCTGGATGATTTTGAGTAAAAAACTTTATATTATCAATGTATGTCCTGAACGTCATAACTTTTGAGCTAGAGGGTATTAAAGTTCTAATAAATAAAATTTGTTTTTGTAATAACTTTGAAAACTAATTCTTTATGAAACTTGGTATAATATATCCACGTACTAAAAGGTACTTTTTGATGAAGAAACTTTTTTCTTATTTCTGCCGGTGGGTTCGTGCGGGACATGATTTCAACATTTTTAACAAAAAAAGTGGTATGCCACTATTTGATTTTGAATTAAAAGGTTATTTTGAATTCGCTTTCCATTTTTCAACAATATCGGTTCCTTGATTTTTTTTCGTCCGAGGCACGGTTTCTGTTAAAAAAAATAAGTAGTTTTTTTGCAGGCCCATGTAGCTTAATTCCGATACGATGCATCAAACAGATTATTTTTGGTAAAAAGTTGTTTTAATAGATATCTAATATTAAACGAATACTAAACTTTTAAACTAAGACAACAAGGAACTAGGTACTAACAGATTAATGCTAGGAATAACGTTTCTGAATAACAAAATTGTACACTGGTACTTAACATTGCTCATTCATGAAAACCATGTTAATAATAACAAACTAGCGTAACATTTATTATATTGCGGTACACCTGAATTGTCCTAGTCCTAGTTGCGCTACTGTGATTTGCAACAGGTAAGTACCACTTATTTACATATCCTACAACATAAAATATTTGAAAACCCCGTGTAAATGAGTGGCGTATATACTGATCATAGAATTTTTTAAGTGATGAAAAGACAGACATACTGTGGTATATTGTTCAACGATGCGGTAATGACGGTAATGACTCACGCAGTTGAATTTGTAGCACGAGCCGTAGGCTAGCCAGAGTCCAGAATCAAACGTGCTTGATCCGATGGAAGCACTCCTAGGGCGAACACAAAAAAAAAAACAAAAGGAGACCTCGAGCCTGCACGCTCGTGCAAGATGGTGGCGGAAAGTCATCAATGGGCAGTGTCCACCCCTAATACCCTAACGCCCAATTCTTGAGCGAGAAACTGCAGGCGATAAGGCTCGCGATTATACGGGCCGTAGAGGACGGTCCCCAAATCCGCTTCCAGGGCTTCGAGCAGGTCAGAACTGTCTGCTCATATTAGACCGCGCCGATAACACCACGGCTGGCTGGCTTGGACAGAACTTTGATAATCTTCGTCCATGGGAGAACGCCAAGCTGCGACTGCTCTAACGTGACGAGCTACCTAAAACCCATGTGTACGTGGTGTACATCCCTAACGATGTAAACATCGCTGCACTAACCTAGGAACAGATGCAAAAGAGGCTTAGGACCATGAACTGTGGTCTGTGGACTGGGAAGTGGACCTGCCTTCAGCGAGTCGCGTCGGGACCGTCGGGTCATACCTGGACGCTCTCGGTCGACGATATCTCGCTGAAGGAGCTGGAGAGGCTAAACTTCCAGACTTAACGTGGCTTTGGGCAGATGCAATTCAGACTAAAGGACCCCATTAGGGCTGCGGGTGGTCCTCCAACCAGCTTCCTGCCGAACACATCATCAGCCGAGTCCTATCATAGCGCTGGCGGCTCCATGGAGCGCCTTCCTCTAAGGTAGCGCCAGCCAGAAACAGCGGAGCATATTCTGTGCTCTTGTCCAGTACTGGAAAGACCTATGTTTCAGGCTTTCGGACTCGCCTGGAACCTTCTGACTTCACAGAAGTTTCGCCCATCACGGCCATCGCCTTTGTCAAGAGGAGTGGATTGTACCGTGAACTCTGAACAGGCGTGAGATTGATACAACTCTAACTTGGAAACCTCACATAGACTCAATTATTGATTATGATTATTTTTCTAAAGCTCAGTCCAAGTAACAAGTTCTTGTTGTATAAATCGATAATACGTCCAACTATAACGTACGCATGTGCTGCATGGTGTTTTGCAGCTAAAGCGCACATTACAAAATTACAAGTGATACACAACAAAATACTTAGAACAATTTTGAATGCACCTTGGTACGTTTCTAGTGCAATAATACGTAGAGATCTTGATATTCCTTTTCTGTCAGATTTTATTAAACAAATTGCAAGTAAAAGTTATGAACGCGTGATATCTTATTCAAATCCTCTGATAAGGGCTGCAGTATCATATGACCCTGCATCCATACGGAAACACAAAAGAGCCAGATTGGCACTTCGATAGCACCTACTTTTACTGTATTCTTAAACTATAAATTTAATATATTCTATCTTCAAATCTCAATACATGAATCTATTTCTATAGAAAAAATTGTCACAAACTATCTTTTAGAATGTTTGTTTAAAACATTTTTCGAAGAACTTGCTCTTCTGCCAGTTAAAACATAAGTCATTTTTGGGCAATAGGTCTTTTGCCTACCCTGATGATTAACACAAGTCAAATCAAGCGTAAAGTGTCCCGTTGCGTAAATTTGACATTTAAACTGAACATTTGTAAACCCATGTATGTCATTATAACGTGTGACAGCACAATACCATATAGTTCAAACTACAAACGTTAGATGGCTCACCGTTTACTGAAGGCTTAGATAAGGAAAGAGAGGGGATACCGCACGCCCGTTTGATGCTATATGGATTAGCTGTGACTGAAAATGAATAGCTATTTGACAGATGTCAAAATATTTTTTTACGACATTTCGCGTTTTCAAGACCAATCATTGTAAAATATTGTGGTGTGCATAATGGCAGGATGTGCAGCTTACGGTTGTGAAAACCTCAGCAGCAGAAAGGAGCCAGGAATCACGTATCACAGGTAAATCTATTAGCGCTTTGGTACATTTTTGGTGCCATTTGGTAACAGAAATGTCAGTCGCGCGTTCCGTCTTCTCTCTTTTCTTGTTTAAGGCTTAAAGTGTCTCATTGTGTAAACTTGACATTTAAACTGAACTTTTGTAAACCTATGTATGTCATTATAACGTGTGACAGCACAATACTATATAGTTAAAATTCCAAACGTAGATCGCTCACCGTTTACTGAAGGCCTTCACGGAGACTAGGATCGGGTTAACCCGATCACAAGGATCACTGATCCTGACGTTCGGAAAGTGTCTAGGATCAGTCAGAAGTAGAGTAAGTGATCGCGATCGGATGATTGAGATCACTAGCTGTTTTTCTTTATTCCTAAACCAACTTTTTCGTTGTTTGACGTCCGTTAAATCCATGGAATCATAAATCCCACTCCACAGCTATTTGACATATGACTGATCGAACCGGATCCAAATAACTACTCCCGTAAAGGCCTTGAGCGTCACTAATATTTGGAAAACGTGATGATTTTTATAGTTAGTAAATCCCTACGCCACGCCGCCACCAGAAGATAGTTGAATAGGGTTGCAGTGGTCATAATTTTGGACTAAGCGTATGTTTAGAGGAAAGAAAAACATATTCAAAGACTGTCTATAACAAAACTCCCACTCTTGATGCTGTTCAAATGAATGAATTTGTGATTACAATTTACGGTTTTTTCAAAGTTTTCCATGTGACTGAAAACGGCTACTGACGTCACAAGATGGTACAATAATCGACATTATTAAACCCATCTCTAACTAAAAATGACAATCCCAAAAAGCACAAAACAACATGTTGTTCTTTGACATAGAAACACAAGGTAGGTTTTGTTTATGTTAATATTCCAGTTTGATATGTGGTTTTGTGATTTGAACTTGTTGACGCTAACCTCAATTAAAATATGAGGAATGAGGTGCGTCAAATCGTCAAGTGTCGTAAACAAAATGCTCGACCAACAAAGGGTTTATGATATCTTAAATCCCATCACTATAATGTCTTGTGACGTCAGATGTTCTTTTCGCATCGCTTTCACTAGTTCAAACTTATAGTTGGAATGAGTCTCACAAGTAACTTAAAAAATCAAACACTTCTATTTTATGATGTTTAATACGTTATAGTGAATGTTTTAAAGCAATATTTTTTTTGGGTGCAAGGACCCTACTATTTCACAAGTTTCCGGTCTTGACACTCTTGACAGCTACTATAATGATTGTAGAAATTTCCTGTCATTCAACACTGTGACGGCGTCTAGCGCGCATTTAAACAAACTGTTTCTATGAATGTCTGTTAGTTCCCGAAAAATCTTTTCTCAGTTGAGCAAGGAATCGTAGTAAAAGCAATTTTCTCCCTGTCTGTTTCTAAGCGAACGGGAATGAAATATTTAGCGGAGTAACGTGAGAAGGGATTCGATTGGCGGATCACGTACTACTGGAGAACAATAAAAAATTGCACCCTGCCTTCTATCTTTCACAAGCCGAGGTATCTCTTATCTAGTGGTTTGGCACATGTCCTTGTTAGGAGAGTGGCAAGAAACATTAAGGTGAACGATTATAGACACAGAAGGTAGAGGATTGTTCGCTAACGTAAGTTCTGAGTTATGTCTTTTATCACATCGATCCGTTTGCATTGTTGACGAATCTAAAATTAGTAGATTATGCTGCTACATTTTTTAAAATGGGTTCATTGGTAGAGGAGTGTACCACCCCAAACACCGTTTCGAGACGTTTTAGGAATTGTTCATTTTCTATTTTACTTCTTACATCCATAGGTGAGGGAAGTATTGTGACCGCGAAAATTGTATATTTATGATACCTACATAATGAAAATCCATGTCGCTCACTTCCGTCGGTCTGTCTGTGGCATTCTTCTACCCTCTTACTGTCGCGTCGGTAACCGCTCCATGCATTGTGGTGAAATTTGAGTAGCGAAAAGCTGTGGGGCCGTAGCAGGTAATGCTGCTATAACTTTGTAAATCTGATTTTAATGCAATTTTGACACCGTATTACTACCGTCGCTAGGATAGAAAATGAGAATGGTTTTTAGAAATCGTGTCAGTAGCGGCGCTGCAATAATCAAAGAAACTAAAGATACAAAATCAACCCAAACTTAGTTTTTAGGCGCTTCAGGGGTTCCTGATCATGGTCTACTTTTTTGCCTGGAGATGGAATTAGGGTGGTTAGGGGATGGTGGGTTGTAAAACTGACTTTTTTGTGCATTCACAATAGGCAGTCCACTGAACGGTGAAAGAACGGCCTAGTGGCATAATACACTTTTTTAGGTCCATCCGAACATTGACTTACCTATTACAGAAACAAAAGGAACTCGAATCGATTTTAATGAAATTTTGACACAGTATCACTACCGTGTCGATGATGGAAAACGCCTATGATATTTACAAATCGTGTTAGTGGTGGCGCAGCAATAATCAAAAAACTAAAATTATAAAAACAGCTTAAACTTCATTTTTAGGTAATTTGGAAGTTCCTGTTAGTTTTCCACATTTTCCTTCTAACGCCGATAGGGAATATGGGAGTATTATGTTCGCAGAAAATGTTTGATTCAAAGATAGGTTGTTGGACGCTTTATGATATCTACATAACGAATCTCATGCCGGTCGGTTTGTCTGTCTGTCTGTTGGCGGCTTTCTACTATCGTAATCTCAGCAACCGCTGCTGATCTTCGTCTCCTTTTTTGATGACGACGGTGTAGGTATAAAGACCTTCCACTTTGTTTGTTAGCACCTATATATGTGTGGGAAGTACTGAGTCAACGCACTTGACGCCATTTCTCATCAACGAAATAACCTCGACAGTTTGCTGTGTAAAACTGATCTGTATAAAAAATAAGCAAGATATAATACCTGGCAGGTATTTAAAAGTTTTATTAGCTTACCAGAACTTATTAAACTTTTTCCCTTACACTGAGGGCTACATTAAATACTTTTAAAGTACCTAGATTAACGCCTTGGCTAAAGGAGACTTAAATCTTAAATGAGATGTATTGGTATTTGCATATTAAAGGAGTGCCGTGTTCTGAAATTCCTGAACTTAACAGATTGCTTATTGGCGTGTGTCGAATTTGTTTCAGGCACAAAGTATTATATCGGATCCTGAATGAGGCAGGAAGGTAATAACTTTATATATTTATTGCGTGTATGAAAAGGGCCGTATCTTCTTGGAAAGCAAAAACTAACAAATATATATTCCTCTGTTGCTTTTACTGACAGTTTTGACGCAGGTGCCCGAAAATTCCAGTTGACGCCTTTCCAACCCAACTGCAAGACCCTTTTCAAATCACTGAAGGGTAGGGCAAAGGATGAACTTCTCCAATTTGTTATACCAATACATATAATGGACGTCACTTACCAAACATCCGAAGTTCCTTAGTTGGTAGTTAATTTAAATCGAGTAAATATGTCTGGTTGCACATTGGTGCAGTTTCACAATAATCGGTAACCACTGGTAGTCACTTAACTGACAAATAGAAGTTAACCAGTTGTTATCAGATCGCTTTGTTTCAGAAAGGAAACCAGTGATTAAGCATATTTATCTTCAAGTTGGCAGCACGGATGGGTTACAGAGCACTGCTATAATTGTATTCTGTGAATAAAACCTAACCCTTTGGCAAATAAACCTTTTTCACAACAGACTATAATCAAAATACATCGACGTGTTAGACGTCAATGTCAAAATGCATGTTTTTATAACCTCCAAATCGAGCTTATGTGTCATCGGTTGACCACAACAAACGTCATATACTTTATCCTTGGGTTAACTTAACCACTGGATAACCAGAGCTTTTGACGTAAACCGCCAATTATGGAACACAAACTGTTCGCTACCCACTAGTTTTCTTTTAACCTCTAGTTAACTGCCGATTGCGAAACTGGACCTCAGTCATGTACAGATATTATTTAATTGATCATTTGTTGTTCCATTCAAACTTTTAAAGCAGGTACCGATGTTAGCTTTTGCTAGACGTGGTTCAAAAATTTTGTGAAGCCCAAATACATATTCAACTCCTACACGTAGATGTTACAACATAAAACAATTTTGTTATATACCAATGACATTTGTTTTAAGTTTGTATTTAATGAAGTAAGCTTTTATTTGATGAGTGTATAAAAATGATATGTAATTTTCGAAGACCTTGAGATCTCTCAAAACACGGAAACACGGGGCCCGGTGCCAAGAAACGCACTGAACCCTTCTTGTTCCGACCCTGCTTTTAGCGCTCAACCCAAATATGTTTCAAATTTGTAGTACTTTATTACATTTTCGGATAGCCTCACCTAGGTGTCACAATGGATAAGAACACTACCGTTTAAGAAACATAATCAGTCCATCGGAGCCGAAGAAAATAGCAGAAATAACATTATGTGGAACCTCTTGAGGTGCCTCCTCTTTCACGCTCCGTAATTCGGCCATGAGCCTCTGTTTCTCTGCGGCTGAACTTTGCTCGCCAGTATGGCTAAACAGCCCACATACTGGACTGATAGACACCCAGTTAAACTCTTATATGAGAACTATTACGGGATACAGCAAATCAACTCCAACTTACTGGCTACCAACACGCAACCAAATAGCTCCACCATCCATCCGTCGAGAAAAGAATATAACAAAATCAAAACAAATCCCTCACTGCCAATCCGCGAAAATATATCTGATCTCTCCTTGCTCAGATTACGGTCCAGAAAACCACCAATTATAACACCTCCCCAACTCGAGTCTGATGGTTTTAACCCTGCAGTTAAATGGGCAGACCCAAATACCAGAAGAAGTGAACAGTAATTTTACTGTTGGTCAAGAGCCCCTGGTTTTGAGCTCCACCGAAGGGAATGGTCAACCCTAAACAGAACTCGCATGTCGCATGGAGTGTGCGCAGATTCGTTGTTTAAATGGAACAAGCACGCATCCCTACGATGCGACTATGGAGCGGAACGCCAAACTATCAGGCATATAGTGCAAGAATGTGGTCTTAAAGCATATCCAGGCAACAACAAGGACTTCCTCCAAGCCAAACATCAGCCGGAGAATGGATCTTCAGGCTCGATACTAACCTATAGCCTAGTTACTATTTAGATCGCAAGAGAACAAAAAAAATGGAGTCAAGTTGATTGTCTCAGTATACTTCCCACACATTACGGTGATATTATTTTCCCATAGCATGAAGCTTCAGTCTTAGATCTCCTTGGAACCAAATCATCGCCAGCCCCCTCCCCCAAAATTGTCTTATGCCGCTTGGTCTTTCCTTTACAGGTCAATGGACAGTCTATTATACCATACGCGTTTTCCATCCTCACCACGCTAATAATACTGTGTGAACATTTCATTAGAATCAATTTAATAGTTTCCACGTTACAAAATACAAAACGATCTGAAGTAATAAATACTCCTATGTATACAGAAAATTATAAGTCCCTTAGTTTCGGTAATAGGCAAGGCAATGTTCGGATGGACCTAAAAAGGTGATTTATGTCGCTAGGTCTTTCTTCACAGGTCAGTGGACAGCCTATTATGAATACAACAAACTTCTCAGTTATTCAACCATCCACCCCCTAACCGCCCCAACTTCACCCCCACTCAAAAAGAACGCAGAAAATGATCAGGAACTTCTAAAATGCTCAAAAACGAAGTTTGAGATGTTTTTATATTTTTATTACTTCTGCACCGCCACTACCACGATTTATAAAAACTGTACGCATTTTCCATCCTCGCCATGGCAGTAATACTTTGTCAACATTTCATTTAAATCAATTCAACAGTTTCTTCGTTACACAATATAAACCGGTCTAAAGCAATACTCGTATGTTTACACCATCAGAACAAGTTCTAAGTGCTTTGGTTTCTGTAATAGGTAAGGTAATGTTCGAATGGAGCTAAAAAAGTTATTTATGTCGCTAGGTCTACCTTCACAAGTCATTGCACAGTCCTTACGAAGGCAACAAATTTTTCAGCAGATAGACAGACCGTCAGATAGACAGAAAGACCGACGGAAATGAGTGACGTGAATTTTCGTTATGTAGACATTATAAAACGTCAAAGAAGCGTATTATCTCAAAATCGAAAATTTTCGCTATCATAATACTCCCCTCACCTATCAGTGTGGGAAATAAAAACAAAAAAACAATAGGAAATAAAAAATGGAGTCAAGTTGATTGACTCAGTACTTCCCACACATAATAATGATTTCGTTTTATTGTTTTCCCATTGCATGAAGCTGTAGTCTGAAATCCCCTTGCAACCAAATCATCACCTATCCTCCCGCAAAAAAAACTTCCAACACAAAAACTCTCGTAAATAGTTTCTTGCGTCTCCCTCCTAAGAAACTAGGACGCCACAGTTTTCATTCTGGATGCTTCAACTGAACGATGCAAAACGATCAGGAGCCTCTAAACTGTCTAAAAGCGAAGTGTGAGCTGTTTTCATATTTTTAGTTTTTTAATTATTGTTGCGCAACCACTGACACGATTTTTCAGACACTGGCGCGTTTTCCACTCTCGCCGCGATAGTCACTTCTGTGTCGAAATTTCATTAAAATCAAATTAATAACTTTTGCTACATACATAGAACGAATTAAGCAATACTCGTATATGCATACATCACAAATCTCTAAGTCCCTTGGTTTCTGTAATAGGCAAGGAAATGTTCACATGGACTTAAAAAAATACGCCGGTACGTATTTCTTCCATAAGTCAATGGACAAACTATTATGAATACAACAAACCTTTCAGTTTTACAACCCCCCCACCCCCCAACCACCCCATTCCACCCCCACCCAAGAAAACCTAGAAAATGATTAGGAACCCCTAAAACGCCTAAAAACAAGGGTTGAGCTGTTTTTATATTTTTAGTTTTTTATTATTGCTGCGCCGCCACTGACTCGATTTTTCAAAAACTCACACGTTTTCCATCCTCACCGTGGTAGTAATACTGTGTCAAAATCGTTAAAATTAATTGAATAATTGCGTTACGCAATATAGAACGATCTAAAACAATACTCGTATGTCTGTATACGTCACAAATACCTTGGTTTCTATACTGAGCAAGGCAATGTTCAAATGGACCTAAAAAAGTGTATTATGACGCTAGGTTTTTCATTCACAGGTCAATGGACAGCCCATTATGAATACAACAAATTTTTCAGTTTTCCAACCCCCCACTCCCCAACCACCCCAAATTCACCCCTAACCAAAAAAGTAGAAAACTGATCAGGAACCCCTAAACCGCCTAAAAACAAAGTTTGACGCGTTTTTATTTTTTTTTATTTTTTATTATTGATGCGCCGCCACTGACCCGATTTTTCCAAAACATATGCGTTTTCATCCTCGCCGCGGCAGTAATACTGCATCAAAATTTCATTAAAACCAATTCGATAATTTTCGCGTTACGCAATATAGAACGATCTAAAACAACACTCATGTATACATCACAAATTCTAAGTCCCTTGGTTTCTATAATAAGCACGGGCCTTAAAAAGGATATTATGCCACTAGGTCTTTCTTTTACAGGTCAATGAGCCTATTATGAGTACAACACATTTTTGAGACTTACAACCCCCCACCCCCCAACCACCCCAATTTCGCCCCCACCAAAAAAAAAGTAGAAAATGATCTGGAACCCCTAAAACAACTAAAAACGAAGGAACATTTTTTTTTGTTTTTTGCTAATTACTCCGCCGCCCCTGTACCGATTTACGAAATTATAAGAACATTACCTACTACGACCCCCCAGCATATCGCTGCCCAAATTTCATCACAGTCCATGCAGCGGTTACTGAGATTACGAGGCTAGGAAAACGCGTACAGACCGACAGACAGACAGACAGAGAGACCGATAGACCGACAGACAGACAGACCGAAGGAAATGAGTGACATGTACACAATACTCCCCTCACCTATCGATGTGGGAAGTAAAGTCAAAAAAAAATCTAAAAAAACTGTTTTAATTTTTTAAGACTCTTTTCATGTGTACCATGTGCTAAATAATGATAACAATAATACTTCGCAAAAGAAAACCCATCAATAAAACACATAGACAGAAGAGAAACTTTACTATGTTAATGATTACAGTGATTACACTAACCTTATTTTAAATCTATTAAATGTTTTTTTTTATATTTTGGATAAAAGGGTCCAAGTGGAAACAAAACGTTAGGTCAAATTTGCCAAACTTTCGAATTTATTTTCCCCTCCAGGGGTTAATTGTGTTTAAAGTTGTGGTAGTCCAAAGGTTTTTGTAATATCTGTACATACAGGGTGAGTTTTTAGTACCGGCTCAGTCGATAACTCCACTGCTGTAGAAGATAGGGAAAAAAATTGTATATAAAAATTGTAGCCACGGATATGCTCCTTGCTCAGAAAATATTTTGATTTATACAGGGTGATCCATAACTACGTGGTGATGGAAACATTCATTTTTTTAAATGAGACACCCTATATATTATTCCATATTCAAATTCTGCTAATAATTTCCGTTCTTCCAATATAGATATTGTTACATTATACATGGTGTTTCAAAAGTTATGACCATTTTTGTATCCAAATCACGGTCAAATGAACGTACTGTATATCAAAAAGCAATTAATCAAAAATTATTTTTTTTATATGAAAAGATTAGAAATATCCTCCAGTTTTAAAATACGTTATAAAAAATCCCGCGACGTATATTCGTATACAGGGTGATGTAGAATGCAAAATCTAGATTTTCTCTCTTTTTTTAAATGTAACCCCAATATTTTATTATACCAAAGAATTGCTTTTAATATGCTCTTTCATCTTTGTATAGCACTTATTATGGCTGCATTTATTAGTTTCTGAGATATTTCGATTTCTCTACAAATTTTAAATATACCTTCTATTTGTTTGATAAAATTTATTCATTTTGAGAAAATACTACCAAATTTTGTTTTTGCTTAACAAACAACTAAAACATAAGGCGATAATAATACTTGATCAAGTCAAAACACTGAACTAACCAGATAATATAGGTCAAGTGTGCTGAGGAAACAATTTTATAGATGTCATGCATAATTATCAAGCAGATGTATCAGGTAGGCTATGAAATATGAAACGACACAGTCCAAAATAAAACGATTCTTCAACCTTTCAAACGCATTAGTTTTAAAGTGCCTCCGTTCTGGATATTGCTATTCATAGTTGATATATTCTAGAGGCAAGTAGACAATTTCTCAAAGATTCTCCTAAATACCCGTAATGGAAAAATTAATTTTCAAAGCTAGTTTTTCACACAGTACGGAATTATTGAGTAGGTTATGAAAACTGTCAATTTTTCAAAGCCTACCTGATAAAACTACTTGATAATTTTGCATGAAGCCTACAAAATTGTTTTCTCAGCATACTTGACTTTATTATCTCGATGATTTAGGGTTTTGACTTGATCAAATACTATCAAGACGTTTATAACTTAGTTGTTCATTAAATAAAAAACAAATCAGATAGTACTTTCTCAAAATAAATAAATTTCAGTACACAAATAGAGGCTATATTTTAAATTTACCGAAAAATCGAAATATCTCGGAAACTGATGGACGCAGGTACAACAAGTGCTATACAAAGATGAAAGAGCATATTAAAAGCAATTCTTTGGGATAATAAAATATTGGGGGTTACATTTGAAAAAAAAGAGAAAATTTGGATTTTGCATTCTACATAACCCTGTATGCGAATATGCGTCTCGGGCCTCTTTTATAGCCGATTTTAAAACTAGAGGATATTTTTAATCTCCTCATGTAAAAAAAGTAAGGTTTGATTCATTACTTTTTGATATAAAGTACGTTCATTTGTCCGCGATTTCGATATAAAAATGGTCATAACTTTTGAAAAACCCTGTATAATGTAACAATGCCTGATATTGGAAGAACGCAAATCATTAGTAGAATCTGAATATGGAATAATATGTAGGGTGTCTCATTTAAAAAAATGCATGTTTGCATCACCACGTAGTTACGGATCACCCTGTATAAATCTAAATGTTTTCTGAGCAAGGAGCATATCCGTGGCTACAACTTTTATATACAACTTTCTTCGCTATCTTCTACAGTAGTGGAGTTATCGACCGAGCCGGTACTAAAAAATCACCCTGTATGTTCCAAATATTGGGATTTGATGGCGACATGCATACTATAGCAATAATAGAAGTTACTTCTGGATACACGTTACAAGCAGACAGTAGCGAAGGTGGAAATATTATCTTTATACGGTTTCCTTGAACGTGTCTCCTAAATTTTGTATTGAAAGCGTATTTAAAAATGCTAATTAATTTATACTTCTAAAGGGTATTATAAAATTGCAGATACGATTTATTTCTACTCCAATCACTAATTTCAATATTTATTTGTGGATCGGTCGTTTTGTGTTCTCAATTTCAACTTTGCTTTTATACACCCAAGAATTAAAACTATAGGTCTGTAAAAACCAAATTTTCAAGTTACATCTGCTTTTTATATACAACTTTCTTCGCTATCTTCTACAGTAGTGGAGTTATCGACCGAGCCGGTACTAAAAAATCACCCTGTATGTTCCAAATATTGGGATTTGATGGCGACATGCATACTATAGCAATAATAGAAGTTACTTCTGGATACACGTTACAAGCAGACAGTAGCGAAGGTGGAAATATTATCTTTATACGGTTTCCTTGAACGTGTCTCCTAAATTTTGTATTGAAAGCGTATTTAAAAATGCTAATTAATTTATACTTCTAAAGGGTATTATAAAATTGCAGATACGATTTATTTCTACTCCAATCACTAATTTCAATATTTATTTGTGGATCGGTCGTTTTGTGTTCTCAATTTCAACTTTGCTTTTATACACCCAAGAATTAAAACTATAGGTCTGTAAAAACCAAATTTTCAAGTTACATCTGCTTGTAAATAGATTGCCACTATTACATCAAAAAACTGGAATCAAGCTAATGTCGTGTTGCTGTCACATAGCGTTCGAGGGTGCTTGACGATCGGACTTTAAAAACAACAACAATGTCACACGCTTGTAACAATAATGAACTGGTGGAGATGATTTTAATATACGGTGAGTGTGGTCAAAATGCCGCTGCGGCTTCGCGAGTGTGTGCCGACCGTTTCCCTAACCGTACTCACCCTGCACCTCGTTAATTTGTCTCGCTCGTGCAAAGAGCTAGAGACACGGGATGTCTGAATCCACCTCGTGGTGGACACGCTGGAAGACCTAGACCTCGTATGGTCTAAATTGAAGAAGACATCGTAAGTCGTACTTTTACCTCTAAGACGCCTGCGACAGGACCGCACTTACAACACTTCGTAGCAACCAAATAGTAAGTACTTGCTTGAAACTTTTTTTACTGTTTTGCGGCTGGTTCACCGTGCATTAGCTTTGCCGTTTCAAGGGCCGTTGCTTCTAAAGAGGAAAGTCCCAACTTTTAGAACACCCTGTATAAACAGCAGTAACAGTAACACTGGAAAAGAATATTACTTGAAATTGAGCATTATGCTAGCAATAAAATGTGTTTCTTTTTCATTTTAAATCTATCAACTGGTAAAGACTTCAAGGTATTATCTGCGGTATTATCTATCGCGTTATACTGTTTTGCGGCATTATAGTTAAACATCATTGGAACATTGCAGACTGGTCCCCTCGCGGTATGAGTTTTTCCATCAGATAGGCAGGAGTAGAGGATAATATTTTCTGAGTAATAGTCAGACAATTTAACTTCACCAGTTTACTTGTATTTAGCCACCCCAAGATTTTAATATTTTCGGAGATATGATCATATTTTCTCAACCTGAGAACAAACCTGCAACACATATTTTGGATTATTTGCTTTGTTATATAATCTAAACAGAGATAATAAACAATATCGCAGTACTGAACAGTAGCCATAACTAACGTTTCACAGAGTGTCTTCTTAATTGGCAGGCTTAATATGTAGGTATTTGTGCGCATACAGCAGCTTTAGTCTAAAAAATCATCTTTGGATAATGCTTTGTACATGTGTACGAAATCTAAGATTTTCATCAATAACAAGACCTAAAATTTTCATATTTTCAGTAAAAGCTAAAACTTTATTTTCTATCTCTAGGTTCAGATTCATTTTCAAATGATCACGATTCCTGGTGAAACCAACAATTGTCTAGTGGGGATTAGCAAATAAAAAACAGTTCAACGTACAAAAAACTCAGGCAACAACACTTACAAAGAAGTCTCACGATGGTTTACCAACCGTGGAAATGGAGGGTCACCCCATAGTCGAATCACTTTCTGTCAAGCTTTTGGGAATCAACATCAACAATAACATGTCCTGGCACGACCACGTCGTCAGTATTGCTAAAACCGCATCCCAAGAGTTTTGTTCCGCTGTAGGAAGTTGTATACACCAGAGCAACTGCTGCTGCTGTACAAGGCACAGATCCGACCATCGCTGTAGTATTGCTCCCATGTGTGGCGATGCGCTCCGAAGCACTCTCTAAAGCTTCTGGACACTATCCAGAAAAGAGCGATTAGACTAATCGATACGCCAAACCTCACAAAGGACCTCCACAGCCTGGAACATCGAAGGAGGGTGGCTGACCTATCCCTGTTTTACAGATTCTATCACGGAAGATGTTCGATTGAGCTCTCTCGGATAATAACACCACTGGCCGTCCGAACCAGGAAAACTAGAGAAGCTCTGCGAGCTCATCTTTACCAGGTCGAGGTCCTTACTCCCCGAACTAGTCTCCTCCAGCATTCCTTCTTTTGGAGAACTTCGACGCTGTGGAATCAGCTGCCGGAGAATCTGTTTCCCGACGGCTACAACCTGCAGCGTTTCAAATCTAACGTGAACCGATACTTATCCTCTCGCAGCGCTTCTACAGCGCCATAGTTTTAAGCCTTTGCGGGAGGCCGACCATAAAAAAAAAACTGAAAAGCATTACCCTTTGATGCGTTCAGTGATATATTATGATCATGAGGACCATACTGTTGAGATCACAGTTCACAAATCATCACTGGCTTCGCCTACAAGAGAGGGGATAAAATGATATCGGCGTTGGTTGATATACAGGGTGTTTGGAACTATGGGATCAAACTTCTAGGGGTTATTCAGTGCAACAGTAGAAAAATTTTTAATATAGGGACCCATGTCCGGAAAAGGGTCCATACGGCACCACGGCCCTAAGAAGGTTGGTTGATCTGTCAATGTATGGGCAGGCATTGTTGATGATTATTTGATTGGGCCATATCTTCTACTGGAACGGTTAACAGGAGCTATTTACCGGCGTTTCTTGGAGGAAGTTCTTCCAGAACTTCTTGAAAATGTTCCAATAAACGTTCGACAGCAAATGTGGTTTCAGCACGATGAAGCGCCGCCTCACTTTGCTGTACCAGTACGTGAGGATTTGGTTCAGCGGTTTGGGCACCGTTGGATTTTTAGAGGTGAAGCCGTTTCTTGGCCTCCTGTATCACCTGATTTAACGCCGCTAGATTTTTTCCTGTGGGGACATGGAAAGTCTTTGATCTACAATACTCCAGAAAAAGACTTAATCGGACGAACTACAGCAGCATTTGAAATCATTCAAAATGAGTATCAAATTTTTAGTCAAGTCCGCCGTAAGCATGTGCGACGATTAAATCGGTGTATTCAGGTTGGAGGAAGATATTTTGAAGAATTGCTGTGATGATATCGTGTACAAAAGGCAAAAAGTGAATGCATTGAAGGCTATTTAGGCAATTAATCGTCTTTCTACATTTTAACTCTTCTTAGTGCCGTAGTACCGTACGGACAGTTTTCCGGACATGGGTCCCTATACTCAAAAGTTTTCTACCGTTGCACTGAATAACCCCTAGAAGTTTGATCCCATAGTTCTGAAACACCCTGTAGAGTAATTTGAAATTGCACCTTGCATCTCTTATCCAGCTCTTCCAGTCAAATGGTTCTACCAGATGACTATAAATTCATTTGTCCTGTATACAGCCGTGAAAATGTTGAAATACTCGAAAAGTAGCCTGCACAATATACGCATGTAAATTTTTATTCAACGGCTTCAACGGTACGGTTTAAGGTCCATTCCTACTAGTTTCTCCTCCAACTTTTTCGACCTTTTGCCTAACCAAACGAAACTTGTCCCTTGAGAGAACGCGGGTTTTCTGGTGCCGGTGCTTTTTCGCAAACTGGCAGATTTATTTCGCCCTATAACTCTTACAGCCCTATAGAGGTTAGATTGGATTTTTATGTGTGTAGTTTAGATAGAAAAAGTTCTGCTAACATAATAGGCTTTCCTGATTGTGTTTTGGATATCACTGAGGTCAAGCTATACTTTCTATGGTCGCCGAGGATAGACATAACAAAAAGAGTATCTTGGCATCGTTCTTTAATCCTTTGTTGCTAACCGACGGCGATGGTCTCTGAGACCGACAGCATCGAAAAACGTGGGAAAATACCTATCTGTACCGATCCTAAGAGCCCGTTCACATCACACCGATTCGGCTATTTTACCGAATTGTCTTTCTTACCGTGTACTGCAGTGGCGCGTACATTGAAATGGACGTGTTTACACGACGAGTCGCGTGGTGTTACCAAAAATCGAATAGCTGATTCGGGAATAAAACCTAATAGGTGACCTTTCCACCAAGAAGTCAGCTGCTGTTTAGCACCGATTTTCTTTGGTTTGCTGTTACTTTCGCGTGCCAGATGGCGCACAGGCTGATCTTTTCTGTCGCCTGCTCTCACATGCTTCACATGTCTGGTAGACATGAAAATCCTGATGCTGTCTATCTCCGTCAATCGACCTATGGCGCACTGATGATCACTAGTAAGCATGAAACAGCTGTCTGCGTATTGGTGGATTGACGGAGATATAGATCAACCCTCATTCATCGACTCCCATATATGCAGCAGTATATAGCAGTGTATAGAACCTTCCTTATAAACTAGGACGCCACAGTTTTCATTCTGTATGCTTCAACTAAACGATGCGAAACGATCAGGAGCCTCTAAATCATCTAAAAGCGAAGTATGAGCAGTTTTTATATTTTTAGTTTTTTAATTATTGTTGCGCCGCCTCTGGCACGATTTTTCAGACACTAACGCGTTTTCCACTCTCGTCGCGATAGACAATGCTGTGTCAAAATTTCATTAAAATCAATTTGATAATTTTTCCTTTACGCAATATACATAGAACGACATTAAGCAATACTCGTATATGTATACATCACAAAATTCTTAGTCCCTTGGTTTCTGCAATAGGCAAGGCAGTGGACATGGACTTACGCCGCTACGTACTTCTTCCATAGGTCATTGGACAAACTATTACGAATACAACAAATCTTTCAGTTACAGCCCCCCCCCCCCCCCAACCACCCCAATTTCACCTTCAGCAAAAAAAAACGTAGAAAATGATCAGGAACTCCTAAAACGGCTAAAAACAAGGTTTGAGCTGTTTTAATATTTCTAGTTTTTCTATTATTGCTGCGCCGCCACTAACACGATTTTTCCAAAACATACCCGTTTTACATCCTCGCCAAAGTAGTGTCAAAATTTCGTTAAAATCAATTGAATAATTTTCGCGTTACGCAATATAGAACGATCTGAAACAATACTCGTATGTATATGTTAGGAGCAAACACCGATTTCGGCCAATGGACGGAAAATGTGGTCAAAACGCGTAATGTCCGAATTATCGCTTTCCGGCTGTTCAGTGTAGCCCAGAACGCGTTTTGGGCCAACTACGATTGCCAGAACACGTTCTATATTCTACTATACGAATAAATAAATCTCAATTATTTGCCGTGTTGTGTTACAATAATTATTCCCTCTTGAGCTTAGAATCCATAAATGCAATAAATAAAAGCACTTGTAGATTTTAGGTCCGTGAAAAAGAAAACTGAAAGAAACATACCTCACAGTCTCTTATGTCCAGCTCCCACATGAGCTGAATGAATAATGTCAAATAACTCGTGGGTCATGCAAAAATAACGCAGTTCTGCTGTTTCGTTTGTCCTCTACCTTTTCAATCGTCGTCTTTGTTTCGAAAATACTGTGTCACAGTTACTTTTATACAAGCTTTTGCCGCCTTTACCTTGTGAGTGTTTGGTCGTATCTTTCTCTGGTACAAATATTACTACGATAACTGCTACCACTTATGACTTTTTGCAGTTCGTCATTAAAACATAACCTTAGGTCTTCTATGGCACTCTCTAGCTACTGTCTAAAGCCTAATTCAGATGCACACGACATCCGACCATACGACGGTACGAAACTTTTCCTATTGGTTGAAATACTCAAAATGATGTCAAATCAAAATATTGCAACCAACAGGAACAGTATCGTACCGTAGTATCGTCGGATGTCGTATGCATCTGAATTAAGCTCAACTCGCACAAAGATCAAATACTCAAACTAGCTCCAAAAGCCCAGAGGTATCGTTTACAAGCTGAGACACGCACAAAATCCACGACGCGTTATGGCAATCGCAGTAGAACAGGACGCGTTTTGACAATCGTAGTTGACCCAAAACACGTTCCGGGCTACATTACACAGTCATAAAGTGATAATTCGGACATTGGCAAAATGGTAGCAGCCAAAACGCGTTTTGACCATATTTTCCGTCCATTGGGCGAAATCGGTGTTTGCTCCTAACATATACATCACACATTCCCCTTGGTTTCTATAATGAGCGAGGCAATGTTCGAATGGACCTAAAGAAGTGCATTATACCGCTAGGTTTTTCATTCACAGGTCAATGAACAGCCCACTAGGAATACAACAAATTCCCCCAATTCACCCCTACTCAAAAAAAGCAGAAAATGATCGGGAACCCCTAAAATGCCTAAAAACAAAGTTTGAGGCGTTTTTATTTATTTTTTGTTTTTTTATTATTGCTGCGCCGCCACTGACACGATTTTTCCAAAATATACGCGTTTTCCATCCCCGCCGCGGTAGTAATACTGTGACAGAGTTTCATTAGAATCCATTTCATAAGTTTTACGTTACTCAATACAGAACGTTCAATATTCCTATGTATTTATCAGAAAATTCCCTTGGTTTCTGGAATAGGCTAGGCAATGTTAGGGTGGGCCTAAAAAAGGGTATTATGCCGCTAGGTCTTTCTTTTACGGGTCAATGGATAGCATATTCTAAATACAACATTTTTGAGATTTACAACCCCCCACCTCCCAACCACCCCAATTTCACCCCCACCCAAAAATAGACACAAGTAAAAAATGATCAGGAACCCCTAAAACACCTAAAAACGAAGTTTGAGGAATATTTAATTTTTTTTATTTTTGTTAAGTCTGCCGCCCATGCACCGATTCTCAAAATTATAAGAACATTACCTACTACGACCCCACAGCATATCGCTGCCCAAGTTTCATCACACTCCATGCAGCAGTTACTAAAATATCCGAATAGAGTACCTACGTTCAGAAAGCTCGAGAAATGCGTATAATTACTATGGGTCGAACTACTTCAATAAACTTCCAGATAGTATCAAAACACTTCCTGAAAAAAAAATTCTGTCAAACTATCAAAAATATGTTGATTAGAAAAAATTATGAAACTACATGTGATGTTTTAAATGATAATTTGACAGAAAGAGATTTAGGTGATTGTAACTTGTGACAGTCTAATAAGTGTTATTTTATTTAATGTTCCTTATACGAATTTATTTTGAGACAATATGTAAAGTATATATTTTCTTTGACATATGTAAAACATTAATGTAATGTTCAAACGTGAAATATATATATTCTATTCTATATTGAGCTTACGAGGCTCGGAAAACGCGCACAGACATACAGACAGACAGACAGACCAATAGACAGACAGACAGACAGACCGACGGAAATGAGTAAAATGGATTTTCGTTATGTAGACATCATAAAACGCCCAAAAAGCGTATTATCTTAAAATCGAAAATTTTCGCGATCACGATACTCCCCTCACTTATCGGTGTGGGAAGTAAAAATCTGCACAACACTATATAATATCCAATGTACCAAGTTCCCAGGGAACGCTTAATATAATTCTTGTTTTTAAGAACTCTGTCTGCCTGCCTGTCGTTGTGCCATATTTACAATTGCGTAATCTCAATAACCGATTCAACGATTTGAATGAAATTTGTTTTGTGGTACACTGTGAAGTCATAGTACGTAAAATAGTTGTTGAAAATAGATGCTTAAGTGGCAGAGTAACTATAAAGAACCTAAATGCGCAGAACTAGAACTAGGACTAGAACTAGAACTATCGAAAGGTTACAAGGTTTCTGAAAGGATTTAAATAGGAAGCTATGCAAGCATGTAATAAAACTATGCGAGACCATGTAATAGAGTAACAGACGATCCTACATCATTTTGGTTGTTCATCCATATGAATACATAATGTATAATGGTGAAATAGTAAGCGATCTACAAAGTGTAGTTAATGCCTTCGCAGATTTTTTCTCTAGTGCCTACTCTGTACCTGATGATGGTGATGTCAGTAATAACTATATATTTTTGATTGGAATGACTTTATTGATATTAGCTGTGAACCAGTATTAGACAGTATGATACTACTTGCTAGCAAAAAACTCAAAAATAAAATGAAAACAACAACATAACTAAATTCCATCATTTTTGGCAAAGGACTGTATTCAAATATTCTTAACTCCTTTATAATACTTATTCAATTTAATTTATAAAATAACTAATTTCCTGATAAGTGGAAGCTGCTAAAGTGTGCCCAATCCATAAGGCAGAGCATTACATGCAAATAGGTGAATACAGAGCTGTACCTATCTTAAACAGCAGAAATGAACATATTTCTCAGATGTCAAAAAATATTATTTATCGAACGTGTGGTTTTGTTACTAGGAATTGTATGAATTTTAGTAATTTGTTAGCTTTAAGGTCTTTATACTTTAGCTTAATAAGGTCGAACTCGAACATGCCTCTCTCATATATAAACAATGGATAAAGTCCAAAAAAATTCTTAAATTCGTTGTTATAAAATGGACTGAACTTTCTGAAAGGAGCTCAAATTATGAAGGGATGCTTTAAAGGGATACTTTCTAGGTTTGATTTGCAGTTTCTAGAGCAGCACTGAAACCAAGTATCAGCACTAGTTCTGTATAAGATCTTGCATAGCAAAATCGAGTGTCCACAGATTATTTCTGAAATTCAGTTTCTGGTTCTAAGGCTTTTAACATATCATAATATTACTTTTTACTGCCAAAGAGCTGAAACAAACTTACTGTTAAGGCACCACTCAGCATGATGTGTGAAAATGCTAACAGGCTATTTGGAGTATGCGACATATTCAATTGCAGCCTTGCTGAAATGAAAAATTTGTCACGAGCTCTTTAGGTTTGAGTGTAATTGTGTTTTGCTGTACATAATCTTTTTTTAAGTACCGAGGTGAGAACATAATGTAGGTACTTTTTTGAGTATCTGGCTTTGGAAATTTTTAGGTGTTATAGGTATATAAGTTAATTTTTTTCCTTGTTGTTTATATACTACTTCCCCAGTGTTAACTATACTGTTGTCAGTTGCTATGGTAATGGCGATTAGCTGCCGCTTTATTTATTTTATTTAACTAGTCCTAACTCTACTTTCAGCTTGCTTTAAACAAGTTTTGTTTGTGTGAGAAAGTCTGAGTCAAGCCACTTGATGCTATTTGGAGCTGCTGTAAGCCCTTTTCAAACTAATTTCAGTAATAGCACGAACTTTATCGTTTTTAGAAATAAATAGGTTTGCTGCTTGAAACCAAAAGCAATTTGAGTAGTATTTAAAAGCTTAATGCCTCGAGCCCTTTTCCCTTCACTGAGAATATTGCATTACTCTTGGTAATTACTAATACTGTAAATAATATTCGAGAACAACTTAAGCTGCGATCACAGAGACAAAGGCAGTAAGGTTGAAGACTATTAATTTCAAGCTTTCTGAAAGATGTGCCTTCTTCGTTCAAACAACAACAAATATGAACACATGAAATACGTGAACATGTAATTCGCTGTGAGCTTTTCAGAGCCATCGTAAGCCCTTCTTGAATTTTGGGTCTTGCAAAAACAAAGGTCTTTGCGCTTTGCTTAAAAAGCACATTGACTTGAGAGGAAAGCACTTTGAATAACAGCTTTGCTTCATGTATATGAATGTTTTTGGTATGGGGATAGGGAGACCGATAGAACTTTTTCATGCTGTTGGAATTAATCTAACATTGTATCTGACTGTGACATGAGACATATTTTGCCGATAATAAGCAAAAAATCCAAAATTACAGACATTTGGTAGTAATATATAGATACAAGCCGGGGGCCCCTTTGGTCTTATTGGTGAGGGGAGTGTAGTAGTCACGAAAATTTTCGATTTTGAGATGATATGCTCTTTGGGCGTTTTACGATAATCGAAAATCCATGTCACTTATTTCCGTTAGTCTGCCTGTTTGGTGGTTTGTCTGTCTGTCTGTTGGCGCTTTCTGGCCTCGTAATCTCAGTAACCGATTGTGATTCGTGACGCGATAATACTGTAGGGTCGTAGTAGAGAAATGCTATTATTTTAAAAATCGATAGATATGCGGCGGAGCGATTAGCAAAAAAAAATCAAATATACCTCAAACTCACTTTTAGACGCTTAGGGGGTTCCTGTTGATTTTTTTTTGAGTAAAATTGGATTGGCTGGAGGGTGGGGGGTTATAAAGCTGGAAAATTTATTGTACTCATTATGGGCTCTCCTTTGAAGGAAAAAACCTAGCGGCATAATACATTTTTATAGGTCTCTGCCTTGCCTATTATAGAAACCCAGGGACTGTAATCATTGAATTGATTTCAATGAAACTCTGGCACAATATTACTATCGTGGCAAGGATGTAAAGCGGGTATGGTTTTTGAAAATTGTGTCAGTGGTGTCCCAGCAATATTAAAAAACTAAAAATATAGAACAGATCAAACTTGGCATGTGAGGCATTTTGGGGTTCCTGATCGTGATTCACATATCTTGGAAAAATTGGGTTAGTTTGGGTGGAAGGTTGTGAAACTGAAAAATTTCAGCAGCAGCAGCAGCAGCATTCTTCGCACAGTTTTCTTTCTGCAGGATCACGTGTAAGCAACTTCCACGACCTCATCAGTTATTGCATGTTCCGCTAAACTGTGATGTTTTTGAAAAATTTTTACAAAAGAGTCAAAAATCTCCTTGATGGATGCCAGTTTGTCATATTCTTGGCGTTGCGCCCTTGTATCTTTTTCATCAGTGCGGATTACATACATCGGAAAACAGAACCGTTGCAATGACATGTTGAACCAGAACATGTCAGTCCCTGTAGCATCTCGATTCCATAGATCTTCAGTATTTGGACGACTACAAAACAGCTTTTGTTTCTGATATATTCGTGGCTTCCGCATCTCTCGCTCGCTTCTAGCTCTCAGAGACTTTTACTATGTATTTGTTGGTGTTTTCTACAATACTCCCAACCATGATTTTATGAAAAAATAGCGACCAACATTAAAGAGATGTTTTGGCATTTTTTTCGCCCCTTTTTCTCCAGGTAAGCGAGCTATAAGACTGCCTCTTGCAGGTCCAAATCGTCATTGCCACTGAAATGAGGAGCTACCTCCCGTCAAATCAAATAGTTACTTGTTTAGTCACGCTGGGTCTGTACAAAGAATCCTAGTACTCGTAGTAGTAGTACAAACTTCATAGGTATGATGTACGTGATATATACTTGAAGTTACTTCAGTCTTATCTGAGTTACAGAAAACAGTGTATTAGTTATAATAACGAAGTTTCCTCTATTGCTCAAGTTGATTACGGTGTTCCGCAAGGGTCGGAGCTAAGTTCCCCTTTTATTCATAATTTACATAAACGACCTAAATCTGGCCGTTTCTCCATACAGGCGTGTTGCGTATTCTGATGACTCAACTGGCGCCAGTATTGGAAAATCCAAAGATGAGCTTGAAGAAAAATGAACTGAACTCAAAATGTTGGCAAGTAATTATTGGTTTACTGCAGCTGAACCTTGATAAGACCCAAAGGTTCAATGTTTCATGTAACAGATTCCGTGAGTTTGCTGGGTATAGTTATTGACGACCGTCGAAATTGGTCAGAACATATCAGACAACTGAATAAAAAATTAAGTTCTGGACTATTTGTTATTGATTAAAAGTACTTGACAATGGTTCATCACTCATGGCTTCATTGGCACATTAGTTATGGTGCAATTCTATGGTGTAATTGAACCATATCCGATTTAATATTTAAGATACAGAAGCAAGCTATACGGCAATGGCAAAAATCGGTTATCGGGATGAATGCCACCCTTGATTCAAAAAATTCGGAATATTGCCTTTGCCGTATGTCTGGTTGTATCAACAGTTGGTTGAAATATACAAAAATAAAAACAGTTTTAGAAAAGCTCTGATAATCACAGTTATCATAGTAGTCATGGTGACAATTTGCTCAAACCACAATTCAAACTTGAAATGTCTACTGACAACTCATTACGTTTTGAACTGCATAACATTTTGGAAAAAAATATCAGGAGCCTCAAAGATTTGGCATTTATGAAAAGGTTAAAAAACTTATTGCTCTGTTATTGTTTTCATACAGTGAACGAATAATGTTACTCTTGCTGAAACTAACACAGATCTTATCATATAGGCACTTCTTTCTTTCTTTTATCTATGTATCTTAGTCTTTGTTTGTTTGTATTCCGTTTTTCTCTTGTTATTTACTATATTGTGTGTTATTTCATAAAACATGTTCGTATAGTGTTTCCCACTAAGTATATTGCTTTTTGACTGTACTTATTTTTTATTTATTTATGTACAAGTTTGGGATGCTAACAGCTGAGCCAACACGCACCCTCAATTTACTACACAATATCGAGAACAAGCTTATAATATATAAATCAATTAATTAATATATATCAAATAAAAAGAAATACATATCAAGTAACAAACCATATTGAGTAAGATTAGGTGAATATAAATTAAATACCTAGACAGGTAATGAGCGATTCAGCCATATAAATAAGAATTATTCACTATGAGAAAGAAAGTATTTTTTTGTTGAGCGCTAAAAAGGTATAATATTCATACAAAACAAATCAGCCTCACAAAAGCGATTGCAAGATTTTTGCGACCTTATCCTTGGGGAATTTAAACCTAGACTTTTGCGACGATAGGGTGGTTTAAAAATACTGTAGTGTCTATAAGACCTATCAGGTGCATTAAGTTGAATCTTAGACAGTAGAAAATCACAATCATATACGTTATTGAGAAGTTTATATAGAAAACACATATCAGACGCTATTCTTCTGTTGTTAAATGTTATCATATTAAATTTTTTTCATTTTTGGTCTATAATTACTGTTTACAATTGGAATGCGATTTCAACAAGGACTTATGTTGAATTCTTCCAATCCTTGTAGGATATACTGCATAACATGGATTCCATACAACAGAAGCGTATGGTGTTTCCCACTAAGTATATTGCTTTCTTTGACTTGCTACAATTACAATGTAAAATGTAGTCAATAAAAACTAGAAACTTGAAACTAGTATAAAAACTGTTACACTCAAAATGACTACTTACATCTCGAGTTTCTCGGAAGTTAAGAAGGAACTGGGAATAGCGCTTTGGGCAGTTTTGGCCAATTGGAGGTTTACATTAACGGTATCAATTTTTAAAGGGCAATGAAGAGTGCTTCGGGATTTCTCAACTACCCTACATGAAACATCATCCTACCTTGACTCATTTTAACCATTCAAAAAAAAAAAGAAAACGAAAATAAGCAAGTACTCTCCCTTTCGCTTAGAGCGTTGCTCATCTTTGGCCATTTCGACAACAAAGTGTCGTACAACAACGTGATCGCATAGTAAATAAACATGTCCGGAGCATTTATTTGTTTACCTGTAGTACGTTGATGAGCGGCGTGGGCGGTGCGTGCGTTCGAGGTGGCGTTGGGGCGGCCGCGCGGGCAGCACATGGCGGGCGGCGGGCGGGCGGTCTCCGGTCTGGCGGGCCGAGCGGTCGAGACGCGGATGGGGCGCGCGCCGCGGCACGTGCGACGCTAGAAAGAGGCCGACACCGACTGATCGTCGCTGAGCGTCGCGGCGGCGAGCGTCGTGGCGGTGTGCTCCGGGCTCGGCGGCGGCGGCGGCGGCGACGCGGTGCTGGTGACGACGTCGCGCGCCGCCGCCGCCGGAGCCTCGGTGACGTCATCGCGGTGCACACATGGGCCCACCGATATACGTACGCCACATGCACCTACCAGCATTTTTGGATTAAAAAATCTGGAGCTAAATACATTCTTGGTGATAACAAGGCTTCAAGATTTAATTACAAACAAGATGGATGTTTTCAACAAACAAGGATGATAAATAATCACAATAAAAAAATGGAGTCAAATTGATTGACTCAGTACTTCCCACACATAACGGTGATATTTTAATATTTTCCCTTTGCCTGAAGCTATACTCTGAGATCCCCTTGCAACCAAATCATCGCCCGCCTGCCCTCAAAGAACATCCAACACAAAAACTCTAGTGGTTTGTTGAATCTCTCCGTAGAAACTAGAACGACACAATTTCTATTCTGCGAGCTTCAACTGAATTAAACAAAATAATCAAGGACCCCTAAATTGCCTAAAAACGAAGTTCTTATATTTTTAGTTTTTTATTATTGCTGCGCCGCCACTGATACGATTTCTAAAAAGCAAAATGCATTTTTTATTCTCACCGCGGTAATAATACTATGTCGATACCTCATTAAAATGTAAAATCTATTCCAGGTTACGCAACACAGAACATGTAAATATGTAACATACAACAGAAAAAATTCTTAGTTTCTGTAATAAGCAAGGCAATGTTCCGATTAACTTAAGAAAGTGTATTATGTCACTAGATCCTTTTTTCACAGGTCACTTGAGAGCCTCTTATTCATACAAAAACCAATTCCACCCCCATCCACAACAAAACAGAAAATCATCAGGAAACCCCAAGACGCCAGAAAACGAAGTTTGAGCTGTTTTTATATATGTTTTTATTGTTACTGCGCCACCACTGACACAATTTCTTAAAACCATACGCATTTTCCATCTTTGGTACGGTAGTAATAGTGTGGCAAAGGTTCATTAGAATCAATTCCATAATTCACATGTTATTCAATACAGAACGATCTAAAGCAATATTCGAAAGTATTTATATCAGAAAATTCTGCTGGTTTCTGTAGTAGGCAAGGCAATGATCTGATGGACCAAAAAAAGGGTATTATGCCGCAAGGACTCTTTCACAGGTCAATGGACAGTCTATTATGAATACAACAAATTTTTGAGTTTTACAGCTCCCCACCCCCAACCAGTCCAATTTCACCGCCACAAAAAAAAGTAGAAAATGTTTCTAACATTTCTAAATGCGTCTCTGTCTCTTGCAACATGAAACAGTTCTTCGACGTTGAGATTGGTCCATTCCCTTATGTTTCGAAGCCAGGATTTTTTGTTTCTGCCAATACCCTTCTTCCCCTCCATTCTGCCTTGCATAATGTTTTTGTAGCAGTAGATATTTATCGTTGCGTAAGATGTGACCTATGTATGATGTTTTTCTTATCTTAATGATTGTCAGCAGCATTCTTTTGCGACCAATACGTCTTAGAACTTCTTCGTTGGTGATTCTGTTAACCCAGGGTATCCTCAGGATGCATCTATACAGCCACATCTCAAATGCCTCAAGTTTTCATCATTTGAGCGTTTGATGTTAAAGTTTCTACTCCGTATAACAATACTGACCTCACAGAGCATTCCATAAATCTTATTCTGAGGTGGAGGTTTAGATATCTGTTTGTAAACATTGAAGAGTATTTGATAAATGCCTTTCGAGCCACTTCTATTCTGATCCTAATTTCTTCATCTGGATCCTTTTGAGCATTTATGACTGAACGGAGATATCTGTATTTCTGCACCCATTCTATTTGTTTTCCATTCAAAGTGAGAGTAGGGTTATTGTTTGGGTTTTCACTTATAACCATGAATTTAGTTTTTTCGGTATTAATAATGAGTCCTACTTCATTACATTCTCAGTTGGCTCTCTCTAATAGGGTTTGAAGGTCCTCTGGACTCTCAGCCATTATAAGTATCAGTATCATCGGCGAATCTTAGGTTGTTGATTAATATCCCTCCAATGTTTACTCCTTCACGTCTCTCTTCTAGCGCTTTCTGAAATACAAACTGAGAGTATAGATTAAACAGTTGTGGTGACAGAACGCAGCCTTGGCGAACTCCCTTTTGAATTTCGATTTCATCTGTCTCTATGTCTTCAACACGTACTACTGTTGCTTGGTTGTAATAGATGTTTTTTATTAGTTGAATATCGCTTGGGTCCAAATTGACGCTTTTTAAATTTTCTATCAGTTAATCGTGTTGGACTTAATCAAAATTAGGTTTGAGGAATATATTTAATTTTTTTTGCTTTTTTTGCTAATTACTTCGCCACCAATGCACCGATTTTCAATATTCTAGCAGCATTACCTACTAGGACCCCATAGCATACCGGTACCCAAATTTCATCACAATCCATGCAGCGGTCACTGAGATTACGAGGGTAAACGAAACGCGACAGGCATATAGACCCACAGACAGTCCGACAGACTGGCGGAAATGAGTGACGTGGATTTTCGTTATACTGACATCATAGAACGACCCAACAAGCTTATTACCCAAAATCGAACATTTTCGCGATCACAATACTCCTCTCACCTATCGGTGTGGGAAGTAAAAGAGAGCATCAAGTCTGATGATAACTACACATCAAAATATTTTTTATAAGGGTATACTAAAGTTTTTCTACCTTGAAGCGACCGGCACTTTTAAAATCATGTAATCGATTTGTTATGAAAAGACGTTTTTAAAATGACAACAGTGCCAGTTTCAACATTAATGGCGGGTTACCACTCGAGGGGTGAGAGGGTGAAAACTCTGCTTCGCGACGATTTTCGAAAAATAGCGTCGTTTTGGTAAGTGCTATCGAAAAATGGTTCAAATGACGAGAACAAAATTCTGCACATTTTTGGTCATTACATTTTACGTGTGCCAGAAATAGTTTCCATTATACAATCCCCCAAAGTTAGAGGTTGCTTTGTGATTTTCACTAAAATCCCTATTTTATCGCGGATTAAGACGAAGAACATTATCAAAAAGTTCTGTAACATATTTTTTCACTGAAAGAATGATATTTAATCACTTCACTTGCTTAAATCCAACCCATTTGATCTTATGAAAAGTATAGCATTTAGGAGCGCGTCGCCTTGACAGGATATGTGTTGTTGCGAAAAATATCCTATTTGTAGATGCTTTCAGTGGAGGTGATACTACCTAGGCGTTGTTTAATCAAGGCATGATTCAATTGCCTACCTCGAGGGGTTGTATTTGGGACCACCGTTCTAGAGCACCTCAAGGTTGAGGGTTGGTTTAGAATTTTTTAAAAAATCATAATTTTATCAAAGATTAATGATGATGCGTGCCATTATCATTCACCACGTACTTGTTGACACTGAAAGCGTGCAAAAATAAAATATTTTTCGCAAAAGCACATATCGGAGTATATAGCGACACGCTCCTAAAGCCATACTTTTTTATATGACCAAATTTGTTGAGTTTAAGCAGCTGGAGATAATATAGAAATGATAAAAAAATCATTCTTTCAGTGAAAAAACATGTTAGAGAATTTTTTGATAATGTTCTTCGACTTAATCCGCGATAAAATTTTGATTTTAGTAAAAATCACTAATCAACCCCTAATTTTGGTGGATTGTCGAATGGGAACTATTGGTCCCACACGACCATGAATGAATGAATAAGGACCAGAGGCTATCCAGCACGGAATGTGGCTGGTGCATAGGCCACACGATGGGCCCTTTTGCGCCTCTATCCGCGCTAGTTTCTAAGACCTGCCCTTTTGGCAAAGGCAAGTACATTCTTAGGTCCTATCCGTTTTATATATATTGGTTCCAAGGTTCTTGAGCCCAGCATAGTCTGCTTGTGATAACCCAGGGTTTCACAGCGACACAAGATGTGTGCCGAGGATCCTTCCTCTTTACCACACCACGTGCACGTTGGGTCGTTGACCACCCTCATCACGAACAAGTGACGCCTGAAAGTGTTGTGACCCATTAGTAGGCCTACTAGCAATATCAAGTTACTCCTATCCAGGCTCTGCTAATAGTTCCCGAGCTTGACGTAGATGACCAGAGATGTTGTTCCATCTCAGAGAGTGTTGATTCTGGATCCACTCTCCAGTTGTTTTCCTAATCAAGTTTGCAGATAGTCCTAAGGCTGGTTCCGGGCCCACAAAACTGTTGCCGGAACCCATCCTGGCCAGATGATCCGCCATTTCGTTACCCCTTACCCCAGCGTGCCCAGGTACCCACATCAGTGATACCTTGTGTTTAGCTGAGATGTCGTCAAGAGCCCTCCTGCACTCCAGGACCAGTCCCGACGTTATTTTCCAAGCACTCAGTGCTTTGATGGCTGCCTGACTGTCAGAGCAGATAGTAATCCGCCTCCTAGACCCGTCAATCTCCTGAATACGATTTACACAAGCAAGTATCGCATAGACGCACACGACCATAATTCTGCAGAATTTTTTTCTCTGCATCAGTCATTTGAACCTTTTTTATTTAGATGCATCAATGGTATTGATTTAACCAGCTCCTTATACTTGCAACTAGATTCAGTAGTTTCACCGTGATAGATATTTTATTCATTTATACCTATTACAAATATGTATTTAAACAATTTGACCACATCCTTATACATGCAATAAGGTTTTCTAGTTTTACCGTGACTACCGCTTTATTTATACAAATATACATATTTAAACTAGAGCCCTATACAACTCTACCATAGTGTCAAAATATAACTTTAAAATTAAAACTACTTTTCTTTGTGTGGGACATTTCTAAATACTGTAGTATATTATGGCCCGATTTTATCAACATGCATATTTAACAAAGACTTTGACAAAGCTTTCCTATTGGATGTTGTTTATCAAAAGCTTTCTATTGGGTATTAAGGGCTATGTTAATAAGTATCATCCAGTAGTATTTTATCAACATTGGAAACAAAACGTCAAAGCTGGATGACACTTTTATCAAAAATATTTTAGAATTCGTGGATCAAAATCATAGCAGAAAATCAGAACAAAGTGATAGATGCATGTTTGTTATAGACCAACGATTATAGATCTTCTGATAGAAATATTCACAGAGGATGTAAAGATTGTGAAGGCACTGCGTAAAAGGCATCGTAGCGCAGAAACAGATTTATATAAAGCACCTTATTCACTTTCTGACTATACTAAATGTTTCTAGTATTTCAAGATTAAACGTTATACTTTTGCCAGATCGCAAGATTTGCTGTTAAGTAGGATAGGCATCCAGTAATGCACACTTGCATCGTGTGTGTCTATAATAGCTTTGTGAAATGCAAAAAAATGTTATTTCTTACTATAATACGAAGGTATATTGCAGGTATTTATAATTATTATCGATTGTAAATTATTGTTTTATCAAAATAATGCAGTAATTTGGATTTTTTGTCATCACTATCATAACAATAAGAGTACATTTGATCCAGTGATCAAATGTATCGGTTTTGTGGAATCTGATTTATTGAGACTAGCAATTGCTAAACTCTATGCTAAACAGGAAAATGCAGGTTTTTACCCATTTAGGATGGAAAATCAGACTTGAAAAGATACTAGAAATTTCGTGATGGTCGATTACATATAAAGCATGTCTTTTTTCACTTTTTGAAGTAAATTTCAAGAGATTTCAATAATTTTCAGAGAGCTTTGACAGATGCAAGTTCTTGAATGGGCTGCTTTGATTGATCAAAGCCTTTGTTAAAATGCCAGTGTTGATAAAATCGGGCCTACATCGTTCCAGTTGTTGCCTTGGTGAAAGTCCATCTTTATGCAGCATTTACAAACTTCAAACCTAATGTCGGAAGGATTATGCCACCGGTCTAATGGAATGTAAGCCGAACGGAATCTTTTGCATTATACATGCCACAAAAATTATCCAGTGTGCACTTTCGTTCCCTTATCTCCTGATGCTTACGTTGTTATCCGGTATTATCCCAAATTAAATTCTAACGGCTTATCCGACCCTAATGACGAACCATCCACACAAAAACCTTTTCGGCGCCGGAGCTGCGAAACAATGAGGGCATTCCACCCCGGAATTGCCCGGACCGCTTCACATAGCAACTAGAAGGTACGGTTATGCGATGGATTCTTGGAAACCTGGATCAGGGGCGTACACAAAAAATGTATACTCTAGAAGGCTTACACAGAAAAATTGATACCATTTAATTATCTTCTCATTGCATGAAGCTATAGTCTAAAATATCCTTGCAACCATATTATCGCCCACCCGCACGAAAAAAAATATCCAACACAAAACTGTCGTAAATAGTTCCTTGCATGTCCCTCCTTAGGAACTAGGACACCACAGTTTTTATTCTGCATGGTCAATTGGAGCCTCAAAACTGTTCAAAATCGATGTTTGAGCTGTTTTTATATTTTTAGTTTTTTGATACGATTTATCAAAAATAGGCTTTTTCTCCATTCTCGTCGCAGTAATAAATTCTGTATCAAAATTTCATGAATTTCAATTCAATAATTTTACAGATCGACAGACCGACAGACCGACAGCAGACCGACAGCAGACCGACAGCAGACGGACAGCAGACCGACAGCAGACCGACAGCAGACCGACAGCAGACCGACAGCAGACCGACAGCAGACCGACAGCAGACCGACAGCAGACCGACAGCAGACCGACAGCAGACCGACAGCAGACCGACAGCAGACCGACAGCAGACCGACAGCAGACCGACCACAGACCGACAGCAGACCGACGGCAGACCGACAGCAGACCGACAGCAGACCGACAGACCGACAGACCGACAAACCGGCGGAAATGAGTGACGTGTGTCAGACATCCTTAAACGCCCAAAAAGCATATTATCTCAAAATCGAAAATTTTTGCGATCACAATACTGCCCCTACCAAGATCGATGTGGGAAGTAAAAATATAAAAAATCATTGCTTACTGAGGTATATATTATATTTTATACATAATGGGTACACTGTATTTAATCGGATAAAAGGAAGGTCATCGACCAATTGACTTCAATGAATAAAAAATCCAAGTAAACATGTAAACGTATTTTCGATACTTTGGATAATGGGCAGCCTTAATGCATACTAACACTAATGAACCACCTAAAGCAAATGGCTATACACGTAATTTTTTATGAGACCCGCTGAAAAGGAACGTGATCTCATTTTCCACCCGACAAGTACAAATCGACCTTTGTACGTCGAGCAGTGCTTTCTATGCGTTACTCTGGAAAAATGGAGAAATGTAATTTCCTCACTGTTAGCCTAGTCAACGGGACAGGAAATGAAGGGATTCATAAATATGTGATTTGACTATCGTCCAGTTAGCCCTTACACGAACAGCTCATAAAATATCCGAAGGAATAATTTCCAGGGTTTCTTTTCAATGGTCAAAAATAATCAGCGCGGTTTACTCGTTTGCTACTAAATCATCATGGATATGGTACACTCTGTCAACAATTGGAGCAAACTATCTCATACTGATACACGAACTTTATTCATATTCTGCTGTAAAATAGTTGAACTAAAAAGTGGGTAAGCTAACATAACATAAAACGCTGTAGAGTTGATTGACTCAGTACTTGCATTGCTGCGGTGTCATTTTGTTATTTTCCCATAGATTGACGACATCAGATCCCCTTGCATCTAAATAGCATCTGACACCAAAACTCTTGTAAATAGTTTGTTCATCTCTCGTCGTGACGGTTTTTATTCTGCAATCTTCAAGTGACATGCCAATTACATGCCATGTCAATTTTCCGATATTTAAAAACAGATTATATTACCTGTATGAATCCTCAAAGGACAATGAAAAATATTCTATAGATACAGGGTGTCCCACGACGATTAAGACAAGCAACATATCGGAACTGGGCAGTAGTAGCGAATTATAACTTTGAGGGTGCAAATTAGAGCAAATATAATATATTTTCTTATTATTGTGTCACCCAATGAGGTATTTATTTTTGGTCACGTGACGTCCGATTCAAAATTTTTAATGGAGCACACTGTACATTTGTGACTTTGTGTGTTTCCCCCGATAAAGCAATTCCAACACTTGGGGTATAAAGTAATTAATTCAAGAGCTACAGGTACTGAAAGGACTGTACTACTACCATTATGAAACACTACCAAAGTACTTTAACTGTAGGGGTACATGTTATAATCAGTGGTAGTGGTACCATCCTTTAAGTACCTGTAGCTCTTGAATAAATAACTTTAGACCCCAAGTGTGCTAGTTTGTTGGAATTGTTTTATCGGGAGGAACACAAAAACTCAGAAACATATAGGTTGTCCCATTAATAATTTTGAGTTAGACGTCACATGATCAATACCTCATTGGCTGACACAGCAATAAGAAAAGATACTAAATTTGCTGTAATTCAAACCCCGAAAATTATAATTCTCTACTACTGCCCAGTTCCGACATATTGCTTGTCTTAATCGTGGTGGGACACCCTGTATAAAACTGCCGGAATTTCCCAACCACTCTGTTCGAGATCCCATCCTACCTCGGCCTACTATTTCTTTTTTAATTTACTTCATCGCGACTAACAGCACCTTCAAAAACCATGGACTTTACGTATCTCTACCACGGCCCTCGGTACGGTTTACACATTTCAATACTATCAATTTAGTGACGAGCCGCAGACACTATAGGATTATATACAGCAATATATAACTCCAAAAATTATTTTTTTGTCTAAGGTAGGGCAGCGTAAAGCTGAAAAGTATATTATGTCACTCCTTTACAGGGCAATAAAGAGTTCACCATAATTACAACAAATTTTCCATTTCACAACCCCCTACCCCCAAACCACCCCAGCTTGCCCCCTCTAAAAAATGTGGAAAAACAGTCAGGAACCTCCTTCGCCTTCAACGAAGTTTGCGCTGATTTTATATTTAAGATTTCACTAAAATCAATTCAATGATTTCCAGGTTATACAATCAGAACGGTATAAAATAATACCCGTACGCATACATCAGAAAATACTACAAAGTGCCTTTATTCCTATAATAAGTAAGACAATTTTCGAATGTAGATACCTAAAAAAGTGTATTATTTTGCTTCTTCAAATAGTCACTGTTGTCGCATCCCAAGAAATTGTTACCTTTCCAGAAGGTATGCGATATTATGAGTTAACAAACAGTATAAAAATAAAAATATGCTTATAAATAAATGTTTATGTCTCTTTTGGGATCACTGTTGATTGATTTTCGCATTTCAGGTTTATATTGTAGCTTATAGGTAAGAAAAAGTTGTTAGATTAACTTTTTCTTTTCTTTTTGTTTTGAAAAGCTGCTCTACACCTAAGAATTGTAGCAGTTGATGCCGCTATACTTAATAAAAAGAGCTACTCGAACTACATGACGGAACTTCTTTCTTTAATTTCGTATTGTCGATTTCATCTCGTTCTACCTCTAAGTGCCCAGCCATGTACACGTAAGCTTCGAATTAAACTTAAGCAAACATCCTGCGGCGTGTGCGTCTACGAACCCATGCAAAAGCTACTGGAACTTTCTTGTATGTTTAACATTGTATTTGCTCCATTTTGCGCCATATTTCACAACTATATTAACATCTGTCTGGCGTCCTTTGGCTTAAGTTGATTTACGATCGGCTAGGTGAACCGCGAGTATAAGCAAAGTTTACGGAATACATATAAGTTGGATCACTCCGCAAAAATATCAAAACGGCCTGCACCTTGCTCCGTCACCCCGGTACACCGGTAGCAGTGTACCGACGTCAGCCGGGAGATACGGGGCGGCGCAAAGTACAGGTTGAACGTCTTTAATGCGAAGTCTATACAGTGTCTCAAAAATATCGGATTTTGTTATCTCGCATATGTTTGCAGAAAATGGATAATATTTTTAGAAGTTTGATTTTATCAATTAAATTTATTAACGGATCGAAAATGACAATCAGATCCATCCTTATTTTGTGGTAAACCTTGAAATGTAAAAGATATAAATACAGGGTGTTTCACGACGATTAAGATAAGCAATATGTCGGAACTGCGCAGCAGTAGAGAATTATAATTTTGGGGATGCAAATTAGAGCTGATGTGTCTTTTTTTGTCATTGTACTACCCAATGAGGTATTTGTTTTTGGTCATGTAACATTCGATTCAAAACTATTAATGGGGCATCCCGTACATTTGTGCCTTTCTGTGTTCCTCCTGATAAAACAATTCCAACAAACTGGCACACTTGGGGTCTAAAGTGATTAATTCAAGACCTACAGGTACTTAAAGGATTGTATCACGCTAAAAGCGTATAGTGAGACAAAATATTCATTCGGTGGTCTTACCATACCACCCAGGGACATTCTAAATTATGTTTTAGAGCTCGGAAATATTTTTAAACAGTTTAGTTTCTACAGTAGCATTTGGAACAACACTGAAAAGCAAAATGTCAAAAATAATTTATTCACATCCAAGTAAAGCATTTCCACATGATTATCTTTTAAAATTGTACATACGAGTTCGTATATAGTATACCATAAATTTTATAAGTTGTGGTTTCAAAAATAAGCCAAATAAACAAAACATTAAGGTAAGAATACTACAGCACCTTTGAACCAATTTTTACTTATCTACGAAATAGCTACAATATGTGAAATCATTTGAGATTAATTAGTAATAGCTTTACTAGGTTTTATTTTTGGTATCCATTCATGTAACTGTGTATCAGCAAAATAAACGTATTTGTATTTGTATGTCTAAATCGGCCGTCAAAACCTAGTCTTTCAATGACTCTCGTATATACGTAAAACTCAGGCGTAAGCAAGTCCCCGCTAAAAGACCCTCGTACTTGGGCAAAAACCAACGCAAAAACTAACTGGCGCGTGCGGCCGCGGCATCGCTTTCATGTGAGATCTTCAAGGTGCCGACGGAGAGTGATCCAACTTATATGTATTCCGTAAACTTTTGTATAAGGTTGCGGTGCAGCGGTTATTTCGCACTTTGACAGTTTCCGGTTTATCAAGCCGTATATTATTATAATGTTTCCGTATTTCACCCATGTCTCAGAATCGATGCCAAACTAAAAACGTAGAGCAACACTCTAAGGAAATATTGCTTCAACCATCCCAGGCCATATTCTGTACCTTGACATTGACCCATTATTTAGAAGATACAGGGCAAACACAATGTGCAACATAACTACTCAGGTTAGGGGCGGCTTATAACAGACACCCGCAGGAAGCCGCCTAACATCAGTAGGCTATCGAGTGCGTGGCGACACCGCGAGGTATACCAAAGCCTAAGGATGTAAGCCAGCCGGCAACCTTCACAGGTGCATCCTCAGGAGGCAATTTGGACGGCTGCATTCAGGAAATGTCGGCTGGGGGCCCCAAGGCTAACCACCTGACGGGCCCTATCTTCGAGTTCGACCAATCCGGAGGAAAGGCATCCACACCGAGCCGGTTTCGGAAGCCGGCATTGGGCAAGGTGGCGATGCTTCGAATTGGCCTGCCGACGACCTCCGCCATGACATGGACCGTTTTAGGTGGACGACGGAGCTCAGGGATGACCTGCTGAGCTGCTACGAGAGCAGTAGCCCGCGCCGTAGGGGATACATGTCCCGCATGTATGAGAGGTCGTGTGTAGTGCACCCAGAGCATAGCACGCTTACAGAGCGGCTGGGAAGCCTTTTACGCGCCGAGTGCACCAGATAGCCTACGGGTTGAGGCGCGACCATCATACACTCAGTCAAGCGGTACTGGTTGTTGTCAAGCAACACTGTCTTGATAGGATACGGATGCTAATCGCTGCTAAGCGATCGTTGGTGGCGCGGGCGAGGGGTCTAGAGTAGAACAGAATGTTCTACGAAAGACCTCGCCTTTTCCAACAGCCGCCACCAGCCATAGAGCAGCCGCCAACTGCTGATCGCGTGGAGGCCTTTTGGAAGGACGTTTACGAACAACCCAAACCTCTCTTAGCAGACACTCAGGCCTCGGCGCAGTTCGACTCCGTTTATAGGAGGACTCCTAACTTAAATGTACTGTGTCATCCGATAAATACGGAAGAAATTCTTAGCGCCTTACGAGGCGCAAAGAACTTTGCAGCTCCTGGCCCGGATGGCATAAACATCTACTAGTGAAAAAAATTTCCCAGTTGCTATCGGCATTTAGCTAGAGTTTTTAACTCGTGGCTAAATCAGAGGCAGTCAATTCCGGCTTGGTTTATCGAGGATCGAATCGTGCTTCTCCCGAAGACTAGTCTGAAGATTTGTCTGATTCTAAAAACTACAGGCCTGTCTGAACACAAGCTCTTCACCAGAATCTTGTACATGCGTATCCTTCAAGCTGTAAGTCCTGTATTGCTCAACGTGCATGAACAGAGATGGTCAAAAAAAGAGTATCTGGCGCAAGGAGTATCTGAAAAACAGTCATGTGGCTGCAGGATGGCCAGCTCTTTCCAGAAACAGGGTTTTTTACTTGCTAACCAGGATGAAGTAATTGCGACGAGGAACTGCAAAAAATACATAATTAAAAACCCACCCGTAACCAATGATAATTGCAGAAAATGCCACCTACAGAATGAAACAATATATCACATAACAAGTGCATGCAAAGCTCTCGGTGGAACCGAGTACACGGCCAGACATAACTCTGCAGCCAAAGTCATAAACCAAGTCCTAGCCACAACTAACAAACTAACCGAAAACACAGATCCATATTATAATTGCATACCGACATCAGTACTTGACAACAATCAATACAAACTATACTGGGAATTCGAAATACACACAGACAAAACTATCCCAGCCAATAGACGGATATAGTTTTACAGTCGAAGGCAGACAAAGTTACCTATTAAATAGATATTGCTATCCCTAATAATGTGAATGTTCAAACCACCTACACTGGAAATATATTTACACACACAGACTTTGCCATAGAAGTAAAACGACTCTGGAAACAAAATAAGGTTGTTATTTTTCAGCTAATTAGCTATGTCGGTCTCAGGACTTACATCTAACAAATTCATACCAAACGTGCAATAGTTAGGGCTGGACAAAAAGTTACACAAAGCATTTCAAAAATCTGTTATCCTGAAGACATGCAGTATTGTGTGATCCTTCCTAAATTCAGACCAGTAATGGTTCAGGTGTTGACTTGGCACAGCCCGACACCACTTGTTGCTAACGCTATTATGCGAGATGAACTTAGCAAATCAGAAGAATTATAATAATAAAAGCCGCATTATAAGTGAAAATACGCTGAAACAGAGGAGAACTGTGGTGAGGTATACTGATCGAATGAGTATATCTAATATTTAGGGCATGAATGTCTCTTCTGAAGAGGTCTACCTCGTTTATCGTCCACATTTTGCTGCCGACGTTGTTAAAATGAACATCCTTTTTACTCAAATACGAGTAGGCAAGTGCTGCTGTCAATTACTTTCTTAGAGAGAACATTCAGAAGGGATAAAAATTAGGGACGAGTGGGCGCTGTCTTTGATCTGCACGAAAGCAGTGTAGTGAAAGTAGTGAAAAAAACTTTCTGTCGCCCTGGCATCCAATACTTTCCAAATCTAGCCAAACATGCTCTCGCTTGGCTTAAGGGGCCTGGGTATACACAGTTATACTGTATGTATTTGGCATGTGAAAGCACAGATTCCCATTCCGAACAGAACTCACTTGTTTTTCAAGCTACATACACAGTATTTCAGAAGGCGATAGGCTTAATGAATGACAACTATTTGCGATTTTCTCAAAAAAGTTTTTTTAATGTGCAATGCTAAATCATACATTCTTCAAATGTCTGTAATTTAACAACCAAACACGATATGGAAAAAGGACCAAATAGGTGCAAGTATTTTTCTTCAGTTTGGTTTTAGAATCATTACTGCAAGTTTAACGGTAACGTCAGGAGCTTGGAAGTGCGAAATTCATCTTTATGGTGACCCTTGGACCTTGCCTTTGGAGCTTTTGACCTTACCTTTGGATTTTTGGACTTATCTCCTCTCATCTTAGATACACACATTGGAGAAAGGGAACATGTGGCCACGATTCGCTAACACGGGAATACGTGTTTTCTAGGATTCTCAATTTTGCGTGCTATACCCTAGACTCTACTAAACTATACAATAAAGTACATTTTTGTAGCTGCGGACCTTATTTATTTATTATTTTGTACTGCTCGTGTCAATGCTGCCACAGTAAAGGCAATACTTTGAATGAGGTTTTGACATGTTGGAGGCACATAACACAAAAATTTCACTAATCTATGAGCTGCGCCTCATTGGTTCATTGCGTTATTCCTCTTCTCATCGTGTGATTGCTCTCCCGATACGTAACCTTTCCTTTGCTTTCCTTGCGTTCGACTTCATGGACCAATACTGAAACAGCAAGCTCCTTAGCTATGTAATTGTTGAAATATTATACTTATAATAATCATAATAATAAGCAATATGCTCCAGGGGATATAAAGTCTGCTGTGAAGAACAAGAGATGCCGGATTTTCTGGAACTACTCGTTCCCCACGCTTGAGCTTCTACAGGCAAAACAAGCCCGTCTATGGTCCTTCTCTACCACCAACAAAAGAGGATATTCGTCATAGAGTTTTTGTCACCTGCCAAGGTGAACATCATCTTTGATGAGGAGAAATAGCGGACCAAATATCAGGAGTTGCTCGGGCAACTTCGCAGGCTCTGACCAGACTACACTGTAAGTCTGCTGGTTATGGTCATTGGTGGAATGAGGAATATGCTGTTCTCTGCACTGCGCAAAATACCAGTGTGCTGTGCAGCGGCGCACATCTTAGCCGCCAGAATGCAGAAGGGGTCCTTTCCTCTTACTTAGGGGGCACGGTGTCGGGAGTATGAGGATAACGGAACAGCAGCTCGGTGTGTCGGAGCTGAGGCAGCACTTTTTTGTTTTTTAAACAAATAACAATGCTTTTTTCATATAAGAGTATAGATGTGTGAACAATAATTTGTTAACTAATGGCGAAGTCTAGCTCAGGCTACTCTACTTAACCATTAGTGGGCTGAGCCCAAAAAGTACATTAAATTATAGCACAATTTTCTAGAGAACATCAGTCTCGTATCATATAGTAACAAAAAAAAATGTGCATACTAAGACAAACACAACACAATATCAATACATTGCGACTACCATGGCAAGGATGAGAGAGAGTTTGAGAGTTGCTTTAGTGTTGGCTGAGTCATCAACGCAAAGTAAATCGAAAACTTAATAAAATTTCAAACTTAACTTTTGTCTATTTTAGCATGTGATGTGTGATGTTAGCAACGTAAGCTTAGACATTAGTTTTTGTATGCTAATTACTTTCCATATTTCAGATTTCCGTATCTATAGCCAAGAAGAGGTCGCATCAAGGATGTGTAACTTGTAGTGAGCACTGTTCAAAACTGAATGCCATATTTTTTAAATATTTAATGTGATCAAGGTATCTAGTGGTTCAATTTATAACCCAATGTTGTGTGACCGTGATAACCAGATTTATTTAACACACATGTGTACCAGCTCAGAGAGAATGAAATAAACAGAGAAATGCTACGATATTGATTTATTACTTGATTCTTACAATGGTTTTGTATTTATCAATCATGAGTGCTTTGTATTTCATATAATTATCTTACTGGTAATGAATTGATACTTATATGTTGAAATATACGATTCAAAAAAATGTCTGAATAATAGTGATCAACTGGCTATTTTGTATTTGTATAAAGTAATTATTGTTATAAACATTCACATTTTAAATAGTATATAATAATAACACATGGTGTGCTAGGCCTCTGTTCAAAATCATGGCTAGAAATAAGGTTAGGTTATAGAAAATGTAAAATATAAGCATATTAGTATACAAATAAATAGATATAAAGAAAACAAAGGAGTAAATAAAGGAGGTAATTGAAATAGGCCCAATCTGGGTTATTGCCAGATTATCGCCCTTCTGTAACCATAAGATAAATATCATATAGAAATAAAGAGAAATCAGAAGGATTGAAATAAATACACCTAAACATCAATGAATGTGTCTACCTGTCCCTCACCAGACTGCAATATCCCAGGACCTAATACCTAGAGTAGAAAAAAATCAGACCCAACGCCATATAAGGTCTGCTTTTACAGAGAATCACAAACCAGTCAGAGCCAATCAGTATTCCCCATTGCAGTTGTCAAACTATTTCTGACTAGTACTGGCCAATCAAATTGACGCTGACTAGTTTGTGATTGCTGTAAAAACAGACCTATAATATCGTCTTAACTGCCAGATTTATCGTATATATTATAAAGCATACATTAAATACACACATGCATACAAACATGCATATAAATATCCTTGAAAAATCCAAAAATAGTTTTCGGACGAAATTTTGGTGTCTGGCTTATTACTTTTTTTTAAAAAAAATTCTCTCAGTGATCAAACAAACCCATATTTACGGCAACTCATTACACAAGTAACGACAAGTCACAAAACAGCCCCTTTACAAGATTCATGGAATGAACGGAATGAACTTTTAAGGAATTGCATTAATCTATATAAAGTCACTCATGATCTTACTATAGTCTGTCCACTGAAGAAAAGGAGTAAAAAATTATTTCAAACCCATATTTTGGGGCTTTACTCGGATAAATCGAACTTAATTTTTCTGTTTATTCTAACATCACTGCTCTCAGTATGCAGTTTTGTAGACGGTGTGCATATAACCCTTGACCATACAGTAAAAATTAACATATATTGTGCATGGTTACTCCGTTTGTTCGGTGGATAAGGTATAGTCCGGGATCCCAGGCCCATTTTCACTACTTACTACTAACAAGCTAATTTTGCATGAGTAGCTTCATTTTGATGAGACGCCCAACTTTTTCCTCTACAAAAATTCTCGATTGTGGTAGCTGATTTTTTCACTCTTGCTTCGTTGATATTTATACAATTTGACAGCAACATTGTCCTACAAATCACGTGGTATGTCATCCTGGTCCTACGCTCAGAAGTTGTAGTACAAATCTCGGGTGTAAAAATAATCACTATCAAGTCTAATGTTCGTTGCGATGAGACGTCCAACAATTTTCTATACGAAAATTTTCGATTGTGGTAGCTAACAGGGATGAAATATGTCAATTTGACGAGTGTCAAAAGTTAATTACTAACAGTTAGTTTTTCAACTAAATCTCAAGAATGTGATCAACCTTATTAGAAAAAAAGGTTGTCCTACAAAATCTATGGTTTGATCATATTGTCCCCCTCCATCCAACATGAACCAATAACAAGGTCATACAAATTTATTACTAACAGCCTGATTTTTTCACTATTGCTTTGTTAATATTTATACAATATGACAGCAACATTGTCCTACAAATCACGTGGTATGTTATTCTGGTCCTACGCTCAAAAGTTGTAGTACAAACCCGGGTGTAAAAATAACTACTATCAAGTCTAATGTTCGTGGATAGCTTCGTTGCGATGAGACGTTTTCTATACGAAAATTCTCGATTGTGGTAGCTGACAGGGGTAGCAGGGATAAAGTATGTCTATCTAACGAGTCTCATAAATAAATTATTAACGGTGGGTCCTTTTAATCAAATCTTAAGGAAGTAATCAACATTATAAGACAAATATTTGTCTTAACAAAATTCAGCACGTATCAATCAGGAGGTCATAAAAAATGATTTACTAACCTATATTTCACGGTAGCTTAGCTAATATTTAAATAATTTAACAGCCACATTGTCCCATAGATTGATTGGTACGTTATCCGGGTTCTACGCTCTGGAATGATCATTATTACTAGCTGCAGAGCATTGTATATCATGTATTCCAAGTTGGTGTTGACCATAAGTGTGTCCATACAAAGATTTGCTTAAGCAGTTTTTTCCAACATGTGAGCAGAGCAGCATTATTTAGATAGATAGATACGATTATTTCCGGAAGAATGTATAGAATATTGTGTAAAAGGTCAGACATGAAGCAAAAATGGTATACACAATTTACAGTACAATCAGTACATTAACTATATAACAAACATATATACACCCCAAATAACATACAATATGCATATATAACAAACAAGTTGAAATTATTATCGCAGGAAGTCATCCATATAGTGAAATTCCTTAAGGAAGTTTTTTCTTAGAAACTAATAGGCTCGAGGAACATTTCAAATCCTCATCTAGTTTATTAAAAAAATTTACATCCAAATGGGTAGGTGAATCTCGACCATTTTGGTACTTGGGATAACATACCACGTGATTTATAGGACAGCGTCGCTGTCAAGTCTTATAAATATCAACGAAGCAATAGTGAACAAATCAGGCTGTTAGTAATAAGTTTGTATGACCTTGTTATTGATACATGTTGGATGGAGGGGGACTATGTGATCAAACCATAGATTTTGTAGGACAAATATTTTTTCTAATAATGTTGATTACATTCTTAAAATTTAATTAAAAAACTAACAGTTAGACTCATCAAATTGACATATTTCATCCCTGCTACCCCTGTTAGCTACCACAATCGAGAATGTTTGAGGAGGAAAAAGTTGGGCGTCTCATCAAAATGAAGCTACTCACGCAAAATTAGCTTGTTAGTAGTAGGTAGTGAAAATGGGCCTGGGACCCGGACTATACAGTCACAAAATAGAAGAATATATGACGTAGTATTAAGCAAACACATTACCTATTTGAACTTCATCGAATGATCACAATCTTAACGGTCCCACTCACCTCGTTCTTCTCCCTTCTTCTACACTGTCACGTTCTAACATTTTTTAAGGTATTTTTCTATCATAAGTCACTGTCAATCTCGGACATGTAACAGCCGAGGAGCGCGTTCCGGATCACCACAAACTACAACAACTTGATGCAGTTCTTTTCTTTAAATCTTGAATAGTCAATTTTCCCGCATTCTACCTGTACCGCGGGCTGCAAATCCCCAGTCGTGCACCGGTAAGCTTCAAATTAAACTTAAGCAAATATTTTGCGGCGTGTATATCCACGTACTCATGCGAAAGCCCCAGAAACTTACTTGTGTGTTTAGCATTATATTTCGTTTAATTTGCGTCATATTTCATAACTGTACTAATACAGCAGCTGCGGTACTCTGGTATTTAGGCTCTGCCTACGAGGTCTGCTCAGTTGATATTCGCGTAACCAAAAAAAAGTTGAATTGAAAACTGAGTGGTATTTTTGAAAGTACTATGGGGTCTATCATACCATGCTTGCAAAACTTTTTTTTGTATTTCAACCCTCAAAACTCACCCTTTACTTTTGTTTTTCAAATAGCAGCAAATAGTTTTTCTACACAAATCGAGTCCTTATATTAATTGCAATCTTGCAGTACTTTTTATTTTATACGCAAGCTTATTTTTTTCGTAACATCATAAACTTAACATAAAGAAAATAAGAATTTGCTTGACGCAAAAAAGTATAAAAATAAAACTAATTGGGCTTTTAAGGGTACCGAATGACCTATAATACATGCTTTTGGAAAAATGTCTTTTTTATGCTTTTTTATTGCGAAAATATTACGCCTCAAGCAAATGCCCATTTTATTTACCTGTTATGTTAATCACTTTACGAAAAAAATTGGCTTGTGTACGAAGTCAAAGGCACTACAAAATTTTAAACAAAATAGTGACCTCATTAATGTAGGAAAAGCTGTGGGGTGCTATTTGGATAAAAAGTAGGGCGTAAGATTTAGGGGTTGAAGTAAAAAAAAGGTGTGGTATAAAAGGTCACTCGGCACCCTTGAGAGGCCGACTTAGTTTTATTTTATATCTTTTTTTCAAATAAGTACGGAAATATTACGCCTCAAACAAATACTTGTTTAATTTATTTTATGCTTATGACTTTACAAAAAAAATAGATTTTTGTTCAAAATCAAAGGTACTACAAGATTTTGAACAAAATAAGGACTTAACAAGCGTAGGGAAAGCTATTAGGTGCTATTTGGAAAAGCAAGATTGAGGGTGAGTCTTAAGGGTTGAAGCAGAGAAAAATGATTTGAAAGCACGGCATGATAAGACTCTGTAGTATTTTCAAGTATTCCACTCATTTTTAGTTTAAACATTTTTTTTGTTACAAAAATATCACGTGTCAAGGAAATTCAGGGACACCCTGTATATCAATTAATATCTTAAGGCGAATTTAGACTGTGCAAAAAGTTTCATAAATTTCTGTTTCAAAACAAGGTTACTGAAATATATTGTTTTAAAGTATGTTGCAGAACTTTAAGGTGACAATGAAAACATGGTTATAAAATACGAACATTGTTTTAAAACAGTTCAGTTCTAAAATATTTTTGATTAGAACTTGCAACTTATTTCAAAAGAGTGTTCTAAAACACATTGTTTTATAATGCATAGTCTAAATGTGCCTTTAGAGACCAACGTTATGAAAGGGTTTTGTAGCAGCGGATCTTATTTATTTATTTATTCATTTGTACTGTTAAACAAGTGCAACCACCTTGAAGGCAATGCCTTGTATTTAATTTTGGCATACTGGAATTAACATAATATAAAAAATTCGTTAATGAGCTATGTCTCCTTCATTCACTGCCCCGTTATTTTCTCTTATCATTGTGTGATGGTTCACCCCATACATAATCTCACCCTTGATTCCTTGCATTTGTCTTCATAGATCAATACTAATACACCAAGTCCCTTAGGTATATTGTAATGTTTGGCATATTCTGAGGTAAGCAATCGTATAACTTGGAAGCTCTACAATGCAATTTGATTACATTTCGACTATCATGGCAACGGTGAATAAAGTGTGTCGAGAGCCGCTTTAGTGATTCCTGCGTCATCATCCCAAAAGCAAAGACTTGAAAAAATTCAAACTCAACCTTTGTATATTTTAGAGGTATCTGATCACTCCTCAAGAAGGGGTGATAACACTTAGAGAGAGGGTTCCAAAGTTCGCGATGTTAGCGAAGTATGCTTGAACATCACCTTTTGTATCTTTTACTTTCCACACCGATAGGTGAGGGGAGTATTGTGATCGCGAAAATTTTCGATTTTGAGATAACACATTTTTTGGGCCGTTTTGTGATGTCTACATAACAAAAATCCACGTCACTAATTTCCGCCGGTCTGTCTGTCTATCTGTACGCGCTTTTCTGTCCCCGTAATCTCAGTAACCGCTGCATGGATTGTGATGAAATTTGTGCAATAATATGCTGTGTAATCATAGTAAGTAAAGGAGTAATTAGCAAAAAAGAAAAAATTTCAAATACCCCTCAAACTTCGTATCTAGGCGGTTTAGGTGTTCTTGATTATTTTCTACTTTTTTGGGTAGGGTGAAATTTGGGGTGGTTGGGGGTGGGAGGTTGTAAAATTGAAAAATTTGTTGCATAATATACTGTCCACTGACCTGCGAAGGAAGGCCTAGCGACATAAATAACTTTTTTAGGTCCATCCAAACATTGCCTTGTTTTTGCAGAAACCAAAGAACTTAGATTTTTTCTGTTGTAAACATACGAGTATTGCGTTCTGTATTGTGTAACGAGGAAACTGTTGAATTTATTTTAATGAAATTTTGACACAGTATTACTACCGTAGCGAGGATGGAAAATGCCTATGGTTTTTATAAATCAGCGCAGAAATAATAAAAAACTAAAAATATAAAAACAGCTCATACTTTATTTTTGAGCGTTTTAGAGGTTCTTGATCATTTTCTACGTTTGTGTGGAGCTGAAATTGGGGTGGTTTGGAGATGGGGGATTGAAAAACTGAAAAATTCATTGTAGACATAATAGGCTCTCCACTGACATGTGAAGAACCACCTAGCGACATGAATCACCTTTTCGGGTTCATCCGAACATTGCTTTACCTACTACCGAAACTAACTAAAACTTAAAAAAATTATTGAAAATTTTGACATAGTATTATTACCGTGTTGAGGATGGAAAACGCGTATGGTTGTTAAAAATCGTGTCAGTGGCAGCGTAGCAATAATCAAAAAAATGGAGTCAAGTTGATTGACTCGGTACTTCCCACACATTACGGAGATACCAGTTTATTATTTTCCCATATAAAGATTCAGTCTGAGATCCCCTTGCAACAAAATCATCGCCAGTACCCCCCCCCCAAATTGTCATATGCCGCTAAGTCTTTCCTGCACAGGCAGTGGACAGCCTATTATGAATACAGCAAACTTCAGTTTTTAACCCCCCACCCCCCAACCACCCCAATTTCACCCCCACCGAAAAAAACTCAGTAAATGATCAGGAACCTCTAAAACACTTAAAAATTAAGTTTGAGCTGTTCTTATATTTTTAGTTTTTTTATTGTTTCTGCGCCGCCACTGGTATGATTTATAAAAATCATACACATTTTACATCCTCGACACGGTAGTAATACTGTGTCAAAATTTCATTGAAATCAATTGAACAGTTTGTTCGTTACATAATATGGAACGATCTAAAGCAATACTCATATGTATACATTGGAAAAAATTCTAAGTCCTTTAGTTTCTGTAATAGGCATAAGGCAATGTTCGGATAGACCTAAAAAAGTTATTTATGTCGCTAGGTCTTCCTTCACAGGTCAGTGGGTAGTCTATTATGAATACAACAAATTTTTCAATTTTACAACTCCCCAACCCCCAATCACCCCAATTTCCACCCCCACCCAAAAAAAGTAGAAAATGATCAGGAACACCTAAAACGCCTAAAAACGCAGTTTGGGGAATATTTGAAATTTTTCGTTTTTTGCTAATTACTTCGCCGCCAATGCACCGATTTTCAAAATTATAGCAGCATTACCTACTACGACCCCACAGCATATCGCTGCCCAAATTTCATCACAATCCATGCAGCGGTTACTGAGATCACGAGGACAGAAAAACGCGTACAGACAGACCGACAGGCAGACAGACAGACAGACAGACAGACAGACAGACAGACAGACAGACAGACAGACAGACAGACAGACAGACAGACAGACAGACAGACAGACAGACAGACAGACAGACAGACAGACAGACAGACAGACAGACAGACAGACAGACAGACAGACAGACAGACAGACAGACAGACAGACAGACAGACAGACAGACAGACAGACAGACAGACAGACCGACGGAAATGAGTGACGTGGGTTTTCGCTATGTAGACACCATGAAACGCCCAAAAAGTGTATTATCTCAAAATCGAAAATTTTTGCGATTACAATACTCCCCTCACCTATCGGTGTGGGAAGTAAAACTAAAAATATGGAAACAGCCCAAACTTCGTTTTTAGGGGTTTCTGATCATTTTCTACCTTTTTTTTGGGTGGGGGTGAAATTTGGGGCAAGGAGTTCTAAAACGGAAAAATTGTTGTATTGATGATAGGGAGGGGGGGGGGCTGGCAGTGCTATTTCAAAATGATAAACTAGTATATCACCGTAATATGTGAGAAGTACCGAGTCAATCAACTTGACCTCATTTTTTTGGATTCACCACAAAATGTTTTTCGAATTTCAGGTATCCATATCCATAGCCAAGAATGTATCAGCGTTCAATTTTGCCCTATTCTTGGGCACAGATTAAAGTTTAACATGATGTGTAACTACAACAACTTGATGCAGTTCTTTTCTTTAATCTTAAATTGTCAATTTCTCCGCATTCTACCTGTACGTCCACAGTTGTGCACCGGTAAGCCTCAAATTAAACTTAAGCAAACATTCTGCGGCGTGTGTATCTACGTACTCATGCGAAAGCCCCAGAAACTTTCTTGTGTGTTTAGCATTATATTACCTTTATTTTGCGTCATATTTCATAACTATACTAACATCTGCCCGGCGTCCTTTGGCTTAAGTTGATTTACGGGCAACTCGGCGTACGTCGGCAAACCGCGAGTATGAAGCTGCGGTGCAGCGGTTATTTCGCTCTTTGACAGTTGCTGGTTTATCAAGTTGTGTATTATTATAATATAGGGCTCCCGTATTTCACTTATATCTCAGAATAGATACCGCCTTAAAAATGTACAGCAAAATTTTCGCTTGAACCATCCTAGGCCATATTCTTCGCTTGACATACACCTCGAAGATACGGGGCAAACAGAATGTTCGACAAAATCATATTTGATTTTTCATAAACTACCAGTGTTGCCGTAATGAACATATGGCATACGACTACTAGGGTTTACATAATAGAAAAAGATTTGTGAAATGTCGTTTGCCTTAAAAACATTCCAGCATTTTTAAGCTCAGTTTGTTTAAAGTACATGAGAGAACCTATCCCAAATGGTATACGTCTACTATTATACTACTATATGAGAGGTCTAGAATCAGAATCCGCTATCTCCAAAATCTTGAATTCCTCAGGAAATAAGAAAAACGTGTAAGTCAATTTATCTTAGTGTTACTTGGTTTCTTGCTTTATGTAAGAATTATGTAGCATATTAACGATTCTATACTTGAAGGATTAACCTAAGTGCCAGTGCATTTAGCTGTTATTCAACTGTTTTTAATTTACTTCTCTTATTCTCGGGAATAGTCAACAATTCTATTATTTTAATGTTTATTGAGGGATAATCTTAAAACAGGACCTAATTTTTGTACTTTTTATTAGCAACTTTTGAAACAACAAACTGATATTCTGATAAACATTTAAACAAAAGATCCACAAATAAAAAACATCAGATTGACAGATTGCCAGATTGTCAGGAGTGCACATTGAGACATTTCTAGTACATTCTTAAATTTTTTATACAGTTACAAAATTTAGTCTAAACACAGCAAACGTCTAGAAATACCAACGAAATACGTTAAGGATCAGCAGTACAGTAAATATTGTTTTGGACAGCTCTCAGCCACGCATCCGCGGATTACTTCAACGCCATTGGCTGAGGTGGAGATAGCGTATTCTCATTTCACTACCCTAATGGACTTACCGGGTTTTGAAATTAACTGCTATATTCCGTATACACTTAGAAGGGGATTTAGCGGAACTTGCTTCCAAATACATTTATTTTTCGATTCCAATGAAAATTCACTACCGGGGTCATGAAAAGGGAAATCAGGATAAAAAGTGGAGTTAGCGGGTCTTGATTCTAGACATACTGTATATTGAAAATTCATTGTTAATACGGAAAGATGAGAATGTCCTTTAGTTTCAACTCAGGCTATAAAAAAGTCGATGATGTATAGTCATACACAGGGTGAGGCATGATGCAAAAACTAGATTTTGCCTTTTTTTAACGCAATCCCCATATTCTATTATACCAAAAATTGCTTGCAATATGCTCTTTCATCTGTGTCTGCATTGCCTATACGTACATTCATCAGTTTCTGAGACATAGTATTTCAATTTTTCTGCAAATTTTAATTATACCTTCTATTGATGTGCTGAAATATTTATTTATTTTGAGAAAGTGCTATAGAGTTTTATTAGTATATATAACGAACAACTAAAATATAAGGCCATAATAGTATTTGATAAAGTCAAAACTCTCAATTATCGGAACAATATAAGTCAAGATTGCTAAGGAAACAATTTTATAGACGATCAGGCAGGCTATGAAATATTAACTGACCCAGTCCGAATAGAACGATTCTCCAACCTTTCAGATACATCAGTTTTAAAGCGAGGTTCTTCTAAATACTCTCTATTTGTTCTTCCATAGAAAAATTCACTTTTAAAGCTCGGTTTTCACACGGTACGAAATTATCGAGCAGGTCTTGAAAACTGTCAATATTTTAAAGTCTACCTGATAAATCTGCCTGACAATTATGAATCACGTGTATAAAATTATTTCTTTAGCATACTTGACTTAAATTATCAAGATAATTTACGGTTTTGTTTTAATATAATAATATATAATAATTTAGTTGCTTGTTAAACAAAAATAGAATTCGATAGTACTTTTTCAAAATAAATAAGTTTCAGTAAACAGATAGAAAGTAAATTCAAAATCTGAAGAGAAATCTAAATATATTGGAAACTGATGAATGTAGGTATATGAAATGCTATAGAAATACGAAAGATCATATTGAAAGCAATATTTTGGTAAATAAAATCTAAAAACCTAGTTTTTGCATTCTACCTCACCCTGTGTATGAGTGTGCGCCAGCGACTTTTTTACAGCCTGTGTTAAGACTAGAGGATATCTTTTATCATTCCATGTAAAAAAAATAATTCTTGATTCATTAATTTTCTAATACATTTGACAGCTATTTGGGAATAAAAATGTACATGACTTTTTAAATACTCTATAAAATGTTACAATACCTTATATTTTAGGAATGGGAACGACTAGTCGAATCTAAACATATGTAGAGTAATACGTATGGTATCTCGGTTAAAAAATGTATGTTTGCATCACCACGTAGTTATGGATCACCCTGGATAAATCAAAATACTTCCTGAGCTACTCAGCTACAACTTCTATATACAACTTTTTTCGCCGTCTTCTGCAGTAGTGGAGTTATCGACCGACCCGGTACTGAAAACTCACATCATCGGCAGTATTCAACAAAAGAAAACTTAATGTTATGACAGTGATTAAGAAATGATACGATATGATCCGATCGGATCAAATTTAATATTTCGAGCAGAAAACTGCCCGCCAGATATACTATTTCAGAACAGAAAAGCTATGTTAGCTATGTATGGTGATCCAAAAGATGAAGTGAACCTTGATAAATCTAGATACACCCAACTCATCAAGGCTGCACGACTTAATAGGGGTGCTGAAGCTTTCGCTGCCTAGCGCAACCGCGTAAAGACGGTAGCATACGCCGACGATCTGGCACTAGGTATCGTGGCAAATGCACAGGTAGAGCTGGTTTATAAAGCCAACCCATCACTGTGCAAGACTAATAGGTGGATATGCGATCACAAGCTTGATTTGGCTCCTGAAAAACACGGAAGAGAACACCTTAAAAGAGTAGTGACAAAGGCTGAGAAGGAGGCGGCAATACTGTCACGACTGAGTCAAACACAGGAGGCCCAGTAGCAACAAAAGGGTGCTACTGTGCCAGATTGTACAAGCGTAACTCCTGTGTGGTGTGAAGCCACGAAAAGAAAAAGTTATCAGAAGGTATTAGACAGCTTGCAGAAAAAATATTCATTCATTCATTCATCTATTTGTACTGAAGAATACAAATATTACCACCTCGAAGGCGATGCCTTGTGTGAGGTATTGGTATCGAAAATATACACTAAAATTTTGTCTAACCTAATTTCACTGCTGTCTCTTTTTGGACCATTGTATTTGTTCGCTTTTAAATGATTTTCTTCTCCTTCTTCTACCTGACCTCCTATGGATCCATTCTCAGCAGCAGCAGGGCATTTTCTTCTATAATTTTTTGATGATTTTGCTAAAGGTCGCCAGTGCTTGTCGCACGGTATTTACAAGAGCCTTGCAAGTTATACCGGCGATACCACCATTATACTTGCTGGGCGAGAAAAAGTCACTGATGCTCTAGCATGCTATGTGATATGCCGCCCTGAAGGTAAAAAATTGACAGCAAGTAAGTGGCAAAGCCTATAGAATGAGACCAGTGATGTCGCACGGTGGACGAAACGACTAATACCGTCGACAAAAGAATGGGAAGAATGCAGTCATAGACAGACATCTTATTTCCTAACCCAGTCACTTTCTGGGCATGAGACTTTTCGTATATGCAGGAAAAAGAATGGAGGGGTGGTGAACGAGAGATGAGGCGGAAGGCACGGTCGAGCAAGCCCTGTTTCTATGCGACAGATGGGGGCCATACAGACAGGAGTAAGTCAAAAACTGGAGGGTGAGCTAACCCCAGAGACTATGGTTCTATCATCCTATACATGGGATGGTAAAAAAACGAACTGCGAAGAATATCGTTCACGATGATGCCCGGTGTAAATGGAGATAGAGCAGAGGTAAGAAAGAAGGAATGCGTTTTAGCCGATCGGGCCGTGGTGGCATGTCGGATGGACGCGTCTGCGTGGGACATGTGATGAGAGGACTCAATCTGGTTCCCTGTCGGGCAGCTCTTTTGCACCTCCGGGTGTGCGGGTGCTTCTGTCCTCGCGATCAGGCCGATTTCATAAACCTTCTATAATAAAAAAATCCGCAGTGTAATGTTAGATTGGCTATTAAGAGTGCGCGGTCCCGCTTCATCACGCTATATCTTGAAAAAGCTTGGTTGTACGTGAAAAATGTATACGAACAGTTTTGTAGAAAATACTGTTCTATTATAGATTGTTACGACGTCACATGCACTGGTAGCTAAATTTTTGCGACAAACCAATATTCATTATATTTGAAATTTCAAGCCGTACAAGGGTAGGCATAAGAGATTCTTTTGTGCTCCATAAGAAGACCAAAACGAAGGTCTATGCAAAAACTCAACTTGTTTGGTCTCATTCCGCAGAGGAAGTTTTACTTCTCTGGAGTAGTATCGCTTATCAAGTTTTCTAGGCTTTTTTACTTCCCACACCTATAGGTGAGGGGAGTATTGTGATCGCGAAAATTTTATTCGATTTTGAGATAATCCACTTTTTGGGCGTTTCATGATGTCTACATAACGAAAATCCACGTCACTCATTTCCGTCGGTCTGTCTGTCTGTCTGTCTGTCTGTCGCGTTCTTCTACCCTCGTAATCTCAGTAACCGCTGCATGGATTATGATGAAATTTGGGTAGCGATATGCTGTGGGGTCCTAGTAGGTAACACTGCTAAAATTTTGAAAATCGGTGCATTGACGGCGGAGTAATTAGCTAAAAAAAATAGATATTCCTCAAACTTCGTTTTTAGGCGTTTCGGGAGTTCCTGATCATTTTCTACTTTTTTTTGGGTGGGGGTGAATTTGGGGTGGTTGGGGGGTGGCGGGTTGTAAATCTGAAAAATTTGTTGTATTCATAATGGGCTGTCCAATGACCTGTGAATGAAAGACCTAGCGGCATAATTCACCTTTTTAGGTCCATCCAAACATTGCCTCGCTTATAATAGAGACCAAGGGACTTAGAATTTGTGATGAATACATATGAGTATTGTTTTAGATCGTTCTATATTGCTTAACGCGAAAATGATTGAATGAAATTTTGACACAGTATTACTACCGCGGCGAGGATGGAAAACTATGTTTTGGAAAAATCGTGTCAGTGGCGGAGCAGCAATAATAAAAAAACCAAAATATAAAAACAGCTCAAACTTTGTTTTTAGGCATTTTAGGGGTTTCTGATCTTTTTCTACTGTTTTTTGGGTAGGGGTGCATTTGGGGTGGTTGGGGGGTGGAGGGTTGTAAAACTGAAAAAGCTGCTGTATTAATAATAGTGTGTCCATTGACCTATGGAAAAAATACCTAGCGGCATATTCTTTTTTTAAGTTCATCTGAACATTGACTTGATATTACAGAAACCATAGGAATTTTGTGATGTTTACGTATATACGAGTGTTGCCGAATTTCGTTCTATGTATAATGCGTAAAGCGAAAATGATTGAATTGATTCTAATGAAATTTCGACACAGGAATTACTATCGCGGCGAAAATGCAAAACACGTCAGTTTCTGGAAAATTGTGTCAGTGGCGGCGCAACAATAATCAAAAAACTAAAAATATAGAAACAGCTCATACTTCGTTTTTAGACGGTTTGTAGACTCCTGAGCGTTTCGCGGGCAAATGGGCGATGATTTGGTTGCAAGGGATTTCAGACTATAGCTTCATGCTATGGGAAAATAATAAACTGGTATCATCGTAATGTGTGGGAAGTACTGAGTCGATCAACTTGACTCCATTTTTTAGTATACCACCTAGTCTATTATGCCTGCGACTTTTCAAACAGCGACATAATTTCCACTTGATTGGAGATTCGGGTAACAATAAAATCGACGAAGTTACGGCTCCACCACACAGGGGAATCAACCTATTGTGACCCAGCGAAGCGCGCTGCCGAGATTGGCCTCCACGGTCATCCATTGTGCAGTTTCAGCTTAAACTGCAGAGCCGCAACTACAGTTTGCCAGTAGTTGTGAGTAGAGAGGGAAGCTCCTAGCAAATTGATCTCCATTATAATTATGGTCGCGGTTACGTCGCCGTTATTTGTTTTGATAACGAACATTTCTAGTCCAGAAGTCGGTACAGATAAAGCGATGGGACAAATGTATTTGAGAAAATGGATAGTACTTTGAAGGGTAGTTGTTGAAGCTCTTTTAATAAGTATTTCATTGTTATACTATAGCACCAGTCTCGTTACTTTTTGATCCCCGTATGTTTCTAAAAGCTGTGAAACCAATTGGACTATGTGGGCGTATAAGGCCACAATAGAAATGTTACCCAAAAGATATAGCAAAATTAAATTAAAACATTAAAAACGATAACTTGTCTATTAAAAAAATACTTGCATTTATTTTATTCGTTAAGTCCATTCCTTTTACGAAGATTCTTTGCACAGTCAGCCATACTACCTGGTGTCCCAGAATTTCTTTGAAATATAATAATTTCGTAACGGAAAGGATTCAAGCAAGAATTGAGTTGTAATACTGAAGGTACTATAGGGTGTATCAGACCACGCATTCAAAACATTTTTTGTACGTCATTTCAGAAAACTCATCCTCAACTTTTCATTTTAAAAAGCACCCTATACGTTTCCTTCATAAATGATATTCCTATTTGATTTATATTATATTTCCTATTATTAGCTATTGTATTGTTGTTCATTTTCCTTGTCTTGATGCTGCGACAAAGAATATAATTCAAGAGTTTCAGAATAGCTGTTGCCTATTTGTGTTTGGTCTAAAGAAATATGACTCAACTTCTGCAAAAATAATAGAGCTAAATTGGCTACGCATAGAAGATGTTTATAGATATTCAGTTGCTGCTATGTCTTATATTTACAAAGAATTCACATCTCACACAAGACAGGATGGCATTAATTTTCGATTCAAAAGACGTCTTAAAATTCCATTATATAATACTACAATGCTTTGGCACTCATTCATGTAAAATTCGATCAAGATATATAATCAGATAGATGATAAGTTAAAATCCCTTCCTTTAAACAGCTTTAAGAAACATGTAAAATCATGGTTGTTATTCGCAAAGACTGGCTCTGCCGCTGTATGTTAATTATTTTGTTTCTCTGTGTTTTTATATTTTCTGTCAGTTTTTAACTTTGAACGGTATTTTATATTTGTTGTTATTCTTTACATTTCTTTGTTCATCGTATATAACTTCCAGCTTCCAGATTTCTTAAATATGTCGCATCTCTGAATATGTATGTATGTATGTATGTATGTATGTAAATGTCTTTATTGCAAAATTTATAAAGAAAAATACAAAAAAAAGCAATCCGGAGCGGAATTCAGATTGTAGCAGTAGCTACTTCTGCTCTTCTATTCAACTCCATTAAAAACAAATCTATAAAGTCCAGAGTTAGACGCTGTGAACATAGAATCAAATAGATATAATTCATTTACCAAATACAATGCAACAAATTATTTAAAGTTAAAAAAAAATGACTAACAAAATTACTGCAGGGCATTAAAGATATAAATTACATTTAAAGAGTCGTAGATACTATAATTAAACGCTTCTAGGAGATAAACAATCATATTAGTATTTTGAGCTAGATAGAGGATGCCTGATTATTATATAACCAATGACGGGTCCGTTTCTTGAACTGTAGTAAGTTTGTTTTTTTGACTTCTTCGGGAATGCTGTTATATAACGTGGAAATAGAGTAGGAAAAAGATCTTTCATAAAGTGCAGATCTGTGGTATGGTATAGATAGGAGGATTTTGTTTCTGACATCTCTACTGTGGGCATCTTTCCTAAATTCAATTTTTTCGAATAGATATGTTGGTTCTTTGCGCAAAATGATTGAATGATATAGCGTTAACATATTTAGCAGGGATCTATTTTTCATATTTAGACAACATATTTGCTGTAAAGTATGAGAAATGTGTTGAAATTTTCGAATACCAAATATGAACCTAAGGCATGAATTTTGTACTTTCTGAATTTTATACTGGTCTGAAGCATCTATGGCTGGAGCATAAACAGGAAGAGCATGGGTGAACTGTGACAAAACTAAAGAGTTACACAGTTGTGCTTTCAGTTGAATGCTGAGAAGATGTCTATTAGGATATAGCTGTCTCAAATTATTATAAGCCTCCCGTCCACATTGCGCTACATGTGTTTTATATCTAAATTTGGAATCTATTGTTACGCCTAGATTCTTAGCTTCATCTACTACTTCAAGTACTGTTCCATTGACTTCAATTTTTATTTTATCTACATATATTTTCCTGAAACCAATTTTTACGAGAAAAAAACATAACCTTTGTTTTTGATGGATTAAGTACTAGTTCATATTTGATTGACTCTTTAAATATCTGATCAAGATCCTGATTGATGTTATTAACGGCTCTATCAACACAGCAACTTTTAAATATGTTGTATACTTGCGTGTCATCCGCATAAGCGTGTAACTTGGAAAAACGTGCAACATCGCCGATTCGAGAGGTGTATATTGAATAAAGCAGTGGGCCCAACACCGACCCTTGAGGAACTCCTCGTGAAAGTTTTATAGGTTTTGATGTGAAACTATCAATTTGGACCACTTGATATCTGTCATAAAAATAACTTTGGATTATTTTTAATGATTCTTGCGCAAAACCATAATAATGTAGCATGGAGATCAAAATATCAGGATTAAGACAATCAAAGGCTTTGCTATAATCTAGCATTACCAAAATACTTGATTTTCCTGCATCAACCGCCTCTAAAATATCATCAGTAACATTTAATAAGGCTGTCGTACAGCTATGACTACTTCTAAATCCAGACTGATGATCTGGAAGAATACAATTTCTATATATGTAACTTTTAATTTGTTTATTCAAAAAATGTTCCAAAATTTTCGAGAATGTGCGTAGCAAACTAATTGAGCGTAAATCTTTGAAATCTTCGATTTCTGACTTTTTCGGTATAGGTTTCACTATAGCTGTTTTCCAAGCATTTGGGTAGTATCCTGACAATATACAACTGTTGACTATATTAATTAAAACATCCTTTATAACTGGGTAACAGATTTTGATAATTGAAATATTTATACCATCAACTCCAAGCAGCAGTTTTGATTGAATCTCTGATTATATTAAATATGTCCTCTTCTGTGGCAAGAACAAAGTGAAAATCATTACCTTTTACCCTATCATAAAACGGATTATTCAAGTAGTGTAAAAAATCTTTGTTATCATAGCTTACATTCGGTACACTATTAATAAAATGTTCATTCACTCTATCAGCATATTTCAGCTGATCTGGAATTACACCAGTCGATTCAGTTTTACGTATATTCAGATTTTGTAAGTTTCCAAATCTGTTTACTATCTTTGCACTTACACAAGTGATTGAAGAATGCTTTTTTTTCATTCCTCACCGCTTGTGTAGCAAAATTTTTGGCTTTTTTATATTTTTCCCATGATTCTACTGATTTAGTTTGGTTGAATTTTGCCTTAGCAGCATCTCGCAAGTGCATGATAAATCTTAAATTATCAGTAAGCCAAGGGGCGGGCTTTTTAGTAAACCTCACGAGTTTATATGGAGCATGCATGTCCAAAACTGATATTATTGCGTTGCTGAGATATTCAATTTATTCATCTACATCCTGAATATAAAATATTTCGTTAATATTTTTATTCTCAAGATCGCTGCAAAAACGTTCAGCACCAATAGATTTATAATTTCGGATATACTTGAATAATGGCTGTGGTTTAGGTATGGATAAATTAGAAAAAATTATTTCATGGTCAGAAAAATGGCAGTTTTTAACACCTGAGCTCACAACCAAGGATGGAGATGATGTTAATATGAGACCTATTGATGTTGAGCTATTCGCAGTCACTCTAGTGAAGTCTGTTATAAGTTGTGAAAGTTCATGGTTCTCAATAAATTGTTCTAACTGATTATAGTTATACGTGCCTACCTGCGCATAATCCACATTAAAGTCTCCTAAACAAAATACATTCTCACTGCTACCTAAAGCTTTAACAAAACTAACCTCTAAATGATCAAGAAAGTTTACTAATTCCTGATTTGGAGGTCTATATACAACACCACAAATAATATCTGCCATTGAAGTATGTATGCTTACCCAAAGCTGTTCAATCTCACCAGATGATGTAATTTTTTTAAATTTTAAGCTGTTAGATATGTATAGTCCTACTCCACCTCCACGTGAACCCCTATCTCTTCTCAAAAACGTATACCCATCTATGGTCACATAAGATGTTTCAATTCTTTCATTCAACCATGTTTCACTTATAGCTGAAACATCAATATTGTTATTATAGAGTATAGTTTTAATATCTTCAAGTTTTCCCTGCAGAGAACAAACATTTAAATGAAATAAATTGAGTTTACTTCTCACCATAATGCAGTAACAAAATAATCAAATATAACTTATAGCCTAATTTACAAAGAAAAAAAAAATAGTTACTTGCCGCAATACCGGCACCGCAGTAAAATATAAAATGGTGTAGGAGAAAAATAAGAGAGATAAGTCATCATGAGGAAAAGGAATAATGCAATGAGGGTACTGTGAGCACGTAATGCAATACAAGTAACTGGGGTACATATTTGAACCACTAAAAAAATATTTATATACCATACTACATATACACACGTATATATACGACCCATATATATACACATGTATAAAAAATGCTGAATTGTTCACATACGATCTTATCAGATATAAACAGAAAAATAATTTTTCTCTTAGCAAGAGAACAAATAACTATTTGACCCAATTTCTTTGAATGAAACAGACAAACAAGACAAAAAAACATTGAAACCATTTGGTAGTAACATGTCACTTACGCTTCTTGCACCTCACTGACGGCACTGCAGATTTCACATTACCATTTTCTAGCCAAACTATTCTTCCATTTGTTGTCCAAACCTGATTTTTCCCATGTCTGGCGATTTTCTCCTTAACAATCGTCATTCTTGTGGCAGTTAAATCTTCCCGTATAGTGATCCTCGAGCCCTTGAGATTCTTTTTGTTTGAATAAACATCATTTTTAACCTTGGCAGAGTAGAATCTCACAAACATTACCCTGGGAGCATTTCCTTTACTGGATCCACTCCTGTACGCCACCTCGATATCTTCTGTAGAGATTGATGATAGATCTAATTTAGTTCTTATAATATCAACAATGACGTCTCTACATTTTTCATTATTGGTGTCTGGGATACCAAAAAAGCGCAGGTTGCAGCGCTTCGAGAATTGCTCCATTTGTTCAATTTTTTTATTCGCTTCCTCAATTTTTATTCGGTTGGAATCAGATACTTGTTTCACCTGTACCATCTCTTGCTGCAAATCATCCAATTTCTTATTCAATTCAGCAATACCTTGATTTGTATCTTCAATTTTCCGAAGAATTGTATTTAAAATATCTTCTTTAATCGGTTGACCCAAAGCCTTGTCCTGTTTTTTACATTCTTGGTTTTTCACCATGTTTTTTGCTTGTCTGGTAAGAATACTCGACATTAACACTTCTCACAGAATGCAACTGACCCAATTGCATGTAGTAGACAAAACCAAAAATCACGCTGTTTTCCCAGATACATGGTTAACCCCTATTGAATGATTGTATCACTTTTCGCGTATTTAATTTATGTTTAGCCACAAATATTTGACTTTTTCCACGGTGCCGATATAACGCGTGTCTACTCGGACCAGTGGCGGTACTTATAGTTATATTATAATCGTATATTTATGTACATATATTATTATATTAGTTAAATAGGTTGAGTAAAGTAGATTTTATCTAGACTCCGCCTATAGAAGGAAGATGTGCATTTTCTTATTATACATATTTCACTTCCTCAACAAAGACGATTTATTATTATTATTTAAAATCTTGTGTTACCTGTGATGTTATACACAACATTATTTTTCTCTTAAAATCATAAGCATAATACAAATAATATGATAATTTGCTTGGCATCTAATATTTTTTTAAAAAAGCTGAAAAAAAAGTATGTTGTTTATATTATGCTTATGATTTTACGAAAAAACTACGTTTGTGTATAAAATCAAAAGTACTACAAGACTTCAATTGCGTAGGAAAAACTTCAGTACTATTTGAAAAAAAAGTTGGGGTTGAGTTTTAAGGGATCACGTACAAAACAAAATGTTTTGGATGTATAGTTGGTAGACTCTACAGTCAAAAATGCTATTCAGTTTTCGTTTGACCTTTTTTTGTTACGAGAATATCACGTGTCAAGGAAATTCTGGGATACCTGGTATATCACTCAACAGACCAATTATTATTGAAACATTTATTCCTTTCAACAGGCTCATATTTCATTGAGCTGACGCAGAGTTATCGAGAAAATCACAAAAGCTCCTCCAATTATATTTTGATTTCGCTTTGTAAAACAATGGTTGGCTATGATACGTCTCATTAAGGCAAACGACGTGAATTCATTTTGTCTGCTGTAAAGTCTATAAGCTTTAATGAGGTAGACACTTGAGGGGCCTAGTTGTACTTGTAACCGCATCTTTATTGTTAGAGCTCTGTTGATTGTTTTAACTTCACTCTTGGAACCACTCAACTGCTGCGGTAAATAGTTCATTAGGAATGGCTCAACTATAGCTAGGAATTGTAAAAATTAGTAATGGGCATTTGTAACTCTCTTCCTTTTTGGTTAGAAAATTAGGAAATATTAGGTGTTGAAGTAGATAAATAATTCAGTATACTGTGCAATTTATAAGGTCTATCCGTTGATGGACAGATTCGTTCAAAAAAAAAGAGACAGGTCACCAACCGCGTGTCGGTAGTTTACAGGCTGGAAGTGGCGCATTGAGATTTTGTCACTGATTAGTCGAATTGTCCATCCCTGGACCACATCAAGTATAGACAGAGTAGTAGGGGCAGCAGTGCTCCAGATATGAGAGCAACAGTCGAGCTCAGGTCTTATATCTGGGCTTTATATGTCATGAGAATATTGGATGGTGAGAAGTACTTTCTGGCTCTAAACAGGTATCCGAGTTTTTTGACAGCAGTTGCAATTGACGAAATGAGGTCATACCATATCAGGCTTTCTGTGATGTTGACTTCTAGAAGTTTGAAAAAGTGGCTTCTTCTCTGTGTCAGAGGCTCGCTTGGGTTTGCCTTTTTTCAAAAACATAGAAGACTATGGGTTTGTGATTGTGAAACAGAGCGCTGTTGCCAGTTTTCAATATGACCTCTTAATTTCCGAAACAGTTTTAACTACCATGAGTAAAATAGTCAATAATAAATGCGAACGGTCTCTCTTCTGAATTGCAATTGATCATTTTCCATATACAATAATTGATACCTTTTGATATATAATAAAACCCTTTCTGATTTTCAGTTGATTATATGAAGCTTCCTGAATTAAAACTGACACTTTCCGAATAACAACTGGATAAGGTGTAAACTACCTAAACTTTTGTCCAAGGGCCATCTCAGTTGTAAAATTGTCGATTCAGTTCAACCTGATTAATAATGAAATTCACTACGGTTGGTACTAATAAAGCATGCGGACTCTCAGGTTATGTAAAAAAACCTTTTCTGCAGTCTTATCACGTACGTTACAGACGACAAGCGACGGGCGAAAAATGCGCATTATCTGCTGTCAAACGTAAATTTCGTATTATGCCACGACGTCATCGTGACGGACAACAATATATATAACCTACAATTTTGACCGTCCTATATATTGCTCTCATGTAGCTCTTACTCGGCATCTGCTGAGCGACCGCTGTCGCAAATTTTTACATAATAGTGCTGCTGGTTTGTTACTTCTGACAGTTTGTGTCAAATTCGAGCAACGGTTGGCAGCTTTATCGCATATCTTACAAACGGCAAGCGACATGCGGAAATCGCTGTCAAAATCACGACGAAAAATAACTGACAGCAACATAACCTACAATGTGCCAGAACTGTCAGCGAATGAAACATCATCTGCTACCCAATCGCTATTTTTCTGTGAAAGGAGACGACCAGTAAGCGACAGCGTCAGGTAGTATGGAATTTTTTGATGGTCGGGTTGCTGCCGCGTCTCTCATGCTCGGGCATCTGCTCCGTGACCGCTGTCGCGAATTTTTACATAATAAGGCTGCGGTTCTGTCTCTTTCCTCTATTTGTTTTCTTTATTAGATTAGACACATATCTTTCCAATATGAAGTATAATCTAAGAAAATGAGAACATTTTGAAGGTTACCGTTTGGAGTGGGGGAATAAGCCAGTATTGTACAACGGACGTTTTGCAACTTTGGTGGCTTAACGGCGGCTTACGTTAAACCGAAGGTAAGGCTTGTATTGTACAACCGGCCCTAAACATTTAACCCACCTATATGATGAATCTAAATTTGTAGGTTACACTTATTCTTCAGAAAGGAAACCACACAAGCTCTCTTCACAATCAGCAGAATATCTCAGGCAACGCACGCATTTCGCCATTTTGGATTAGGATATGTCAAATGATGCATATACGTCGGTGGATACCATTGACGCAAGGTCAAAGCTCGTATCTGGCTGAGATAAAAGGCATAGGCATACGCCGTGAGATTTTGTATACGCGGTGTTTAATATTATAATAAACATTGCAGAAATGAGTACTACAATTACAGTAAAAGTTTTTTAGATTTCCATATGATCCCGTAAGGTAAGCACAGATAACCTACAAATAAAATATGACTCAAAAATATACGGACACTATTTTCACAGATCGATTGAGATGACTTGACTGATTTGATAGATAACGGCTGACCAGCCAGCACGCTTTTGAGCTAAATATTTTACAAGCTTACGTTCTTTTAGTAATAATTACTGAGCAAATATCGGGACCTCACTAAAAGATGTAACTGTTCACTTGAATGTTTGTCATTGTCAATAGTATTTTTGGCCAAAGTGTTACTGACTAGTCATCAGCGTTTGGGGCTACCATCTGTTACATCGGCTCAATAAAGCGAATACACACCGTTTCTTTAACTTCGTTTAAGTGAATCTTGAGATCTTGAAGTCATTCTTTCCTTGGGTAGTTCAAGCCGTGGTTTGGTGCCTAATAAAACTAGACTTCTTTCTGAGTTCCGGCACTCCCTATGATACTACTTGTTGTTTACATCTAAATATGTCACTAATAAAAAGCAATTATTCGTTGTATTTTAGGGTCGTATTCATAGTCGATACTTAGGGTCCCTTAATACTTGAGGGTCCCTTAATTAAGGATTTGTGTGTCGAAACCTTACTTGAGGGTTCCTTAGGTAAGGCTCCCTTGAGTAATACTCAAGTAACTAAATGTCAACGTTACATGTCAACATGACATTTCGTGGCAGTCAAGGCAATTTTGTAGATTAATTTTGGAGTACGGTGGTGTCAGTTTCTGTCAAATCTGGAAATCTGTCCGGCACAAAATACGAAATACTGGCACAAAACAAAAAGAGATAACAGAAAACATCAACACGCGGGCGGATGCAAATTGCAGCTGCGGTTAGGGTATAATCTTATAAATCTCAAATGTGACCAAGATATTGAAAATTACAGCGAGGATCCCGTATCGGCTTATCTGATTATCTGATCTATTCTGATTGTTAAGTGTGCTGCGCCCTCTAGCTGAAATCCTATTAAGCTGCGTTTTCATCAGAGATGTGCGAGGATGTGTTACGGGGGATGTGTTTTGAATGAACCAATAGAATAGTTTAAATTACCTTAGCTCAGCGGAGCCGGAGGTCTTTGTACGTACAAAACAAGGCATGCATGTGTGCTAGGAATGTGTTTCGAGAGATGTATGAATGTGCGATGTGGATGTAGGCGAGATAAAAGAAAAGTCTGACTAGAGCCTGCTACCCATCTCAGCAACGCTCATCTGTACACCGTTTTACAGCTCCGTCACACATCTTCGCACCGCTCATCTTCCTAGGACATCTCTGATGGAAACACCCACACCATTTCACAGCTTCGCTACACATCCTCGCTGCGCTCATTTTCCTAGCACATCTCTGGTGGAAACGCAGCCCTATAATCGCGTGACATTCTGACTGTCAAACATAGCGAAAGATTTAAATCCTTCGCTCTCATTGAAAGATCTTTTATAATGCATTTTTTGATATCTCGTTGCCAGTCCAGTTGTATCTGAGTGCAAAACTCCCATCTCAGTATAGCGTGAGAATTTACATATTTGCCTATTAATAAGGGCTCGGTAGAGTTTTTGGCGCCGAAAAGGGATGGATCGGATGAAAGATTTATTATATTCTTGCCATGCCCGCGCTCATCATTTATCTACATTGTAGTAGTCTAGAAGGATTACACACCTAAATGAAATATGATACGGCTTTTCCGGAATGTATGGATTTTCTGACATCGCGCCGTGCCACGACTGAAATATTAACGTTTCCGAGAAACGATGTCCAGAAGTTTTGTTTTTACTGTGGCCAAAGAATCGAAGACAAAGTCATGTCAAATTTAATCATACGGTTTATCAATTTTATATATATATATAATCATACTCAGGATTTTTCTAGTAACGATATGCGATATATAGGGTGTTCGTTTAAAAACCTCCCACCCCGGATTTCTCGAAAACCGTCGACTAAAAGAAAAAACGCCGAAACACGTCAAAAGATTTGTCAAGGGGGACAATTTTGTAACCAAAAGCTACTTCATTATTTCCTTGTACCCTCTCCACCAGGATCATCTCCTTAAAAATTTCAAATGGTAAGGGGTATTGAGTAATGACTTGTTCTAAAAGTCGAATCGAAGTACTTTATTTTAACGTTCGTTTAAAGACTTTAAAGTCAGTCGATTCGTTTTAAGAAAATAGAGAGACACGTCACTTCTGACAGCGATCAGTATCCACACAAAAACAAATCCAACCTAAAAACTTGTAATGCTAGATTGAAAGTCCCAACTAGGTTGAGACCTTCAAGCTGGCAAAGACTGGGGTGCCTTTGAGCTGTTCAGTTTTTTACGGTGGGTCGTGAATCCTTGGCAATTTACTCAAAAGGGCGCCAGGAGTTTTCACCTCCAAACTCTAAGGAAGTCAGTGATATTACCCAACCTCTCCAGAAACACTGAAGGGATAGGTGTAGAAAATATACAGAATAAACAGTAACAAAGTATATAATAATAATAATAATAATAATAATAATGCCCCCCATCAGGTGCTAGAACGTTGACGCTCGTTTGGGGGCTTAGAAAGTGACTTTTTGATGGGCCAGCTATGTCGGTTGATGGTTCATCGGAGGTTTTAATACCACCCGGAGTTGTCATGCCGGCAGGGCTCGAGATCAAAAAGTCACTTCAACCAAGGCTAGCACACTCAGCAAGCTGTGGGCTTGGTGGTTTTACATACCCCACCAAGCACAAAGCTCCTTCCCCCAAGCTATCCTGGCCTCGGTCAGATAGGGATGTGGCGAATCCGGGTAGAAATGCCACAGAAGGCTGAGCGCCGGTCCTTCTGTCACACACCGTTATTGCGCCCCACACTTCAACGACCTCCGCAAGGCGTGGCTGGGGAACGTTGTGAGGGATACGCAACCGGGGGGCTTGCCTTAACCGGCTGGCCCGTGAGGAGAAAGCCTCAACAAAACCCGACAGTAAAGTCGCAAATCCTCCGGAGCACCTTGGGCCAACTTCGGAGTAAATATAAGTCCCTTCTCTCCTGGAATAGGCGTCACCCGGGAGAGCGACATTTAGATCGTCCCTACTCGTGGGAACGCGATGGATAAAGTTAGTTTTTCAAACAACCAACGACGGCCTAGGGTACGTCGATTAAACTCACCTGAACCCCAAAACCAAACACAACAACCAACAGCACACAACCCAACTGCGGATGTTTTGCCGGTACAGCCGGCAACCACCAAAGCTGGTAAACCAAGACAGCGCTTACAGTGGACTACTGAGATGAACAAATCTGTAATGCACTGTTACTATACCGCCACAAAACTTGAAACCATCTCTACAGGCTACAGACATGAGCTGTATGGGCTGTTTACAGCACAATACCCACACCTCTCAACACGTGTAACCGAACAAAGACTTATTGATCAAAAACGAGTCATAACAAAAAACAACCGTCTTACCCCACAAGAACTACAAGCTATAAAGAGCCTTGTATCCAACGAAATAAATACTGTCACACCAAATGATTCGTTAGCCGATGAATCAATCACGGAAAGACAGAATAATCATACCCGAAGTAACCAGACGCCAAACACAGATACAACCAATAACACCAGTATACACTTAGATGTGGATTCAGAACACGAGCACACACCAGACACACCAAACCAAACATCCATTAACTTACCTTCCACAGCCACACAAAGCCAAAACGTTACGCCACCACCTTGTATCACACAATCTACAGAACAAGTGATGAACACACAATATAACAAATGGTGTGGCACAAATCCTACACTGCGAGATCCCTTGCCTAGACTGATTTTTAAAAACAACACTCGACAAATATTACAAACAGTAAATTCCAACATAATACCACAATTCTTAACAAAGGATAGTAACTTAGAAGACATCCATACTGTTATATATGCTGCTGCAGCAACCACCCTCATAGTTAACGGCCAAAAACTTCCAAAACGATCGAAAGACCACACAAGCAAAAGATCTAAACCTAAATGGCAAATTAGAATCGAAAATAAAATTAGCACAATCAGGAAAGATCTCGCACACGTCACTCAATATATCCACAAGAACAACCTCTCGAAACGCATACAAACAACAATAAATAGACTCAAATCTAGATCGCCACAACAAACAATATCCGAAATATACGATACGCTTAAACAGAAACTTGCAGTCTACGCAGCTAGACTCCGCAGGTATAATGAGTCCAACGACAGAAAGGATACTAACAACCTTTTTCAGAAAAGTGAGAGGCAGTTCTACCAAAAGATCACATCAAATAATCAGATAACAACAATAGAACCTCCAAGTAGAAAAGAGCTAACCGACTTCTGGGGAAGCTTATGGTCAGAGCCCAAAACCCATAATGAAAACGCTCCATGGATTAGACAAGAAGAGGAAAAACAACAACACATACCGGAACAGGGAGACGTAATTCTTACACCACAGGAAATAGCCGAAACAATAAAACACACCCACAACTGGAAGTGCCCGGGCGTAGACAACGTGCAGAATTTCTGGTACAAACAATTTAGTGCAACATATGAAATACTCACAGACCAAATCAATAAAGCCATACTCCAACCCAACACCCTACCCAAATTCCTCACACAAGGAGTAACATATATAAAACCAAAAAACGCAGACACCAAGAACCCTGCCAATTACCGTCCGATCACTTGTCTCCCCACCTTGTACAAGATCATCACCGCAACAATAGCCAAAAGGATTGAACAACACCTTACTCAAAACAACATCCTGACCGAAGAACAGAAAGGATGTAGAAAACAAAGCCAAGGTTGCAAAGAACAACTAATAATTGATAGTGTGATCATGGAGCAAACTAGAAAAGAACACAGGAACCTCCATACCTGTTTCATCGATTATAAAAAAGCTTTTGACTCTGTACCCCATAGCTGGCTAACGAAAACTCTTCAAATCTATAAAATTAATCCAACCCTTCGTCAGTTCCTTACAAGAACTATGGAGACATGGAGAACCAACATACATCTTAAAACTCAGGACGGTCATATCCAAACGGAGGAGCTATGCATAAGACGCGGTATCTTCCAGGGTGATTCACTCAGTTCACTGTGGTTCTGTCTTTGTTTAAATCCACTTTCCAACGCACTTAATAACACAAATTATGCTTTCAACATCAGACACCAGAAAGTTAATCAACACAGAATCAGTCATCTTCTCTACATGGATGATATAAAACTGTATGCAGCCACTGAAGTGCAACTGAAGGAATTACTCAAAATAACAGAGGTTTGTACGTCAGACGTCCGGATGGAATTCGGAATGAGCAAATGCAAGGTGCTCCACATCCATAAGGGCCAATGGAAGAACCATTCCGAACAGGAAATATTAACTGGCCAAACTCTGGACAACATGGAGAAGGACGAAACGTACAAGTACCTAGGCTTCAATCAGAACATTAAGATTGACCACTCAGAGGTTAAGGCTCAACTAACACAAGAGTTTAAAGACCGTCTCATTACACTTCTGAAAACAAAATTGAACTCCAAAAATCTTACGAAAGCAATTAACACATTTGCGATACCGGTCCTCACATACTCCTTTGGTATCATCAAGTGGTCGCACACTGATATTGAAAACATCAACATACTCATACGAACGGAACTCACAAAACACAGAATGTCACATCCGAAAGCGTGCAAGGAAAGGCTTACCATAGACAGGAAACATGGGGGCAGAGGAATTATAGACATACAGTCACTTCACACAAGACAAATAAAAACACTCAGAGACTTTTTCCAAAGCAAAGAGACAAACTTACACAGATCAATAGTAAAAGCAGACAAAAACTATACTCCACTCACCCTATCCCGCCCAGATCACCCAGCAGACGCACACAATCACATAGAATTACAACAAGAAAAAATAAATACATGGTCACAAAAAGCACTCCATGGCAAGCACAGATACCGCGTTACACAAGACCACATTAATGAAAGACAATCATACACTTGGCTCCAGGATGGCCAACTCTTTCCAGAAACTGAGGGTTTTATGCTTGCTATCCAGGACCAAGTCATTGCGACAAGGAACTACATGAAATACATAATTAAAGATACATCCATAACCGACGACAATTGCAGAAAGTGCCACCAACAAAAAGAGACAATAGACCACATAACAAGCGCATGCAAAACTCTCGCTGGAACCGAGTACACAGCTAGACATAACTCTGCAGCCAAAGTCATTCACCAAGCACTCGCCACAACAAACAAGCTAATAGAAAACACAGATCCATATTACAATTATACACCGACATCAGTACTCGAAAACAATGAATATAAACTGTACTGGGATGTTGAAATACATACAGATAAGACTATCCCGGCAAATCGGCCAGATATAGTTTTCCAGTCGAAGGCAGACAAAGTTACCTATTTGATAGATATTGCTATTCCCAACGATACGAATATCCAAAACGCCTACGCTGGGAAGATATCTAAATACACGGACCTTGCGATAGAAATAAAACGACTCTGGAAGCAAAACAAAGTTACCATTGCCCCCCTAATTATGTCTGTCTCAGGCCTCACACCAAACACATTTTCACCACACCTACAACAGTTAGGCCTGGACGACAGGTTACACAAAATATTTCAGAAGTCTGTAATCCTGAAGACCTGCAATATTGTTCGATCCTTCCTAAATTCCGATCCGTAATAGTTCAGGTGCTGACTTGGCACAGCCCGTCAACACCTGTTGCTACCGCAGTCATGCGAGAGAAACTTGGAAAATCAGGATAATAATAATGCTACCGCAGTCATGCGAGAGAAGCTTGAAAAAAAACATAATAATAGGGCGCCATTCGTTACACAGCAGGCAGTGGCCAGTACTACTCTGTTGTGCAGACGCTCCAAACTCAATAGTCCACGCCCTCCCAGGTGTCGCGGCAGGTATATTCGCGGGACAGAGGACTTAGGGTGCAGGCTTCTCTCCATATTCATCCTTTTGCGGGTCTTCGTGTCGATTTCCTTCAGCTCGTTCACTTTCCAGTGTATAGCACCAAAGGTGTATAATAACAATGGGACCGCAAGCATGTTTGTGGCAGCGACTTTGTTCTTTCCGGACAGTTCTGACGACCAGATCTGCCGGAGTCGGTGCAAATACTTGCGGCGGAGACACTCTTTAACCAATGCTGCCTCTTGGACATGACGCTGCGCCACTCCAAGGTAGGTATAAGTATCTCCGGCATGCAGTTGTCGCAAGATGCTCCCATCAACGGGCTGTTCCTCATCTCCACTATCTCCGCTTCGTCCTTTCTTGAGATGAACCAATGCACATTTGTCTGTCCCGAACTCCATTCCGATAGCATGACTGTACTCCTGCACCACCCTCAGCGATTGTTGTAGTTCGCGTTGGCCGGAGGCATAAAGTTTTAGGTCATCCATATAAAACAGATGGGTGACCTTGTGCCTCCGGTTATTGGGCGTGCCACAGCTGTATCCTTTAGTATTTCTCAGCGCTATGGACAGAGGCAAAAGTGAGATGCAAAAGAGCAAGGGACTCAAGGAGTCTCCTTGGAAGACACCTCTTTTCAATGACACCAACTCTGTCTGAACCCGGGTTTCACCTGATGTTATAGTGAACCGGGTCTTCCAGAGTGGCATCAGTTGTTTGATGCATCCCACTATCTGATTATCCACCGAAAGACATTCCAACAGCCGCACAATGAGCTCATGAGACGTGCTGTCGAATGCCTTGCGATAGTCAATCCAGGCCATAGAAAGGTTTCGCTTGTACTGCACAGAGTCCTGCGTGACACATCGGTCAACCAACAGGTTCTCCTTGCAGCCAGCTACTCCTTTCTTTGACCCTCTCTGTTCATACACGTCGAGAAATACAGGATTCACAGCTTGAAGGATACGCATGTACAAGACTCTGGTGAAGAGCTTGTAACACGCGTTCAGACATGTTATTGGCCTGTAGTTTTTGGGATCAGACAAATCTCCGGTCTTCGGGAGAAGCACGGTTCGACCCTCGACAAACCAAGCCGGAATGGGCTGCTCCTGACTTAGCCACGAGTTAAAAACTCTAGCTAAATGCCGGTGGCAACTGGGGAATTTTTTCCACCAGTAGGTGTTTATGCCATCCGGGCCAGGAGCTGCGAAATTCTTTGCGCCTCGTAAGGCGTCAAGAATTTCTTCCGTGTTTATCGGGTGACGCAGTACATTCAAGTTAGGAGTCCTCCTACAAACGGACTCGAACTGCGCCAAGGCCGGAGTGTCTGCTGAGAGAGGTTTGGGCTGTTCGTAAATGTCCCTCCAAAAGGCCTCCACGCGATCAGCAGTTGGCGGCTGCTCTATGGCTGGAGGCGGCTGTTGGAAAAGGCGAGAAGGTCTTTCGTAGAACATTCTGTTCTGCTCCAGACCTCTCGCCCGCGCCACCAACGATCGCTTAGCAGCGATTAGCATCCGTATCCTGTCAAGACAGTGTTGCTTGACAACAACCAGTACCGCTTGACTGAGTGTATGATGGTCGCGCTTCAACCCGTAGGCTATCTGGCGCACTCGGCGCGTAAAAGGCTTCCCAGCCGCTCTATATTCCATCACACACTGGATACGGGATGCTTCCTGGCGAGCCAACTGGATTTTCGCTTCCATTTGGCGCACCCGTCTCTGTGCTCTCTCAACAGGAGAGTCTCTCACTCTCCCCTGTCTAGCTAGAGGAGCTCAGCCTCACACTCGACTGCAAGCGGAGGTGTCAGCAGTCCATTACGGAACTTGCTCCCGCAGAATTAAAATCCCACCTTAAAACTGCCGAATTCGACTTCCTTTTAAGACTTCATAAAGATAAGCCAATGCATGGAATCTTCTACAAACATCTGGAAGAGCATGGCTTGTCTGAGCAGTTGACCTTCTCTTTCCTAAGGTCTAGTGGGTTGAAGTCGGAGACTGAGGGCTTTATAATGGCTTGCCAAGACGGTGTCTTCAACACCTTGGTGTACCGTAAAAGGGTTATGGGTGTAGATGTACCCGACACCCTTTGTAGAGCTTGCCGACAGGCGCCAGAGACGCTTATGCATCTCTTGTCGGCGTGTAAGACGTACGCTGGGACGGCTTACGTTCATCGGCACAACGCGGCTCTACGAGTGCTCTACTATCATTTGAGGCACTCATACGGTATCGATGAGACACCGGTGCTGCCATACGCTCCAGGGGATATAGAGTCCGTTGTGGAGAACGAGAGATGCCGGATTTACTGGAACTACTCGTTCCCCACGCTCGAGCTTGTACAGGCAAACAAGCCCGACATAGTCCCTCTCGACCACCAACAGAAGACGATGTTCGTTATTGAGTTTTCGGCGCCTGCCGAGGTGAACATCGTCTCTAAGGAGGAGGAAAAGCGGACCAAATATCAGGAGTTGCTCGGACAACTTCGCAGGCTCTGGCCAGACTACACTGTAAGTCTGCTGGTTATGGTCATTGGATCCCTAGGTGGAATGAGGAATACGCTGCTCTCTGCACTGCGCAAAATAGCGGTGTGCCGTGCGGCGGCGCACATCTTAGCCGCCAGAATGCAGAAGGCAGTCATCCTTGGGTCCCTTCGTCTACTTAGGGCGCACGATTCGCGGACCCAGTGATTGCTCACCTCACGGTGTGAGGAGTAGTCATTGGGTAATGGAGCAGCAGCCCGGTGTGTCGGAGCCCGGGCTGTACTTTTTTGTTTTAAACAATAATAATAGGGCGCCACTGAGGGGATCTAGCAACCCCTCGCGGGTTGGTGGCGCCTCCCCAAGGTGGCGGATAGGGGAACGCCTCCCAGATATGGGTGGTACCGGGGAAATCAAATACCCGGGGCGGACCAAAACTAGCACGGTGGAATAGCGTCTGCATCCAGAGGATCGGCTATTCCTCAACACTTACGACACGACGGATCTCCATGTGAGGAGCGGTACTCCGACAGCGTCTGACTCCATGTTAGGAGCGGCTAATAATACACCCGCAGAAAGCCACCCAACATCAGTAGGCTATCCGGTGCGTGGCGACACCGCAGGGTATACCGAAGCCCAAGGATGTAATCCAGCCGGCAACCTTCGCAGGTGCATCCTCAGGAGGCAATTTGGACGGCTGCCTCCGGAAATGTCGTCTGGGGGCCCTAAGGCCAACCACCTGACGGGCCCTATCTTCGGGTTCGACCACCCCGGAAGAAAAGCACCCACACCGAGCCGGTTTCGGAAGCCGGCGTTGGGCAAGATGGCGGTGCTTCGAATTGCCCTGTTGACGACCCCCGCAATGACATGGGCCGTTTTAGGTGGACGACGGAGCTCAAGGATGAGCTACTGAGCTGCTACGAGAGCAGTAGCCCGCGCCGTAGGGGATACATGTCCCGCATGTATGAGAGGTGGTGTGAAATGTACCCAGAGCATAGCACGCTTACCTCTCAGAATTTGCGAGATTATGTATCGTACCTCCGGAGGCAGGGATATGTTCGTGCTCCAGCTCAGCCTGCCCCTTCGGCGGACGGAAGGCCTGTTAACCAGGCTGAAAGTTCGCCGGTAAGGCCCGCTGAGAGGGAAATCGACCAAGTCATCTCACCTGAGGATTTCAGAGACCGAAGGGCCTTGCATAACAACGGAAGGTCCTTGAAGCTGGCAGATTTGAAGAGAGAGGATGAGGCTGTGGGTGAACGTCTATCGGAGGCCTCTGACATTTGGAGCATCAATTGCGAAATTTACGCTGCGGCTCTGAGGCTAGCTAGACAGGGGAGAGTGAGAGACTCTCCTGTTGAGAGAGCACTGAGACCGGTGCGCCAAATGGAAGCGAAAATCCAGTTGGCTCGCCAGGAAGCATCCCGTATCCAGTGTGTGATGGAATATAGAGCGGCTGGGAAGCCTTTTACGCTCCGAGTGCGCCAGATAGCCTACGGGTTGAGGCGCATCGTCCCTACTCGTGGGAACGCGATGGATAAAGTTTGTTTTTCAAATAACCAACGACGGCCTAGGCTACGTCGATCAAACTCACCTGAACCCCAAAACCAAACACCACAACCAATAGCATCAACATCCTGTATAAGTATATGGTTTATTCCAATCGGCATAGTTGCACTATGGAATGATGACACGACATCCGGTCGCCGGTGTTGTAATACAAGATGTCAGCAGGTCGACCACCTTCCCGGTGCATGTTGACTAATACTATTTTTTGAGATTATTGAATATACTGTGGGTACTTTTCGGACGAACAGGTTGTTTAATTTTCCTAACCCCTTAAGCTTCAACCCAAAGTATTACATGGCGATCCTGCCACTTGACGATTCTGGGGGTAGTAAATGGTGATAGATACTAATAAAAGTGAGACCAGATACAAGAGCTGAATGAAACCAAAGTAAGGATGCGTAATGCCAAGTCGCAAGAAGAGATTGTAATCAACCAGATTTCCAATGGCAATGCAAGGAGCGAGATAGTAAACCCAAAAGGAAGTGGATTTAGCTTAACAGAAGAGTGTTTCTCTTTCAGTGCTTAAATAGTCTATAAGATGTGGTTATAGGAAGTTGTGAATATTGATGGTACCGGATATGAAAGTGAAAAAAAAACAATTATGGAGACAATTGGACCTAAGATATTATGAATTGTAGTATAAGCCAGCACGTAAGTTTTATATTTTATTGTTTATAATTGCCACAAAAATGTGGACCCGCTTAGTAAAGTTTATAACTTGAGGTATTTTATATTTCAATGGGAGACAAACTTTATGATATTTTGGATTCACTAAAAAATATTAGGTCGTACTTGGTAAAGTTAAATTACGACAGACGAAAAGGCCCTATCGTTGAAACCAAAATCAAAGAAGCAAAAGATTATTATTCTCAATTGAGTAACGAAATTTCTGCTATAAACTTAAAAATAGAAAAATCCGAATTGGACAAAGAGGATATCTTGTCTATTGAAAATACTACAGGGGAGATTAAAAAACTTTACCGAGAAATTTTAGATTTCGGGAATCAAAATTTTAACAAGGAAACATCAAAAATGTCTTCTTTTGATCTAAAGGTAGCTACGAACCTCTTACCGGTCATGGATGATACGGAAGCCACCACTTCTAAATTAATAGAGGCTATAGATTTTTATTCGTCAATGCTTGACAACGATAGTAAACCTATTCTGATCAAATTTGTTTTAAAAACGCGAATTTCTAACAATGCCAAATTGCGACGGAATTTGACATATAATTCGGTAAGCGATTTAATATCTGACATGAAGAAGCATCTTTTAACTAAAAAATCAGACACCGCCCTTCAGGCACGCTTGTTCTCCACTAAGCAAGGAAAAAAATGTATAGCTGATTTCGGTAAAGAATAAGAGGATATTTTTGTAAATTTAACAATTTCTCAAGCCGATGGAAATGCCAGTGCTTTTGATATTCTAAGACCAATTAATGAGAAGGTTGCAATTAAAAGGTTTGCATGCGGCCTTAGAAACCAAAGACTGGGAACAATTATATCTTCCAGAAATTTTGAGTTCTTGAAAGATGCAATACGAGCAGCTCAAGATGAAGAGACTAGTACTCAAAATGACCCATCAGGACAGATTTTAAATTTTTCTCACAGAGGAAGGGGAAATTTTGGAAATTTATCTAGGAGACCAAATAGAGCAGGGAATTCAGGTAGATATAATCAAAATTTTAATAATAGAGGAAATAACAATTCGAATTTTCGCCAAAACCCTCGTAATCTGGTTCATTCTACTAATCCAAATCAGCGGTTCTTCAGAAATCACGGTGGTCGTACATTCACACGCGGTAATACGAGAGGATCTCGGGCTCTAGGTCACAGAATGCATTTTGCCGAGCAGGCTGAAAATCTGAAAGACTCATCATCTGACCCCCAAGGTTCAACATTTTTTCGTTCCTAAAAATGAAAAGTATAAACATATTTTTACCTATTCGAAATCATGCTCAAATTTTGTTTCTTTTTGTGTAAATAATAAGAAATTAAAATTTCTGGTAGATACTGGTGCATCATTGTGTGCACTTAAATTAAACTGTTTAGATCCAAAAATACAATTACATAAAGAAAATATTGAAATCAAGGGCATAGGAGGTAATTTAATTTCCGAAGGATATGTGTATTTAGATCTTAATGTAGGTAATAAGACATTTAGTCAAAAATTTTATATTTTTAGTAATTTACCATGTCAGAGCGATGGCATAATTGGAGAAATTTTTTTTAAAAAATATAAAGCTAAATTAAATTACGAAGAAAATACCTTGACTATTTCAAATGACTATACGTTAAAATTATATGCGGACAGTGAAAATATATTAAGTATTCCACCCAGGTGTGAAATTATCCAGTATGTTCCTACAGGATTAGTGAATGAATGTGTAGTTATGCCAGGTGAGTTATGTGAGGGTGTGTTTGTGGCTGGTATAATTGCACAACCAGTAAATGGCAAAGTGCCAATTAAAATTTTAAATACAAGAGAGACAGAAGTATATTTGAGAAATTGTTTACCAAAAGCTGAAAGGTTGAGTGATTATGAGTGTCATCAATTTAATAAGCAAGAAAATTCGGCTACTCGAGTTAAAGAACTGTTTAAAATTCTCAAGCCCAGTCACCTCAATCGAGAGGAACGAGATTCCATAGAACAAATTTGTGCCAAATTTTCAGACATATTTCATATGCCGGAGGATAAGCTTACGGTTACTAATTTATATAAACTGTCAATTCAGGTTAAACCAGATGCACAGCCAGTATATAAAAAACCATATAGGTTACCTCAAGTGCATAAGGAGGAAATAAATAGGCAGATTTCTCAAATGTGTCAAGACGGGATAATTGAGAGGGCGCAAAGTGCGTGGTCATCCCCAGTTCTGATCGTACCAAGGAAAGGTGTTAAGGGTGAGAAAAAAGCTAGGTTAGTTTTGGACTATAGACTCTTGAATCAGTGTCTCGTAGATATAAAATTTCCGATTGCAAGTGTAGTTGATATTTTAGACTCTCTTACAGGTGCTATCTATTTTTCACATTTAGATCTTAGTCAGGGCTATTACCAAGTAGAATTAGATGAAAAAAGCAGAAAGTACACGGCTTTCACCACAGATCGGGGTCGATGGCAAATGAGAAGATTACCAATGGGTTTGAAAATTAGCCCTAGTGCCTTCTCAAGGCTAATGACTATAGCGATGGCGGGTCTAAATTACGTAAAATGCTTTGTTTATCTGGATGATCTCATAGTATTTGGCAGAAATCTCTCCGAACACAATAAAAATCTAATAGATGTTTTTACTAGATTGCGGAAGGTAAACTTGAAATTAAATCCTTCTAAATGCGACTTCCTAAGAAAAGAAATTCTATACCTAGGTCATATAATAAGTTCTGAAGGAATATCACCTGACCCAGATAAAATAAAGGCGTTGAAGGAGTATACTATTCCAAAAAATGCAGATGAGGTTAAACGCTTTGTTACATTTGCCAATTATTACCGCAAGTTTATCCCACATTTCTCAGAAATCGCAGTTCCGCTTAATAAATTATGTAGAAAATATGCTAGGTTCGAGTGGACGGATGAGTGTGATAAATCTTTTAATTGTCTTAAAAATGTGCTGATTGAGCATCCAGTGTCAGACTACCCCGACTTCTCGAAGGAAAATGAATTTATTTTACAAACAGATGGGTCAAATTTTGCTATAGGGGCAGTGTTCTCAAATAAAAATAATAAACCAGTGGCGTATACTAGCCGTAGGTTAAATAAAGCAGAAATTAACTACCCCATTATACATAAAGAACTTTTGGCAATTTATTGGGCTGTAAAGCATTTTCGGACATATTTGTATGGTCGTCGTTTCAAAATTTTAACCGACCATAAACCTTTAATTTATCTTTTCGCTCAAACTGGCCCTGGTAGCAGACTGACAAAATTTCGTTTGTGTCTTGAAGAATATGACTTTTACATCGAATATGTTAAGGGAACAGATAATGTTACTGCAGACGCTTTATCGAGGATAACTCTGTCATCAAACGAATTAAAAGATATGAATACAGGTATGATTGCAGTTATAACCAGAGGGCAGTCTAGACGTAAAGACGGACAGATTGATGAGTTGATTAAGAAAAGTACTGATAATGGTTGGCTTGATCACCCAAACATTGTGGAAATTCTTAGGCAACCCACTAACTGTACCGAATTAATTCTAGTATACCATCCTCAAAAATTAAAAAGTTGTCAGAAAATGTCACTGAACAAGTAGGAGACTTTTATTACGTTCCATTACATCTTACTTTATACGTTGACCAAAAAACTTTATCATCATTGGCGCGAGACGAAATGCTGAAAGACTTGGTTGACATAAGTAAGAAGGCTAACATTGAAGAACTAGTTATTATTAAAAATGAGAATAATACAGAATTTATTAAATTTCTCGGTAGTAAAGAATGTATAAATTGGAGGGGCCCCCGTATAAATGTTGTACAAGTAGTTAGCAAGGTAATGGACAAAGACGAGCAAAGAGTTATCTTAAACGATTTTCATTTACTACCAACCAGTGGTCATGCTGGTATAAATAGAATGACAAATAATATTAAAAAGTATTATTTTTGGCCAGGAATGGCTAGTGATGTTCGAAAATTTGTAAAAAGGTGTGACACTTGCCAAAAAGAAAAACATTCTAATCATTATACTAGAGAGCCAATGGTAATAACTTCTACAGCTGATACAGCTTTTCAGAAGATATATTTAGATATTGTTGGTCCACTCCCAGTAGACGTAAATGGATTTGGTTATATTCTAACACTTCAGTGTGAAATAACAAAATATGTGGAGGCATACCCCCTTAAAACTAAGGATTCCGTATCTGTGGCAAAAGCTTTGGTTGATAACTTCATTTTACGATATGGCGTTCCCCGTGAAATTGCTACAGACAGAGGTTCCGAATTTATTTCTCACACTATGACAGAAACACGTAACATATATAGCATATCATCACGAGAGTATTGGAGCTCTAGAGAACTCTCACAAAGTTCTAGGTGTCTATTTGAGAATTCAGACTCAAAATCATGATTCTGCATGGAGCACATGGCTTCCATACTGGTGTTTTTCGTACAATACAACAGTACATACGGAAACCTAATACTCTCCTTTTGAACTAGTTTTTGGAAGAAAATGTCAATTACCAAATAATTTAAATAAACACGTTGATCCTATTTATAATTTTGACAATTATCCCATTGAATTGAAATATAGGATACAAAAAGCTCAAAATGATGCAAGAAATAACTTGATACTTTCTAAATCTAAAAGAAAAGAAAATTACGATATAGCAATAAACCCCATTCAGTATAAAAAGGGTGATAAAGTTTTAATTAGAAACGAAACTGGTGATAAAATTACCAGCCCTTGCTTCCTAGGTCCATATTTAGTGGTAGAAGATGTTTCACCAAATGTAAAAATTATTAAAGATAAGAAACATATTTTAGTCCATAAAAATAGAACTAAGTTGTATAATAGCTAGGCAAAATGAGGTTAAGATTATAAGGGTACCCTACTTCTATAATATGTGTATGAATTTTCTTCTATCATTTCCTTCTATAATCTGTACTTCCCTCCTCCTTTCGCTTAATATACGATACTTTCTTCTTTGCTTTCATCTAAAATTTCTTGCATACTATTTAAATACATTATAGTTAGATTGAAATAAATATTTTGAATTATGTTGTAATTCTCAAAAATAACAATTGAAATTCTTTTAATTGCCCGGGGAGGTGTAACATGTCAAGAAAACATCCTGTATAAGTATATGGTTTATTCCAATCGGCATAGTTGCACTATGGAATGATGACACGACATCCGGTCGCCGCTGTTGTAATACAAGATGTCAGCAGGTCGACCACCTTCCCGGTGCATGTTGACTAACACTATTTTTTGAGATTATTGAATATACTGTGGGTAGGTACTTTTCGGACGAACAGGTTGTTTAATTTTCCTAACCCCTTAAGCTTCAACCCAAAGTATTACACGGCAACCACCAAAGCTGGTAAACCAAGACAGCGCTTACAGTGGACTACTGAGATGAACAAATCTGTAATGCACTGTTACTAGACCGCCACAAAACTAGAAACCATCTCTACAGGCTACAGACATGAGCTACACAGGCTGTTTACAGCACAATACCCACACCTCTCAACACGTGTAACCGAACAAAGACTGATTGATCAAAAACGAGTCATAACTAAAAACAACCGTCTTACCCCGCAAGAACTACAAGCTATAAAGAGCCTTGTATCCAACGAAATAAATACTGTCCCACCAAATGACTCGTTAGCCGATGAATCAACCACAGAAAGGCAAAATATTCATTCCCAAAATAGCCAGACTCCAAATACAGACACAACCAATGACACCATCATACATTCAGATATGGACTCAGAACATGAGCACATACCAGATACACCAGACCAGACATCAATTAACCTACCCCACACAGCCACACAAAGCCAAAAGGTTACGCCACCGCCTTCCATCACACAATCCACAGAACAAGTGATGGACACACAATATAACAAATGGTGTGGCACCAATCCTGCGCTGCGAGATCCTTTGCCCAGACTTATTTTTAAAAACAACACCCAACAAATATTACACACAATAAATTCCAACTTAATACCACAACTCTTAACAAACGTCAGTAACCTAGAGGACATCCATACCGTTATATACGCTGCAGCAGCAACAACACTCACAGTAAACGGCCAAAAACCTCCGAAACGGTCTAAAGACCACACAAGCAACAGGCCTAAACCTAAATGGCAAATACGAATCGAAAATAAAATTTCCGCAATCAGAAAGGATTTGGCACACCTCGCACAATACACTAACAACAACAACCGTTCAAAACGCATCCAGACAACCATAGATATACTCAAATCCAAGTCACCCCAAAAATCGATACCAGAAATAGCTGATACACTGAAACAGAAACTTGCAGTTTACGCAGCTCGACTACGCAGATACAATGAATCCAACGAGAGAAAGAACGCTAATAATCTTTTCCAAAAAAGTGAAAAGCAGTTCTACCAGAAAATAACTGCAAACAACCAGGAAGCAACCATAGAACCACCAAGTAGACAAGACTTAACTGAGTTTTGGAGTAGCTTATGGTCAGAGCCCAAAACGCATAATCAAGACGCTCCATGGATCAGACAAGAAGAGGAGAAGCACCAACGTATAATGGAACAGGGTGACGTTATTCTTACACCAGAGGAAATAGCAGAAACAATAAAACATACTCACAATTGGAAGTGCCCAGGCGTGGATAATATACAAAATTTTTGGTACAAGCAATTCAGTTCAACATACGAAGTGCTCACAGACCAAATCAATAAAGCCATACTACAACCTAATAGGCTACCTAAATTCCTCACACAAGGAATAACGTATATTAAACCTAAAAACACAGATACCAAGAACCCTGCAAATTACCGTCCAATCACTTGTCTCCCCACCCTGTACAAAATCATCACTGCAACAATATGTAGAAGGATTGAACAACACCTAACACAAAACAACATCCTCACTGAAGAACAAAAAGTATGTAGAAAACAAAGCCAAGGCTGCAAGGAACAGCTTATAATTGACAGTGTAATCAGGGAGCAGACTAGAAAAGAACACAGGAACCTTCACACTTGTTTTATAGATTATAAAAAAGCCTTTGACTCTGTACCCCACAGCTGGCTAAAGAAAACTTTACAAATATATAAAATCAACTCAGGACTTCGTCAGTTTCTTACAAGAATCATGGAAACATGGCGCACCAACATACACCTCAAAACTCAGCACTGCTATATCCAGACGGATGAACTACACATCTTCCAGGGAGACTCTCTCAGTTCACTGTGGTTCTGTCTCTGTCTAAATCCGCTCTCCAATGCACTCAACAACACAAACTGTGGTTTCAACATTAGACACAAGAAAGTTAATCAGCATAAAATCAATCATCTCCTCTACATGGATGATATAAAACTATATGCAGCAACTGAAGTACAACTGAGGGAATTGCTCAGAATAACGGAAGTTTGCACGTCAGACGTAAGGATGGAATTCGGAATGAGTAAGTGCAAGGTGCTCCACATCAACAAGGGTCAGTGGAAGAGCCATCAAGAACGGGAAACATTAACTGGCCAAACACTAGACAACATGGACAAGGGCGAAACATACAAGTACCTGGGTTTCAATCAAAGTGTTAAGATGGACCACTCACAAGTCAAAGAACAACTAATACAATAGTTTAGAGACCGCCTTATTAAGCTACTAAAAACAAAACTAAGTTCCAGAAATCTTACAAAAGCCATTAACACATTCGCGATACCGGTCATCACATACTCCTTCGGCATCATCAAGTGGTCGCACACTGACATAGAAAACATCCAAATCCTCATAAGGACAGAGCTCACGAGGCACAGAATGTCACATCCGAACGCATGCAAAGAAAGGCTTACCACAAATAGAAAACAAGGGGGCAGAGGAATTATAGATATACAGTCACTCCGCACAAAACAAATAAAAACACTCAGACATTTCCTTCAGAGCAAACAAACGAATTTGCATAGAGCAATAGTCAAAGCAGACAAGAACTATACACCACTCACCCTCTCCAGTCCAAACCACGCAGCAGACACACACAATCCCATAGAATTACAACAAGAAAAAATAAACACATGGTCGCAGAAAGCACTTCACGGCAAACATAGATACCGAATTACACAAGATCACATAAATGAAAAACAGTCATACACTTGGCTGCAGGATGGCCAGCTCTTTCCAGAAACGGAGGGTTTTATGCTTGCTATTCAAGACCAAGTAATTGCGACGAGGAACTACAAAAAATACATAATTAAAGATCCATCCGTAACCAACGATAATTGCAGAAAACGCCACCAACAGAAGGAAACAATAGATCATATAACAAGTGCATGCAAAACCCTCGCTGGAACCGAGTACACGGCCAGACATAACTCTGCAGCCAAAATCATACACCAAGCCCTAGCCACAACTAACAAACTAATCGAAAACACAGCTCCATATTATAATTATACACCGACCTCAGTACTTGACAACAATCAATACAAACTATACTGGGACGTCGAAATACACACAGACAAAACTATCCCAGCCAATAGACCAGATATAGTTTTTCAGTCGAAGGCAGACAAAGTCGCCTATTTAATAGATATTGCTATCCCTAATGACACGAATGTTCAAACCGCCTACGCTGGGAAGATATCTAAATACACAGACCTTGCCATAGAAGTAAAACGACTCTGGAAACGAAACAAAGTTGTTATTGTACCCCTAATTATGTCGGTCTCAGGCCTTACACCTAACACATTCACACCACACCTGCACCAGCTAGGCCTGGACGAAAAGCTACACAAAATATTCCAAAAGTCTGTAATTCTTAAGACCTGTAATATAGTACGATCCTTCTTAAATTCCGATCAGTAATAGATCAGGTGTTGACTTGGCACGACCCGTCAGCATCTGTTGCTACCGCAGTCATGCGAGAGAAGCTTGAAAAAACATAATAATAAACACAAAAAACAATCATACACCTGGCTGCAGGATGGCCAACTCTTTCCAGAAACTGAGGGTTTTATGCTTGCTATCCAGGACCAAGTAATTGCGACAAGGAATTACATGAAACACATTATGAAAGATACATCCATAACCGACGACAATTGCAGAAAGTGCCACCAACCGGAAGAAACGATAGACCATATAACCAGCTCATGCAAAACTCTCGCTGGAACCGAGTACACAGCTAGACATAACTCTGCAGCCAAAGTCATACACCAAGCACTAGCTACAACAAACAAGCTAATAGAAAACACAGATCCATATTACAATTACACACCGACATCAGTACTGGAAAACAATGAATACAAACTATACTGGGACGTTGAAATATATACAGATAAGACTATCCCGGCGAATCGGCCAGATATAGTTTTCCAGTCGAAGGCAGACAGAGTTACCTATTTGATAGTTACTGCTATTCCCAACGATACGAATGTCCAAAATGCCTACGCTGGGAAGATATCTAAATACACTGACCTTGCGATAGAGATAAAACAGCTTTGGAAGCAAAACAAAGTTACTATTGTCCCCCTAATTATGTCTGTCTCAGGCCTCACACCAAACACATTTACACCAAACCTAAAACAGTTGGGCCTGGACGAAAGGTTACACAAAATATTTCAAAAGTCTGTAATCCTGAAGACCTGCAATATTGTACGATCCTTCCTAAATTCCGATCCGTAATAGATCAGGTGTTGACTTGGCATAGCCCGTCAACATCTGTTGCTACCGCAGTCATGCGAGAGAACCTTGAAAAATCAAAATAATAATAATAATCATTTATTTCCATTAGACTTACAAAAGTATTGGAATATAGTCAGATTTGTATATTAAATATAAAACAAACATAAAATAATGAAAGTAGGTACAAACAATAAAATTAGGTACAAACAAGCTGATAAACACAAAGCTAAAAAATCGAAAAACAGCTAATCAAAGAAAACAGTTGTCAACATTTACTACTGTCTTGAAAATTACAATTAAAATATTCATCAAAGGAGTAGAACGGTTTGTTCAATAACAGCTGCTTTACTTTGTTTTTCAAAACAGGTGGCGCTTCAATACTTTTCAACGAGATTGGCAGGTGGTTGTATAATTTTACGGCAGAAATATCTGGACCCCTCGATAACAGCGTCAGCCTGTGACCAGGTATGGAGAAATTATAGTTAGGCCGCAAATTGTGCTGTGAGTTTGCGATGACATCATCTCTACGGTGATAGATGTTGAACACGTTATTTTTTATATAAATCAAGCTTTTGTAAATGTACAAGGAATAAACAGTCATTATGTTTAGTTCGGTAAATATAGTTCTGCAAGATGTTAGCCGGCTTTTAAAGGTCATAGTACGCAATATTTTTTTCTGCAATAAAAGGACGTCGTTCACCCTCGAGCAATTTCCCCAACATAGCAAACAATAACTTATTTGTGACTGAACGTAAGCGAAGTAATATATTCTTAGCACTGTAATATCTAAAGTATTACGTAATTGCGATAGAACGAAGCAATAAGTTGACATTTTTTTACAAGTGTGATCGACTTGATAGTTCCAGGATAGCTGTTGGTCTATATATAATCCAAGAAATTTAACGGTGTTGCTTTGAGAAATACTAGAAACACACTCAGTACAAAAAAAGTAACTCAAATAAAAAAAGTAACTCACAAAGAAACAAAAGCATAAAGGCAAAGCATAAGGGAGGAACATATTTATAGTATTTACCTGTCAACCGAACATTATTCTAGAAGAATTGATCTATAAAAGGAGTCACAGACGACGTGTAACGAAATTAACAAAAATTTCGTTACAAACCCATATGAAATTATCAAATATCAAAGTCGTGTATTGAGCTGAAGCTTTCTCAGTGATGCTAAAATATAAAAATAATTAATAATAACTGAGAAACGTGCCAAATTCTCCAACAAACCTTGGAAAACGAAGGTTTTAGGTTAGAATGGCGATAACAGACATTAGTAGGTAATCGTAAAATCCTCAAACTCAAACACTGTAAAACGCTTGAACAGTCTTTATTGATGATAAATCAGCGCAAGAAATCATAAAAGTACAAAAAACCAACAAACCATTTTTAACATATGCTAAATGTCATATACAGAAAAGTTGTTTGGATACTGGAACTGACCAACCACAACAAAATTGCGTTTTGTGACGTATTCAGTGATGTGGCTTGTGCGTAAATAGCGGCTGACGTTATTTACGGAAGATAACTAACGTGCGGTATTGTCGTGGTATCTCCATTAGAGAAGTTATCGTCACCACTTCTGACAATTCGTAGTTGGACGAAGCCAAATAAAAGCGTTTTATGCTTCTATGGTGGTTTTATGTTTGTTGTTGTCAAACATACCTATCTTGTGATGTACAATTTGTGGTTAATGTGTTACATACATACAAATACAAATACATCCCTATTGTTGGCTTCAACCAAAACTTATGCTACTAGTACTACAGTATTCACAGCCAAGCCAGACCAAATGAAAACAAGCCCGCGTGCGTGATCGGCTCATGTCGGTAGGGTCCCTAATAGTCCAGTACGGTATGTGTGAATTCTATGTTATAATCCGGCAAGTAAAAACCCCAAGACTGACTGGAAATCAGATCCAAATATGCGACGTCAAGTATTCGTTGCCTAAATGATCATTTCAAACTGGCAACTGGCTACTTTTAAGTTGCAATGGGTTAATAGGGCAACTCTTTTAAATAGTAATATGAAATTCCATAATTGCACTGGACTATAGCTGGCGCGTTCGCAGATAGCAGCGGACAGTAACCACGCTAATGCTGCATGCGACTGTTTACGTGAAGTCTTGGGATTGAATATACTGTAGATCTTTATCCTTTTTGCGATAGAATTAGAAAAATAAAATAAGATAGCGAGCAACAGATATGCAAACCCCAAAGCAAAACAGTGTAAACTGAAAAAAAATAATTTTCGAGAGTTGTCACTTGTTTCTTTGACAATCTTGACCGACTTCAAAGCATAATACGGCAGCTCAACATTATGTGTGGCGATAACTGTCAATTTTGCAAGGACGACGACGCTGCGCCTCAGCATAGTAAACAACCAGCACAATATCTCTGAGGATTTCCTATATAAAAACGGTTCCCACAAAATTTGACCTTGGGAGGGTTTGTGGATGATTTTACGGCTGTGAAGTTTGGGTAGAGATGCGAAAATGAAAATATCGATACCGGTACCAACTCGATATTTTTTAACCTCATAGGCGCGTTTGGTTCGTACAGAGAATTTTGTGCAATTGATTACACCCCTCAATAATTATATACCGATACACCTACAAAAGTATCGATACCAGCCTGGAATCGCTCAGAAAGTATCTAAGATAAAAATAGTCGATATTAGTGCAGAAGTATGTACAGACAAGTATCGAAGTCCCGTTACCATCCCTACAAAAAATCATCAAAAAGTGGGGATGCGCGTGTAATTTCCGCCATCCTTAGTTATTGTGCTGGTTGTTTACTGTGCTGCGGCTGCGCTTTGCGCAAGTACCGCAACGTATGCTGTATCTGTGGTTTACAATATATCTCTCTTAGGATGTTTATGCATCTTAACTTGCTCTAATAGAGTGTAAAAATACATGAAAATATCACTTTTCATTGCAATAAGTATTCAAATGTTGTCCGTTATTGGCCAAATAATGATATAGGCGATTTTCAGATAACTGACGGGCAGAAACATGTTGTTGGACATCATGGCAGCTTATTCTGATAATGCGTTGACGAGGGTCATCCAAACTGTCCCTCAGGAATTTTTAAATTTCCTATATCATCTAGAATATGCTGATCGCTTCCTTGACCATATTCACCCTGCCGATTTGTTTTCACAAGATATTTGTATTCACATCATAGTGGACTGGACGACCTAGACAACCTCGAATACACTCGTTTGTTGCTTTTTGAATGAGTGTTACTCCGTAGCTATGTAGAGTATACAATGGAGCAAGCTTTGGATATCGTTTTGAGGTATCGGCGGCATATTGGATGTGATCATAAACAAATAAACACCTAACAATATAGGTTTTGCAGGACCACCGAGGCATGACAGTTCACTTTCATTTTTCAGTTCCGCGATGGTAACACACTGTTTGCCGGAGACGCCTAATTTTGTGACTTTTATTGGAAAATACTGTCAAATGAAACTGATAGGAGAAAGAAGGATGCTTCTACTATGATAAACCAAATAATAACTATTGTCGCTATCAAAGTCATTACGGTTCTCTTCTCATTGCGGCATACCGTTTTAGACCCGACAATACCGCCCGTAATCATACGTCATACGTACCATAATCTGTGGATAACGTACAACTATCGGTTACTAATCGGTCCGGTTATTTCACGAGAACTGCGCATGTCACAAATAGTCGATAACGTGAAATAACGTCAGACGACGGACTTGCAAAAGGCTCCTATTTTCACGCAAAAGTCGGTTCAAATATTGACTGAGTTTTCTCTGTGCAATTTCTACATTCTAATATCGAATATGCCAATAAATAATAAGCGAATTTATGAACCGCTTGAATTGTTCTTGGAATAATCCAAATAATCTAAATTAATCTAAATGCGATACTTTACCCCAACTACTGAGCCCATTAAGCTACTTTTATTGATATACTCGTACAAGAAGCTGAATCTCTTTCAGTATAAAACATAGCAAATCGTATAGTCACTGCCATACCTGAAAGATGTATTGATATAAATTAAGTAAACATCAAAACCATGGTTATCATATTTATGAAGTATACAAACATGGAGTTGCGTGATAGCCCAGAAGATAAGCAGATGTATGCATGAGATAAATCTTTCATGATTCATCGCACTTTAAAGACCAGTGAATAAGATCACTGGGCTTACATACATTTTTGAGTAATTATCGATTATTTTAATGTAGACCTAATGAAACTTTGAGATTTACAACACATCCCATGCCTATTTGCGTGTGAAAAAATGCTAGTTTAGCTATAAATAATTATCGTTTTACCTCAGACACAAAATAAATAATTGTAATAAAAATTATCTGTATAAATTACAATAAGATTTAGAAACAGACCTTGAACTGTCGCATTCTAACAGCAACAACGGAAAAGGTATGTGACGATACTTAAGTAATTATTAAATAGCAGTGGTTTTTATATAAATAATAGCATGATCTGATATTTGTACATATATCTAAATCTGTTTTGTTCTTACTTGAATACAGTTTTGCTACATATTGGGCACTCTGTTTAAAAGAAAGCTACATATGGTGATTAGATTTTGTAAATGTTTGGAAACTACAAAGAAATAATATGGTCGTCTATCAAATTATTTCCTAGGCATACTTGACTCACATTATCTCAATAATTATTCAGGGTTTTGACTTCATAAAATGTTATTATGATCTTATATACTAGTTGTTCGTTAAATAAAGATGAAATTCCATTGTACTTTCTCAAAAAAGTATCAGTACACATATCGAAGGTATACTTAAAATTTGCAGAAAAATCGGAATATCCCAGAAACTGATGAAAGTAGGTAAAATAATTTTATTGGTATAATAAAAAGTGGGGGTTACGTTAGAAAAAGAGAAAATCTAGATTTTTCATTATTGTCACCATGTATATGAATGTACGTCGTCGACGTTTTCGAGAGCCGGCGTTAAAACTATAGGATATTTTTTATTTTATATATATTTTTGCCATGTACATTTCAGTATACAGTACGTTCATTTGATAGCCATTTGGACATTTAAATGCTCATACCTCCTGAAATGCCAGCTATAATATTACAATACTCTAAGAAAGGGGACAGGGTGAGTCGGGAGAAAGGCACCAAACTCTAAGAGTGTATAACTGTATACACGTGAAAATAATTTAAAAAAATGTTCTTATCCGATTCTCGTATGTTTTCAAGTTATAGCTTCTTAGCTATGTTCTTACAAATAAACAAATTTCACACATTGAACTTTTTTTAATCATAACTTTTTTAACAAATGTTCAAAAATGCCGCTACTGGTAGCTAAATATATTCTGCTTCATCTGCGAAGATCGCTTGTTGCTCTCCCAATTAATTAATTTCTTTCTTCTTTATATGAGTTGCAGATCTCTTAGATCATGGAATTGGTGCATCTCGTGTGTCTGACTTTTTGCAACATAAATTACATAAATGTTCAGTTACTATCCCTGTACACTGGCACTTCATCACAATATCAAAGGTTTCCGATGCTTTGAGCCTCGAACATGGCATACTTTGATTATGACAAAATTCAGATACAAGTTGAAAGATAGACAAACATTTTTATTTACCCTATATATTGTAATCCCTCCCAACTCACCCTGTATATACAGGGTGTATCAACGATGTGTGAGTGGACGATAACTGCTTTGAGACAGAAGACAATGTAGAAGGGAATGTAATCTATGTTCCAAAAATGATTAACAAAAAATGTGTGACTTATCAAAGTGACATTTTTTTTAAATAGAACCCCCTGTATATTATTGCATATTTGGATTCCTTTGTTGATTCTACTGTGACTTTATTAATCACACATGATACTTAGAGCGAACCATGGTAAGTACATGTTAGAAGAAAATTGAATATCGCAGCGTCTATAAAATTTAGAAGGCTGTGAATATGCGCTGTGATTGACCATGAAATGTGTCAGCTTAGGCAGTACTGTCAAATTTAAATTCGTCTTGTACTTGGTGAAATCGTTAGATTATATTAATTAAGGAAACTTTAGTCACAGGTAACTTGATTTTTTCAAACGGGAATGCCTTATATGTCTTATACGGTTATATGTAACATTTGATAGCCTTTAAAATGATATAGAATGGTCGATATTAATCTATTGTAGTTTCTATTTTATTTCAAAATTTCAGTCAAATCGGAATTTTTCAAATTTTTCCACCTGCAAGCAACCCAGCAGGCCATGAAAAATAAAATAAAAGTAGTTCAGATAGAAGAATATAACTGACTTGCGATGCGAGGTGTAAACGAAATAAGAGTTAATGAGACAAGATTATAAAAATACCTTACAAAGTATCAGATCTAATGAAAAAGAACAGCGGCAGCATATCTAATATCAATGAGAAGCTGGAGAATGACAAATGGCGATGTTTCACTGCTTAGCTTTCGAGCTGTACTAGAGATTCAGAACAAGAGAATAATTACTAATTTTAAAATAGAAGGAAAAATACCAGCGATCGTTGCTGGTAGCCTAGTATCTTCAGAATGAAATTTTGGAAAAAAGTAGTAATTTTCACGGAGTCAAAAGTAAGGATGCCTCTTACTACACCAGTCGAAATTCTTTAGTACTTATTAGCAGGATTGCAAAACTGAATTAAAGTATGCTTAAATAAATTATAAAACATAATTTACTTGTCAAAGAAATAAATGAAATTAGCATAATTAAAACATGAACTAATAAATATTTCAAGAACTAGGTATTCCAATAGATGTTCAGAATGCTCCATGGAGAGGTAGCATTAATTTTGATTTGACGAACATGACTAGGTACTGTCTTATACCATGAAATGTGAAATTTTATTTTTTCAATCATTTTTGAGATTTGTCAATCTCTCTAACATCTTAATAGTTAGTATGCTGTGAAAGATAGTCATTGCTGTCATAGCTCAACCTTTTATTTATCTTAGATATGTTACCGCTGTTGTTTCTGTTTAAATCAGGAATTTTTATTGTCTTGTCTTGTTACTCTAGTTTTTTTCGCATATTTCTGTTAGTTGTTTTCTTCTATCATGGCCTGCTAGTTTACTTACAGGCATAGGCGTAGTTAAGTCCCTAAATCTGGGGGGCTTAAGTCCCTGGATCTAGGGGGCTCAAGTTTCCGCCCTAGATACAAAGATTTAACAGAACGAATTATGTTACGATTTTTGGGGGGGCTAATTTCATTCTTGGGGGGGCTGAGCCCCCCGAGCCCCCACCTAACTACGCCTATGCTTACAGGTAGCAAAACTTTATAAACCCGATTTGACTGAAAATTTCAAATAAAATGGAAACTACAAGAGACAAAAGATCAATATCAACAATCTTATATCGTTAGAAAGGTCATCAAATTTTACATTTAACCGTATAAAAGAGATTAGATACTCTCATTAAAAAAAAATCGCGTTATCTGTGTACTACCTAAGCTGACATATTTCATGCTTAGTTACACCGCAAAGTCACAGCTTTCTAAGTTTTAAAGGCGCTGCGATATTCAATTTTTTTAAGATCTACTTATATCAAAAATGGTGATCTGCAGCTAAACGGTTCATTTTAAGTATCATGTAGGATACATAAAGTTGCACTAAAACCGACCAAAGAATCAAAATTATCCAGTAATATACAGGGACTTCTGTTTAAAAACTGTAACTAGGATACGTAACATATCTATTGGAGTTATAGTAAATATTTTTGGAACATAGATTCTATTGCCCTCTACATTTTTTATCTAAAACATTTTTTTTGCAATCTCAAATAGGGAAGCAGTTGTCGTCCACCCACACATTGTTTCATCTAAAAAATGTATATTTTCATCACCACGTAGTTATGGATTACCCTGTATAAATCATAATATTTTCTGAACGAGCATATCCATGGCTGCAACTTTTATGTATAACTATCTTTGCTACCTTTTACAGTAGCGTATAGTTATCGACCGATCCGGTACTAAAAACTCACCTTGTATGTCTACTTAGCTTACCTTTCTCATTATCTTATTATATTATTATTATTAACGATACTAATTATAACAATTATTTGTATAAATTACAACAATGCTGATAACTATGTATAAGGGTATAGTATCGCTAGTGGTGTGGTAATCGTGATGGATGCTTTACAAACTAAACGTTCCGTGGCGTATAGGGTAAAAGCCATTTGCGATATTATAACAAATGGTAAGTTTAACCTGAAATGTACAGAAACTAATTAAGCTGACATAACTCAAGTCTAAAGCTGTTATATGTTAAGGCACAGCATAGCATGGATCGTACATATCCCGATTACCTAGAACAAAGATCACAGTATTATACCGGGTGATCCGTTCAACTTGAGACAGCCGAGTTTCGCGAGAACGGTGAGTTTTTGAATGAAAAAGTTAAACAAAAGTTACCGGGTGCATTGAAGGAATGGGAAAGATGAGTTCGGTTTTTGACATTGACAGAGCTTTCAAGGTTTTTTTTCAAGATCAACTATGTTTCTCACATAGGAGCATATATTTTTCAGTGTAGAAGCATGTTCCATGAAAAAAAAAAACAAATAACTTTGGTTCGCGAATTTTTTTGTTCGATTGTAAAAAAGTGAGTTCTGTTGGAAATGCGAATCCGTGTTTTACATGGCAAATGCATATATATAAATGTGTTTACCCAGGCCTCTTATTAAGCAGATGACAAATAAAATATGTTTTCTTTTACGACATGTTTCAATAACGCAACGGTTCAGTAAACATATTTTTCTCCTAATAACAACGTATGGTGCGGAATCATTGGGGACAGGTTGATCGTTCCATATTTTATTGATGGAACATTGGATGGGCAAAAGTATCGAGACTTTCTACAACCTCACTTACCAATAATAGACGATATGCCACTTCAACAAAGGACCAGCACGTGGACTTAACATGACGGCTGCCCTGCTTATTATGCCAGAATTTCTCGGTAAGTGCTAGATTGGGAATATCCTAATCGATGGATCGGAAGAGATGGTCCCGTTGTGTGGCCAGCTAAGTCACCAGACTTAATACCTCTCGATCTCTTTTTATGGGCATCATCAAGAAGTCGACCCAATTAGACGAAGAAACGTTAAACTTTTATGACAATAATAAGTTCTGTGATCAGACATTTTCGTTCGTTCTGGCGGAGCCCAGCACTATTATGACTATTAATTGTCGGCGGTCTGAAGTCGAATGCAAAAGGAATCGATGATATTTCTCTATTCATGGTAAAACTATGCTTACCCCGCATACTTCCTTACTTGACCCGCATGATGGATTCATGCTTAGAGAAGGGATGTTTCCCAAAATCGTGGAAACTTGTAGTTGTAAAGACAACACCAAAAGTTAAGGATCGTATTGAATTTTCGGATCTTAGACCTATAAGCTTGCTTAGTGTACTATCAAAAATATTGGATAAAACCATTTACTTGCAAATGTCAGGTTTTTGTGACTCAAACCAGGTACTACCAATTTAGAAAATCATATAGCACTACAACTGCTCTTCTTAATCTCCTGGAAACCATCATGCGAGCCCTAAATAAAAAAAAATGTGCGCAGCTCTGGTATCTAATTTCTCCAAGGCTTTTGATAAGATCAATCACAGACTCATGTGCGCCAAGCTTAAGTTCTACTGTTTTGATAATACAGTGATAATGTTTTTTAAATGTTACTTAACTGGTAGATCTCAGTGTGTGTCGGTCTCTGGAGTATTCTCAAATAAGCGTCCGATTGCCTCGGGTGTTCCTCAAGGCTGAGTACCCGGGCCATTGTTATTTTTAATATATGTAGCGGACATAGCTAAACCTATTCAGCATTCTTTATTACAGTCATACGCAGACGACACTCAGCTGCTGTAATTTTTTTTATCCTGAGGCCTTAAATTCAATTTGTAAATATTCAGCTCAAAATAGTTTAATCAGAAATGCTGATAAATATACGGCCGTCCCGTTTTGTCAAAGCTTTAGAAAAGATGCCCTAAAAGTTGGCATAAAGGTGGCATCGACAATAAAACTCTACCTTTTTCTGAAAGCGTTAAGTGTTAGGAGTGATTGTGTAAAAAAGTTTGCGGTTTCGAGAACACTTAAGCAACCTGTTACAAAAAACCTACATCCGTCTAAGAACCTTGTATGCAAATAAAAGTTTGGTGAATTTTAAAGGGCGGAAAAAATTATGTGAGTCTTTTGAATTGTCCATTTTTAACTACTGCAACATATCCTTGTTTAGGCGTAGTCAGTTTTAATGGAATAGCTGTTGTACAAATTAACTGCATTCGTTTTATTTTCACATTGAGGAAGTTTGACCATGTATCAGATCGTTGTCGTATAATCAGTTGGTTAAAAATGCATGACTTGGTTAAAAATAAATTTTTAAATTTTATTCATCAATTAGTTATTACTAAGACTCCAATATACCTACGTGAGAAGTTGATTTTTAGACACAACATCCATCAAAAACAGATTCGCAATGCCTCACTTCTAACTATGCCTCTCCATAGCTCTTCCATATCTACAAGATCCTTCACATACAGTGTTTGCATTTTGTACAACGAAGTGAAGCAAATTGCCAAAACCATGTCTTTTTATAGTTATTGAAAAAACCCTTCTCCTCGCCCTTCTCTATCAAACAATAAACAGCCTTTAATTGGAATGTTTGTGGCGAACAAACAAAAAATGTTTAACTTGCGTGTATGTTTTATATTTTTTGGGCACACTACACAATTAACGGTCTTTGTTGTTTTTTACTTCCTACACCGAGAGGTGAGGGGAATATTGTGATCGCGAAAATTTTCGATTTTGAGATAACACGCTTTTTGGGCATTTTGTGATGCCTACATAACGAAAATCTACGTCACTCATTTTCGTCGGTCTGTCTGTCGGTCTGTATGTCTGTCTGTCTATCTGTCGCTTTTTTCTAGCCTCGTAATCTCAGCAACCGCTGCATGGATTGTGATTAAATTTGGGTAGTGATATGCTGTGGGGTCGTAGTAGGTAATGTTCCTATAATTTTGAAAATCGTTATGGGGGGGGGCGGAGTAATTAACAAAAAGCAAAAAAATTCAAATATGGCTCAACCTTCGTTTTTAGGCATTGTAGGGGTTCCTGATCATTCTCTACTTTTCCTTGGGTAGGGGCGAATTTGGGGTGGTTAAGGGGTGGGGGTTGTAAAACTGAAAAGTTTGTTGTATTCGTAAAGGGCTGTCTATTGATATGTGAATGAAAAACCTAGCGGCATGATACACTTTTTTAGGTCCATCCGAATGTTGCATGCTTAGAAACCACGGGACCACTGTATTCATACGAGTATTGTTCTAGATCGTTCGATATCGCTTAACGCTTAAATTGTTCAATTGATTTCAATGAAATTTTGACACGGTATTTCTAGCGTGGCGAGGATGGAAAACGCGTATATTCGAAAAATCGGGTCAGTGGCGGCGCGGTAATAATAAAAAAACTAAAAACATAAAAACAGCTCAAACTCTGCTTTTAGGCGTTTTAGGGGTTTCTGATTATGTTCTATGTTTTCTTGGGTGAGGGTGGATTTGGGGTAGGTGGAGGGTGGGGTGTTGTAAAACTGGAAACTTTCTTGTACTCATAATGGGTTGTCCATTGCTCTTTGAATGAAAAACCTAGTGGCATAATACACTTTTTACATACATCCAAACATTGCCTTGTTTACTATGAAAACCAAGGGACTTAGAATTTGTGATGTATACATACGAGTATTGTTTCAGATCGTTCTATATTGCGTAACGGAAAAATTATTGAATTGATTTTCATGAAATTTTGACACAGTATTATACTACCGCAGCGAGGATGGAAGGGCGCGCATGTTTTGGAAAAATATTGTCAGTGGCGGCGCAGCAATAATAAAAAAACCAGATATATAAAAACAGCTCAAACTTGGTTTTTAGGCGTTTTACGGGTTCTTGATCATTTTCAATCTTTTTTGGTGGGGTGAAATCGGGGCGGTTGGGAGGTGGTAGGTTGTAAAACTGAAAAATTTGTTGTATTCATAATAGTCTGTCCATTGACCTGTAGAATAAATACCTACGGCATATTACACTTTCTTAGGTCCATCCGAACATTGGCTTGCCTATTACAGAAACGAATTTTGTGATCTGTACATACGATTTTTGCTTTATTTCGTTCTATGTGTATTGCGCAAAGCGAAAGTTATTGAATTGAATAAAATTTTGACACAGAATTTATTAGCGCAGCGAGAATGGAAAACGACTGTGTTTTTGAAAAACCGTGTCAGTGGTGGTGCAGAAATAATAAAAAAACTAAAAATATAAAATCAGCTCAAACTTCGTTTTTAGACGGGTTGGAGGCTCTTGATCGTTTCGCATCGTCCAGTTGAAGCTTGCATAAAAAACTGTGGCGTCCGAGTTCCTAAGGAGGCAGACGCAAGAAACTATTTACGAGGGGTGTTGTGTTGGATGTTGTTTTTGCGGGCGGGTGGGCGATAATTTAGTTGCAAAGTTATTTCAGACTATAGCTTCATGCAATGGGAAGTAATAAAATGGTATCATCATTATTTTTTTTTTGAAAGGGGTCTGGCATCGAACTCCAGTTCATTTGCCACAGATAAGGGTATCACCATTATGAGTGGGAAGTACTGAGTCAACCAACTTGACCCCATTTTTTTAATTTAGCTGTTACTCCTATTATAGAACAAATTTGTATGCACTCATTGGTTAAGTGTAAGAGTAGCTGTAGCTAAACTTCTCCATTGAGATGCTCAGCTGTTTACATTGCAATAGATATCTGTATCTTTAGGAATAATAAAACGGTTTATTATTTTTATTATTATAAGTTGTTTGTCAAGAAGTTCTCACTACACCGGCAAATATGATGGAACGTATAAGAAATGCTCCTTGGGTGTCATGAATACTTTATAAAACGGATTGATAAGTGTATTGAAGTTGACGGTAATCATTTCGAACAACTGTTATAACAAGTCTCAAAGTTTTCCCGTATAATAATAATATTATTTCCCTTCTTTTAGTTATTGGAAAATTTATTAAAACCACAAATGTTTTATTTTTTATCTGCTTAATTTGAGGGTGGGTTTCAAAATTGTGTATACAAAAGCTGCTTGTCCTTTCTCGTAGAATAAGATTCTGCAGTAAAAGAGATACGTTTCTATTAATAAAACAAACTTGACCTTGAAAAAGCTGTCAACCTCGAAAATAAAAGTCATGGTTACAACTCGACAAGAATAGCTAGAGACGTGCGAAATATGACATAAGAAACGCCCCTCGATGCGCAGTGGACAGGGAACACATTTGCCATTTGCATCAGTTATTTCGTAGCGGAAAAATCACGTATGGTGAATGGATGATATGAGTTTTATAGAAAATGCATGTTTAATAAGTCTGGCACTAAGTCGGGAGATTATCACAGCTAAATAAATTATGACAATTATAAAAAAATGGCTTCAAGAAAAATTTATTCCAAATATACCAAACAGTGCATTGGTTATAGATAACGCGCATTATTATAATGTTGAAATGAACAAATGTCTTACTGTGGCGACCAGGCAAAATAATAAAAGGGTGGTTAAGACAGCGCAATATTCCATTTTCAGAAAACATGTTAAAAGCTGAATTATATGGTTTAATAAAAATGCATAAACCCAGACTGAAGCAGGTTATTCTGTTTTACGACCTCCACCGTATCATCCCGACTTAAATCCAGTTGAATTAGTATGACCATCCCTAAAGCAAAGTAGGGCAGAAAAAACGTGGATTTCAATTATTTCAACACTTAGAAAAATATTGTGATGAGTTTTTTCCACATTTTCGCAAGAAGCGTGGAAAAAATGTTAACATGCAATATGCTACGAGCGCTATTTTACTGAAAAAGAACCATTTCTGAATGTTACTGTGGAGGATCTAATAATAAACTTGCAGGAAGGTAGTGACAGTGATGATGCAGAGTTTATAGAAAATCTAATTTGAGATTCGGAAAGTGATTCAGAGTAAAAGTGAACTTTCAGAACTATAGACATTTTAAGGTTACCTGATAATTATTATTTATTATCAACAATGAGGACCTTTCTTAACAAAGTCAATCTTTTACTAAGTTTAACTATTTACTTAGAGTGTACGCGCGTAAACTGTCTTTCTATTTTTTTCCGCCGAGTGCGTTCTCACTCTTTCGTCTGCGCAACCGGCAAAATTCTCAAGTCTCTTCCTATATATTTGTCGAGTTGTACCTCTCTCACATGCCACCCAATAACTTCTATTTGAACTTACTAATTCAAAAACACACCGTTCTCGCGATATTCGGCTGTCTCAAGTTAAATGGACCACCTGTTATATTACAACTGTACAAATTTCTAAATCCTGATGAAAGGGGGAAGGAGGCCTATGGAGGAGTCTGCTTCCTAGGTCGTTCTGTAGATACGCGTAACACATTTTACTATTACTGCAGGTGTTGAGGTAGCGCAGGATGGAGGAATCGGATAAAGAAATACAGGGTGACCCTCAAAACGCCAGAAGATCTGCTTTGACATGGAAGCAACGTTTCCATTATGTGCTGATGAACGTAACTGTGGAACCCATGCTCGCCTGTCACATCATACCAAGTTTTATGGCCAGTCTAGCTACGCAGAATCTCAATTTGGAAAAAGCTTGTAGGGTGAACCTTAGATACAGTAAGGAGGTATCTGATTTGGTTTTGACCTAGTTATGTCTCTATATTTTTACTTTCGCTCATTGAATACCCATATGTTGAACACTATTCACAGGGATTATAAAACACTAAAGAGGTATAAGTGAGTATAAAGGTAGTTCTTTTCAATGTATATGATATTTTAACAAATAGGTTAATTTTAAGTACCACTTTGTACTTATCTTCCAGTTTTTATCTATGCATTTTTAGATTCAGGTGACTGAATGCGACCAATTTCCATATTTGGTAGAATATTTTATAAAAACTCTCTTAGGGAGGATTTACTTGCTTTCCTTTACTTCTTCTTCTTTTTCTTCTTCTTCTTCTTCTTCTTCCAAAATCTTTGCTTGCTGACTTTGAGAGATGACTTAGAACTTGATTCTTCTAATTCTCATATCTGCTTCTATTAGCAGTATACAATATCACCAGTCACCAATCAGTAAATTAGTAATGAGAATAGGACAGCGGAAACAAATATTTAAAAGGTGATAATATGGCTATAAAGTGGATAAAAATGAAGTTTGAGCATATATATCTTGCTGATTCGCTTAATAACCCTGTTTTCTGTCTCTAGAGCTACAGTGACAAAGTTAGTTGATAGTTTCAATGTTATGTTTCGGAACTATGAATAGTAATATGAAGTGGTGGTTTCTGAATTTTTGAAAGGGGGGCGCACAAAATTTTTAAATAAAAAAAACTACACGAAAATCCTATCAGAGATCTTTGATACTGCAGCTGTACTTCGCACATAATGAGTGTTCAGTTTCCACAGTAATTTCTTAAAAGTTTTTTCTAGCTAGTATCACAAAAAATCACTGCTTTATTTTGTCAAAAATTGTACATTATATTAGTATTTACTTACCAAGTTTCATCTTTGTAGTGTTATTTATAATTTATTTAATTTAATTTTGCGCTCCAAGAAAAGTCGGTCAAAGTTTATTTTAAGGGGCTTGGGTATACACAGTCATACATATATATTTGCCATGTTAAAACACGGATTCCCATTTCCAACAGAACTTCCAAAAAAGCTCGCAGTTCAAAATCATACATTCTTCAAATATCTGTAATTCAACAACCAAACAAGATATCAAAAAAAGGCCAAATGGGTGACAAAGCGCAAGCTTTCTTCTTTAATTTGCCTTTTTATTCATTACTGTATGTTTAAACGTAACGTCAGAGATACGAAATTAATTTTTATAGTTACCTTTGGACCTTTTGACCATATCTTCGGATTTTTGGACTTATCTCCCCTCATCTTAGACGCACACACTGGAGAAAGGGAACAGGTGGCCACGCCTCCTCGCTAACACGGGAATACGTCTTTTCTTGGGTTCTCATTTTCGCGCGCTATATCCGATACCCTTAAGCAGCGCGTTCATCTGATTATCCATTTTAAATAATAGGTTAGAAAGTTATAAATCGCCCATGTAAGCAACGCGTAGTGACTCGAACAAGAAAAGATGAGTGAGGCGCTTCAGGAGGAACGGCCTCTGTTCGTATTGGTTCGTATGTCACCGGTAACCTTTTGGTTTTCATTGGTCATTTTCAAAGTCCATTGATGTTGACCAATAGGAGCACTAACAACGTGCGATTGACCAGTAGAAGCGCTCGAGGTCCGCTATCCGAGCTGTCCGTGCCATGGGGCCTTCAGTCAATCACGTGACGTGACACTGAGTGTACTGCGAGTGCCAGTTATTCTAGTCTGAGCATTGTGTGCTACTTACAAATCAGGCAACCGATTGTAGCTAGAAATTGATACATACTAGCACAGCATATACGCCTACTAAAAAGTTTTTTTTCTCTTTTGCTCAGGGGGAGTGCGCGGTATTGCGCATAAAGACAGGGCCGTGCCTACCCGGAGGTGCAAGTGGTGCAAGGCACCAGGGCGCTGGACGTTATGGGGCGCAAAACTTTTTAGAACAGAGAAACTTTAAATATGATTTGACAGTATTCCTCTTTTGCGATCTTGCTGATTTTTGCAGTCAGAGGTAACTTTAATGCAAATTACTACTTTTTTACGCCATTACATGTTATTGATGATTGCATGCTGGAGTAACAATCGCTGGCAGTTTTTCTTTCATTTCAGGAGTTTCAATTGTTTTGAAAATTTTTAACCTCTAGTGCATTACAGTAGCCAGTAGGCTGTGAAAAATATCTATTTCTGTCATACTCCAGATTCTCTTTGACCTTAAATATGTTACTGCAGTGGTTTCTGTTAAAGGTGATTAGTTGTAAAAAATGTTTATAATCTTGTTTCTTCACTCTAATTCGTCTGTATATTTCTTCTTAGTTAATTATTATCTCTCATACGAACATGTTTTTGTTTATACTTCATGGTTTGCTAGGTTGACTATAGGTAGTAATAATGAAAAAAACCATTTGATTGAGAATTTGAAAGTGAATGAAAACTACCAGAGACTGATATTCACTCCCTTATATCATTAGAAAGGGTATCAAATTTTAGATTCAATCGTATACAAAAATTAGGCATTCCCGTTTGAAAAAATCAAGTTATCTCTGATTGGAGTCTAAGCTAACGCATTTCATGCTTAGTAATCTGGCAAAGTTACAGCCTTTTAAATTTTATAATTTCTGCCATGTTTAATTTTTTTCATACATCTACTTGTACCGAAAATGGTGATTTACACCTAGACGGTTCGCTTTAAGTCCCATGTGTGATACTTAAAGTCACACTAGAATTCACCAAAGAATTCGAATATGTAATAATTATACAGAGTGTTTTATTTAAAAAAAATTTAACTTTGATACGTTTCGTATTTTGGGGACACACTATATGACATGAAAATATTTTTAAAATGTAGCCTTGATGGGCCCCTATCCATGCAAAATTATTATTTCCTTTTTCATCAAATACTTTAGCCATAATGCTCCGTGTCGAATAACGTGAATAACCTGGAATATAATATACAAGTATATCGATTTTACTGATCTTAGAATCTAATCCATCTACACCCCATTTTATCTCCCGCTATGCAAAGAGCGGAAATTTTTAGCTTGCACCAGGGCGCGTATGACCCCAGGAAGGGCCTTGCATAAAGACCACAAGTATCTCCCAAGAGTTTCGGTAGCTCTAAGTCTCAAACGCTTAAGATGTTACCATGATCACAGATGTTTCACTAATACTAAAAGAATGTTAATCCTTTAAAGGTATGCGATGCCCTCTCAGAAAGAAGAACACAGAATTACGTAGTAGAAGAGACTAATGTGCAACAATTGGTAGCATCCATGCTTGTATGGAAGACAGCACTTCAAAGTTCGCTACCGGCTTTACTGGTCATGTTTGTAGGATCTTGGAGCGACAGGTAGGTAAAAATTGAGAACCAAACTTATTTATTACGAACAAGCTGGTTGAACATATGTTAAAATGTAAACAAATTACTCTCGTTTTTTTTGGCTTCATCATAAATTGTCAAATCGTTGCTTTTGAATAAGCGACAGTGATTGATAGCAGCTGCTACAGGAAACTTCTTTTAATATATTGAATAACTTCCTGCCACAGGTATCAATCAATGACATTCATTTCTAGTTAATATTTTTTGGTAAAGGTGAACATGGTAAAAGCACATAGGTGACCGAATCGTTAGTTAAACGTTTATGTTTCAATAAATGTATGTTTAGTTATTAGTCAGTAAAAAGAGACGAATCACAGAGAGAACGATAGGATAAGTTTTAGGAAAATTGTCCATTTTTTTATTATTTGACTTAAAAAATAGAAAATCCGATACGTTTGGACAATGTTCAACATGTCTTACACGGTACTCAAAACATTGTAGCTCTTGTGTACCATATTCATTGTTATCTACTGCTCTTATAATTCAGAATAAACTTTCTAATAAACAGCTGCGAGTTTTGTTTGCAGTGCTCGAACTATTTTAGGTCTTATGGTAGGGCCCCTAAATGCTCAACAGCTCTAACTCAAAGACAGGAACCTGTCTTTATTTTATACCTTTGTTACATCTAGGTTTGCTGCAGCAAACAACTAAGCTCTGACGAAATAGCTCAACAAGACTTCGAAGTCTTCCCTCACTTAAGGGGTTCGACTATAGCGCGCGAACCTGAGAATCCAAGAAAATACTTATTCTCGTGTTAGCGGTTTCTGAAGTGTGACTTACAGTAATGATTTAAAAAGTAAATTGAAGAATAAAGCTTGCGCAAGGGCAACACAGTGGCCTTGTTTTGATACAGTGTTTGGTTATTGAATTACAGACACTTGAATAATGTATGATTTTGCATTGCGAGTTTTTTTCACTAAAATATTTTTTTGAAAAAATTGCTCACTCTTCATTAACCTTCTAAAATTTTATGTACATGTATATATAGTTTGACAAACCAGAGAGTTGCGCGTGTGCATGCGAATCCGTGTTTACGTGGCAAATACATAGCTATAAATGTGTGTAACTGTGTACCCATCAGGTTTCTAAATGGGGGAAGAGAAGTTGCTAGGTTTTTCTCTACCGGCTTGAAAAAAGTTGCACGGATTTAATTTTTATGGAGAAGCAAAGCAATGCAAATGAAAAACGAATTATCTGTATTAAAATGTTCATCTCAAGAGATTCTTAGAATACAGTGTGCCGATTATGTATGGAATATAGTATTTATCTCAGTAACTCAGGAACAGGAAAATATGTGGATGTTGAACGGGGTAGACCTCGTTCTAGGAACTTCCTCGACTCAAGTGGTTATTGTTCATCCCCTATCCTTGTTTTGTGCAACCTTCCCCTCCTCTCCCTAACCTAAATCCAATCGAATAGTAGGTAATGTTATTTTAAGGTAGACATCTTTAAGTTATTTCCGTCTGCCTAATTCAGTGCATAAATACAGTAGCTAATGTCATTTGAGTATTTCAAATTATTCAATTTTTTTAGCCTCCATTTCAGAAAAAATTAACATGTCATATACCGTTTTAGACCCAAAGCACATTCTCTTTCAACTGATGCTATCAAATGTATATGTTGTATTACATTTCCTCTGTCACCACCCTTTTCCACCCCCATTGTCCAATCGGCACCAAAACCTATGCAACTCGAAAGGACTTTCATTAATTCAACTTAGCCAAATTTGGAAACAATCGCTTGAGGAGTTTTTGAGTAATCGTTGTAAAAAGAATCGCGTACGTACAACATACAGGCAGACATCAAAAAACCAATTTTTTCCGATTTTTTCCAAACTTGGTCACTATAGAAAGGTTATCATTAGAGTGCCAAAAATATCTAGACATACTCACATGTGCACTGATACGTCCTCTTTCAGATGGAGGAAACGCAAACCACTAATGCTCTTCCCAATATTAGGAGACTTTATGACAGCTATAGGGCTTTTAATATGTACGTATTTCTTCGATGAATTACCGATGGAGGTAGCTGGTTTCGTAGAAGCTTTTTTTCCTGCCGTAACAGGAGGGTGGTTCATCTTGTTTGTAGGGGTTTTGAGCTACATAGCTGACATCACCACAGAAGAAGTTAGAACACTAAGAATAGGTGAGTTAGTAAGTGAGTTTGAGATAACTTGCTCTATGCACTTACTCGAGGTTTTGAATAAAAATTTTTTTTGTCCTAAATGGAAAGATCATACATAGGTTTTACAACAAAACTGTTTTTGTTTTCTTTTTTTTCGCAATGATTCAAAAGTTATATCAAAATAAAACGGGTTTTTGAATCGAGTACCGAAAACACGCCGGCGCGACGTCACCATGGCGGTAAGGATGCTCCTTTGACCAACGACGTCCTATTCCAATACAAGATTCTAGATTCCCAACCAATCGCGAAAATACGTACTGCTAAACTGGTAACTAGTGTATATTTGTTGCAACATAGTCGATGAATGAAGTTTGCAGCTCGAGACGAAGTCTACGATCGAAATAAATATGTTTTTAAATGTTTGAAGTTGAAGTCAGATTACAGACTCCAGTAAGTAAGTACCTGATCAAATATGTTTCGTTGAAAAGATCTCCTCAACCGAAGGATGGCCCAGTGGTTAGAGAGTCCGGTAGTGAATATCAGGGACTTTGGATCGAAACCCAGGCCTTCCAACCCTTTTCTTTTTAGTTTCTTTTATCAAAAATTTTATTGATGTGCTGTTTGCACTTGTTACGCACATTTTTTCTACGATTAACATAAATATGTGTTTGAATCAAATTTTGTTAGACTTGGATGACAGTTTTGTTATAAAGCTTATATATGATCTTTCCATTTATCACAAAAAAGTACTTTTTTTTCTTAATTCAAAACCTCAATTGTGCTCCACAGCCACATCATTGACGCTTCCAGATTTCCTTTTTAGTCTTTAATAATATACTGGAATTATTATATCCTAACAATGCTTTCTCTTAAAATGTATCGCTATAATAATAATTATTATTATATAATTTATCACGCGAAATACCTGGACAATTATAACATCATAAATGATCGCCAGTATGGCTTCCGTCAGCATCGGCCTATGGGTGGCCTCTTGGATTACGTCACTCATTTGTGGAACAGAGCAATTGAAAATCATATGGTATATCGAAAGCCTTCGATAGGGTGTGGCATGAGGGAGTTCTGGTCAAGCTTGCTGCTTATGGACTACCACCAGGCCTGCGCCAGGTGACCGATTAGATTTTTAAACGACCGATCTCTGTTTATTGTAGTCGAAGGTTGTTCAACAGACGTATTTTCAATAAACGCCGGTGTGTCTCAGAGACCTGTCCTATCCGCTACACTGTTTCTGTTATACATCAATGACCTACTGGAAACCCAATTCAATCTACAGCTTTGCAGACGACAGTACATTAATATCGTGCATCGAACCAGGCAAGCTACTATCAGCCCAGGAGACAGTACATCGGCGACAGCAACGTGCCTTACAGATCAACGTAGATATTAAAACAAGCAAATAAAGTACAGTTTAACGTACAGAAAATCCAGGCAACGACACTGACAAAGAAGTCCACGTTGGCTTACCAACTGTGAAAATGGAGGGTCACCCAATAGTCGAGTCATCTTCCGTCAAGTTTTTGGGAATCAACATTAACAATGTCATGTCCTGGTACAACCACGTTGTCAATATTTCTAAAACGGCAACCCAGAAGCCTAGTTTTGTTGTTGTTTTAGGAAGCTGTACCCACCAGAGCAGCTGCTGCTGCTCTACAAGGCACAGATCCTACCTTCGTTTGAGTATTGCTCTCATATATGGGGATGCGCCTCTAAGCACTCTTTAAAGCTCCGGGACATTATTAAGAAGAGGAAAATTAGATTAATAGATACATCTAACCTCACAAAGGACCCCCACATCCTGGAACATCAAAGAAGGGTGGCCGACCTGTCTCTGTTTTGCAGATTCTATCACGGAAGATGTTCGACTGAGCTCTCCCAGATGATAACACCGTCCAAACGAGGAACGCTACAGAGGCTCTGTGAGCTCATCCTTGTTAGGTCAATGTCCCAACTCTCCAAGCCAGTCTCCTCCAGCATTCCTCCTTTTGGAGAACTTGGACGCTGTAGATCGGGCTGCTGGGGAATTTGTTTCCCGACGGCTACAACCTGCAGCCGTTTCAAATCTAAGGTGCACCGATCCTCTCGCAGCGCTCTACAGCGCCATAGGCTTTTAGCCCCTGCGGGAGGCAGACCGTAAACATAGCTATGCCCTCCAACGGCCAAACTTTCTTCTCCTTGTTCGTCTACTTCCTAGCTTTCCTTTTCTTCCCTCACTTCTATCTGGCTTTGTCTGATCTCTGGATACCAGACCTGATAGGCTGATCGATTGACTAAAGGGCAAAGGTCCACTGGACCGCCCCAAAAAGCATCGAAGAATTGTAAGAACAGACAAAAAGGACCGTTGCCCAAATTAGTTAAAAGCCAGAAAGGGTAAATTTTTTAGATAATTAGTTTCATTAGTGCCAACCTTAGTTAAATTTAATTATCCACCAGGTTTAACTAAACCGGTGATTATTTCTGCTTGTAGAACTGATGCCACTTTAACCCTAGGCTTAGCTGAGCATAGGTTTAATAAAGCACAGCCCGTGTTAATCCGGCATTTGCACAACAGGCCCTTAATATATCATCGAATATTGTAGTTTACATCCACAGTTATCATCTTTACTTTCAGGTATAGTAACAGTTTTCTGCTCGTTAGGAATACCAATCGGCCAAGCTTTGAGCGGAGTTCTCTACCAAAAAATAGGCTTCTATGGAGTTTTTTTCGTATCAGCAATGGCGTATATCATAGGATTCTGCTATGGATACTTATGTGTCAAAGAGCCCAAGCAAATTGATGATTCGATCGTACATGACAAAATATTTGGCTTACTTAGAGACTTCTTTAATGTCGGCCATTTGGTGGATACGTTTAAGGTTGCCTTCAAAGAAAGGCAAAATAATAAGAGGATCGAACTGATAATGCTGACGGTAGTGACTATGGTGGTATGTGGTCCTATGCAGGGTAAGTATGAGAATTGACTGTACGAGATATACAGGGTGAGTTTTCAGTACCGGCTCGGTCGATAACTCCACTACGGTAGAAGATAGCGAAAAAAGTTGTATATAAAAGTTGTAGCCACGGATATGCTCCTTGCTCAGAACATATTTTGGTTTATACAGGGTGATCCATAACTACGTGGTGATGCAAACATGCATTTTTTTAGATGAGACATTCTATATGTTATTCCGTATTCCAATTCTACTACTAACGATTTCTATTCTTCCAATACAGGGTATTGTTACATTATAAAGGGTATTTTAAAAGTTATGGCCATTTTTATCTCCAAATCGCTGTCAAATGGACGTATTGTATATCAAAAAGTGATGAATCAAAAATCATTTTTTTACACAGATATCATCTAGTTTTAAAATCGGCTATAAAAAAAGCCCACGACGCATATTCGTATACCGGGTGATGTAGTTTTTTTCAAATGCAACCCCGAAAATTTTATTACACCAAAGAATTACTTTTCATATGCTCTTTCATATTTGTATAGCCCATGTTGTACCTACGTCCATCAGTTTTCGAGATATTTCGACTTTTCGGTTAATTTAAAATATAGCTTCTATTTCTGTACCGAAACTCATTTATTTTTAAAAAGTACTATCGAATTTGTTTTTTTATTTAACGAGCAACTATATTATAAGGTCATGATAGTATTTGATGAAATCAAAACCCTGAATCATCGAGATAATAAGTATGCTGAGGAAACAATGTTGTAGGCGTAATGCATATTTATCAAGCAGATTTATCAGGTATGCCTTTAAAAATTGACGGTTTTCATAACCTCCCAATAATTCCGTACTGTGTGAAAAACGAGCCTTAAAAATTAATTTCTTCATTGAGGGTATTCAGGAGAATCTTTGAGAAATTGCCTACTTGCCTCTAGAATATATCAACTACGAACAGCAATATCCAGAACGGAGACACTCTAAAACTAATGCGTTTGAAAGATTAAAGAATCGTTTTATTTGGACCGTGTCGTTTAATATTTCATAGCCTACCTGATAGATCTGCCTGATAATTATGCACGACGTCTGTAAAATTGTTTCCTCGAATGAATGAATAAGAACCAGAGGCTATCCAGCACGGAATGTGGCTGGTGCATAGGCCACACGATGGGCCCTTTTGCGCCTCTATCCGCGCTAGTTCCTAAGACCTGCCCTTTTGGCAAAGGCAAGTACATTCTTAGGTCCTATCCGTTTTATCTCTATTGGTTCCAAGGTTCTTGAGCCCAGCATAGTCTGCCTGTGATAACCCAGGGTTTCACAGCGACACAGGATGTGTGCCGAGGATTCTTCCTCTTCCCCACACCACGTGCACGTTGGGTCGTTGACCACCCTCATCACAAACAAGTGACGCCTGAAGGTATTGTGACCCGTTAATAAGCCTGCTAACAATCTCAAGTTACTCCTATCCAGAGAGAGACAGAATCGTCCTATTCTCTCTTCAGGCCCTGCTAATAGCTCCCGAGCCTGACGGAGATGACCAGAGATGTTGTTCCATCTCAGAGAGTGTTGATTCTGGATCCACTCTCCAGTTGTTTTCCTAACCAAATTTGCAGACAGTCCTAAGGCTGGTTCCGGGCCCACAAAACTGTTTCCGGATCCCATCCTGGCTAGATGATCTGCCATTTCATTACCCTTTACCCCAGCATGCCCAGGTACCCACATCAGTGATACCTTGTGTTTAGCTGAGATGTCGTCAAGAGCCCTCCTGCACTCCAGGACCAGTCCCGACGTTATTTTCCAAGCACTCAGTGCTTTGATGGCTGCCTGACTGTCAGAGCAGATAGTAATCCGCCTCCTAGACCCGTCAATTTCCCGAATACGATTTACGCAGGCAAGTATCGCATAGACCTCAGCCTGGAATACTGTGGTGTGCCCCCCAAGAGGGAATGAAAGTCTTGTACGGGGCCCGTAGACTCCCGAGCCCGAGCCCTCTCTAGCGAGTGAACCGTCTGTGTACCAGACCTGTCCTCCTCCTTCGATGAGCTGTCTTTCCCTAGACTTCCATTCTTCCCTTGACGGAAACACCACCGTAAATTTGCGATTGAAGCGATGCGTAGGAGAAACTGTATCGCTCCTCGCCAACAAAATAGGACAATCCTCATGCAACTCTGCTAGAATCGTCGAATGTCCTTTGCCTGGATTCATAAAAGTCCAGCTACCCTGACTCCAGAGACGGAACCCAGTTTTTCTAGCTTCCCCTTGGATTACCAGATCCAAAGGAGGAAGATTCAATAGTGTTTCAATGGCACTCAAGGGTGTTGTGCGCACTGCACTGGTTATACTAAGACATGCCAAACGTTGGACCTTATTAAGTTTGGCTCTTGTTGCCTCCGTCTTTATACAGGTCCACCACACTATGGAGCCATATATTAGTGACGGTCTGACTATTGTAGTGTAGAGCCAGTGCACCACTTTTGGGCTCAGGCCCCAGCTACTACCGACAACTCTTCTGCAGGCCCATAATGAGTTTCGAGCCTTGCTTACCTTATGATCCACGTGCAGCCTCCAAGTCAGCTTGTGATCCAGTATTACTCCTAGATACTTTACTGACTGAGACAATTCAAGTGTCGTTCTGAAAAAGGTAGGCCTCACGAGGCCTTCCATCTTCCTTTTCCTAGTGAACATAACGAGCTCCGTCTTTTCAGCGTTCACTGACAGATCCACCTCATTACACCACGTTTCCACAACACGCAGCGCGCCTTGCATTACCTCGGAGACTGTATTAATGAATCTACCCCTGACCACTATGCTCAAATCATCGGCATAGGCCTGTACGTAGACCCCTGTGTTGCTTAGTCTCACGAGTAGGTCATTCACCACTAAGCACCATAATAGAGGTGAAAGAACACCGCCTTGTGGGCAGCCTCGCGCCACTGCAACGCTATAGTTTATGTCATTAAGCGTTGCAGAAGCCACTCGGCCCTCTAGAGTAGTAAGAATCCACTCCACTAGGATTGGAGCAATTCCATGTCTCTCTAGGGCGCGTCTTATCGAATTGGTAGTGGTACAGTTGAACGCACCCTCGATATCAAGAAATGCTACCATAGCCACTTCCCGTTGATTCAACGTTTTCTCCAGCCTGCTGACCAAATGATGAAGTGCCAGCTCAGCTGATTTTCCCGCCTGATATGCGAACTGATAGGCATGGATTTCAACCCTTTGTAAGGGCCCATCCCTGATATATCTATCAACCAACCTCTCCAGTGTTTTTAGTAAAAACGACGAAAGGGTAATCGGTCTAAAGTCCTTCGGACGAGTATAGCTACCTCTGCCCGGCTTAGGAATAAAAACGACCCTTGAATGCAACCAGCTCTTCGGTGTGAAGCCAGTAGCCACGCAGGCGCGAAATATCCTAACTAGGTATGGTAGTACCAGATCCTGTCCATGTTGTAGCATGGCTGGAATGACTCCATCCTTGCCTGGACTTTTGTATGGAGCAAAAGTATTTATCGCCCATCTTGTGCGGTCATAAGTGACGACTTCTCCTGCCATCTGCCATTCCTCTTTATGAGGACGGCGGAGTGGCCTATGTGCACCTGTCTGCTGAGCGGCAACCGATCCCGGAAAGTGCACACTCATCAGCAGTTCAAGCGTTTCCTCCTCGTTATTGGTTCTATGACCGTTCGAGTCCGTCAAGGTCCCCAACTTGGACTTGGTGTCCTTGCTAAGGATCCTATGCATCCTTGCCGTCGCAGGAATATCATTGATGGACCTGCAGAAGTTCCTCCAAGATTCCCTGGAGGCCCTCCTGACTTCCCTCTTATATTCCTGTAGCTTTATCCTATACTCCTCCCAATCAGGAGTACCTTTCCTGTACCTAACTCTCGTGAGTAGTTTGTGCAGGGACTTTTTCCTGGTTTCTAATTTCTTAGTCCAGAAGGTGGCATTGCCCGCCACGCCCACTTTGCGTAGGGGACAGTTATCCTCAAAGGAGTCTCGGAGGTCCCTACACAGGGAATCAACTGCCGCCTCCAAGCCCTCCCCTTTACTGAGATCCTGCTCTATAGGACGGAGCCTGCTGCCTAGGTCCTCTTTAAAAGAAGCCCAATTTGCTTGCCTAGGATTTCTAGCAAGGATTCCCTCTTTTTCCCCGTCAATCCTAAACGTTATATGTCTATGGTCGGACAGTGACGGTTCCAAGGATACTGTCCAGTCCTTGACCTCATTACAAATACCGACCGTGCTCAGTGTTATGTCTAGGACCTCATCCCTCACATTGTTTGAGAAGGTAGGAGTGTCGCCAACATTCAGAACCTCTAGGTTCGACGTCCCTAGAAATTCCATCAGCTCTTCACCACGTCTATTAGTGTTAGAGCTACCCCATAGGGTGTGATGGGCATTGCTATCACACCCCACGATAAGCTCGAGATTATTATCCCGACAATGAGACACAAGGTCCTCCATCTCTTTTGAGGGAGGAGGATCTCCTGAATCATACGGTAAGTACGCTGAGCATACCACTAAACTTCTTTCGATGCCTTGTTCTCTAAGGCGAATCACCACCGCAACCATGTCCCTAGTTGTAAAGTCCATTAGTTGCCATGCATTCATATTATTACATAATATGCACACTCTAGGCTTTGTCTCCGGAGCGCTACTAAAAATGGTATACCCTGGAATGTTAAGCCCGCTAATAATGCCATTCCTTATCCAGGGTTCCTGAATAAGAGCTATGTCATGGCGACCCCTAGTGATCGTCTGAGTAAGAACCCTAGAAGCCGCTATGCAATGCTGCAAATTAATTTGAATGAAAGAAATGTAACTCACCATTTTTTTTTTTTTGGCAGTCCACCCTCGTGTGTTTGTAGCGAACCAACGTCTAGTTCCCCACGGTGGGGCCCCGTTCGTTGCCGCTACCCTCGCTGTGACTGTGGCGTTGATCCGTCTGCCACAGCATCCTGGCTCCCTCCAGTGCTGAGTCGGAGTCACTATCGAGTAGCTGCCCCTCACTCACTGGTGTGCTGCTCTGTGGCCCACTAGTTCCTGGTGTGGGCACATCCCTATCCAACTCCGGAGACTCCTGAGGAGTCTGTTCCTGCCGCTCGGTCCCCCTTGGAGGAGCCCGAGCAGCAACAACAGCCTCCCCAGGTGCCAGCTGCCCTTGGTCCCTAGGCTCCTGGCTCTCGCCTGGGCCCTGATCACCGCCGGCAGCAGCAGTCCCGCGTTGCTCTTTGTTCTTGCCCAGCAGAGTAAACACTGCTGAGCTCGCTCCGCAGTAGAGCCGCAGCCCCCTGCCTTCGATTACGCCCCAGCTAATGGAGTCAACGCTGAGGACCAGACGTACGCCTTTCGGCTCCATCTTAACCTCCATCACCCTCCACGAGCTGGGGTGTATCCCAGGATTTTGCCTGTCTAACCTCCTCAGGAGGATGTCCTCTTTCACGTGAGGGCCCGGGAACCAAGCCATCACCCTCCTGAAGACGGGCAGGTCCTCAAACCGCATCACCCTGAGTCGTGCTCCTTCCCAGGGCCTCAGGTTGCCAACCTGAGCCTGCAGCCACGTCTGCGAGAACTCGTTCTCGCAAACAAAGATGGCCGCCCCCCTCGAGAAGTAGCAGTCAGCGAACCTTGGAAGGGCCCCTTCAAGTGGGAGCCCGTCCATCAGTCCGCTCACTGACTCCTGGATGCTGAAGACTTGCGTCTCCACCAACTGAGCACTAGGGTAGTCCTCGGGAACGAATACCACCCTGTGCCCGGTTTGCGCCACTCTAGCGTAGCTAACGTGAGCGGAAGTGCGAGCTCTCTTCCGCGATGAGGCACCCTCCGGTGTCACACCCGCCGACCTCGGACGTTTCCCAGCAATGCTAGGCCCCGCCGAAGCCGCAGCTGCAACACCCGAAGGCGCCCTAGCCCGCACAGAAGCCGCAGCGCCCCCCGAAGCAGATGCCCCCGAAGAGGCATCTCGACTTCCGGAGCCCTGCCCCTCCTGCGCCAGCCTTAGCCTCCGGGCCCGCTTCTTCTGCGCTCCCGTCCTACCCTTTTTCTTCAGATTCAAGGTACCCACCCTCTTGGCGAGTTCCCTTGAAATATCTCTCACTTGCTCTTCGCCAGTGAGGGTTCTATCGGGGTCCCCTGGTGAGAGGCCACCCGGTTGCTGTTCGGGGTCCCCTGATGGGGGGCCCCCGGATTTGGGTTTATTATTGTTGGGTTTTTTACTCATAATAAATCCCACGAGTAAGGGGGAACTATATGGTCCACACTCGCGGCGCCCCCTGCACGAGTGTAAGGCTTGTTACTCTGGGAGGTCGCCTGGTATCCCAGAGGCTCCGTTAGCGACGGTGCACCCCCACCGCCACGCACCCTTTAGCACGGATCGCATGACACATTGGGTTGGGTTCTTCAGTTATCCTAGAGGACGTTCGGTGCGATCTCCTAGGCAAGGGTGCACTCACTTTTATCGTGAGTACACCCTCCCCCAGGAGCTGGCACCGATACTGGCAATGCTGTTGCCCATTGCCAGGGAGCCTTTCGGGGCTCCAGCCTAGATCCGCCAGGATTAGCTTCGTCAAATTTGACGAAGACAGGGGCCACTACGAGAAAGGTGCATTTCTGCACGGGGTAGGTGACACATTTGTCTCCTATCCACTCCTGGACGGTCTTGGGGGGCCTTGCGACCCCCCCTGAGAGTGAAGAGGCTCGAGTACCTGTAAAACTCTGGTGATCTCGAGCCTCCGCACTTCCTTGACCCTTAAATTGTTTCCTCAGCACACTTGACCTATATTATCTCGTTAATCCAGTGTTTTGACTTGATCAAGTACTATTATGGCCTTATATTTTAGTTGTTTGTTAAGCAAGAATAAAATTTAATAATATTTTCTCAAAATAAATAAATTTTGTAAACAAATAGAAGCTATATTTAAAATTTGTAGAAAAATCGAAATATCTCAGAAACTAATGAAGGCAGCCATAACAAGTGCTATACAAAGATGAAAGTTCATATTAAAAGCAATTTTTTGGTATAATAAAATATTAGGAGTTACATTTAAAAAAAAAAGAGAGAAAATCTAGATTTTGCATTCTACATTACTCTGTATACGAATATGCGTCGCGGGCTTTTTTTATAGCCGATTTTAAAACTAGATGATATTTTTTATCCATCCTTGTAAAAAAATATTTTTGATTCATTCATTCATTCATATAGGGTGTCTCATTTAAAAAAATGCATGTTTGCATCACCACGCAGTTCTGGATCACCCTGTATAAATCAAAATATTTTCTGAGCAAGGAGCATATCCGTGACTACAACTTTTATATACAACTTTTTTCGCTGTCTTCTATAGTAGTGGTGTTATCGACCGAGCCGGTACTAAAAACTCACCCTGTATGTATAACCACAACGCAGTCCAACCATTCGTCAAACCTAACTTTGTATATTGGAATATGCTTTTTTTTCAAAAACTTATTTGATATATTTATACAAAGTGTTAGTATTCTTCAAAGTAATCACCTTTAGCATCTAGATAATTTTACGTCGACTCTACCATGCCTGGTAAGCCCCCTGGAAAGCCTTGAAGAGAATCTTGTTTAAAGTCCCTGTCACAGCTCCTTGGAGATCCTGAATGCTGTCAAAACGGTTTCCTTTGAGTTCATACTCGAAGCACGGCTCAACAATTTCCAATCCATCTTATGGCTTTTTTATAATAATAATATTAGTTAATCTATGAAAGATATGTGAATAAATTGGAATCTATTCTTTGTCAGTGCCACAAGATAGTAGAGAGAATAATGTTATTTAGTCCATGCACAGCCTTATCGGTTTCAATGGACTAATTATTGGCAAATCGGCTATCATGTTCAATATATTTTTATGTTTGTTTGTGACTTAAAAATGTTATTATTTAAACTGAGATGTATTGGGATACAAATTAACATTATTATTATTATTATTATAACAAACAATCAACTGTCTTACTTACGGTCGATTCGTTTGTGGTGACGTGTTGAAAATTTCTGACGTCAGCGACGCCATTTCGGGATAGTTTCATTCACCCTACAGGGGCGTAGTAGAAAAAAGTGTACAACAGGGCGGAATTAAGAAATAATACTCAACCTATGCGGTGTAAAAGGAAGGTAAACATTAAATATAACATAAAGTTTACGTTGTCCTTAATGTTTACGTCCCATAAAGTACTAGATGTGCGCTGTGGTCTATATTTTTATCTCTATACTCATATTCTATGTGGACAGCAATGACCGTGCCCTGCCGCCGCTGTTGAAATCTATCTCAGTCTAATACAAAATATCGATGCGCAAAGGGATCAGCGCAAAGTATCCCTAGACCTTGAGTAAGACAGCTGATTGTTTGTCAAACCGTGCTCGAAGCTTCCTTAAGCAGTGAGTGCGTTTCGGTAACAGTTTTGTTAAGCTTTGAACAAAATTTTTCGTTTGAATCAGCCATCGCGTGTCATGACGAGGTTTCAAAACAGAGGTGCACTGATACGACGATGCTAATGTTCCGGATGTTTGGAACAGACCGAACTGGGGTGCGTTGCGAAGCTAAGATTTCCCCCCACTCAACCTGACCGGTCCGACCAAGCTACGGCTAGTAGCGGTGCGACAAAGAAATATTCATTCATTTTGGACACTCCCTATATTGTTTTACTGAGTTTTTCCGACTCCCATTTTTTTTTGTAACTGGGCAGACCGCGTAGGCAGAGCCTAAATACCAAAGTACCGCGGCTGCTGTAAAAAAGTTATGTTAAGGGAAGTTTGTTAATGCGGGATTTGAATGGGCCAATACCCGCAGGCCCAATAAATACATCTCCTGGCAGCCCATTCCAAGCCTTGCATACCCTGGGAATGAATGTGCGGTTGTACCACTCGGTTCTTGATGTATGAAGAACGCGCGCCTTGGGATCAGATGCAGCGATCGCGGGGGTGCATCTAATAGAAGCGGTGAGCGGCGGAACGATAGAGGATAGCTCAAAGGAGCAGATTCCGTTTGGATATCGGTAGAAGACCGAGAGGTCACCAACAACACACCGCCGAGAAAGTGGCTGGAGGTGGCGCGTAAAGGCTGGGTCGCCAATTAGTCGAATTGCCCTTCTCTGGACGGTATCAAAAAATATTACAAGGCGAGATAAGGTATTAGTAGATATTTCGATTTGAAATAAAACATACAGGGTGTTGCATTTAAAAAAACAAAGTAAAATCACCTTCAACTTGCCGTAATTTAAAATTCTACCAAAAACACCCTGTAGACACAAATTGCTGGTAACATCCAAAATAATATCAACTTGATATTCCAGTAACTCGCTGTATAATATTATTGAGAAAAGTTAAAGGAATATATCAATTTGGACGTATTACTTGCGACCTTGCAAATCCGGAAATTAATAGAAAATAAATTATAACTTGGCAACAACGCAACCGATCCCAAAAATATGTTAGGGCTAAATAGAGGTCAATGATTGAAACTAGAAGAATTTAAGAAAAAGTTATAGTTCCATATAAAAAAATCAAGTTGATCACTATCCTAGTTTCCGGCAACACCCTGTATATTTCAAAATATTTTTATAATATGCGTCTTAAGTAACCAAATAACTTTTGTATTTGACATTTTCTTCTATCAGGTATACCTTTTGAGATAGCGAAGAATTACACACTAACTGGACACCCTGTATAGTTAAAAAATGGTTTTCGCTTAAATCGCTTTCCTCTTTGTAAATTTGCATCTGCATTTAGTACTACGTTCCGTAAGTGCATATAGCACTCATTTGCATTTCATACTCGCGTATGGCACTCAGAGTTTGAATGGTTCAAAATTCAAATCTGACAAATGGAATTGTGCTAGGTGCTGTATACATGTACGGAATGTATAAATGCACACGGGCATAACCAGCAGTTAAAAAGAAACCCCTCGTGCATTCTACGTCCTGGTTAAATTCACAGCCAGTCGCAGTAATACGGAGTAATAGGAACGCATTCAAGCATTGGCATGAAAGTCGCCTGAAATTGCCAATATTTGGCATGCTTGAATGAAAATCGCAAAAAGTGGCGACCTCGAGGTTTTGTATGTGAAAATGGTCAAAACCGAAACGACCAGTAATATTTATTGTAGAAACTAGGGGCTATTGTGATCCTCTCGGACTCCCAGGCCGCTTAAAAGGTCTTGGCCTCCTGGAGGAGATTACATAAAAACTGGTACTGTTTCAACACACTCAGCTTACTAGTTTTCCGCAATGCTATACATCTCAGTTGGGCTCCTAGCCACGAAGATATTACTATTATTATTACAACAAGGACGAAAAACCTTTAATCACCTTGAAACCAGGACCCAGTGGCGGCGGAGAGATAATAAAGAAAATCGAATTTGAAAAATTTGCTCTCATGGAAAGAGGTTGATATTTAATGATCAGTTTTCAGTATCTTTGAACTATTTGACATTACGTACCTCGATAACAATATCACCTCAATTCAATGCTTTAAAGATCTTTTATCAATCAAGAATAAGTGCTCAAGGGAGCACCCCATTCTAATGAACAATCAAGCTCTATCGAGAAGTCATTCAATCAAGCTTTCTGAAGTCAATATTACAGAAAACATGATCTGGCACGATCACATTCAAAGCTTTTTAGGCGAATAAATCCCCGATTAGACCTGGACTGGAATACTGCTCACATTGTTGGAAGCAGTTGCCTCTTGTACCCTGCCCACATAAGTGATGCAATTCAAAGAATTAAGAGAAATGTGACTAATCAGTGACTCGGCCTCAACGGGACAACTCCAGTCGCCTTCACACCGGCGTGTGGTTGATAACCTCACTTTTCTCGCAATACGCCGATCAGGCAGCAGCTTCTGAGGATGCCACCCAAGCAGCTAAGCTCTCCGACGCCAAGGCGGCGGAGCATGTTAACGCTGGCCGAACAGCCCAGAAATCAGCAGATCCTCGGACCATGGCTGCGAAACTTACGCAATACATGAGACGAGATTGATTGAATACAAAAAAATGTTGGATATAAAATGTAATTTAGCTACTATTAGAGGGTTTCATCCTGCTTGGATAAGTATAATGGAACTGGTATTATAGCCGTGTATATTTTTTGTTTCTTATATATTATTCTGGTGGTAATGATCTAAACTCTAGCTCAATTGAAACCTAAGAGTAGTTACCTTCTTCTGGAGCTGATATTTTTGTTGACTTTATTTCTGCGTACCCTTACCTGAAAGAAAAAAAAATAAATTAATCAAAAATTGACAACAATACAATTAGTTTTGTATCAGAAATATTGTTTTGACCACTATTTATTTATTTATTTTCCACGTAGATGTTTTTTCTTAGATTTTGTGCTTTTTAATTTTTGTCCTATATGGTTTTATCAAAATCCAAACTCTATACATAATTAATAGCTGCTGGAGTTGCATACAGGAATGTATCTTGGCCTCCGTCGTAAGCCCTTACTGGACATACACTACTTAGTGTCGTAGATAGTTTGGAGGTTGGCCTCCCCTTCGAACTTGGAGGATGATATTATGATCCACTTCAATAATCTGACAGCTTAGATAAGATATAGATTATAGAGTGGTGAAAAATTATACAAAAGCCTACTTTTTCATATGGTTGGCAATGACTGTACAGTTGAAAATACACGTATTTGTTTGTTTACTTAAATACAAAAGATTTCAGTATTAAGTCTCTATATGATTGGAATTCAAACAACTTTCAAGTGAGATCAATTTTTTTTTTAGAACTTCTAAGAATCATTAATTTGCTAATTGCGAATCAACTGCAGATTTTCAAAAGATGATATTTTGGGGCGCGTGTGGACCACCAGAAGTAATGAATTTCGTGGCTATCGCAGTAATAAGAAATAGGTAAATGATGCCCAATAACCATAACGAAGGTCGACCAATTTTACTTGTCTGCTCTCTCTCTCCTTGAAGAGTCACTATAGTCAAAATGTCATTGCGAAACAACTGAAATGGAATGGAATGGAAGGAAACGGAAGTTATAAATGCCCAAAAGTAGCCAACTCACTGTGTGTTTTGCGCCGACAAAAGTCGCCAGTTGCTCAGCTACCATTTATGGTCACTAACGTGTTCGCTAACTAGTTTCGAAGTTGCCACTTTGGCGAAAAATCTCCAAACTCACAACTTGCAGGACGCGTATTCTAACGAATGGAGGCAGGTTAGTGGAGGGTAGGGAATATTTTGTTGTCTCTTCAACCTGTTAAAGGCTATCAGATATTTGCGTCCGATGCGTTTATATCAGCGCTCTAGGTCCCAGCTTGCCAATCCGGTATAAGAAATGAAATTGATGGGAAGATTTCTATAGAAACCTTGTTATCACAATTGATGGTACCAAATAAATAAATACAAGCTGAGCAGAAGCAATATTGTTACATGCCCTTCTAACAGACCTACTATACAGGTTCACAAATTGTATGCAAAGGGTGAGTTTTTAGTACCGGCTAGGTCGATAACTTCACTACTGTAGAAGATAGCGAAAAAAGTTGTATCTAAAGGTTGTAGCCACTGATATATCCTTGCTCAAAAATATTTAGTTTTATACAGGGTGATTCATAACTACGTGGTGATGCAAACATGCATGTCTTTAATTAATACACCCTATATATTATTTCATATTCAAATTCCAATAATGGTTTCCGTTCTCCCAATATAGGGTATTATTACATTATACAGGGTATTTCAAAAGTTATGACCATTTTTATATCAAAATCGCGGTCAAATGAACGTACTCTATATCAAAAAGTAATGAATCAAAAAATAGCCTGCGACGCATATTCGTATACAGGGTGATGTAGAATGCAAAATCCAGATTTTCTCTTTTTTTTAAAGGTAACCCCAATATTTTATTATCTCAAAGAATTGCTTTTTATATGCTCTTTCATCTTTGTATAGCACACGTTGTACCTACGTCTATCAGTTTCCGAGATATTTCTATTTTTCGTTAAATTTAAAATATAGCTCCTATTTGTAAACTGAAATTTATTTATTTTAGGAAAGTACTATCGAATTTGTTTTTTGTTTAACGAACAACTAAATTATAAGGTCATGACACCATTTGATGTAGTCAAAACCCTAAATCATCCAGATAATAAAGTCAAGTATGCCGAGGAAACAATTTTCTGGGCGTGATGTATAATTATCAAGCAGATTTATTAGGTAGGGTTTGAAAAATTGACAGTTTTCATAACCTGCTCAATAATTCCGTACTGTGTGAAAAACGGGCTTTAAAAATTAATTTCTCCATTGGGGGTATTTAGGAGACTCTTTGGGAAATTGCCTACTTGCCTCTAGAATACATAGAATACAATACATTTAAAAAAAGAGAGAAAAACCTATATTTTTTTTATAGCGGGTTGTAAAACTAGAGGATATTTTCTATCCATCCGTGTAAAAAATGATTTTTGATTCATTTGACAGCGATTTGGATAAAAATGGTCATAACTTTTGAAATACCCAGTACAATGCAACAATACCCTATATTGGAAGAATGAAAATCATTAGTAGAATTTGAATAAAGAATAATATATAGGGTGTCTCATTAAAAAAATGCAAGTTGGCATCAGCACGTAGTTATGGAGCACGCTGTATAAACCTAAATATTTCCTGAGCAAGGAGCATATCCGTGACTACAACGTTTTTCGCTATCTTCTACAATAGTGGAATTATCGACCGAGTCGGTACTAAAAACTCACCCTGTATGTATAAGCTGGGAATGAGAGCCTGTAATCCTCCATCTAGTGCCGAAATTTAACTATGTGGCCGAAATCATTTAGATGTCGGCATGGCATTGGTGTCATCAGTTGTGGTAATAAAGATCTGTCTACAAAGATCTTTTTTTATTGTTCCCTAGCCGTCTTTTCATTTATTTTTAGTGCGTGATTGCAAGAACATTTTTGGAAGGATCCATAATCCTCCGAGGCTAATTTTTTTTTGAAATCTGAATTTTTCCAAACTCTAGAAACAATGCAAATATTGTATACATATTTTAGGTGAACCGGCCGTTGTGTATCTCTATACAAGGCTTAGATTCAACTGGAACGAAATAGATTTCAGCATATTTTCTACTTACAGTATGTGCACGGGATTTATCGGTAAGTAGTCATACTAAGTGTTTTTTACTGTCACTGTCATCCCCGTTAACAACTTGTACTTACGATCAAAGTATTTGTTGGTTTTGATTACTATTTTAAGGTTATCTTTCATAATAATCTTGTTTCGGAAATGTCTACGCCATTTTCAGCAGTGGTTTCTCAAGCGTCAAGTGATAGTTCAAGATGACCAGGTTAATTTTTCAGCTAGTCACTTGTAATTTCAGATAGTCAGTAGAATATTCCAAAGCATCAACTGTAAATGTAAATAGTCAGTTGTAAATTCTAGTGCGTCATTTGTAGTTTCAAATTATCAACATTGTTTAAAGCTTTCAGTAACAAAATCTTGGAATACGTTCAAACATTATTCTTCAAAAAAAATAGTTTGTTACAATACTTGTAGCAAAACCGCTCTTCTATTTTTCTCTTTGGCCAACTTCGCCTTATAGCTGTATTTATTAGTCTCTAGTGGTTGCTGTTCATCAGGCCTATCTTAACCTGGATAGTCAAAATTTTGCTGGAACGTCGAACCATTGTATTTTTTTTTTGAAATATAATGTTCGGCTGTATTAAAGGAAAGCTGCGAACTAAGCGAAACAACTACTTCGAAAGCAATTACTCCCACCGACATTGAATTACATCATTGGCCCGAGTGCTTCCTTTGGGGAAACATCACGAAAATTATAACCTTACGCATAGTTTTGTTTACCATATACTCATTCATCTACCCCATTCGTTAGAAACTGATAAACTTTTAGGTACAGCTATCACTGTAGGGCTTCTTAGTCATATTTGGAAAGTACATGATGCTATTATAGGCATGTGCTCTTGTACGAGCAAAATATTAGCTTGCTTTGTATATGGTTTCGCAAGGACTGCAGCAGTATTCTATTTAGGTAAGTTCATGATACTACTAGATTATACGTGATGATACCTATAACCACCTGCAGCCCTTATCAAAGCAATTTTTTCAAACTCGAGATGCATTTCGCGTACTTCAGCGAAAGATTAGGACTAACACTAACTCATAATTATTGCCTTTTGGTCATTATGCACAAAATATGATATATTATTATATCTCAGTAGAAGATGGTTCTACATTTTTTATATATCAGTTGCTTAATATTGCGTTTCCCATAATACAACAGTATTCAGTTGTTTTTGGTTCAGCAAACATATGAGTAGAGAAAAACAATTGACTCTGTTTAAATAGCAATATACTCTTTCGTTGGGCTAATTTGATAGAGACTTTTTTCCACTTTTCGACGAAATAGCATATTAGTTCTCAAATACAAGAGAATATTTAAAAAAAATTAAAAGCCTTATTGAGCTGATTACTGTTTTCAAAGTGTGAACTTTCCTTTTCAGAAACAACTGCCTTTGAAATGACAAAGTTACTGTACGGTGATCAGCACCAGAAGAATAAAAAAAAATGAAGTCAAGTTGATTGACTCAGTACTTCCCACACATTACGCTGATACCAGTTTATTATTTTCCCATAGCATGAAGCTTTAGTCTAAGATCCCTTGCAACCAAATAATTGCCAACCCCCCCCCCCCCCCAAAATTGTCTTATGCCGCTAGCTTTCCTTCACAGGTCCATGGACAGCCTATTATCGATACTACAAACTTCTCAGTTTTACCCCCACTAAAAAAACTGGTAGGAAATGATCAGGAACCCCTAAAACATCTAAAAACCGAACTTGAGTTGCTTTCATACTTGTCGCGTTCTTTGATTATTGCTACGCTGCCACTGACAAGATTTTTAACAAACATACGCGTTTTCCATTCTCACCACGGTAAAAATATACTGTGTCAAAATTTCATTAGAATCAATTTAATAGTGTCCACGTTACAAAATACAAAACGATTTAGACCAATAAATTCTCGTATAGTATACAGAAAATTCTAAGTCCCTTAGTTTCTGTAATAGGCTAGGCAATGTTCGGATGCACCTAAAAAGGTGATTTGTGTCGCTAGATCTTCCTTCACAGGTTAGTGGACAGCCTATTATGAGTACAAGAATTTTTTTAATTTTTCAACCCCCAGCCCCCCAACTACCCCAATTTCACCCCCACCCAAAAAAACGCAGAAAATGATCAGGAACCTCTAAAACGCTTAAAAACGAAGTTTGAGCTGTTTATATATTTTTAGTTTTTTATTATTTCTGCGCCGCCACTGGCACGATTTATCAAAACCATATGCGTTTTCCATCTTCGCCATGGTAGTAATGCCGTTTCAAAATTTCATTAAAATCAATTCAACAGTTGCCTCGTTACAACGATCTGACGCAATACTCTCGTATGTTTACATCAAAAAAAAAAAAATTCTGTCCTTTGCTTTCTGTAATAGGCAAAGGCAATGTTCGGATGGACCTAAAAAAGTTATTTATGTCGCCAGGTCTTCCTTCACAGGTCAGTGGACAGTCTATTATGAAAGCAACAAATTTTTCAATTTTACAACCCCCCACCCCCCAACCACCCCAATTTCACCCCCACCCAAAAAAAAGTAGAAAATGATCAGGGACCCCTAAAACGCCTAAAAACGAAGTTTCAGCAATATTTAATTTTTTTTGTTTTTTGCTAATTACTCCGCCGCCTATGCACCGATTTTCAAAATTCTAGGAACATTACCTACTACGACCCCACAGCATACCGCTGCCCAAATTTCATCACAATCCATGCAGTGGTTACTGAGATTACGAGGGTAGAAAAACGCGACAGACAGACAGACAGACCGACAGACAGACCAACAGACAGACAGACCAACGGAAATGAGTGACGTGGATTTTCGTTATGTACACATCATAAAACGCCCAAAAAACGTATTATCTCAAAATCGAAAATTTTCGCGATCACAATACTCCCCTCACCTATCGGTGTGGGAAGTAAAAATGTTAAAAATATACCTACTATTCGCTCTTTGTGAAGTTACAAGTGCCGTCCTGTCACATGAGTCTTATAGATATGATTCGAAATTTGCGACGCGAGACGCAAAAGCCAAGTATTTCTTCTCCAATTTGGACCATTCGAGGTTGTCTCGGTCGTCCAGCACGTCCACTATTATGTGAACACAAATATCCTGCGTCTAGGGCTTTGCACGAGATGGACAAATCGACGGGGGGGGGGGGGACGATCAGCATACACTCGTGAAGTCCGAGAGGCATTTTGACCACATTCACGTCCACCAATTCATTATTAAATATGCCGGTTGCACCATTCTTGTTGTTGAGAGAAAAAATATCTAACAATTGAGTCTAATGGAAGGGTATATTGCTATTTAAGGAAAATCAGATGTTTTTCGTTGCTCGTTTGTTTTCTGAAACGAAAACAACTGAATACTGCAGTATTATAGGTATTACAAAATATTGTAATACATATAAACAGATTTTATATATTTTTTTACACAATAGTTATTTACTCAGATATACATTATGTATGCGTATGCTATATTCCATAGGTATAATGGGCCATATACCTAACATGTGGTAGTATAATAATCATAACATGCTCTACCTACCAGCGTCTATTATCTGTTGGAGGAACAGGTCACATAATCACATAATCTTGAAGAAGCTAACGGCAACAGTAAGGCTGTTAGTTTGTAGTCTTGCCTTTATCCCTATTTATTACACTGCCCGATTTCTTTGCCTTCATATGCTTTCGTTGTCCGGCTTCTGAAAGTTTACTACACTATAAACTAATTTTAAATCACTTAAATCTACTTTATGCTCATTGCCGAGCACGTGCTCAGCTACGCTAGATTTATCTGTTCTACCGTATCTAAATGCGGGTTTCCACTTGTCATTTTTGCTGAAGCAGTTTGACTAACTCAATGAACTGAACAGAGAATGGACGTGAAAACACGTTTTCATTAAAATTGATCAGTGGGTTTGTACTTTCAGTCAAAGTGAAAACCAGTCCTATACTTTTCATTCTATTTGTCTGATCATTATGAAAAAATGAATACCAACTGAAGTGTGAGATTATTGGCACAATGATGCAAACCAGCTGATGTATTCAGCAAAATATGAAATTTGGGAATAAACGCCGTTTTCATTAATGCTGAATCAGTTGAAATGATTCATTCAAACTAAATACCGAAAACCCGCTTTTAAATGTGTTTTGACTTGCTTTGCTCAGAATTCGGATATTTAATGACTTTGTACGACTTTAAACTTTTTGTACAGCAACGCTACGTACGTACTGTCTGCTGTCCAGATTCGGTCTTTCTTTTTCTTGCGTCTCGTCTTCGGTCGCGACGTTGCCGTACTTCCCTTTATTTCACATGTTACAAAACCAATAAATAAATAAGAAATACATTGCACATTACAATACATTATATACGAGGGCTGCATTATACCATACATTATATTTATAACATGCCCCCCCACCTTGAAGGGCTCGAGGTGACCTTCAACAGCTTCTTTGTCTTCGTCTAATCCTCCCTGGGCGACTCTGGCTCCGGAAGAGGGCATATCTTGCTGAATGAACGTTTTATATCGCCACTTGAAGTTCTAATAGTAGCCACTCTTGGAATTCCATCCCTACCATCGTAAGTTTGGATTATGCGACCCAACTTCCAACATAGCGGTGGTAAGTTGTCTTCCTTTATAAGTACCATTGCTCCTTCATTTAGCTGTCCTTTGGATTTTTTCCATTTTGTGCGTTGTTGTAATTCACAGACATACTCCTTTTGCCATCGGTTCCACAGATTTTGTTGACATTGCTGGATTAGTTGGTATCTCGTTAGGCGATTAACAGGTGTGTTTGTATAGTCTCGCTCTGGTAAGGCAGTTATTGGTCTTCCTATCAAGAAGTGACCGGGGGTTATGGGTGCTAGGTCTGAAGGTTCGGAGGAAGCAGGAAATAATGGGCGCGAGTTTAAAACCGACTCAACTTGTGCGAGAAGAGTCGCTAATTCTTCAAAAGTTAAGCTTGTTTTTCCTACAACTCTTTTTAAATGGTTTTTACATGCCTTTATACCAGCTTCCCATACTCCACCAAAGTGTGGGGAGTAAGGAGGGATAAATTTCCATTGGATATCATTTTTTGCCAATTCATCAGTTATCTCAGAGGCTAACCCAGAAAGAAATGATTTAAAAGTTTTTATTTCAGACCAAGCTGCCACAAAATTAGTTCCATTGTCAGACATTATCAATGCTGGACGACCTCGTCTAGCAATAAATCTACGAATAGCCATAATGAGAGCGTCTTTAGTGAGGTCGGATATCAGCTCGATGTGGCAAGCCTTTGTTGACATGCAGATGAATAGGCCCACGTAACATTTAGTAATTTTGCCACCACGCCCTTTACTGCTACAAACAAAAAAGGGACCGGCGTAGTCAATACCCGTGTTTTTGAAAGGATAACTTGGCTCAACTCTACATCTGGGTAGATTGCCCATAATCGGCTGAGCAGTAGTAGGATTGTGACGAAAGCAAGTATGGCACTGCCTTACCACTTTCTTCGCTAAATTACGCCCTAATATAGGCCAAAACTGTTCCCTGACGGAAGCCAATAGGTGTTGAGGGCCTACATGTAACTGCCTTTTATGTTCGTCCTCAAATACAAGTCTAGTCATGATATGTTTGGAACATAATATTATTGGGTGTCTTTTGTCATTCGAATAATGAGTATTACTTAACCTACCGCCAACCCGTAAGATGTTGTCAGAATCGATATACGGATTGAGACTAAGCAATCTGCTTTTATTATTAAGGGAGTTTTTCTCAAGTAAATTCTTTATTTCTTGCTGAAACGAATCATACTGTGCAATCTTTATTAGACGCTTGAAGGCCGTATTTACCTCCTCCACAGTAAGGGGACCAGAAATACGACTTTCCTTAGTGGAAAAACAGTTTGTTTTGAATCGGAATATCCAAGCTACAACGCGTTTCAGCCTTATAAGTTTGGAGAATTTCTCGAACGGAAATGATAATTTTGCGGTCGAAAGGAATGTCTTACTGCTCTGACGAACGTCTGGAACTTCGCAACTTGACGTAGCTTGCATTTTAGTGCTAGCTAATGATTCCGGCCACTCATATTCTTGTTTGGTCAAAAAATAGGGACCCCTCCACCAAAGTTCAAGATCAGCTATTTGGCTTGGCCTAACTCCCCGTGATAAATAATCTGCGGGGTTTTCGTTAGTAGGAATATGACGCCATTCATCAGATTCCGTAAGTTGCTGAATTTCGCTGACGCGGTTACCAACGAATGTTTGTAGCCTATTTGGCGCTATTTTCAGCCAACTTAGAACGATCGTAGAGTCTGTCCAAAAGACACGCCTATCGATCTTGACTCGCAATGCGCTGCTAACTGAAGTTGCTAGTCTTGACAGGATTAGGACTCCCGATAGCTCTAACCTCGGGAGTGTTATCGTTTTTAACGGAGCGACCTTTGTCTTTGATACTAGTAATTCTACATGGAAAACTCCGTTATAGTCTTCAGTCCTAAGATATATGCACGCTCCATAAGCCTTTTCAGAAGCGTCACAAAATCCGTGCATTTCTATGCGCTTAGGCTTTCTTGAAAGTACGAACCTGTTTATTTTTATTTCATTCAGTAGTGGCAACTCTTGACGGAAGCTGGACCACCAAGTATGAAGATGATGGGGGAGTGATTCATCCCAGTTTAGTCTTTCTAACCATATGCTCTGCAAGAGCATCTTAGCACTAATAATGCAGGGACCCAAAAGTCCGAGGGGATCAAAAATTTGCGATATATTTGAAAGTATCGTGCGCTTTGTGATTTTTTCGTTTTCGAGATTCGAACGGATGCTATACATCAAGTGATCACTTGTTGGACACCAAATAAGTCCAAGAGTCTTGGCATTATCACCAGCTCCAAACTCAATGACCTTGGTAGACACGTCGCTTTGGTCATCAGTCACGTATTTCAATGCTTCACGATTATTTGAGTAGAACTTACGAAGTTCGAATCCACCTTGCCTTAGAACATCTGTTACGCCTTTTGCCAGGGCAGCCGCATCCTCGATTGTGCTCGCACCGGTGAGCATGTCGTCGACATAAAAATCATGGGTAATTATGTCCGACACCACTGGATTATGCTCAGCGTTCTCATACGCTAACTGCAATAGGCATCTAATGGCCAAAAATGACGCTGCCTTGGTTCCATATGTGACAGTGTTGAGCTCATATGTCTCCAAGGGATCACTAGGTCTTTCGCGCCACAGAATTCTCTGCAGATGTCTTTGCTCAGCAGTCACTAGAACTTGGCGATACATTTTTGCCACATCACCAGCCACAACGTATCGATGTATCCTAAATCTAAGTAAAATGGTAACAATGTCATGTTGAATGACAGGGCCTGCCATTTGGAGATCGTTTAATGAGTATCCGCTACTGGAGGGAGCCGACGCGTCAAACACCACTCTCAGCTTCGTAGTTAAGCTATCTTCTTTCAACACGTAATGATGAGGCATGTAGTAAGTAATAGGGGGATCGTGTCTTTCGTTAACTTTGACCTTAGTCATATGACCTAATGCCTTATACTCGTTGATGAATTCAATGTATTGGGCTTTAATGTCAGGCTTTGTGCTAAGTTTTTTCTCTAGGTTCAGAAACCGGTTGCGTGCCTTGTTATATGAATCGCCTAACATTTCCGGTGAATCTTTGAAAGGTATAGTTACGATAAACCTACCATTTACATCGCGTTTTGTATTAATTTTAAAGTGTTCTTCACATTCGTGTTCTTCGCGTGAGAGTGTCTGACAGGGAGAGCATTCCTCCAACTCCCAGAACTTTGAAAGTTGCCTTTGTATGTCAGCTTCTTGACTGAAGTTGCACAGCGTCATGGTTGGTTGCGATAAACTTGTTGGACCGCTAACTACCCAACCTAACTTTGTCTTTTGTAAAAGAGGTTTATTTGGGCCAAGAGAGATTTGCCCTATACAAATTAAGCTCCAAAATAGGTCCGCCCCGATAAGCAACTCTACCTTTTCGGGCATGAAGAATGAAGGATCAGCGAGCTTGATATTCTTAGGAATTTTTAAATCTGTCGTGTTTATAGGGATGCTCGGCAATCTTTCCGTAATTTGAGGCAGAACAAAACACCATAGATTGACTTTAAAGTTAGTATGCAGGGACTGCATTGTGACGTAACATTTGGCTTCCACGCAAGAGGAGGACTTGTTCAGGCCGAGAACAGTTACATTTGTTTTTACACTGTTAAAATGTAATCTTTTGCATATGTCTTGACTTATATAACTGGACTGCGAACCTGAGTCTAGAATAGCACGGACAGTACATGAATTGCCTTCATCATCTGAAACTTGCACGTAGGCCGTAGACAACAATACATGTGTGTCTGAGACACACGCAGAACATGCTGTGCTTGTTTGCGCCTTTTCTTCAACTTCCGACTTACTCTCATTATTTTTTTCTTTGTGTAAAAGGGTATGGTGCCTTTGTGAGCACTTTCTACACGTACCGCGGTGACAGTCCTTTACTCCATGGCCTGGCCTTAGACAGTTTAGGCACAACTTGAGGCTGATTGCCTTTTCGTGCTTTTCAGTTTCAGATAATTTTAGAAAATTAGTACAATTTTGAATATAATGGTCGTTGCCACAAAAATGACATTTCGGCTTGGAACTTGAATTATTATCTCTTGCTAGGAATCCTCTAGAGCTACCAGACTTGACGCTTGGTTTATTTATACTATTAAACTGTAAGGTTTCTAATAAGTCAGCCCTGGCCTTGATAAATGATTTTAAATCCTCAAGAGATGGTAAGTCTTTATTGGCCTTGTATGCTTCCCACTCTCTCGTAGTGACCACATCTACCTTTGACATAACCAAATAAATGATCAAAGTGTCCCAGTTGTCAGTGGATTGCCCCAGCTGCTCTAAAGATCTAAGATTCTTTTGGAAAGAATCCATCAATTTGCGCAATGCACTAGAAGATTCCTTGACAATGACTTCGAGATTAAAAAGCGCCTTTACATGACTGTGAACCAGTAGTCTTTTATTGTCATAACGATCAAGCAACGTTGACCATGCTACTTGATAGTTTGCAGCAGTAAACTGTAGAGATTTTATGACTTGTGCTGCATTACCTTCTAAAGACGCTCGTAGGTAATGAAACTTTTGAATATCGTTTATAGATTCGTTTTGATGGATGAGAGATAAATAAGTTTCCCTAAACTCAAGCCAGCCTGAGTACTGGCCATCAAACTTGGGTAACTGTATTGTTGGCAGCTTGATCTGGCTTTGTAATGCTTGACTTAAATTGGCTGAGGCACCTGAAATCGCAGAAGAATTAGCAATTGATTCAGGAGGTGTACCGTCAGCGCTTCTAACTGCTAATATTTTTTTATCATAATCGTGTACTATTTTCTTAGCGACAGAAATAGAACGGTAAAATTTATCTTCAAAATTTTCCCTTTCAGAAAGCTCGGTTTCCAGATCAGCCACCGCGACTTCTATTGAATTTTGTATGTTATCAAATTCCTCTAACAATTTATAAGCTTTATCCAGCCTTTCATTTAATTCTACTACTTCTAAATCAGTGACATCCAATTTGGCCTGCATTGAAGTGACATATTTAGAAAATATCGTGAGTCTTTGTTTGACAGAAGCTCTTTTACGTATCATATCGTCACTCATATTTTACGATAAAATGATAAGCACAAGTTGAGATAAGCAAAAACTCTGGAAAGGATGCAAAGAAACAGTTAGAGTAAGGAAAGCCACTTCAAGCTGACGAACTATTCAGAATATACTGCCTTTACCTTGACTTGAGTGCGTTGGACCAATATCTAGCAGCACGCCTATGGTACGGTATGTCTGTTCGCCACTGCTTGCCTGGAAACTCCCTGGATAGCCGGTGAGTAAGCGCTTTAGAAGTAGCCGCCGCCAGCCGCCACGGCTCGAGTTCGTCTGTTGCTAGGGGACAATGGCTTCAACACGGCTTCGGTTTCTCGATCTGTTGTTTTCACTGTCTTGTATGTCTTAATCGACTTATTTGCCTTGAGTTATTAAACCACGCTCTGCTACCAATGTTTTGACTTGCTTTGCTCAGAATTCGGATATTTAATGACTTTGTACGACTTTAAACTTTTTGTACAGCAACGCTACGTACGTACTGTCTGCTGTCCAGATTCGGTCTTTCTTTTTCTTGCGTCTCGTCTTCGGTCGCGACGTTGCCGTACTTCCCTTTATTTCACATGTTACAAAACCAATAAATAAATAAGAAATACATTGCACATTACAATACATTATATACGAGGGCTGCATTATACAATACATTATATTTATAACAAAATGCATGTTTGACATTGGACATCAGGTAGATTTCAGTAATTTGAGATTAATTCATATTGTAGTAAACTTCAAAAAGCGGGACGACGAACGTATATAGAAACTGGGAAATAGCAATCAGTATTATAGTAAATAGGGATAAAGGCCCAAAACCTTGGAGTTTTATTCCGCTGTAAAAAGCTGTGTACACCAGAGCAACTACTGCTGTTCACAGATCTGACCATCGTTAGAGTATTATATCTCCCATGTTTGGGGATGTCCTCCAAAGCACTCACTGAAGCCTCTGGACACTATCCTGAAGAGAGAAATTAGCCTAAGAGCCTCCACAGCCCGGAGCATCGGAAAAAGGTGCCTTACCTACCTATGTTCTCTGCGAGCTCATCCTTAGCAGGTCGAGGTCCCTACTCCCCGAACCCGTTTCCTCCAGCATTCCTTCTTTTGGAGAACTCCGACGCTGTGGAATAAGCTGCCGGGGGATTTGTTACCAGACGGCTACAAGCTGTAGCGTTTCAAATATAAGATGCACCGACACGTATCCCCTCACAATGCTTCTACAGCGCGATAGGCTTTCGGCCTTTGCGGGAGGCTGACGATAAAAAAGGATAAGGAAGCTTACTTTTCTCTCTAGTTGGTTGGAGGTAACTTCTAACGTAAATAACAGACATTCGTGGTAGGCTTGGGACGTAGGTACGACCCTTTTTACTTTGCACGCACATTTCATTCACCTCTCTTCAGTCAGCTGTACGTCCAGAGTCATTCATTTGAGCAATAGGTACCGCCCATCTCTAAGTTAGTTATTCTTAAGACCACCCTCGTATGATTTATTATACTTTCAGGTGCTGCAGTGGAAATTTTTAATAACACTTCATTAATAGTAGCGAGATCGATAACTTCAAAGTTGGTCCCAAGAGACGAACTTGGTGAGTACTGATGGTTTTGCTTTGATTTTAGGTCTATGTAGTTCACATTTGCAGCATATATTATCAGTCGCCTACATCAATTTTGGGAACAAATTAAACTAAACTAGATCAACATTTTTCATTACTTTATTAATTTTACTTATTTGTGTTGACTTTGCTAAAAGTGGCGTCACTATCTGTCTCGCTCACTCATGGCAAACATGTCCACTATCCACCTCTATCATAATTTTGCCGTAAAATTAAGAACCTACCAGAAGCTTCTTGAACATCTGATCTGAGCGAAATGGGTTAGCAAAAATCGGGTTACTTGAGATTTTTATTTTTTTACTCATTTTTTTAGTATGAAACTAACAAGTATTGTACCATTTTATAATCCTGGTTAAATGTGCCAACTTCTAATAGAACTTGCCATGACACTTTGGTGTATTTTTTTTAAAGGAGGGTCTTTCAAAATTGACAAACTTTAAAAATTTTAAATTCATAGTTATACTACTTGTCTTCATTCTAGAAAACTTGGGGTAATTGTGTCATTATTTTTGACTGTGCTTCTAGAAATGTTATTTAGGGTGACAGTTCCAAAGTTTAAATGAATAAAATAAAAGTTTACCACAATAACCGAAAAACTGTTATAATTTGACCAAATTTTTTGGTTTCCTTTAAATGCCCATAATTTTGAAACTGCATGGGATAGATTTTTTCTGATTTTTCTCATGATAGTTACAACCAATTCTGTCACTCCGTTGCGACTTGACGTTGACTTTTGGGACACCCTGTATATAGGTATTGGAAAACTAAGCGCTATATTTTTTGAAAAGTAAGTTATGACATATCCCATTTTTTGATTAAATTTAATTAAAAGCTCTTAGGTACATAGATAATGTGCCTAAACTCAAGTCTCGAACATATATGACAAACCAACCAGTTTTCGGAAAATGGCAAAACAAAAGTTATAGGGTTCTCAACTTTCTACCAAGCAGCCAAAAAAGTTATTATTCAGCACAGTTCCAGAGCTGCATGTTTTAACGAAGTATGCTGTATATTATTGGATAGTTAAATGTTTGAATTCTAGGCAAGAGCTACCTGCAACATAATGTATCTGAATTTAACCGTCTTCAAGTTATAGAGTTATTTAGTTCCTAAGATAACAAGTGAATCGTATTATATTAACATGGTTTAACTGTCGTCTTAGAAACTAAGTAACGCAGAAATGGGTAAATTTGAGCCATTCAATATTTTATTGTATATTATATAAGTTTTTTGTTGGTGAAGAGACTTAAAATCACATGAATATAGCTCTGTTTCAAATTTAACGCCACAAGTATGAGCATTTTTAGTTATATACAGTTAATATATAAAAATGATTGATCCGCTACTGGGTATCGGACATTTTTGTGATTCTCTAGATCTCTAGAAGGAACAGTCACTTAAACATTTAATTTCTAGAGGTACTGTCGAGGCTTTTTTGGCTCACCTCGTGGACAGTGCTTGATTTCAGAAACGTTTCTAACCAATTCAGCTACACTTATGGGATCGAATACTCATCACATGACGACTCGCATAAGGTCCGTCGAACAGGAAAATGTCAATGTGCAACTAACGCGCGGCGCGTGTTCCGGGCGCGCAGATTTGTACCCACCTTAATAGAAAACCTTGACGAATTCTGTCATCATTTTAAATACTGTCTTAATTGAAATTTCAATATCCATTTCCAGACTTCACCTACAGTCAAAGCTAAATAAAACAATAAATGCTCTCAAAAGTTCAAGGCAAACTGCCTGATGGGAATGAGGGGTTCGGGCGGGTGGAAGTGAAATAATAGTCGCTGCAGAAGGGATACTAGTTAAGCTGAAGGCCGCCACAAGCGGACAGCTCAACCCGAAAAACAAAATGTTTTAATTACACGCGAACACATCGCGGTTTATTTCTCGGCATAGCTAATTGAAAGGCATCCAGTGACTGCCCAACGATCAAGCAAAGCGCAGTTTCAAAAATTATATGACGACCTGCGAGTTCATCCGAGAAATTTTTTCAAATAGGTACTACCGGATGAGTGTGGCCAGTTTTGTTGCTGATACGGTTCAATATACAATGTGTTCCACCATCATGTCGATAAACTTTTAGGTATGAAAATACAATTAAAGTTATCGAGAAAAAATGCGAAAAAAAAGAGGTCAACCTTTTAATTAATTTTTTATTACATTTTCAATTTCTGTATCACGACTCCATGGGTTCGCGCAGCTGTAGCGCCATAGCTTGATTATTTATCGACCGATTCACGAAATTTTGGACTCATTTTATAGGAGAATGACTGGGCATATCAACTAAAGTAAAAAAAGATAATACCTGACAACTTCTAAGGCTAAAAAAATCCACCAAACTTAAAAAAAAGTAATGCACTTATTTTGGTTGCAAATAATTTGGAAAAAAGCCATATTAGTGCCTATTTATAAACACAGTTTAATGTTTACCAGGATGTTTCCTGTCTAACGACATGCAAGTTGTTTATGTAGCACTAAAATCATCGACGAAATAGGCTTTTTTATTACGACTAATTTTGAAATAAACGAGAACATGGTATGCACAATGTCTTTATTGAACTTCGGTACAGATTACCACTTAAATGCAATTTACATGAACAAATTTTATTATTTTTATTTTTAGTATTATTTATTTAGTATTCAGCCAAATGACTGAAAGGCAACTCATTGAAATGAGACATGTTGGAATCACTTGGAAATCAAAGAAAACAGATTGGAGCGTAGCTTAGCGTTAGTTTCAGAAGTCAAGCGTGCCTAAATGAAAATGGCGGACATTTTAAAAATTCCGTTAATTAATTTAAATACTAAATAATCACATTTGTTCATGTAAATTACATTTAAATAGTAATCTGTACCGACGTCCAATAAAAACAATGTGCATACCAAATTCTCGTTTATTTAAAAATTAGTCGTAATAAAAAAGCCTATTTCGTCGATGATTTTAGTGCTACATAAACAAATTGCGTGTCGTTAGACAGGAAACATTCTGATAAACATTAGACTGTGTTTATAAATAGGCACTTATGTGGTTTTTTTCCAAATTAGTTGCAAGTAACCAAAACAAGTGCATTACAATTTTTTTTTTAAGTTTGGTGGATTTTTTTAGCCTTAGAAACTGTCGGATGTTATTTTTTTGCCTTAGTCATTTCCCTATAAAATGAGTCCAAGTCGTGAATCGCTCGATAGATAATCAAGATATGGCGTTACAACTGCGTGAACACATGGCGCAGTGATACAGAAGTCGTAATACAGAAAGACCTACTCTGTCGAAAATTTTAGTGCTACATACATGAATTGCATGTGGTAAGACAGTAAACATCCTTATAAACATTAAAATGTCTTAATAAATAGGCAATAATATGGCTTTTTTTCAAATTATTTGTAAGTAACCCAAATAAGTGCATTGCAAAAAAATTTCAGTTTGGTGAATTTTTTAGGCCTTAGAAATTGTTAGGTATTTTTTTACTTTAGTTGATATGCCCAGTCATTCGCCTATAAAATGAGTCCAAAATGTCGTGAATCGGTCGATAAATAATCAAGCTATGGCGCTACAACTACGCGAACCCATGGAGTCGTGATACAGAAATTGAAAATGTAATAAAAAATTAATTAAAAGGTTGACCCTTTTTTTCGCGTTTTTTCTCGATAGCTTTAATTGTATTTTCATACCTCAAAGTTTGTCGACATGATGGTGGAACACATTGTATATGTATTTAGCACTTCTTTACTGAAAAAAGAATATACATAACAGAGCCTGTAACAGATCTCATAAAGACTTGCTTCTCTAAAAGGTGTTTTCCAGATGCTTTGAAGATAAAGGTACTTCCAATTCACAAAAAGGGTGATCCCAGCTCCGTGGAAAACATCAGGTGGCATACATAGTCAAAACATTTTGAATCATGACCAATTGGACTTCAAGAGGGAAAAGGCACAGTTAACGCAATAATTGAATTGTTTTATAATAGTATTTGAATATTGACAGAACCTAGTAACCGTACTTACAGATTTATCTAAAGCATTTGACTGTATAAACCATCATATTCTACTATCAAAACTTCAATGATGTGGTGTAAGAGGGACTGTCAGTGATTGCCTCCGTGCATACCTTACGAATCGGACACAACGTGTATAGTTATTTAGAACATAAGTCTAGTTAACCCAGTAAAATTTTAAGTGGTGTATCTCAAGGGTCTATTTTAGAACCTCTTTTATCCATTATTTATATAGATGACCTTCCAATACATATGGAACAAATAGATGATGCCCCAATTTTGTCAAGATGTCAAGTGATTCAAACATAGAGGCCCGGTCAAACAGAGGGCATGCTAGAACGCGACGTTACGGCGTTCTAGAACGCCGCATTGCAGCGTTGCGTTGTATTTTTAGAAAACGCCGTAATACCGTGATCTAGAACGCCCTCTGTTTGACCGGGCCTTAAGCTTGTATTATACAACCGTCCCTTAGGAAGTTAGCAAAAAACAACAGCTATTTCCTCTCACAGCTGTCAAACAATGTCTGTTATTCTAAGTTACTCTTTCGTCAAAGTTTCTACCTTGATAATGATAAAGTTTATTTTCCAGCATCTGTCGTTGTATTATCAGCTAGTAAAATAATAGGTAAGGGCTAAGGCCTGTCATATTGATAAATTTTCAGGAAAGGTGAATTCATTATTTGGTCTTTGCGAAGCCGTGGTGCCGGTGATATATGGTCCAATGTACAGTGCCACGTATGCAGCTACAATTAACACAATGCCTGGTGCATTTTACATAATAGGTGGGAGTCTGACCGTTTTTGCAGCTCTTATGTTCGGGTATGTATTTTATCACTGTATTTGTAATACGTATTGTATGTACCTAAATCAAAAGAGTTTGATACAGACGAATTACTGAAAAATGACTACCTAACTATCAACAGAGCAGAAATGTTAAAAAATGGAGTAAATATGTCATTCCTTAAATTAGCAGGAAAAGAAAAGGAGGAAAACTGGATTGATTTATTATTTTTCATTGGTCATATGCTATCCCTTATATTAATTATATATCGAAAGGTCTTTAAGAAGACGGTTATAGATAATAAGCATCCAAATGGTATTCATACTAAAGAGACATTTCGCTATCAAAATGGGTAGGTATAGGGTCGGCCATACTAGTTTAGCTTATGAGGTGTTCAGTATTACAGATTAAGTTTGACTAGTAATTTTAATTTCCCCCAAGTAGTTAGATGGCACTGGCATCATACTTGTACAGATCGCATTTTGATATTGGATAAATTTTGTCGCCTATGTAAACAATGTAAACATATTATCATAAATTTTTTAGTTATTACTATCCCAAAGGGTATTGTTTATAAGAAAAGGAAAGGCGCGAACACACTTTTATAGGTTAGTATTAACAACAGACAGATCAGTACCTGCAAATATCTGTTAAAAATAGTTCCTTTAAGTATACCTCCTTTTACTTTTTGAACTGGTCAATTAAAGAAACTGAAACTTGGGAGAAGTAAGTTGCTGCATGAAGACTGTATTTTGAAGTAAGACTGGCAGAAAAAAAACTTTCAGGATGGCGACTGCGCGTGACACAACTTGTTGAAGCGCCTGGCGAATACTTTACACCCTTAGTCAATATCTTCAGCTACTGAAAAATGTTGGAATATTAATGATTGCCTGAATACATTGTTACGGAAACATCAAAGACGTTTTTTTAATCTAAATCAAAATAAAATTGAATCCTTAACTTCAAACTTTAAACAAATATTAAGAATGTATTGATATTCCACTGTACAAAGTAAGAAGTATGTATACAGGGCGTTACTTTTTATTGATTTTGTTGCGACCCGGGTGACCTTTTTTCGCTTTATAATTGTTTTTGTCAATTTTGAACTATATCGCCTAAAGCCCCTTGGCACTAAGAGGTGGTGACGCCTTTGGTTGTCCGAAAAGGGACATGCGCTAAGTGGAAGCCTCCAAGAAGAACCACTATCGCTAGAACTATCACAAGAACTCTCGCTAGAACCGTGCTAGAACTATCGCAAGATCTATCGACTCGCTACAAGTCGCGCTAACGCAGTTTCTTCCGCCATTATATATCGATATACGCCTTTATATTCGCCGCGCCTCCGCTACCCTTGTGACCATCAGCAGGACCCTGCAGGGTCAGAAGAAGCAGCGCACCCAACCAACGCCTCCAGATAACCATAAGGTAACTAACCATTTTTTAGTGCCTCGCGCCATCATCCACTAATTTTCAAAGGCCGCCCCAAAAGGGCTACGCCACCGCCAGGCACATCACGTGTCCGCAACATCTTGGTCCTTCGAGCCCCGGATTTAGCCCTTTTGTACAATTTGTTCCAAATTGTTTTTCCAAATTTTTTGTCCTTGAAAGTTTTGGATCGCTCTATTTTTAATTTTTGTCAATCGCCCGCCAAATATAGTGATTTTTGAGTCAATTTTGATCATTCTACTCAGTCTTCCTGACCCTCTGACTCATAATCGTACTATAATTTAATTTTGTTTATTTCGCTAATAATTTGTGAATCCAAATCGCCATATTTATTTTTGTCCCGTTTGTGGTTTTCTCACACGGCAAAGCGAGTTCTTAAGCGTGGTGTGCGCGCGCTACAATTTCATTTTTCTTCGCTATTTCCTGGTGCACGTCGTATCCGACGCTGCTAGCGCGTCGACGCCGCAATTAAGACGCCTGTCGAGTAGCTTCCCTTTATTCCGCGCGCGTCAAATCGCATTTTGTATTTAGTTACTCTATATTCGTATAATCCGCAACGCTTGTACATTAATCCCTGCGCTATGGATAAACTTCGCTTAGCAAGGGCTACGCGAACGCAGTGTGTAAATGACATACGCAGTTTATACACTATCGCACAACATTGTCTCTCGGACAGCACGCAAAAGTCGCTATTTTCCGCTAGATACTCGCAGATTCGAAACATTTTCGAAGAGTTTAATAAACAGCATTTAATTGTTTTGTCTATTTTGGCAAAAGATGAACAATCTGACTTAGAATCAGAAGACGATATTTGCGATCGTTTTCTCGCCGCTTACTATGACATCTAGTGTCGCTCCCACACCAGCTGCAGTTCCCGCAACGCCCAATATCCCGGAATATTCGCACGCTAGGCTCCCGAAAATTGAAATTCCCAAGTTTAAAGGGGATTATAAATTGTTTCAGACATTTTCCGACTTATTTAACTCGCTTGTCCATAACAACCGATCTTTAACAGATATTGAAAAGTATAACTATTTATTGGCTTCGCTGGAAGGCCCACCCTTGAATCTCATTCGCAACTTGCCTATGACAGCTGATAATTATAGTCTTGCCGCCTTAAAAACGTTATCTTTTCCTACCGAACATTGGGATTTTATTCTTGTTAATATGATACTAAAGAAACTTGATAATGATTTGGTTACCAAGTTTGAGCTGCAGCACGGTACCATTGAAATCCCTACTTTTGATGAGGTTATCGACTTCTTAAGTAAATGTTGCACCGCATTTGATACATTGGGTGTTTCACACGCACAAAATTTAAGGAGACCGTATAGTCCACGCGCGCAATTCCAACCGAATCGCACCTCATCGTTTTGTGTGAGTAGGTCTAATAACATTTCGAAATGTGTTTTATGTAACGATGCTCATTCGATATACAAATGTCCCGCCTTTTTGGGTAAAACCCCTCACGAACGCTATAATTTCGCTAAATCTAGAAATCTTTGTTTAAATTGCCTAAGTACTATTCATAAATCACAACAGTGCAAATCGTCCAAGAAGTGCTTAACATGCAATCGCTTTCACCATACCTTACTACATCTGGGTAGTACTCCTGGAACCAGTCATAATACTCTCGCTAGCGCCGCGTCAAGTAGCATTACTCAGAATGATGTAACAGCCAATGTTAACTCATCTCCCTCTCAACAAATTTTATCCGCCTCAAGTCTAGTTTCAACGCACGCTACAGTTCTCTTATCAACAGCCATTGTTGACGTGGTAGACAATAAAGGTTGCTACCAGCCGCTTCGATGTCTAGTTGACAGCGGAAGTATGACGTCATTCATTACGCAACGCGCAGTTTCCAAACTGGGTATAAGAAAATACCCCGCCAATATTGAAATTAAGGGACTTGGTTGTACTAACGCTTTGGAAACTACTCAAGGTAGTGTTACTCTTTCATTTTGTCCTACAGGAAAGCAATCACCCCTCTTAACCGTTGACGCGATTATTTTAAATAAAATTTGCGATAATCTCCCGCCAACACCGACTGTACTATTGATCTCAATAGATATCAATTGTAATAATTTATGTAATTTAAAACTTGCCGACCCGGGTTTTGGGAACCCCAACCAAATTGATATTTTGTTAGGTGCTGATGTTTTTCCCAAAATTCTTTTGCCTGGACACATACCTGGCAATGACAATTTTCCTTCCGCTTTGAATACCATTTTTGGTTTTATTCTCATTGGAAAAATAAATAATCATCGCTCATTCAATGTTCAGTCTTTTTTCTGTCATACTAGTGACTTGGATGCAACTATAAAAAAGTTATGGGAGGTCGAAGGTGTACCAGAATATGCTTGCTCTTCAGTTGAAGACAAGTTTTGTGAAAATCATTTTTTTGAAACGCATAAACGCACCGATGAAGGAAAATATGTTGTCGCACTGCCATTCCGTGATGGTTTGCCGGTGTTTGACCAAACCATTCGAGACCTTGCAGAAAGCAGATTTTTGTCTCTTGAGCGTCGTTTGTTACGACAGCCCGATATTTATGCTCAATATTCCGATTTTATGCGCGAATACATTGAGTTAGGCCATATGGAACTGATAGAAAATTCTGAATTTCCCCCCAACGGTTATTATATTCCTCATCATCATGTGCTACGCCCAGAAAGTTCAACTACCAAACTTCGCGTTGTTTTTAACGGCAGCGCCGCGGTCCCGAATGGACAGTCTCTTAATGACACGCTAGCTACTGGACCAAAGTTGCAGAAGGACATTGCAACGATATTGCTTCAATTCCGCTTACATAAATATGTCTTATGTGCCGATGTTAAAATGATGTATCGCAATATCTTAGTTGAAAAGTCGCATTGTGATTATCAACGCATAATTTGGAGGTTCGCTCCCGACCAACCTTTGAATCATTATCGCCTTTTAACTGTGGTTTATGGACTGAGACCTTCTCCTTATCTCGCCTTACGCACCTTGAAGCAGCTTGTCAATGATGAAGGTGAACCTTACCCTTTGGCTTCAAACGCAATGCTTCAACATACATATGTTGATGACATTTGTACAGGCACTTCATGCAAAACTACCGCCTTGAAACTCCGCAATGAATTAATTTCGCTTTTTCAAAAAGGGGGATTTTCACTACGGAAATGGTCGAGCAATGACCCTAATCTACTTTCTGATTTTCCCCCAGATATATTAGCCAAGAGTGCACGCACATTTGATGCCGATACTGTAAATTCGAGTTTGAAAGTATTGGGCTTACAATGGAATCAAAGTACTGACGCTTTTAGTTTTTCCGTTTCTTTCCTTGAGAGGCCCTGTACTAAACGCAATATGCTCTCAGAGCTCGCACGCATTTATGACCCTTTAGGTTTTTTATCTCCGCTCACTATTTTCATGAAAATTCTTATACAGAAGTTGTGGATGAGTAGTCTAAATTTGGATGATACTCCGCCTGTCGAAATTACTCGATTGTGGGGACAGTATAAAACGCAACTTTCGCATTTGTCAAAACTAAAAGTGCCTCGCCAGTCTGTGATCGCAAATGAAGGTTATACGCACGAACTACATTTATTTTGTGACGCCTCTGAAAAGGCATACGCCGCTGTTGTCTATATCCGAATTTTGTCAAATGACGTTCATATCGCAACCAAATTCCTCTGCGCCAAAACTAAAGTAGCGCCAATTAAAAAATTGACAATTCCTCGCCTTGAATTATTAGCCGCTGTATTAAGCGCAAAATTAATCGCTTTTATATTACGCACTTATAAAGGTCTGATGAAATTTGAAAATATTTGTTGTTGGTCAGACTCGCAAATTGTTCTAAGTTGGATACATTCCTCGCCTGATCGCTGGAAACCGTTTATTGCAAATCGCGTTTCATACATTGCTGAAAATATATCACCGTCGTGTTGGTATTATATTGAATCGCAAAATAACCCCGCAGATATTGCATCCCGTGGATCTTTACCTCTAGATTTTATAAATTACGCAAACTGGTTCCAAGGTCCTGATTTTTTACCCGCCTTCGTTGTTACAAACGCCAAAGATAACATTGAATCGCAAATTCTCCATCCAGACTTGCTGGTAGAAGAGAGAAAGGTCGCATTTTTTACATCCCGCCATGACAACAACTTTTTAGATACGCTCTTGGACAGTAATTCGTCGTTCGAAAACTGCCAAAGAATACTCGCTTATATTTTACGGTTTATTTTCAATACCACTAAACCGTCGCAAAAACGCACTGGATCTTTGACGTTAACTGAATTAAATGATTCGCTCTACGCTTTGGTCAAACGCACTCAAAATTTATACTTTTCTGACGAAATAGCGCATAATAAATTTTCTAAGCCGCTTCGCAAACTGAACGCTTTCGTCGACTCTCATGGAATCTTAAGGGTAGGAGGCCGCTTAAACCATTCATCGTTATCATATGACGCAAAACACCCTATTTTGTTACCCCAAAAGGCTCGTCTTACCGCGCTTTTGATCGATTTTTATCACAAAAGGTATTTACATGTGGGTTTGCGTAACTTGCATTTTCTAATTACGCAACGTTTCTGGATTTTGTCTGCCCGCCGCGCTATAAATTCTGTCATTAGTAAATGCCTTAATTGTTGGAAAACTAATCCAAAGCCTTTTGAACCCTTCATGGCCGACCTTCCATCCTGTCGTGTATCGCAAGTGAAAGCCTTTGCTCACACCGGAGTCGATTTTGGAGGCCCTTTCACCATTACGCTTGGGCGGCATCGTGGCGCTAAAACGCATAAAGCATATATTTGTTTATTTATTTGTCTAGCGACCAAAGCTGTCCATTTAGAACTCGCAAGTGATCTTTCGGCTGATATATTTCTATCCGCCTTGCAACGATTTATTGCACGACGTGGTCGTTGCTCCGCTCTCTATAGTGATTGTGGCACCAACTTTGTGGGAGCTAACACAGTTATCCGAAGTTTTGTCAAATCCGCCGCAGAACGTGAAAATATTTCTTGGTTCTTTAATGTGCCCTCATCTCCCCATATGGGAGGTGCCTGGGAGAGAGGCATTCGCTCAGTAAAAACGCATCTAACACGTATTGTTGGAGATCAAATACTCACATACGAAGAGTTCTACACGCTATTAACCCTAATTGAATCTGTTTTGAACTCACGCCCACTAACGCCAGTATCGTCGGATGTTGATGATATCCACGCGCTTACCCCTGGTCACTTTTTGACTACGGAACCTTTAACCGCTTTACCTACGCCCGATTTAACTGCAACGCCTCTAAATCGTCTAACGCGCTGGCAGCTGTTGCAGCGACTTCACCAAGATTTTTGGCGTCGCTATACGGTTGAATATTTGCACACGCTACAACAACGCTCAAAATGGCTAGAAAAATCTGACAATCCGCAAATTGGGACTCTTGTACTAATAAAAAATGAAAATTATCCGCCTACAAAATGGCCTCTTGCTAGGATTGTCGCACTAAATCTTGGCCCGGACGGAGTTGCTCGCAGCGCTCAGGTGAAAACCACAAATGGCGTGCTTCATCGTCCACTTGTGAAGCTTTGCCCGCTTCCGCTTAACTGAAGCTTGACAGCTTCCTTTTTTTGTGTTTGTGGCGTTTCACTTTAATTATGTATTAGTACACTTTCATAATTCGCATTATTGTAATTTTTTTTTTTATTTTCTCTTCACCTCAAATTAGTGCTAAGAAATGCACTCCTTTGTCGTGCATTTGGCTGGCCGGGATGTTGCGACCCGGGTGACCTTTTTTCGCTTTATAATTGTTTTTGTCAATTTTGAACTATATCGCCTAAACCCCCTTGGCACTAAGAGGTGGTGACGCCTTTGGTTGTCCGAAAAGGGACATGCGCTAAGTGGAAGCCTCCAAGAAGAACCACTATCGCTAGAACTATCACAAGAACTCTCGCTAGAACCGTGCTAGAACTATCGCAAGATCTGTCGACTCGCTACAAGTCGCGCTAATGCAGTTTCTTCCGCCATTATATATCGATATACGCCTTTATATTCGCCGCGCCTCCGCTGCCCTTGTGACCATCAGCAGGACCCTGCAGGGTCAGAAGAAGCAGCGCACCCAACCAACGCCTCCAGATAACCATAAGGTAACTAACCATTTTTTAGTGCCTCGCGCCATCATCCACTAATTTTCAAAGGCCGCCCCAAAAGGGCTACGCCACCGCCAGGCACATCACGTGTCCGCAACAGATTTGTTATAATCATTGAGCCCATTTTTTTATTCTAGCAGTGCTGCTAACTGCAATAAGACGCTAAGTCAGCACTGACCGGAATATTATCATTTCCAGTGGCATCTTGGTGGGGGGAGGGGGGTAGTTCAACGACTAATATTAGCAAAAAATGTATGTCGCTGACCTTAAAAAGTTAAATGTTATTGTCCACATCAAAAATGTAGAAGCACAACCTTTTCGTCTATTGATACCCTTCGTATCGCCCTTTGTTTTTAAGAAAAAAGAAACGAAAACCACTTCATAGTCTGTCGAAAAAAATGTTAAAACACAGGTCGTCATTCTGACCCAATTCAAGTAACAAATTCATATAGAATCAGTCCTAGAGTCAGATTTTAATATTGAGGATGTCAATATTTTGAGAAAAAATTGTTTTTAATAATTTATTAGGATCATTATGCCCATCTGTTTTTTTTTTATTTTGGCACTGCTGGTGAATGCAATAGGACGCTTAATTCAGCACTGACCAGAAGATAATCATCATTCCAGTGACACCTGGGGGGGGGGCAGTCTACGACTAATATTAGCAAAAACATGTACGCACAACTTTTTTGACTTGTGATGTCCTTTAGTATCGCACTTAGTTTTCGAGGAAAAAAAATAAAAAGCATTTCATAGTCTGTCTGCCTGCCTTCTTATTGATGGGCCGTAATTCAAAGGACATAATATTTCTGACCCAAATTCAAGTTGAAAAGTTCGTGTAAACATGAGTCCTAAAGAGTGTGATTTTCAAGATAGATAAGGTGTCCGAATATCAATGTTTACTTTACAACTTTAAAACAGAAGTACTATAAATTTCGAAAATCTAAAGACATATGCATAGTTGCTTTACGTCAGTGATGAAAATGAGGATAAATAAATAAAGTGTGGAGCGTGCATTAACTATGTGATAAGCTGAATATTACAGAGCTTAGCAAAACGTGATACCATGGAATAGATAATCGAAATTCAAATTATTACTCAAATTATCATTTACGTGACGAATAACTTTCATCTTGCCAGATTCCGTTGAATACATTTTTTTAATGCTTCTTCACACATATCTGACCTTCATTCAGTCAAAGGTAGATACATCTATTGTCTTTTGATCACGTAAATGATATAACATTCGCCAGAAACAGCCGAAATATGAATACCTGAATTATATTAAAAAAATATATGTTTACAATAGTGATGAATCACGAAACAGCATACATACATAATATGTATGTTTATGTAGACAACTTTACTTAGATACATATAATAAAATGTTAGATTACATCGCAACGCAACACGCTATCTAAGTAGTGGTAGAAACGTTTATCAACATCTAATTTTCCCAGTCGAATTTTTAAGCTGGATGCATCAGATACATCTTTAAGCTGAAAAGGAACTTTGTTATGTATTCTCGTGATCGTATATGGATATGATGTATAGAATATTGTTAGTGTGTGCATTGGGGTACTTAAGTCATTGCTAGTACTAGTGTTAGATACCATATTACCATTTAGTGAATTCTAGTTTGGTGGTGTAACTGAAGGGGACGCATTTGTAACTATGGACACCAGGTACAGTTGAAATGTTATTGTTCCTAAGCCCTTATCTAAAGGTTGAGCTCCTACAGTGACTGTTTTTTATTGGACCATTTGGTCAATGAACAGTAAGATAAATAAAAAACTAAAAGTCCACGAAATGTCTCGATTTAATATTTTGGTTATGCAAATGAAAAAAAAAATGGAGTCAAGTCGATTGGCTCAGTACTTCCCACATATAATCATTTCATTTTAGTGTTTACCCATTACATGAAGCTATAGTCTGAAGTCCCCTTACAACCAAATCATCGTCCACCCTCCCGCAATAAAACGTATTGTACAACACAAAACTCTCGTAAATAGTTTCTTGCGTCTCCCTCCTGAGACACTAGGACGCCACAGTTTTCATTCTGCATGCTTCAACTGAACGATGCAAAACGATCAGGAGCCTCTAAACCGTCTAAAAGCGAAGTATGAGCTGTTTTCAAATTTTTAGTTTTTTGTTGCGCCGCCACTGACACGATTTTTCAGACACTGGCGTTTTCCACTCTCGCCGCGATAGTCAATTCTTTGTCGAAATTTCATTAAAATCAATTTAATAAGTTTTGCTTTACGCAATATACATAGAACGAAATTAAGCACTACTCGTATATGTATACATCTTCACAAAACTGTAAGTCCCTTGGTTTCTGTAATAGGCAAGGAAATGTTCGGATGGGCCTAAAAAGGATATTATGCCGCTAGGTTTTCCATTCACAGGTCAATGGACAGCCCATTATAAATACAACAAATTTTTCAGTTTTCCAACCCCCACCCCCAACCACCCCAAGTTCACCCTCATCCAAAAAAAAGTAGAAAACGATCAGGAACCCCTAAAACGCCTAAAAACAAAGTTGAGTTGAGAAGTTTTTATTTTTTTATTATTGCTGCGCCGCCACTGACACGATTCGTATATTCTGCGTGTCGTGAAAGGCGACTAAAAGGAACTGAACTACTGTCGGTATAAGCAGTAACCTCTTCTCAACCAACAGCTTTGGGTGGACGAGTTGAGAAGAGTCAGGACACTTTCTTGTCCTTGGGGTGAGAAATTGCCCCTAAAGGCGGATGAACCAGTATATATATCTGGTCAACGGCATGAGGATGCAGAAAGCAAATGGGAAACTTCTGCATTAAAGATCTTAAAGATATCTCAAGAGAAGCTTGTAAAATAAGTACATTTTACGAGTTCACAACATGTCTGTTAAAACATTGTGACTATGATGAACATATTTCTAAACACTCACCAACAGGGTTACCTAAAAAAATTTTCATAGCTTTATTTAAATTAAATTATAAAACAAATATTTAAAAAAATCACTGTAAACGATTCCAAATAAGATCGATCTTCACTGATATGATTACCGAATTGAAATCATATTTTATCAATAAAAGTACCTATGTTTCTAAACGCACACCAACAGGATACCCTAAGATATGATCAAAGCTATATTTAATTTAAGTTATTAAATATATATTTTAAGAAAATCACTGTTTAGTATTCCATAAAAACGACCTTCACTAATCCGATTACCGAATTAAAATAAGTACCTATATTTCTAAACACACACCAACAGGATAGCCTAAAAAAAATGTTCATAGCCATATTTAATTTGAAATATGGAAGAACTATTTTTTTTAAATTCACTGATCAGGATTCCAAATAAAATCGACCTTCACTGATCTGACTGCCTAATGAAGATTGTATTTTATATATGCTTCTACGAACTTACCAACAGGGTTGATCAAAAGAAATGTATTCATAGTTATATTTAAACTCAGGTATAAAAATATTTTTCCAAAATTCACTGTAGAAGATCCCAAGTAAACTTTACGTACACTGATATGATTACCGAATAAAAATTGTATTTAGTCATTTAAAATATGTTTCCAAATTCAATGAATGGGTTGCCTGAACAAATGTTCATTGCTATATTTAATTCTAGTTTTAAAAGGAAGTATTTTAAAAAATCTTAATTGATAAAATATAATTTTTATTCGGTAAGCAGATCACTGGAGTTCGATTTAACTTGGGCTCCTTTACAGTGAATTTTGGATAATATTTTCTATAATTGAAATTAAATACATATTTTTGGCTACCTTGTTGATGTGTGTTTAGAAAAATACTTTGATAGCATATGAGTTTCCTTCGGTAATAAGATCAGTGAAGGTCGATTTTATTTTGTATCCTCTATACAGTGAATTTTTTAAAAATATTTGTTTTATAATTTAAATTTAATGTAGCTATGAAAATTTTTCAAGCAACCCTGTTGTTGAGTGTTCAGAAATATATTTTAGTTGATAAAATATAATTTTCATTCGGTGAGCAGATCACTTAAGGTCGATTTTACTAGGGAGACAGTGACAGGACAGAGGTTTTTTTAAACATTTTTTTAATTTCTGTGTCACGGCATCGACTACTTTGGTCATTAGCATTTTTTAAATATTTTGTTTATTATTTAAGTTAGATATAGCCACGACCATATTATTTTAGGCAACCCCATTGGGATTTGGGACTTTGACATTGCACATCATAATTTTATTTTGAATGGATTGCCCTATTTATATTTGTTTATTATATCATTGGAAACATTGAATTTTATTGCACAACTTTGGCAGTTTTGGAGAGTTGCGGTGCTTTTTACTAGCCCGGTATGTATTTCCATTCTATTCATATTTATTTTTGCAGGTGGTTGTACATTCAAGCGATGCGAATACAAAAAGAAGGTAACGTCAATGAGCAAACAATGCCCAAACAAGAAGCACAAAGTAGAGAATCAAGCGGAACTTCAATGTCCAATCAGGAAGCTCGAAATGATGGAGCAACTGGAATTCCAGGAATAACTGAAAATACTTCAATTGCACAGAGTAGCGGTGCAATTAATCTTGCTTTCCATATAGAGAGGTGAAGTTTCTGTGTATGCGAACTTTTCCTGGTACCCCATACAGTGTAGCTAATTAAGATCAAATGTGTAATAAAAGATACTGCTCACATTTTATAATATACATAGAAGAACGAAAACAGAAAATTCTGTGTATGCATCACGGTTCATCTACAATGTATTGCCTGATTTCGGTCTTTCTCATTAGACACTTTTGTTATCCTCAATGTGCGCACAACATATTAAAGGTATAATTATTTAGAATGTCTCTATTTGTACAAGCCGCCAGCATTTTGTAACAAGGAGTCAGTTCATGAAGAGCTCAGCCAAAAAAGGCGGCAAGCAATCCAGTACTTCCCTTAAATATCCCGAAGCTTTTCGAACTAGTACACCAGAAAATATTGAAGATACATCCAAAAAGACCAATATCTCATTTTTGTTACCCTTGGTGTCTTTCATTTTTATTTAAGTTTCAGTGGAATCATGACTTCGTGACTGACGGCCTTTAATAGGTAATCTTGTGTATTTCGGCTCTTCAACCAAAAACATAGACATATCTTTTACCCCCGATAGAAACCATATACCATAAATATCGGTTGAAATACCAGTAAAAAAACAAATTATGTGGCACTTTACTTACCCATCAATAAAACCACAAATCCTGGAAGATGAGATTCACTGACATTTCGGCTACTTACAGAAGATCAACACCTCGACCCAATAGAATACATTTCTCCAGTCTCTACACCGTCAAATCCATTCTGCGGAACAAAAAGGAACTTCTTAACCATGACGTTTTCAAAAGTATCTCTATTTATGACGACAAGACACCACTACAGTTGAACCAACTCAACAACCTTCGTGCAGAGTTGAGAGGGAGGCAGAACGATGGAGAAACTGAACTCACAGTTAAGTGCATCAAGGGTGTTCCGAAAATTGTACGCTCTGTTGTGACTAATGCACCTAAAGACTAGGCGTCCGGACATATTCTTCCCGCAGAATGGTCTATTTATTATACCAATACGGAATCCCTAAATTCTAAATTACTTGAGTTACTCGCTTTTGTTGAAGAAGAATAAAGTCTTCAGGACGATAGTACGGCAGCTCTTTCTGCCCAACAGAATTTTCGACCGCTGGAATAGCCTATCAGGATTTGCCGTTAACTCTTCTAGTGTGAACAGTTTTAAAAATAATTGGGACAAGTTCTTTGAAATATGATACTTCAACTACTACCTACGGTTTTTACGTGTTCTGGGTTTATAGTTTTCAGGCTCAACTCTTGTCTATTTATTAATAACAGTAATCATAATCATAGTAATAATCATCATTTGAAGTAAGAAAAACTGTTAATTAACTTCGCCAGTAAGTCGTAGGAATGATAGATGTGACGCACTCGCTACAGCCTCTAGACAAAATAATAATATACATGGTGTTCATTTGAAAACTTCCGACCTGGGATTTATTGAAAATCGCCGTTTAAAGGAAAAAACGCTGAGACATATAAGAAGATTTGTCAAGGGGGACAACTATTTAACTAAAAACTACTTCATCTACTTGTACCCTCTGCCCCCGAGAACCATCCCCTTACAAATTTTAAATGACAAAGGGTATCAAGTAATACCTTGTTTTAAAGGTATGTCGAGGCACTTTATTTTGATGTTAGCTTTCTTAGCTTAACCGGTCGATTCGTTTTCGGGAAAATTAAGATCCTCATGTATCTTAGCTTGTTCAAATAAAATACAAAAATACACGGAAATATCACTTTTTATTGCAATAAGTATTTAAATGTTGCCCGTTATTGGCCAAACAATGATATAGGTAGGCGATTTTGTGTTGGAGACCGAGCTACACCTTTTTGTTTGAATATACAGGGTGTTTCATAATTTGGGACTTTTTTTCATACAGCGGATAGTACTCGCCAGAATGAGTGTTTTTCCAGTAACATATAAACGAAATATTTGGACAAACCGAGATATTGACCATTAAAGAAGTCCTCAATTCTAAGTCCGTCCCTGGGCAATGGCTCACCATATCACAATATCACAACAAACAAGGCGGCGCTAGTGGTGCCCGAACTGCCGATGTCGGTGAGAAAAACAGGCAGTTGACCATACCGTCGCGTTGCTATTGCTACATCTGCCGATTGGACTTTAAAAACAACAACAATGGTGCATGCTTATAACGGTAATGAACTGGTGAACATGATTTTAATGTACGTTGATCGTTTCCCTAACCATACTCACACTTCGTCGATTTGTCTGTGTCTGGCTTGTGCAAAGAGCTAGAGACACAGGATATCTGAATCCACATCGTGGTGGTCACGCTGGAAGACCTCGACGACATCGTGTGGTCCAAATTGAAGAAGACATCGCAAACCGTACTTTTACCTGTAAGGCGCCTGCGGCAGGATCGTACTTACAACTTCCGTAGCTTGCTTGACATTTTTTTTAACTGTTTTGCTGCTGATTCACCGTGCATTAGCTTTGCCGTTTCAAGGGCCGTTGCTTCTTAAGAGGAAAGTCCCAACTTTTAGAACACCCTGTATAATCACTAAAATGCTACAGAGGTGGCTGAAACCTCAGTAAAGATTAATTGTCTAGCATATGTGGTTGTATTGATCTGCTAGTAAAACGCGATGGAATATGTAAGGGCTAAGATGACAGTCTGTCAAATTGACAATTTATGAAAGGTGAACTCATGATTTGGTATCTGCGAAGCCCTAGTACTGGGTGCTGCTGATATATGGTCCAATGTACAGTACCACGTCCCTTCGTCTACTTAGGGTGCACGATTCGCGGTCCCAGTGATTGCACATCTTACGGTGTGAGGGGTAGTCACTGGGTACCAGCAGCTCGGCGTGTTGGAGCCCAGACTGCACCTTTTTGTTTTTAAAAACATAATAAATTGAATCTGGTCCAGATTCTAGACAATCTTAGAGGTACCAAACCCTCTTTTTAAAGACGGCTCCAAGACAGACTCCGGGGTAGGTTGCTTTTCTGCTCGTCACCCTTTGCAGCTATTATGAGCGAGTCACTAAACGCCAACGAAATCAAATAGGTTAGAAAAAGCAACGGCCATCATGCTCTAACAGGCATGTGAGTGTGCCCAAGATCCCGTTGTTGTTACTATTTACTTTGTTCGCAAACACGATGTTATTTTTGGCAGAAATCTGCGGGATTTACATTTTATGGAATTGTTTAAAATAGTCACTTAACACTTATGCACTACTAAAACCCAAAATTCATTCAAAACCATAACAATCAACCCGAAACGGTCAACCAAAACAAAGTAGCTATTTATACTATGCCTCTACATGAGTGCTGTTATTTTTAGGATTCTTACCTGCTATCTATACAATGGGTATGTGGGTTTTTCAGCTATTCAGCAGTCAGTATGCCAGCTGCCGCGAAAATTGTGGACACAAACAAAAGCCTTGTTTACTTCTTCCAACCTATTCGAATTCGTTGCTAAATGCACTAATAGCATTGCAAAATCGAAGCTCACTTGATTTACCTACACAGAAATACTTATCTTTGTTAAAATCCTTCACAGAAGCCGATATAAAAATTCATTTAGGTGCCCGGACACACAGCAATGCACAGCTTGTTCAACAACAGGCATCAATAACCTTCATGTCAAAGAAGATGAACTAAAAATTCTGGTATATCGACGTACCTGTGATTTATGAAAATCACAGTGAGATACCAAAAACATCTTTCTTTTAAACTAAAAGTGGGCAGTTACAGTATGACACCCTCCTAATGGAGAAGTGTAATCACTTCTATAATACGCGTAGATAGGGTCCGATTGTATCGATTTCGCATCGGACACACTACTCTCATCCACTTCCATGTTTTGCTCGACACCAACCCTTCTAACTGCAGTTTCTGTAGTACGAGTCACACCATCCTTCAGGTAATCTGCGAGTGTTCTTCACGCCTCATGACGTATATATGGTGTTCATTTGAGAACCTCCAACCTCCAACCAGGCATTCTTGTCACGGTGCAGGGATGAAGGAGTGATACCTAAAGCTGTGTACATAAGGCCAGTAATAAAATCTGAGCAAGAGAACAAATTCATAATACCAGATCTGCCCTAGACGGAATTGGAAAGAAACTATTGGACATCCACTACCGGCTAAGCACAGAACTTCACAGAACCGACTGGGATAAACTTGATTCAAAAACATTCAGAATTATGGAGAACGGACAAGAGAAGAACAGAAACATCCAGAAAAAAAATTCAAGAGTCTGGCAAGTAACAGGAAATCTACACCCGGACTGGACGTCACAAGAACAGTAGTCAACATAAGCAAACGTAATCTGTCTGAAGATGAAATCTCTGTTTTGGCGAGAGGAGGAAACTTTGCAGTTACGCCAAAATAAATACCAACTGAAGAGATTATTGCAAACCTGGAATCGGCTATACGATCTTTACCTGAAGAAAGAGCATAGAAACTCCGGACAGAATCAGCAAAAATTATTAAAAAACCCCAACAGCCAAAAAGTAGTCTAAAGTCGATGGAGTTAAAAGTATTGAGGACATCAATAGGGACACAAGTGTCACTGTTCTGCCTGCGGATAGGGGCAACGCCAATGTGGTGATGTACATCGAAGACTACAAAAATAAAAATAAAGGCATTGCTAGATCCAGGTACCTACCGCACTCTAGCAAAAGACTCGACCAAGAGCATAGTAAGAAAAACTAGGACCATGGTGAAGAATTCAAGCCTCGACGAAGAAACCAAGAAAAAGGTATGCAAAAGTGAAGCATTGAGACCTAAGCTTTATGGATTGCCAAAAATTCAAAAGCTCAACGTTCCACTTGGCCCGATTGTTAGCGCAATAGGTTCGCCTACTTAAGAATCAGCAAAACACTTAGGGCCGGTTGTACAGTGCAAGCTTAAACTTCGGTTTAAGGTATGCCAACGTTAAACCACGTCAGTTGCAAAATGCCCACTGTACAATGCTGGCTCCGCCCCAATCCAAGCTTAACACGAGCTTAAGAAAGCCCAAGCTTAACCCGAGCTTAGCTGAGATTAAAACCTAACCTTATATAAATGACATGATTTGTCAAGGAGGAACCTTCAAATTTCTTGTCACTTTATTAGGTTATATTTTTTGGAATATTTGTGTCTAATTTAATAAAGAGAGCAAATAAAAAAAGAGAGACAGAAACGGCCGTTTGCTCGAATTTGGCACAAACAGTCAGAAGTGTCTAACCAAAAAGAGTAACTTTTCAGATGATTACGACAATACTTATTGCTTCATTGGTACCTACTGTATTTAATTTTATTATCAATCAGGTTTAACTAAGCCGACGATTGTATAACAGGTGTTGACTTTAAGCCTGAGCTTTGCTGAGCTTAGGTTTAACAAAGCTCGTGTTAAACCCGATTTTGTACAACCAGCCCTTAGCCACATCGTTACAGCCATATGTTGGAAAAACCGACTCGTATATCAAGGACCCAGCCTATTTCATTTCGAAAATCAGAGATGTAAAGCTGGAAGAATCCGATATCATGCTGGTCAGCTTCGACGTTGTTTCACTATTCACAAAGGTGCTATCGAACGTGCAAACCACAAATACACGCTATAACTGCGAAGGTGGCCATGCCAAGAGGCGTCAAACGCTAATTCGACCGTGTACAGTAGAGAGATTTTGAGCCACTAAAAATTGGGACGAGGCTATCCGTAAAACATTATTCTGAGCATGCGCAGTGTGTTTCGAATAACGGATAAGCGTGTGCCTTGTGTGCAGTTCTTGTAACCGAAATCTGTGACGTTTATCGTTGCGTTATTTGACAATCGACATTAACAACTATTGGACCCATTTGATTTTAACTTAACCTCACATTATGACCGATTTGGTCGGAAATGTTCAAAAAATGTTACGTGCAACAAGTAAACACCACAAGCAGAAAATACATCACATCACAAGTAAAATAAAAAACAGGTTATGCAGGATCCCCGAAGCATGACATTGCAGATTTCACGCCCAACTTTGTAGGTTTTATTGAATAATACTGCCAAATAAAATTGACGGAAGAAAACCTGATCCTTTTGTATAATGATAAACCACAAAATAAGCATTGTTGCTAGCAAAATCATTCCGACTCTTTTCTCATTGCCGTATAGTGATTTAGACCTGGGAATACCGCACGTAACATATCGTACCGTAAACTTCCGTAGCTAACGTACAACTTTATCGGTTATTCGCCGATTCGGTTATTTTGGGAGAACTGCGCATGCCACAAATAGCCGATAACGTGCAATAAGGTCAGGAAGCGGATGTCGAAATACTTTCTAGTATTTATTTTATAGAAGTCAGGTTAAGTTGTTAATAATTCGTAATTACCGACGCGACGTAACGTTTATTTAAGTTGTTTTACCAATCGCTTCGGTCCTAGATAAACTATAGTATACTCGACTCACGGTAGTGGTAATAACTCACTTGTTGATTTACAGCACTCTCCTACGGCTCGTGCTGCAAGCTTCACCTTATTACTATCATTACCGCACTGTTGAACAATATACTATTATTGAGAGAAAATCAAAGGACAGGTTATAGACATTTTGTGAGCGGTATTATGTGACTAATTTAATTAGACATTTACCCATAAATTTAATTTTTTTTTACCGTTGTTAGCAAGAACCATGATATTTTTTTCTAGCAGCAAAAGTATTTCTTCTATCTGTATAATATTCCATCTCTGTCCCAGTTTCTGCTGTGTTTTGGGCTAATTTATTTCTAGGAAATAATATAAAGACCATATATCATAGGGGATACTATCACATCTAAGGAGCGCTATCTAGGTCACTCGTTTTCATTTCCTCCGATACCAGTATACCCGTGTTTCCAGAGAGTCGCCCTAAGCGTCGAAATGGGAATAAAGGGGAACATCTTGGGACTTGAGTAGGGCTGAAATAACGTCTTCTACAGCTGATACCGATGTTGACGTTATACAGGGTGTGACAATGCAAATGTACCAAAAGGTATGACTTTTAAGAAAATACGTTTTACAAAACAATCCAGCAATACATCAAAATTATCGAAATTTGCTGGCCCATAATAAAACCATATATGCTGTAATAAAAGCCTTTAAGTAAAATCCCTAGTCGGTGATTTTCAAATAATAAAAAAGGCTTCATTGAAGTATTGTCATATATGGAATATGGGGCGAAGTCTAACCGCACATACTCCACTTACACTCATCTGAATTTTAAATGAAGGAAAAATATATACGTTTAACTTATGAACTAAGCACAACATTATACAGGGTGTCCAGTTACTGTGTAATTCTTCAATATCTCGCAAGGTATACCTGATAGAAGAAAATGTCAAATACAAAAGTTGTTTGGTTACTTAAGACGCATATTCTAAAAATACTTTAAAATATACAGGGTGTTGCGGGAAAGTAGGATAGTGATCAACTTGATTTTTTTATATGGAACTATAACATTTTCTTAAATTCCTATAGTTTCCATCATTGGTCTCTATTCAACTCTAAAATATTTTTGGGATCGGTTGCGACGTTGGCAAGTTATAATTTATTTTCTATTAATTTCCGGATTTGCAAGGTCGCAAGTAATACGTCCAAATCGTTATATTCCTTTAACTTTTCTCAATAATATTATACAGCGAGTTACTTGAATATTAGGTGGATGTTATTTTGGATGTTACCAGCAATTTGTATCTACAAGGTGTTTTCGGCAGAATTCTTAATTACAGCAATTTGAAGGTCATTTAACTTTGTTTTTTTGAATGTAACACCCTGTATGTTTTATTTTAAACCGAAATATCTACTAAAACCCTATCTCGCCTGTTACATTTTTTTTCGGGTTTGCGGCGTTGCCAAGTTATAAATTATTTTTACAAATTTTTAAACAAGTGTCCCCGATTTTAATTTATTTTAAATAGAATCCTCCACTTATTTTCATTGCAATGAATTGGACATGTCGAACTTAGTAAGATCTCACAATTTCAAAATTTTGTTTCTGTTAATTATTGAGATACGGCAACACCGCTTTTTCAGTAAACAGTACCGGAACGCCTAAATATTTCCAAAACTGCCACAGCTGGAACGGTGAAATTCAATACTTGGGGGTTTTTGACCATACAGAGTTCAAAAACGCTAACATCAGTGTTGTCAGATTTACCACTTTTACGTTAGACTTCATAAATAGGGCATTCCATTCAAAATTATGACGTAGAATTTGCCGTTGGTGTTACTTTTTTCCACGTTTTTATTTAACTGGATTTTCAAATTTTCATATTTATATATTAAAATTACCTTAGCATTTTGACAAGTGGAGTTATTTAAAACAGCTCTGTATGATTAACGTTTTTACAGTAGTTCTGTCGGACATAATTTTTAATTGTAGTTCATTATGTCGTCGTCTATTCAGTTGCCAATACTTTAATTTCCTTATAATATTTATATAGCCTACATGTGTAAAAAAATTCAGATGCCTGAAGATGACTACACATTAGTCGAAACGTTGCATAAAGAGTAACAAGAAGTTTTTGTTTTTAATTGACCTAACCATACAAAACACCACGACAGTCAAAAAGTAAGGTTTTTTAAAATCTTTCTTAGTAGTATTTACACCCGTATGCACCGTAAGTCAATTGCGCGATATTAGTTACGTAAACCTGGATTAGATTACTCGTTTACTATGCACCGCAAACTGACAAATTTGACACTGTCACTGTCAAAACAATCTTGCGACCACAGCCTTGCCGTATCTCCAATCTGGATGAGTTAAACTCTTGACGGTGCATAGCAAGATGTCAAAGATTACCAAAACGCGATTAGGGAACTAGGATTAGAATCGCCAAACGGTGCATACGGGTGTTAGTGTACAATGTCTAACCGTGTTCTCAATGCCATTATACAATATGGTTGCTGCATTATACAGGATATTCATTTGAAAACTTTCCATCACGGATTTATCGAAAAGCACTGACTAAAAGCAAAAACGACGAGATACGTCAGAAGATGTGTCAAGGGGGATAACTTTTTAACCAAAAAAGAAGAAGAAGTAAAGAATCTCACACAGTCACCCATCTCAAGATAGGTCAAGAGGAAGATTTGAATTTGAACTCACGACAAAAGGGTCTTATGTTTTGCATAAAATTTCTCAATATTTAGAGAAACATGGGCGTCTAAGATGCAGAAGCCTTATTTTATTAAATTTCTATAAATGTTTTTTTAATTTATCTATGTCAGATCTAAAATTATTTTTTTTTGTCTTTAAGAACATGTTTTGGTTTTTACTTTAGTGCCATGACACTAAAAGTAGCGACACTTTAAATGCAAACTTGAAAGTCACGTTGTCAGGGCAGCAATTTGAAGTCGTGGTATTAGTGTCGCGATATCAGAAAAATGTTGATATTCTTATGACATTTCTCAGTAGTTACACCTGGCATTCGTTTCGCGTGTGTGAAAGCGAGGTTGTATTAGTTGACAAGTTACAGAATGGTAAACAAAATTCTTGCTTCCGATATCGTCCATTTTTTGGAAGAATATGAGAAATTGCCTTATTTCCCATTTAAAAATCTCATATTGTTATAACTTTAAGTGTAAACGAGCCTTTAGAAATACAGATTAGTTTGTTTCGCGCACCAGACGAAACACGTAAAATTTATCATTGTTAAATACGTAAAAACCTATAATTCCTTTTTAGTATAGTTTACATAATATGTTGAATACATAATACAAAAAATGAAGTCTAGTTGATTGACTCAGTGCTTCCGACACAACAATGAGTTCATTTTATTATTTTCCCATAGCATGAAGCTATAGTCTGACATCGCCTTGTAACCAAATAATCGCCCGCCTGACCAAAAAAGGTGTGTTATGCCATTAGGTCTTCCTCTCACAGGTCAATGGATAGCCTATCATGAATACAAAAAAAAAATTGAGTTTTATGACCTCCACCCTCCAACTCCCCAATTTCACCTCCACCCACAATACAGAACGAGCTAAAGTAATATTCGTATGTATTATAATATAATAACATAATAATAATAAGTTTATTCGCTTTTACCCAATACAAAATTAATACAGTCAGTTTCATACCGTATAAATGCAAACAAACAATGAATAATATGACACAATTCTAATCAGTTACAAAATATTAATTTGCCAGAAAATTTTAATTCCCTGGGTTTCTGTACCTGTGCGGATAGACGATGGACCTTAAAAAGCCTATTATGATGCTAGGTCTTTCTTTCACAGGTCCATGGATAGCCTATTATGAAAATAACAAATTTTGTAAAGTAAAGTTTGAGCTGTTTTTATATTTTCAGTTTTTTTCTTACTGCTGCACCGCCACTGACACGATTTCTAAAAACCATAATAATTTTCGATCCTCGCAGCGGTAGTAATACTGTGTTAAAATGTCATTAAAGTCCATATAACACTTTCCAAATTACACAATACAGAACATTACCTACTTCGGACCCCACAGCATATCGTTGCCCAAATTTCATCGCAATCCATGCAGCGGTTACTGAGATTATGTGGCTAGAAATATGCATACAGACAGACCGACAGACAGACAGGCAGACCGACGAAAATGAGTGACATGGATGTTCGTTACGTAGACATCATAAAACCCCCAAAAAGTGTATTATCTCAAAATCGAAAATTTTCAATACCGATTGGTGTGGGAAGTAAAAGCTTAGTTTCTTACAACTTAGTATGTAATGTATGTACGTACATATGTAATATATATTTTATAGACACTGCAATACCCGAAGGTGGTTTAAATGTAAATAAACCGAAACGTCGCGATGAATCAAGCAATCGATACTTTCATAGAAATGATCACGTGTAATTAGAGTTACAATATACAAATATACAATATCTATAATTTATTTTAAAATCCGATGTCCATATGACCTTCAACTTTCTACATAGACCCAGAAAAATGTTGTCCCTTTACCGAGCGGTGTATCCCTTAAAATCATCCACAACGCCCTAGAAAATGCTTGTGCACCCGGCCTTATACTAGAGGACCGTGTGATATATCTGATAAGTCCAATATTGGAAAGAACGGACGTTTGGATAGGTTTTCCTCATACAAAGATATAGACTCATATTTTCTTACATGTTCAGCTCTCCATTCCATTGCCGATGTATACAAATAAATCTGCTGATAAGACTGGAAGTGATGGTGTCTGAAACGTTATATGGGGATGCTGGAGGAGAAATTCGATTTATTCCAATGGAAATAAAATAAAATTTCACGTTCTGATGACATTCGTATTTCTAATGTGTCTGTCTCTTTTCATGGACGCCGTTGTGCAAGTCGGCAGGGCAACAGCGATCCGGTTTTTTTGTATGAAAAATTAAAATGAATTACAATGGATTAGAGAATGCAATCTCATTCTGGCGAGATATCGGCCTTTTTTGGCGAGATTGGTCTCGGACAAAAAAGAGCTGTATCTCGCGAGTTTAACGAGCTTGCACTCGAGCATTAAAACGTCTGTAAAACTCAATGGTCGAGCGTAGCAGACATGATTTCTACATTTATTATAACCAAGCTATGTGTCAGCAAAGCTTTGATCGACCTTAATCGAGAAACGCATCCGAACTGTTAGAAAAGTATATCGAAAATTAAACCACCCTCGCTTCTCAACAATGTATTAACAACTGACTGTGTATCGTTGTACCCTGGCCTAGACATGTCATATTAGTTGTTATATTAGGTCTGTTTTTACAGAGAATCACAAACCAGTCAGAGCCAATCAGTATTCCCCATTGCAGTTGTCAAACTATTTCTGACTAGTACTGGCCAATCAAATTGACGCTGACTAGTTTGTGATTGCTGTAAAAACAGACCTAGTCAGCGTCAATTTGATTGGCCAGTACTAGTCAGAAATAGTTTGACAACTGCAATGGGGAATACTGATAGGCTCTGACTGGTTTGTGATTCTCTGTAAAAACAGACCTATTGACAGTTCCAAAACCGGAAATTAAACAAAAATAAAAAAACAGCCTTCGTCAAGATACAGTCTTGTTTATCACAGAAACAATATTTAGGTTTATGAATCGAAAGCTGGAAGAGCTGAAGACTCAATTGGCAGAAAAACTAGCGGTCCTTTTGAGAAATCGCATTCTTGAGCGTCAGACCAATTTAACAGCATGTTTGTTCCATGTTATAGATCTACCTAAATACCAAGCAGATGAAAAAGGGTTTGCGAAAGACGAAACGTTTAATTTGCCTCCGAAAAACGTGATTCAAACTGAAATTAAATCACTTATAGTGCGTTTGCATCCGCAATAGAGTATTGACTACTAATTATTATTCGACTACTAATTATTATTCTCACACTCAGACCAAGTTAGAACCATCTTGGTCGATCGGATCAGCATCAGCTACCACCGCTAATGATACAGCTAAATTTGATGATGACGATAGTGAACCGCTTTCATCTCTGTCTGAAATGCGCAGTAGTGTTTCGTTGCAAAAAGGACTTCAGGAAACATCAAATGCTGCGCTCAAAGAATCTAGAGACAGCAAACTAACGACAAATCCTCTGCTAGCATTAATTAAAAAGGAAATGAATTTATACGACTGTGAGGGGTCAAAAGGCGAACTTTTACAGTTCATGGATACCTTTTTTTTTATATAAGGGACGTAGCTGGTGCGCGCACCAGGCAAGAGGTCCCCCTGAAACGCTGGAGTCGCCCCGGAAACGTCGTTCTCGACATACGTCAGAGTGGCTCCTACTTCGGTCTTCCTTTATTTTATAATGCACTCTACCCTACTTCTCCCCTCCCCCGTTAGGGATTAGGAGTTCGGGTGCTCGTTGTTCCTATCGTTTTTTTCCCTGTTTCGGTATTCGTATTCCTCTTTTTCCTTGTTAGACATTATCTCCTTGATCATTTTTGATAGGGTCTTCCAATAAATGTGTTTGGAAATCATGACTCCAATCAATTTGTCTGCCACTGGAATCTCACCAATTATTGTAGCCGCCTCTCGTCTGTACTCATCCCATCTCGTGCACAGTAGTATAGTGTGCTCCGCTGTATCGTTCTGTCCGCAGTATATACAGTTATCGTCTGTGTCTTTGCCTATTCTCTTTGTGTAGGCTCGGAACGGTCCGTGTCCCGTGAGGAACTGCGATAGAAAGTAATCCGTTCTCCTATACGGGCATGTCAGCCACGGATCTATGTTTGGGATCAGGTACTTCGTCCATTGTGCCACGTCCGTTGTGTTGTTCCAAATTGTCTGCCACTTTACTATTGACACTTTTTTTTCCTCCTGCTTTGCCGTAATCGTTCCTCCGTCCACTCTATCGAAAAGGCGTTTTCGTTCGTCCACAAGCAACTCAATTGGTACAATCCCTGCCACCACCTGCAGTGCCCTAGCCGAGACCGTGCGATACGCACTCGCCACCCTCAACATCATTTGTCTCTGCACCCTTGTCAGTATCTCACAGTGCTTCTTCACCGCTACAGCTTCGTGCCAAATTGGAGCACCATACAAGACAATGGAATGTACCACATTGCAAAGTGCTTGTCTTTTACTGCTGGTGGGTCCGCCGACGTTAGGCAGGATCCTTGAAAGTGCAGCAGCCCTTCCCTGCGCTTTCTGGGCCGTTTTCGCAATATGCGCTCCAAACGAACATCCTGTGGATAATATGACACCTAAGTATTTAATTGCCTTGGATGTTTCTATAATTGTTCCCGTCAGCCTGAATCTGAGACATGTTGCCTTCCTGGACCCCTTAAGTATGACAGCCTCCGACTTGTGTGGAGCTAGTGAGAGACTATGGCACCTCATCCAGTCATCTATTAGCTCTAGTGCCCATTCTGCCTTATAGATCACCTCATCCATATCGTCAGCGCACACTAAAACGGCTAAGTCGTCTGCATATGCAACTGACTTCACTCCCTCCGGTAGTTTTATGTTCAAAACATCGTCGTAAAACACATTCCACAGTTTTGGGCCGACCACTGACCCCTGAGAAACTCCAGCATATATATCTATGTTCTCTTTACCTATTCTTATTCGTCTATTCTTAAAATAATTGGTGATAATATTTACAATGTAGTCCGGTACCTTCCTCTTTATTAGACCCTTAATCATCAGGCTCCATGTCGCCGTGTTGAATGCGTTCTTTACGTCTAAGGTAATCAAGATACACCATTTTTTCCTGGTATGTTTAGCGGTATCTACCACAAATTTAATTGCCTGTGTCGTAGAACCTCCTTTGCGGAAACCGTACTGGTTTGGCGATATACCATTGTTCAGTTCCAGTGCCTTCTCTAGACGCCCCACAATGAGCAGTTCATAGATTTTACAGATCGCGTTCAGCAGACATATGGGTCTAAAGGAGCAGTCGCCCTTAGGGATAAGAACCAGCCTTGCTGTCTTCCAAATATCAGGAATTTCTTGCCTTTCCAGCAGCCAATTGAGTAATGGAAGCAAAAAATGGGGTAGCTCTTCAATAGCATACTTGACCGCCTCTGGAGGGATTGCATCTATACCAGCTGCTTTACCCGGCTATAATTTCTGTCCCGCATTCTGCAGCTCTTCCAGCGTGAAGAGATCCATAACCTCTACTCTTTCACGGGATTCAATGAAGTCTAGCTTCATTGGAAACAGTTGCATCGCAATTTCCTTCTTTTGTTCGTTTGGCATGTTTGGAGCTCTCTGATTGAGCATGCGCTTGGTAACTGTTTGGTACCCCTTTCCCCAGATATCGTCATTAAGCTCCTCGCAGACTTCTTTCCATAGCTTCCTTTTAGATGTTTCGATTAGTCTACGCAGCTGCTTCTTTTTTTCCTTATATTCCTGCCTCAGATCTTCACATACCCCTTCGTTTTGCCGTTGTCTTGTCATCCTCGTTAATTTTCGTCTAATTGCTGTACACTCTTTTCTCTTGTCCTCTATTTCTGAGTTCCACCAGAAAGGAACGCGAGCTCCTTGTCTGTGACCGCGGTGTATCGCGCTTTCTGCAACAGCTTCCTGAATAGCGGCCACGCACGTATTCAGACTCGGGGAAGTATCATCCAGCTTCTTGATTATATTAGACAGCGATGTCAGGTAGCTATTTTTATTGAGGAACACCCTTTGCTTCTCCACTGTTGGTCCTCTTGAATCCTGTGTATTAATCTTGAATAGGATGTGCTTATGGTCACTTAAAGATTCATTCTCTAATACCTCCCAGTGTGTAATTCGCTTTGCTACCTTGGGCGTGGCCATCGTGAGGTCTATAAAAGACGTACTGTGTCCCCGTTGAAAGGTAGGGGTTGTTCCTTTGTTCAGAATAACTAAGTCGACACTTGACGCCCAATCTGTCAACATTCTTCCTCTGTCATCCGTTACAGGGGATCCCAAGCTACCGATTTTGCATTCATATCCCCCAAAACTATTTTATCGCCTTTCCTGATCTTGATTTCCATATCTCGAACGTCTAGGTAATCTTGAAAAGCTTGAAGGTCTATGTTTGGGGAAATATATACGCATATAAGACAGAAGGTCTTAAATTGGACTGATACAACTCCTGTTCCTCCATGAATTTTTTCCACCTGCAGCTGCTTTGAGCAGAAGTATACTGCGGTATCTAGGCGAGTGTCTGAATACCAACTTGGTTTTTCACAAATTTTTCTATTGGGTTCACACGCCACAATAATGTCTACACGTTCTTCACTGGCTGTCGCGAAAGCCAAGTCGTGAGCAGCCCTTGACCTGTTCAAGTTTGCTTGCAATATTCTAATGATGCTTGTGTTTCCCTGCGATTATGCCTGCAACCATCTTTCGATACTGAGGGCATTTCGTAGAGTCTGCTCGATGGTTACCACCCTTGCATTTGATGCAACTCTCTTCGTTGGCGCATTGTGCCACTTTGTGTCCTGCTTGACCACACTTTAGACATACATTAGAGCGGTCTTCTCCTGTACACTCTTGCATTTTGTGGCCATACTCAAGACATCTAAAGCACCGGGAGTTCATAGATACCTGTCCGAGATATGTGGTTCCAACTAGCGTTGAATCTGAAAGGGCCTGGTTATCTGGCCAACAACGTAAATGACCGTTTACTTTCAAAATAATCCGTAACAATGATTTTAGACAGGAATTGAACAAATACTTCATTTGATTGGTATATCTTGTCAATTGTGTAATATCTAATGGATCTGATATCGTAATTGACAATAATATCTCATATTAATAGTCAACCAGTCCGGCCAGTTATAAAAGAACGTTTCATTGCTAAAAGATTTTGTTTGATACTAAAAAAGAAGACTAGTTATTTCTTTCACTTGTTATTTAATAGATACGTACGTCAAAGTTTACTACTTACAACTTTATTAGAAAATTATAGACAATTGCAACTACTTCAAAAGCGATTTTTCAAGCTAATTCTAAAAAAGCCTATGATTTACCCAACAACAGATTTATATCAAGAAATAAACTTACTTTAAGACAATTATACTTTCTAAAATCTTGTGTATACATATATAGAAATAAAAATTTATTAAGACGTTCATCTCACATCTATAATACAAGGCAGGCAAATACCAACTTCGTGTTGGAATTCAAACAAACCTCAGCGGGACAAAGAAGTCTAAATTTCTTAGGTATAAAACTTTATAATAGTATTCCTGAAGATATTCAACAAATAAACTCCCTACCTCTATTCAAGAAAAGTCTAAAGTCTTTTATAAAGCAACAAACTAGTGACTATTTTAGTAATTTATTTTTGTGAAAAATGATGTACAAATAATTATAATGTATTCGAATTAACTTTTTGTAAAGTTCGTATATTTGTGTCCATTTCGTCTTGTTTGCTATTTTTCTTTTGTATGTGATATTTTTAATGTTTTTGTATCAACTTTATTGTTTTTAATATTTATACCCCATGCACAGTGCTTGAGCACTCCTATGGGGTTAATTTGATGTTTATTTGATTTATGGCTAAATAAACATTATTATTATTATTATTATAGACAGAAACAGATAGATCGTTTGATGCATAAAAGTCTACTAAAAAAATAATGAAAATAAATGGTTATCTGATATTTCTTTTCCCAATTTATTCAAATATTGTGATTACTAGCAAAAAAACACACAAAACTACCAAGCTTGCGAGATCCCGAAATTGGCGAGATATCGCAGTATGTTATGGAATTTTTTTTAACCGGTAGCGATATTGACAAACCCGAACTTTTCCCGGACTAGTGTTTTCATGCTGATTCCAAATCTGTATTTAGTTTTTGTCTAGCTCCTGTAGTTTTGGCTATATTTTGTGTACGGACAGACGGACGGACAGACAGAGGCTCTGCATAAGCTCTCTTCAGTGAGAGCTAAAACTGACAAAGAAGCTGTTTCAGGATTTTATTTAATTAGAATGACCAGTACTAGCATTGAAAATAAAATACAAATTATTGAATTCTCGAAAGAAGCCTCACAAATTATTCCTATTTCGGTTAAGGAGTTTTGGTAGTCAAAACATCATTAATAGGATACTTTTTGGAAATGATCAAACTCCTAACCTTCATCCCTTCCAACTATGGTGCTTTATATTTGGTCCCTATGTTAACCAGTAGGTTCCTCACCTTCTCATCAGTTAAACAAGTTTGTATACTGAAGTGGCTAGTGGCCATTTCAGTCCATGCCGTATCCTTCCCAAACAAAGAAAATAAATAGGGCAGAAGATTTAATCGCGGTAAAATCAGCAAGTGCACAAAACGCAACTGAGTAACGTATGAAATAGATCGCTTGTCTGTTGCTAGAGCATTATCACGCTAAGTTATGGTTAAAATTTCGTTTCATTACCTTCTAATGTTAGAAAGGTACTACAAGAAACTGAATATTTTGGAATCCTTTAGCGTTATGTAGCTTGGAGTATAACTTCACATACGAGTACGAAAATGGTGTTAAGTGCCTTGAATTAGTACTTTCCACACATTATCGGTGCCAACAAAAAAAAAAGTAGGAAAGAATTTACTTGAGTAAATTCAAACGCCGCTCTCACTGTGGAATTTGTTGGGATAAAAATTCAAGGTTTTTTTTAACCAGAATCAATATTGACAAAACGGATTTTTACCGAGCTGGTTTTTTCATGCTGATTCCGAATCTGTATTTAGTTTTGCTCTAGTATCTATAGTTTTGGCTTTCTTTTGTATACGGACGGACAGACAGAGGCTCTGCATAAGCTCTCTTCAGTGACAGTGAGAGTTAAATATTGGAGTAGTTCCGTTATCCCTACACCATTTTCATCGAAAAAGTAGACAAAGATCAAGGACCTAATTCTTCGTTCTTTGGTTGATTTCTCCTCCGCCCCTGGCAAGCGTTCCAACTACGATACATTGTTGTCAGTTTCTCCACATTAATAATATGGTATCACAATTTCGTCACAATCAAGTTCTTAGTTTGATATTAATATACGTATCAAATTATTCCACATATAGTACATAGAATTCAAAAGCAACATTCGGATAGGTCTAAGAAGTACACGATATCCATTTTTAGTACCTTAGAGTGGATACAACAAATCTTTGAATTTTAAACCGCCTACCATCCCAAATTTCACATCCTCCCAAAAACAAATGGAAAGTGATTAGGAACTCCTAAAATGCCTAAAAACGAACTTTGAAGGGATTGTGATAATTTACTGTTTCTTATCAATTTCTCCGCCGCCAATGCACAGATTTTCAAAATTATAGCAGCGTTACCTACTACGACCTCACTAGGTATCCGGATATTCGATCGACAATGCTTGACATGACATGAAGTCTTAAAATGCTTCATTTCTAAGATACAGGATGTCAGAGTTCTAATGCAATAACCTCTTTGCTATGATGAATACACCGTTGCCACCTATGGCACATTGAACTAACTCATTTCAATTATCAATACCTCTTTCCGATTTGGTGCTTCAATGTGAGTATCAAAAAATCGTTTCTTCAATACGGTTTACGTGAATGGCTCACTGAAGTTTTCAAAGCGACTGAATTATTGGTATTTCCAAATAAATGAGTATTAGTCTGATAGCCGAACAAGCGATTAAGGAGGGAAGTCACAGGATCAAGTTTGAAGAAACTCATGTTCTTGCCGCAACGTCTTCGTACCATGCCAGACTTCACAGAGGAGTCATCGAAATACAAAAACATCATAATAATTTCAATAGGAAAGAAGAAACACAAAAAGTCAACCGGACATGGGTACCCATCCTAAAGGACTTGAAGACACTACCATATCGCGAAGGGGCGGGGCTACCAACGCTACCTGGTTGGACCACCATTAGCAGGTATAAATACAGATGCAGATCCACCAGCCGTCAGTATTTTGGAAGTCGCCGAAGTGAAATAGCTTCTGAAGATGCCATCCACTCGTGGTGGCGAAACGTCAAGCTTTAACGCTAAACGACGCCGGCCTGAAAACCCAAGAACAACAAATTCATTGGACGATGGCCGCGAAAGTCTTACACAGTATATTAGTCTTATACTTTTACAAACTATTAACGAAGTATTTTTAAACTTCAACACCACCTACTTTAAAACTAGATATTTTTGAAAAATGATTCTTGATCTAATATTTATTCGTTTGAGAACAGACAATTCTTTCGATCATTGAAATAGTTCGATGTGCCATAGGTAGCGCCCTCTATTCATGATAGCAAAACTATAGTTGATTTTGGATTTTTCATCTTAAAAAACCCCAATACAAAAACGAAAATAAAGTAAATCTCTGACACCCTGCATCTTGAATATCAAGCATTTTTAGGCTTTCCTATATCAATGGTCATAGAAAAGTGAGGTCTATCACCTGTCAAGCGTTGTCGGTCGAATATCCAGACACCCTGTATACTGCAGTCCATTCCATCATCACATCCATCGATGTGGAAAGTGCAACCATTTCATTTTACTAACAAATCCATCTGTTGACTTATTCCAAACTTTGCCACACCCTCTTATTCCTCAAGCCATTTCTACATTTTTTGTTAAACTCGTACCAGAAAATGTCGGAAAAAGTCGCTGGTTCAAGTCTTGCCGGACGCCGAACATTTTCCGGTACGAATTTAAATTAAAAATGCACATGCGGAAGAAAACACGAAAATTAAAATAATACTTTTCCACTATATTTTTTAATTTCTTCTCGCAAATCGGTATAGAGCTACCAAGCACAGAATTACAACTCTGGAGTTAAGGATTCGACGTGCATTTATGGTATTTGCTACGATCCTTTTTGATGGCGCCATTCTCCATTTCAGGCTTTATAATTGAGATATTATGTAAATCAGTTTAGGTGGCATTTGCATGCCAATTTAGACGTATTTCTGCGTAGAATCCCTTTTTTAGGGCAATCGATAAACCAAATTTTTCGCTACGCTACAATGGAGCCTCAATTCCCAATGAATTGAAAGGGACACAAAGCCAGGTATAATAAAAGGTGTATGCTCAAAATCAAATATTTTTTGCAAGAGGTGTTGGGTTCAACACATTTTAATACCGAACCACCTACGAGGGTTATAAAGTTATACGTGACGTACAAGAAAGGGAGGGACATGTGTCTTTGTGTTTTAGGGCCATACTCATAGTCGTCTCCCAAGTGGGTACTTCAGGGTACGTCTTGAAATTGTTTCCTTATGTATCTGTTTCATAGAGAGGGGGGGAAAACATTTCGCGACGTTATCTTATGTCAAATGTCAATTTGTAGTGCTTATGCCTACGCGTCTTGGTATATGTTTTGTTTTGTGCCAACAGGAAGGCCGTAGGATGGTAGCTGGTTTAGGAGAGCTGGCTGTCGGAATCTATTGGGATGTCGGAATTATATTGTCTAACTTTGATTAAATGATGAAGCTCGAAGTATTTCATAAGTTCTTGATTGATGCTTTTCTCCATCACTTTGCTGATCACAGAAATCAGAGCTGTAGAGGTCTAGAGTTGGTTGGTTCAGCTTTGGATCATTTTTTGTTTTGGCCCGGCTGAATACATAGTCCAATTGTTACGTCGCAAAAAACGGCGTTTGACAGCAAAAGGTCGGAAGGAAAAGAAATTTGGTGTGATAGTAGACATTGCTCCCCTAAACCTACACCTAAGCTTGCGATTTCGGGGGGTTGCTGCTCGAGGGGTGGGGAAATGAAAGCTCTGCTTCGCGATAGTTAAAAAACTAGCATGATTTTGATGAAAGATATCGATAAAAGATTCCAATGACTTATTTATGGAGGGGACAAAATTCTACATATATACATATCGAGATACATATATATTGGTTCTTTTCATTTTTTGTGTGCGAGCAATAGTTTCCGTCCTACAGTGCGGCAAAGTTAGGAGTTGGTTTGTGATTTTCACTAAAACTAGAAATTCATCACGGATATCAAAACTTTATCAAAAAGTCATGTAAGGTTTTTTTTACCCTAAAACAATGATATCTTCTCATTTTTTTATTATCTGCGGCTACCTAAACTTACGCATTTGGTTTTAAAAAAAATTGGACATTCTAGAAACGCATCTCTACCTACTACCGATATGTGCTGTTGCGAAAAATGTCTTATTTGTGCATACCTTTAGTGAAAATGATACTAACTCGGCGTTGTTTAATTGAGATAAGATTCAATTTGCGACCTCTGGGATTGCCGCTCGAGGGTGGGGGAAGCGGAGTGAAAACTGTTTCGGGGCGCGTTTCCACAAATACCACCGTTGTGGTAAGTGCTATCGAAAAAAAAGTTCAAACGACAACAACATTCTTCACAATTTTGGCCTCTACTATTTCCGTGTGCGACTAATAGTTTCCATTCTACATTGCCTCAAAGTTAGGGGGTGGTTCTTGATTTTTACTAAAATCAGAATTTTATCGTGCATTAAGTCGAAGAACTTTATCAAAAAGTCATGTAACATTTTTTCTCCTCAGAGAATAACATTTTTCATATATCTATAATCTGCAGCTGCCTAAATAACACATTTGCCCTTAAAAAAAGTACAAAATTTAGGAACACATCGCTACCTACTACCGATATTAGCCAATCGTTAAGCTTTTGTGAGCCCAAAAGGTCGGAAAGACATAACATTTGATGGGATGATAGACATTGGTCCCCTGAACCTACACCTAAGTTTGCGACCTCGGGGGGTTAAAATTGGAGGGGCAGGGTGGGGTGGTGAAAACTCTGCTACGCGATGATTTTCAGAAAAGAGCGTTGTTTTTGTAATTGCTATCGAAATAAAGTTTCGCAATTGTGCATGCGTAAAATCAAGTGGTACGGTGAAATAAGTTACAAATAAGGCACAACTAATTATCTACAGGCCCATTCCATCCATTATTCATATATGAACGAATAATATACATAATCCTTGGACATAAATGAATAAAGTGACCATTTTGCCCTTATGAACAAAGGTGTTATCTTTCGGACAGTAGTGGTTATAAGACTGAGAGATATATCGAGTTAGTTAGAGAGATATAAATTCGGCACGTTCCAGTTTGTGTATTATATTCCGTTATTACAGCTGACCCTTATATTATAGTGTACTTGCCCTGATGAAAATTGTATTTGTGGTTGCCAAGATCCTTCCTCAATGCATGAATGTTCACATTTGAATGTCAAGTATAAATCCTGTTTGTAGTGATGATCTACTACACTTCACAAGGATTTGAATACACTTGATCAAATACGTCTCATGCGCTATATTTGCTTAGTATTTAGCCACACACACACATCTGAGCGTACATGGTTTGAGTACACACGAATATGCAAATGTGGACGTCTCATTCGTCGTGTCTCAGGGCATAGGGGCTGACTCGTGCGCTACTTTGGGCGTGAGGCTCGTACACATCTGAGCGCACATCGTTTGAGTACAACTCATTTGTTTTGTTAAGAAAGGTCCTCAATGTTGATGACAAATAATAAATAATTATTAGGTGGCTTCAAAATGTCTACAATTTTGAAGGTCCACTTTCACTCTGAATCACTTTCCGAATCTGAATTTAGATTTTCTATAAATTCTGCATCATCACTGCCACTGTCGTTCTGCAAGTTTATTGTTAGATCGTCCATCAACTCCAGAAATGGTTCCTTTTCAGTAAAATAGCGCTCGTAAGAAATTGCATGTTCACACCTTTTTTGCACGCTTCTTGGGAAAATGTGGAAAAAACTCATCCTAATATTTGTCTATGTATTTAAAATTGAAATTCACGTTTTTTCTGCCACATTTTGCTTTAGGGATGCTCATAGGTACTAATTCAATTGGATTTACGTCAGGGTGGTATAGTGGAAGTCGTAAAACAGAGTGACCTGTTTATTTATTTCATGGTTCTGTATCTGGGTTTATTCATTTTTAATTCAGCTTTTAACATGTCTTCTGAAAATGGAATATTGCGCTGTCTTAACCACTTTTTCATATTATTTTTCCTCGTTGACATAGTAGGACATTTGTTCACTTCAACATTATGATAAGGAGCGTTATCTATAACCAATACCCTGTTTACACTATTTTTCTTGAAGCCATTTTTTATAACTGCTATAATTCATTTCGCTGTGATAATCCCTCGACTTAGTGCCAGACTTAAATTTTAAACATGCATTTTCTATAAAACGCATATCACCCATTCACCATACGCGATGTTGCCCAGAGTGTACCGTTCCGTACGCAACGAAATATCTGACGCAAATGACAAATTTGTCCGCTGTCCACTGCGCATCGAGTTGTACAGCCTGACAAGTGTAACAAGAGCCGTGAGAAATATGAGATAAACAAGGATAGCAAGAGACGAAAGGTATATGAAATAACGTGTGCGTGTGAGATAGCGGCGAAATTCTCAAGTCTCTTGCTACACTTGTCAGGCTGTACAGACAAATACACAAATGTGGACGTCCTATTCGTCGTGTCTCAGGGCATGCGGGATGACTCGCGCGCGTCTTTCAGCACGCATGGGCCGAACCAAATCACATGAAGTGAGTTTTCAAGTCATGGGCGCTCAGATGTGTACGCACCTTTTTATGGAGTATTTCCAGATATTTCTTATAAATTAAAAAAATTAGGCTGTTTCAATACGTGGAATTTCTTCATCTTTATACTTCAGGACGTTCGAAACTTCTGCTTTAATATATCGCAGAGACGCATTGGCCCGTATAGAATTCTTAATATCTTCATCTCGATATTTGGTATGTAGGTAGAGGTGGAAGGAAAGAAAAACCAGAAAAGTTCATATATGTACCCCCCACGTCGCGCGTCGTCTATATTAAGCTGCTGAAGAGCTCCGCCTTCCACCTGAATAAACGCCGATTTTCAAGGAGTGTCGTATACACCATATTACAGGGTGCTCTGTATACATACTGGTCTGCAGGGAAATTCTCTAGGTATTTTATACCCATCATCATAGTCATAATGTCTTAACAGACATGTTGTGAACTCGTGAAATGCATTAAGTCGGAGCTAGAGTATTGCCGACACGAATACCGTCAATAGTTTTGACAACTGTAGCTCGCCATCGTTTGTGATTTATTTTCAGTTCAGTGATGATGCTCATATCATAGCAACTGTTTCATCATATCCACCCAGCGTGTAGGGGTGTGGTAAACTCAGCTCTTGGGATTGAAGGTTCATTTTAATCAAACAATCTTATCGATGTTCTCATCGTGAATACCCCGTTTATTTCCTATTTTTACATCACTACCTATCCTAATTCCAATGTTTATTGTTTATTGCAATTAATGCTTACTTAACTACTTACTTATACACTGCTCAACACTCACGAAGCACACGCACAAATATATACTGCCTTACCTAGTTACATCATACATTACACTTCCCAGGGGGATGTGAGAAAAAAATATTTGAGCTCATAAATATTTTTTTCTATTTGTTATATGGCTTAACTCTATTCTTATGAATTTCACTTAAACATCCATTACCTAAATCTACTAATATGTTTGGCGATATTTCGCTTTCTACTCTATATGGGCCCTTATAAATTGGTTCTAACTTATTGCCTACTTCTGACTTAATCAAAACTAAGTCGTTTTTGTTATAGCTTTGAGAATGTACTCTAGCATCGTATATGCGTTTACGAACTTCTTTTGATTCTAGTAAATTGTTTCTTGCATCGTTACATGCCCTTTGTAATCGATACTTCAATTCCAAGGGATATTGGTCAAAATTGTATATAGGCTCCAGTTGAGTAGCAAGGTTATTAGGCAGTCTTGCTTGCCTCCCAAATATGAGTTCAAATGGTGAATACTTTGTTTCTGTGTGGACTGTAGTGTTATAAGCAAAGCACCAGTAGCTCACCCAGGAGCTCCAAGAGTTTGGGAAATGTGACACTTGGATTCGCAAATAATCACCTAAACATTTGTGGGTATTTTCTAGGGAGCCCAGTGTTTGATGATGATACGCCGTTGAGTTTAGTTGTTTGATATCAAGAAGATTACATGTCTCCTTGAATACTTTAGAAAGAAATTCGGCGCCTTTATCTGTAACTACTGTACTAGGTACTCCATATCTCAAGATGAAATTGTCAACAAATGATCTAGCAATTGTAGGTGCTTCTTTATTTTTAAGAGGATAAGCTTCAACGTATTTCGTTAGTTCACATTGAAGGGTTAAAATGTAACGGTTTTCGTCTATATCTGCTTCTAGTGGTCCAACAATGTCTAAGAATATTTTTTCGAATGCTGCAGAAGCAGTAGTAGTTATAGTCATGGGTTCGAAGTTTGTTTTGCTGTGCTTATACCTCTGACAGTCGTCACAATGTTTAACAAAGCGTTCAATATGTTTCCTTAAACCAGGCCAGGAATAATTCTTTCTAATGTTATTGTACATACGATTTATACCTGCATGACCTCCTGTTGGTAATATGTGATAGTCATTTAGAATAAGATGCCTAATTTCGGGATCGGTAATTTCGGTCACGTCTTTTATTACTGACAATTTAATTCCTAACTTTCTTACTCTACCTATATTGCTGAGAATTGCGTTTATGACTGGTGCACCAGTTTTATTTTTAAATATTGTTAGTTCCGGAATATTATAACGATTACATATTATTTTCAAGTCCTTCAACGTTTTACCTAAGTTGAACGATGATAAGGAATCTTGACGTATATAAACAATCTGTGCTTCACTAAGGCACAGTAAATTATCTGTCGTATAATCGCAATTCTCACTTTCAAATAACTTTTGAAATTGTTCTCCCGTTACAGGACAAAGCTGATAGCCTTGTTTGGACCGTTTCAATAATTCTACGACTCCAGGGTGATCAGTCCTTTCGTCTGAATTAGAGAAACTACCTGTAGAAGGAACTGCGTTCTCCTGTTGTTTGGAACGACTTCTTGTCATAATATACATAGTGTTAGTTACCGTATTTTCCATTTGCTTGAGCTCCTCAGAAGAAATTTCGATCCTTGATAATGCGTCTGCTACTGCGTTTTCCTTCCCTTTTATATATTTTACGTCAAAGTCGTATTCATCCAATGCAAGTTTGAATTTCAAAGGTCTGCTAGAGGGATTTGACATTCCGAAGAGATACATTAATGGTCTGCAGTCTGTGTTAATAATGAATTTTTTTGAGTAAAGGTACGGTCTGAAATGTTTAACTCCCCACACGATTGCGAGCATCTCTCGATGAACAGAGGGATAATTTTGTTCCGCCTTGTTCAAAGCTCTGCTTGCAAAAGCTACGGGTCTATTATCTGAATTTGCAAGTACGGCACCTAATGACTTTTTAGATGCGTCAACTGTCAGAATGAATGTATTGTCGGGTGAAAAATTTGGATATTGTATCAAGGGTGGGCTCACTAACCGTTCCTTTAATGTTTCAAAAGCATGCTGACACTGTGGAGTCCAATTAAATATTGTACCTTTTTTAGTCAAGTTATTTAAGGGTGATGCTATTTCTGCAAAATTTTTTATGAATTTCCTATAATAATTGGCAAATGCAACAAATCTTTTCGTTTCGGATGAATCTTTCGGTACAGGGAAGTTCTTGACGACTTCAATCTTTGATGGATCGGGAGAAATTCCTTCTGATGTTACTATATGACCAAGAAACAAGACTTCCTTTTTCAAGAATTGGCATTTATGAGGGTTAAGCTTTAGGTTTACTTCCCTTAGTCTCTGGAATACCTTGACTAGGTTTTTGTTATGAATCATTAGGGTTTCCCCAAAGACGATCAGATCGTCAAGGTAAGTGAGACAACTTACGTAGTTTAATCCAGACATAGCTACCGTCATTGCTTGTGAAAAGCTACTGCTGCTAGTCCGAAGGCCTTGTGGAAGGCGCTTCATACACATCTGGCCTTGGTCGGTGGTGAATGCAGTATAAGGTCTACTGGAAGGCTCCAGTTCTATTTGATGGTAACCCTGTGCCAAATCGAGATGGCTAAAGTACATAGCCCCAGACAAAGAGTCTAGTATTTCATTGATATTGGGAAGAGGGAATTTGTGATCTTCTATTTGTTTATTTAGTTGTCTATAATCTATTACTAATCGGTACCGCTTATTGCCATTACAATCTGGTTTCTTAGGTACTATGAGAACAGGAGAAGACCACGCAGATCTGATTGGCTCTATAATATCATTATTCAACATTTCATTGACAAGTTTGTTTATTTCACCTTTTAAGGCATGTGGCTGGCGATAAGGTCTAACATACACCGGCTTTGCATCTTTTTTCAGAACAATGTTTTCTTTGTAAATATTTGTGAAAGTCAATCGATCATTTTCTAGATAAAAGACATCTGAATATTTCGCGCAGATCTTGTCAATAGAAAGCTTCTCTTCTTGACTGAGATGTTTCGTTTGTATAGAATTCAACAGTGTATCTATGCGATCAACTGTGATATTAAGATTTTGTTCAAACTCAAATGATTGATAGTCAGTTAATCTTTCAACTAGTGGATCGAAGTTTTTTATAGTTACATCTACGTCACGTACGTTTAAAATTTTTACGGGAATCATTTTATTCCGAGGCGTTGCTATGGAACCGGAGACGAAGACGCCTTCACATAGCTGCTTAGGTAAAATTACACAATCATCATTAATATTTGTTCTAATATACTTTATCGTTTCACATCTAGCACACTGAGAGAAAACTTTAATCGCTACGATTAAAATTTTAATCACAGCAATTAAATTTTGCATCAAAATACGTGACAATTAAACTGTTTAATTGCTGCAATTGAATAGTGAATTCTGTTTAGAATTAATTGTGGTAGTGAGCTACATCAAATCAGTGGTTGTTAGAAAAATGTCACTGTGACTAAAGCTTAGTTTAATAGTTACAATTAAACCACGTCTCCAAGGTTATTCACTTGTTTAGTACCCTCAATTAAACTGGATTATTTATTACGGTCATTTGTTTGTAACATTCTTTTCTTTTTCTACAGATGATGAATTATATACATATTATAATGAAAAGCATTATAATGAAAAACTCTAATACCAATACTGATTTTTTTCTTAATTTACAACGGATAATTCCTATATTCAATTAGAGGGATTAAAAAAAGCAAATATATTCAAAATAATCTTTATTCCTGGTAAAATAATCAATTAAAAATCATTATAACAAAAATTAAAATCTTTATCTCCATCTTTCATTACAAAATAGTTACTATTGCACATAAAACGTCTACTATACCTACGAACACATAATGTCATTGGAAAATTGTTACATATTTTGATCTTACAGCAATGTTACCGGAAATGTACGACTCGTGTACTCCAAAGCCATATTTGACCATTCAGGTACCTATTCTGTTCCACACACAAAGACACAAGCACGCATAAAACTTATAGGAACACAAAATAGTATGTGATAGTAAAACCGAACAGCGAATGCACCTCACACCTGTCACCGTGCTGTAACCACTAACGACTAACTGAAGTGTAAAACAACAGTGAAGAGCATCTATCTCTATCGCACTCGCCCACTTGCCCTCTACAAAGAAGGAAAGAGATGGAGCATGGTAAACATCCCCCCCCTCGGGAATCGGCGTTATGCGTATTTCGTGACTTATCACAGCTGTAAAACCCTTTAACTTTGGCAGTTAAGATGTTTAATTGGAAATTGCAGTACTTCAACCAGTTTAATTGTCATTGTAACCTGAAGTGTCTACGATAGGAATACTCATAACGACAGTTACTGATTTATTTTTATAGTAACTCTCGTTAATCGTTACTATTAAAATGTTTAGTTGAAAGTAGTAGTACTTAAACCAGTTTAATTGTTACAATAATATGCGTTTTCTGTGACAAAATCGAAGTATTAGAATTCAGCTTTTATGACTCACTATGAAGCTACATTTCAGAAACAGCACGCAACTTTAATATAGGCTATTAAAAATGTACCAGTTAAACACTTTAACAGGGCTGGTTTTCTCAGTGCAGGTACAATGGTGTACGTGTTTTGCTGAGAATGCATGTTTAAACAAATCTTTTGTGCGTTACTCAACCAAAAGGAAAATACGAAACGTTCATAGTCTATATTTGCATGAAACTTAGTAAAGAAATCCGAGCCCAACACACCATGTACCGAGTCGTCGAATTCTGGCATCAGCAAAAATGAATGACACAATTTTAATCCATTCACCTGTAATATAATATTTGCTTCACCGTCTGAAATCGTTGACCCAGATATACCTTTTATTTTTACGTGTTTTGAAAAATCAACATTTTCACCTTCCTTTAAGTATTTCCGAAATAAAATGCTGACGGTACTTCCTGTGTCAATTAAAAATGATAAATTTTTACCATTATATCCAAATGTTACAGAGTTCAACGAATTATTGCTAAAAAGTAATGTTTCGCTATACTGAGGAACGAAAAAACTGATTGCCATGTATAGACTGAGATGATTCCGGTAGACCTTGATCACGCACCGATCCAGTTCCAGCCTCTGGATTGGTCGCAAGATAATTCCTGGGAGGGTTATAGGTGTTGAATCTACCGCGAGAGCTATTGCTACGAATGTTGCCTCTGTATGAATTTTGGTGGAACCTATATCTTTGGCCTCTACGTTGATTGAACTGACGACTGGACTGATTGAAAGTTCTATTGACTGAATGATTCCTAGGTGATCCGCGACCTCTAACAATGTCTCTTGAGCCACGCATACTGAAAAATGTGGCTCCTGATTTGATCTCTTCATCTTTAGCCCCTTGTATTGCATCGCTCAGTTTTTCATAATTTCTTGCTTTTACTATAGTTCTTAATTCTTGATCTCTCAACCCACTAGCAAAAGTACTTACTGCTATTTTTTCATTAATTTTTTATAGGGCAGGGACAACATTATTATCACCCTCTGCCTGGGATATAGTTAAACTTACAAGCAATTTCTCTATTGATTTCCCGAATTTATCAATAGACTCGTTGTTCTGTTTGGCATTATGCAACTGAGAGGATAAAGATGGAATAGATTTCTTGCTAATAAAATGATTCTTCATATCGAAAATCAAGGCATCATTAGTAGTGTAACTCGGTTTGAGCCTGACTTTAGCACCTGGTGACAGACGTGTTTTCAAAACCCTGCCAAAAAAGCTCAAGGTCTTCTGTGCAGAATGAACGTGTTATTGTGAGGTACGATAAAAATCATGGGTAAAGGCCAATCAAAGGAAGAAGTGATCGTCAATAATGCCGGCAATGCAGCAGCATCCTCACGTGGCTTCCTAGACAGAACAGCCCACGAGTCCCTCACGATCGTCGTAGTCGTCCTGCTAGCTATATCCGTAGCAACTTATTTATATAGGCGGTTAAAGAGCAGACTAGAGAAAATAATAAGGACTGAACTAAGGAGGAGCCAGGAACAAGTCTAGCGTAATACCAATATGACCACACAGGTACCAGTGTTGTCGGAACAAGGGTTATGGAATGGACTGGAAGGAATTTAGGCATATCCTGGCAGGGTCACCATGTGGTAAACTCAGCTCTTGGGATTGAAGGTTCATTTTAATCAAACAATCTTATCGATGTTCTCATCGTGAATACCCCGTTTATTTCCTATTTTTACATCACTACCTATCCTAATTCCAATGTTTATTGTTTATTGCAATTAATGCTTACTTAACTACTTACTTATACACTGCTCAACACTCACGAAGCACACGCACAAATATATACTGCCTTACCTAGTTACATCATACATTACAGGGGAACGGCCACGGCGCCACCCACTCGGGGCATGACCCTGAACTACAAGTTTCTCCATATTATCGCTTCTGTGAATATGTCCGAAGAATGTAAGCATTCATGTCGACACAATGGAGGATAGTTTCTTTGGATTACCGAGCTCATCCAGCATGGAAACTTTAGTTCGATAGGAGTTTATACTATCGACAATAATAAGTCGTATACCTTTAAAGCCACTTCCATGTTGCACCAGTCCATATGTGAGGAGAGTATTTGAACTTGCATCCTAGATGATACCATATTTAACTTTGAACTAAATCGGGCTGACGTCCAATAAAGCGACTGTCAAATCAATAAAGTAATAGGTCACTTCCAGGATTGATTTGATTCAAATGAATTACATCTTAATCGCGATAAAGCTGAATCTTTTTTTTTTTTTTTTTTTTTTTCCTCAGTTATTGGCTCTGGTCGAAGACCAACTGGCCAGATAATATTTGTATTTATGTATTGTGTAATAGGAAATGGAACTATACATTATTCTTTTATTAGTGTTAGTTTATTATTCAATAAATATTTTTTATCAACTGCCCTAGGACTATTTTCCTTATATACCTATTATTTTTATTAATATTATTATTATTATTTTTTTTTTTGGTTGATGACTAATTCTTTTCTCTTCTGAAACTTTTTATCATGTTCAAATTTTTTTTTTTTTTTTGTTTTGTTCTTTTTTTTTGTTTTGTTCTTTTTTTTTTATTTATTTTTTTTTAACCTTTTTTCTCTAATTGCTCATTTTTGTTTTGCTCCTATCACTTTGTTTTTTTTTTAATTTTTGTATTTTGTTTTTTTTTTTTCATTTTTTTTTCCAAAAATCAGTGTAACAAAATTATGAGCTTACCGACTTGTTAACAATTGTCTACCATGTTAGTTTCTAGTTTATAATGTTAGTTTCAATGTATGTACAGTGTGTTTATAAATAATCCAGTATACCATTTTGTTGTCGCTTCTCAGAATTTGTTGTAGATTGGTTGGCAACGTTAAATAATTTGCCAATTCTCTATACATTAGTGTTGTCTCCCTTGAATATCTGTCACATTCTAATAAACAATGCTGTATGGAGTCATTTTGTCCACATATGCATAGCGGGTTATCTGAATACCCGACCCTCGTTTTGTGATCTGCAGTGAGGCAGTGGCCACTTCGCAAACGGCTTATTATTCTGATAAATGATCGTCTAGTTTCGTCTTTAAACCAGCTCTTGGTTCTTAAGTCATTCTGGAATGATTTGTAATGGTTTCCAGAGGGGTAATCGCGAAAATGAACATACCAGTTTCGTTTCAGTTTTTCCTTGCAGAAGTAGTTCATGTCGGACGTAGGAATCTTGAAGTTGCTGACGATATCTTGTCCTTCAGCTGCTTCTTTTGCTAGGCGATCCACTACTTCGTTTGGTTGGATATTTGCGTGCGCCTTTATCCAGACTATGGTAACAGTTTTGTGTTGTTCTAAGATTCTTTGATGCAGTTCAATGATATCGGTGACTAAGTAGTGATTTTGCGATGTTGGTTGGCAGAACTTTATTTTTAAAACTGCACTTTTACTGTCGGATAGAATTACAAACTGTGAATAATCATTACATGTTAGGCAGTATTCTATGGCCTTTCGGATAGCGTAGAGCTCCGCAGTGTAAATTGAGGATCTTGGTGGCAGTTTGAATCTCTCCCAATACTTCTTGTTGTGGTCGTAAAATGCACACCCTACTTGTGAACCTTTCTTTGAGCCGTCTGTAAAGATGAGTTTCTTTCCACTAAAGTTCTCACTCACATATTGTTTGAACTGTAAAGAGGTTGTGTTTTTGTCCTCTACAAACTGAGTGAGTAATACTTGAGGAGGAGAACTATATGAGGAATATGTGGGGATGAATCGATTATCGACTTTATTGCTATACATTTTGTCTCGGTAGGGAAGTAAACTTTGATAGCTTTCTATGATCAGTGGTAGATTCTTGTATTGCCAGTATCTGCTAGTTAGTCCTAAAAGAAAAAGCGAGTGGATTTGATCAGTTCTATCTCGATTTATGAGTCTAATTATCATTCTGTCACTTAACATCTGGCGTCGTAAGGTTAATGGAGGTTCCACACATTCCACTTCCATCACATTTATTGGAGTACTTGGTAAGAACCCTACAGCAAGTCTTAGGCATTTGTTCTTAATTTGCTCTATTTTTTGTAAGTGACACTTGGCAGCATTTCCGTATTGTACACTTCCGTAGTCTAAGATAGATCTTATAAGTGATCTATAGAATAAAATAATAGTATTCGGGTCAGCTCCCCATTTCTGGTGGCTGAATACTTTTATAATATTTAAAGCGTTTTCGCACCTCTTGATTGCATAAGAGATGTGTTCCTTCCAATTCAATTTTCTATCCAGAAACATTCCCAGATATTTCACTGACTGCTTATACGGATAATCGTGTTCTGCTATTCTGATCCTATTGGGAGGTTGGAATCTTGATCTCGTGAAGGTACAAATTGATGACTTTTCGTGTGCTATCGGAGAACCGTTTTCCGCAAACCATTTTTGAGCTGTTGTTAATGCTTTTTCCAAGTCTCTTGTCGATTCAACGATATTCTTGTTCCGAATACTAATAGCGCAGTCATCGGCAAATTGGAATACTCGTGTCGTTGAATCGGCGAACATTTTTTCGAAGTCGTGAGTATATATTATATATAATAAGGGGCTTAATATGCTACCTTGCGGTAGGCCTGTTGATGTTAGTCGTGGCCCAATTAGATGTTCGTCAGTTCTAACATACACTCTTCTATCCGTATAAAGTTGTATTAGGTGGTTGGTTAGACCATCTGGAAGTCCCAACATATTCATTTTGGATGAAAGGATGCTATAATTTACGTTGTCATACGCCCCTGTAACGTCAAGGAATGCGACTGTTGTGTGTTCTTGGAGAGTGAAGCCGATATATATGTTATTTATCAATTGACAGAGCAATTCCTGTGTAGAATGTCCTTTCCGAAAGCCATACTGCGACAGAGGCATTAAGCGGTTTTTCTCCATGTAAAACTCTAAACGGTTTTTTATCATTCTTTCATACGTTTTTAAAGCACATGACGCTAATGCAATTGGCCTGTACGAATTCACTTCATACTCTTTCTTTCCGGGTTTTAGCACTGGTATTATGATGTACTCAGACCAGTCCTCCGGGATAGAGGTGTTGCCAATATATATAGAATTGAATAGGCTCAACAGTGTTTCTTTACTTTTTAACGGTAAGTGGTACAGCATTGAATAATGGACTTGATCTTTGCCGGGAGAGGTGTTATTGTTTTGCTTCAGAGCTATGTGTAATTCTTGTATTGTAAATGGAACAAGTAATTCGTGTGTTCTGACAATATCCAGCGATAGATTTGGCTTAGGGTTTACAAAAGCAGGAGTAAGTTTTTTATGAAAATCCTCAACCCAATCTGCTGAAGCATCTATGATATTAGAGTTTTTTTGTCTTCTGTTTTTGTATCGATTGACTTGCTGCCAAACCTTATTTAGAGGAGAATTACTGTTTAATGACATACAGTACGTACGCCAGCTATCCCTTTTCACTTTTTTTGTCACTCTTTTAGCTATTGCATCTAAACGTTTGTAGTTGAGTAAATTTACTAGATTAGGATTTTCCTGATAACGTAGAAAGGCACTTCTTCGATTTTGAATTGCAATATCACAATCGGGAGTTCACCAAGGTTTTCCCTTTTTTAATCTTTTGTTCTGATTTAGAGTAGGTATAGATGCTTCAGCAGCTTGGTTTACATTAGACATAAATTCGTCGTAACTAACATTATTTTCCCTATACGAATACTTCATATGAAATGTGTAACTAGTCCAATCTGCTTTCTTTATGTTCCATTTCCTATGTTCTTTAAGTACGAATTTATGGGGTGAGATTCCATAGTTTATTAGAATTGGTAAATGATCAGAGCCACATAAGTCTGACATCGTATGCCAACTGAGCAAATGTGAGATCTGGGGAGAAGAAATAGTAAGATCTATAGCGGAACTTGTGTTATTTTTGATGTAGGTTGAAGATCCATCATTAATGAATATTAAGTTACACTGGTGTAATGACTCCAACAGATTTTTGCCGTATATATCTGAATGTCCAGACCCCCAAGCTTCATGATGCGAATTGAAATCACCTCCCACAACAAACGGGAACGGTAATGAACCAAAAAATGATACCCACTCTTCTACTGTTATTCTTGTTTGAGGTTTGATATATACCGATACTAGTGTTAAATAGTTATTTCTCGTTTGTAGTCGAATTGTGGCAGAGACGTACGTAATTTTATCGGAATTTTCTTGACGGAGTTGTGAATACTGTAAGCACGTTTTCAATAATATCGCGACTCCGCCCCTCCCATCTGGACGGTCTTGTCGTAAGGTGTTGTACCCTCGGAAGTTGACATACACATTAGGTTTAAACCAGGTCTCTGACAACAAAGCGACATCTATGTTTTGTTGCTCTAAGAGGTGTTCTAAATTTGTTTTATTTGCTATTGCCGATCGGCAGTTCCACTGCATTATATTTAATCTTGAATTCGAACTTGGCATAATTTGTATGGTGAGAGGCTGATTCGTTTTTATTTTATAGTGCGAACACCTCCTATAATGTTTACCTACATTAAAAAAAAACTTCATCCTGTTCTATTCGCTCTTTTATTAATTTTAAAATTTCCGTTGTTTCTAATCTTTCTGAGGATATTTCTTTGGTGTTTGTTAGAACAAACATAACCAATTCTATAATAGTATTTAAAAACGATTCATCGACTGGATTTTCTAGATGCTGCAAATACGATGGCTTATTAGTAATCCCTCCGGGACCACCAGGCAGAGTTGGATTTGAAATTATATTTTTTCTGATCTGATCTGTAGGATTTAAGATCCTGGGGCTATTACTTCTAAGGCGTTTCCGTACTGGCTGAGTGGAATGTGGATTTTGTCTATCAGAATAATTTTGTAGTTGACTGTTTGAAGGGGACTGTTGATTGTAGGAAATGGGTGCACTATTTATCCGATCGTTAGTTTCTGATGGGGAATTATTTGTGTTTTTTTGTACTATCGTAGAGTAGCTTACCTTTGGAATAGACTTTTCAGCATCTGTATAAGATAAGTTGCAGTTTGCCATACGGGTTTTTATTTCCTTCTGTCTATTGAATTCTTTACATTTTTTCATTTCGTAAGAGAAATGCTCTTCTCCACAGTTTAGGCATTTAGGTAAGTCAAAGCTGCTTTGGCAGTTACTGGTGACATGTTCTTCGTGACATTTTGCACATCTAGGTTTACTTTTACAATGTTTACCTAAATGCCCATACCTATTACAGTTGTGACACATTATAACCTTTTGAACATAATTCGTGACATCAAATATTACGTGATTTATTGCTACTTGCTTTGGTAACTCTTGTGTTTGAAAACTGACTATTACTTTATTTATCGGAACGTAAGCAACCTCACCGTTTTCAACAGTCTTTCTGGTCATTCGTTTAACAGAATCTATAGTAAAGTTATTGTGAAGATCAAAAGGCTTTATTCTTTCGAGTATGTATTGTTCTGAAAATTGTTTGTCTATTGAGATTATGCCCTGCCTGAAAAGAATAAATTTCGGAATATAAAAGTCAATATTATACATTTTTAAGAATGAGTTTGAATTGACCAAAGTGTTAGCTGCAATGTGAGTTCTGAAGGTTATTCTCACTCTGTTGTTTCCGACTGAGTCAATCTTCTTTATTTGGTTGTCGATTTCGGGAAGAGATCTTAAAATTACGTCACCTACCTTTATCGGGTTTAATTTGCCAGTAAAATTGGGTGAGTTGTTTTCTGCGTATACCTGATACGGTCCGACATCTGTTTGTTTATATAGCAAAAACTGGCGTTCGGGACGATTTTGTGCGGCTGCCTCTGGATGTGGAGTGGAATTACCAACGTTACTCACATTTGGAATATTTTGTGATTCTAATTGGATAGCATCTGATGAAATAATTTGATTTACAACCCCTGTTGAGTCTTGTTCCATGGAGACTTGACTAAACTCCCCAGTGGGGGACTCGCCCCCACTTTCTACACTCATACCCTACCCTTGCTTCCTCTCCTAAGAGTGCGTTTGTCACTTTATCTATCTAAAATTTTTAATTCACGAAATCACGTAACAGTTCACTGAGATCACTCCGAAACGCTCTGTACACCTCGGTTGTCTAAGAACGACTGAAAGCTGAATCTTGTACTGCTGATTATTACCAATATGTTTTATACGTTTCTGTAAGTCTCTGTGTTGTTTCGTATTTTTTTTTTTTTTTTTTTTGTAAAGCGGCATCAACTACATGGTTATTAGCCGCATACCTGGTTTCGAATTGACACATTATTGTAGTGACTGCTTAATTTTAGTTTTAATCACATTAGATTTTGCTGAACATGTTAGTCGGTTGCGTGAATTTCAAAACATTTTTAATGGATTCCACAGAATTGAGGCAACAACGGAGATTATTTGGCAAATTAAGCGGCATGCGGTAATGTCCATATTGAGGACAGTCTAACAGAATATGCTTAGTTGTAATGGTTTCTTGGCATAACGCATGACGGACACAGGGGTGGTGACTTGCCTCTTAGAAGGTGCATTGAGGTGATGTTGGTATGACCCATTCTAAGTCGAGTTATTACTACTTGCTCACGTCTTTTCATGTTGAGGTGAAAAGGCCACGGGTAGACGTTGTCCTTCACTTCAAGTAGCTTTACTTGGGACCTACTATAGCGGTATTGCCATTTAGCCAATATTTTTTCCTTAAACCATTTCTTACCGTCTTCTGTGCGTACCGGGATATTATCTACATGTAGTTGTTGTGCAGTATTCCTAGCAGCTAGGTCTGCTGCTTCATTACCTATAATTCCGTTACGTATTGTTTATTATTTTTGAGATATCTTTGATTTATATAAAAATAATTTTATGTATATAGCATCAGTAATTTAATATTACTACTACTACTACTACTGTGGCTATGTTTTTTTTTATTTTCAGACAATTTGAGTAAGTTTTCTGGACGATTTATGACGCATACATCTAGAAAGGTATGCCACTCACTGGCGTAGTGAATCTGTTCGTCGCTAGTTTGCAATATGTTGAAGAATCATAGAAAGCAAAGCTATTTTTAAATTCTCTCGACGGAATGACCAATAAACACCTCCACCTCATTTTTAAACATTTTAGGGATTCAGTACTCGTTAGTTTCTTTAGGAGGTGTGAAAATATGGTGGAAGAATGGGTAATACCTATTTTTTGCATTCATAAAATATTCTACATTGAGATGTACAAGAGTGAACCCGGCGAGATAATAATAATAATTATAGTAGTCTTTATTTTGCTCCAATTACGTGCTAACAAAAACTATAGAAAACCTCGTTGGCGAGGTTTCGCTAGCGTTACTCCTGCACTAAACTAAATATTGATATTTTGATGTAAAATATGAGGTTACAATTTTGGTACGATTCATCATATAATTTGTATAATACATAAATTGTTTATCCCCAGGATAGTACTAAAAGACACAACTTTTAGTGCTATATCAGAATTTTAAGTTTATTAGTGCGAACGTTATTGTTAAATTAGGTTTTATTAATTTTTGTTGGTTTTTTGCAATTCTCTTAGCAAAAAATTAGTTTGTCAAAATCTAAAAACCTCTAGTTTATATAGCGGAAGGCATTTTCTTAGAGACAGTTTGTCTTAAATAATATACTCACAATTCAATTTTTGTTTCTGGTAATCACTTCAAGACAAAGTTTGTAATTTTTGGCTTTTGTTTGTTAATATCTAATATTTGCCCAAAAATCTCACGCAACAAACAGTTAGGTTCTGTTCCAGTTGGTAAATACGACTCAAAAAACTTGTCAGACTGCTGGATAAATGAGTGTCACGAAAGAACCTCGTTCCGTTGGAGTAGCCGTAAAGCTTGCGGTATTCTTATTTGCCGTCGGAGAGGATTTTGGTTTTGGATATTTACAGTTTACAAAATTCTTTGAAATGTTTAGCTGGCTTTTGCCATATGCGCGTTTATCTTATTCATTTAAAACTCTCTTTCTTTTTCTCTCTTCTTTTTCTGTCTTTTCAAATTTTTTCATGCGTGCTACAACGCAACAACGTTAAAAAAGAAAATTTGCGGAGGAAGCATTTAAAAAAAAAGAATTAAAACTTGATATCTTCATACTTTCCTGCTATACTATGTCAAAATTTAAAGATAATTGTGTAGAAAGCAATTCAATTATGTGCTAATGAAATGTCGTTCTTGGAGCTCTAAAATGCTGCTAAAAACTCCATCCAGTTGATATATTGAAGATAGAAAAAGTAACAAAAATACAGTGCAGAAGGGAATGATCGAGCCTCGGGGCTAAGGAAAGGTTATGGAATATTTTGGTCTGTATTGTACTAGTCAATGTTCGCGCACAAAGTTTAGCTTTTCGCAAATTAGTACTTATATTTATTTGTATACATATCAAATAAATATATATTGATATTGATATACCGCACAGAACAAGACAACTTTAGAATCGAGAACCCGCTTGACAGACTCTAACAGTGTCTCGAAGATGCGAAGTTGCTAGTGATAAGCAGTTAATGTACTTCACGAAATGTGCAATTGCAATTTTTTAGGGTAGTGGTAGTTTATAAAACATAAAAAATCAAGCAGTATCTTGGAAAAGATGAAAAACAAAAAATAATTTTGGGAATTTCATACACTGATGTTCAAAAGGGATAAAGTTTGACTTGATTTCGTTTCAGCACAAACTGAAATGGAGGTTGGAGAGATTAAAGTTAGGTTATTTTAGGTTAAATTAGGTTTTTGCCAAGTGGTTATAGGGGGGGCCTGGGGAACTCAGCCTCCCAGACGTTACTGATTTCAAATATTTCGAAAACTCTAACCAACAGACAACAGATCTCCTCAGGTAAGGTAGATAATAAAACAATAATACTTGATGACAAACAACAGCCAGAAACAAAGAAACATTTAAAATAAGATATTTTCGAATTTAGATAGTTAAAAATCGCTTCACGATTTTGCGTGTCATCCTTACGCAGGGGCCATGCTAATCTCTCTTATCGTTCCAATTTTAGTACATGTACCGTCGAAGTGATTTTAAATGTTGAGCAAATGTTGGCAGCATCGCATCTATTATCATCATTTGGCAAGTAGTATCTCGATTCTAAAATTCTCTTGTTCTGTGAGCGTTCATTACCAAAGTATAGTGAATAACAGAGTTTTAACAATTCTTTTCTCCAAAAAAAAAACTTGGTGCGTCATTCGGAAATTTTATTTTTCAAAATCACATAACAGACCGTCCCGTTTACGTTAATAAAAAAATTCTCAAATTACGTGGAGTGTCGTTGGGTCGTAGACCCCATTGAAGTAGTTTATCAAATGATGACTCCTAGTATGACTTACCATACAGAGTGTCCAGTTAGTGTGTAATTCTTCGGTATCTCGCAAGGTATATCTGACAGAAGAAAATGTCAAATATAAAAGTTGTTTGGTTACTTAAGACACATATTCTAGAAACATCTTGAAATATACAGGGTGTTGTGGGAAAGTAGGATAGTGATCAACTTGATTTTTTTATATAGAACTATAACTTTTTCTTAAATTCTTCTAGTTTTTATCACTGATCTCTATTCAACCCTGAAATATTTTTGGGATCGGTTGCGACGTTGCCAAGTTATAATTGATTCTCTATTCATTTCCGGATTTGCAAGGTCGCAAGTAATACGTCCAAATTGATATATTCCTTTAACTCTTCTCAATAATATTATACAGCGAGTTACGTAAATATTGGGTGCATATTATTTCGGATGTTACCAGCAATTTGTAACTACAGGGTGTTTTTGGCAACTTGAAGGTCATTTTACTTTTTTTTTAAATGTAACACTCTGTATGTTTTATTTTAAATCGAAATATCTACTAATACCCTATCTCGTCTTGTAATATTTTTTCGCCTTTGCGGCGTTGCCAAGTTATAAATTATTTTTACGTTAGACTTCATACATAGGGCATTCCATTCAAAATTATGACGTAAAATTGGTAAATCTGACAACACTAATGTTAGCGATTTTAAATGCTGTATGTTCAAAAACCCAAAGTATTGAATTTCACCTCTCCAGTTGTGGCAGTTTTGGAAATATTTAAGCGTCCCGGTACCGTTTACTGAAAAAGCAGTGTTGCCGTATCTCAGTAATTAATAGAAACAAAATTTTGAAATTGTGAGATCTTACGAAATTCGATATGGGCAATTGATTGCAGTCAAAATAAGTAGAGGATTTCATTTAAAATAAATTAAAATCGGGGATACTTGTTTAAAAATTTGGAAAAATAATTCATAACTTGGCAACGTCGCAAACGCGAAAAAAAATATTACAAGGCGAGATAGGCTATTAGTAGATATTTCGATTTAAAATAAAAAATACAGGGTGCTATATTTAAAAAACGAAGTAAAATGACCTTCAAGTTGTCGTAATTTAAAATTCTGCCAAAAACACCATGTAAATACAAATTGCTGTTAATGTCCAAAATAATATCCACCTAATATTCAAGTAACCCGCTGTACAATATTATTGAGAAAAGTTAAAGGAATATGTCAATTTGGACGTGTTATTTGCGACCTTGCAAATCCGGAAATTAATAGAAAATAAATTATAACTTGGCAACGTCGCAATCGATCCCAAAAATATTTTATGGTTAAATAGAGATCAATAGTGGAAACTAGAAGAATTTAAAAAAAAAGTATAGTTCCGTATAAAAAAATTAAGTTGGTCACTATCCTACTTTCCCGCAATACCCTGTATATTTCCAATAATTTGTAGAATATGCGTCTTAAGTAACCAAATAAGTTTTGTATTTGACATTTTCTTCTACCTTGCGAGACATCGAAGAAATACATACTAAATAGACATATATGTACGTATATTTTCCAAGTCAAATAGGCACAACTAAAATATTTCTTCAGATTTGTTGGCTTTAAGGATGCTTATGATGAGATACAAAGGTAGATAGAAAGTAAGTAAGTAAACATTAGGAACAAGCCATCTTAAAGTATGCCTTTTTTAAATAGGCTTCGATAAAATTAAAACATAACTATGGATCCTAACTGGACACCCTGTATAGTTTATTTTTATTAAAAAGGGGGATATATCCTCCTTTTTCCCCCGTACCTGCTTCGCTTTCGAGCCTGTCAAACGTACGAAGTACCATCAAAGTCTAATGAAACCCTTGACGGGGTCACCCTATACGCAGTTAATAGGATCTCGAGTTGAGTGGTCGGGTGCTCGCCTAAAGTTCATAGGTCAGACTCCGGCGGCGTTCGGTATTTATTCCCGTGCTTACGTAGGGGGTGGGAAGGGATGGGGTTAGGACAGGTGGCGTCGCAGACACTCCAGCTAATCTGAACGTCTACCACCTGCTTGGCGATACCTATATCGTTAGCTTAACGTACCTTTCGAAACCTATCTTTTAGTTGTTTCCATAATCCGTGGCGCTTAGCAATGAACAGGGTGTCCTAAAAGATAGTGCCCAGCGGAAGTCTAGAGACAGTGCACACCTAGAGAAATCCGAATCACCACCATATGCAGGGTGTCACAAAAAATAGTGTCCAGTGCAAGTCCAGAGACAGAGCACTTCTAGAGATATCTGAATCACCCCCATTTGCAGGATGTTTAAAAAAAGCTGCCCTCGTATCTAGGATAGGTAGAAAACTGAAAAATAATTGGGGCTTGCTGAGTAAAAATTTTTCGTAATATCATCCGTATTCAAAATACAGAGCATTGAAGGAAAACACATTATACAGGGTGTCCCACGACGATTAAGACAAGTAATATATCGGAACTGGGCAGTAGTACCTAATTATAATTTTGGGGGTGTAAATTAGAGCAGATGTACTATCTGCTCCTATTATTGTGTCACCCAATGAGGTATTTGTTTTTGGTCACGTGACGTCCGATTCAAAAATTTTAATGGGATACCCTGTATATTTGTGACTTTTTGTGTTCCTCCCGATAAAGCAATTCCAACAAACTACACACTTGGGGTCTAAAGTGATTAATTCAAGAGGTACAGGTATTTAAAGGACTGTACCACTACCATTATGAAACACTACCAAAATGATTTAACTGTAGAGGTACATGTTATAATCAATGGTAGTGGTACCATCTTTTAAGTACCCGTAGCTCTTGAATTAATCTCTTTAGATCCCAAGTATGCTAGTTTGTTGGAATTGTTTTATCGGGAGGAACATACACAACACTAAAAAAACACTAAAAATTTTGAATCGGACGTCATGTGATCAAAAACAAATACCTCATTGGGTGACACAATAATAAGAAAAGAAATCGTATTTGCTCTAATTTACACCCCCAAAATTATAAGTCGCTACTACTGCCCGGTTCCGATATATTGCTCGTCTTAGTCGCTATGGTACACCCTGTATATGAACTAACGTTAAAACTTGTTTTAAATAAAAGTGGTGATTATTCATAGGAAATACTTTGTGTATTAGTATGGATCTCCATTAAGTAACGGCCAACTCCATCGACTACTAATGTTAAAGTTATTAGTTATTATTAATCATTAATAAGTGTGCAATATGTGAATTATTTTTTTTCTTAAACGAGACTGGATTTGATAAAAGGGATACATGTTAAACGTGCTTCACAAAAATCCATACTCATCAGTATATTGTCTTGAGTTTATCGAATTTTGGCCTGAAAAAATGACATTGATAGTTCATAGTTATGAGTTATGGGATAAGTCAACAATAATAAGATTTTAGAAATCTTGATATTTGTAAAATTAGATATTGTAAATCAAAATGTATTCAAATGTTGAATACACAGACATGTTATTTACCTTAGGCCAGTGCTTAGGAAACTCTAGTGCAGCAGTTATGCGTTATGCAGAAAATTTTGCTAAAAGAAACAAAAGAAAATAAAAATAGTTTATTTGAATATTCTTCTTGTGATTTTTTGTTCAATTAATAACTTCATCGTTACTTAATACCAGCATCGGTCCATAATTTGAAAATCTAATATTCCGAAAACACTAAACAATATCGAGTTTTACCAAGAGTACCTTTTTGTTTTTTTTTTATTCAAATAAACCGCATCAGCCAATGGGCTATATTAGCGGCGGATTTTGTGAAATTTACATTTTATACAGTAATGGGCATGCTTTAAGGAACTGTAGGAGACAATTAATTTTACATGATGGTCCAAGAATGTCGGGTAGTGTTGTAGCATTTAGACCGGTTGACAATAGGTAATGTTCCAATAACGGGCACTGAACCAACACATGTTTCACTGTATCACTCCACATATGTATATCACACAAGGGTTCTGGGTCTCCTGTGGTAGGTAGGTAGGTGTGGGTAAGTCTGGTGTGTCCCAATCGCAGGCGTGTAACCAGAGACTGCATTCCCCTGTTAGCGGTGATAGGCGTCCAGGGTCCTAATTTTGTTTTCAGCTCCAGTAGCTTCGAAGGTTGACTCTGCCATGTATTGCTCCATACATCAACTGCCAGTTTTTTCAGGTAGGTGGTTATATCGGTGGTTAAGGGCTGGATGGAGGATGTGATGCCATTTTCCGCCGCAGCTTTAGCACTTTTAGAACTTCTGTCCGCAGTCTCGTTTCCTGGTACTCCTACATGGGATGGTACCCACATAAATGTTACTTGTTGGTGTTGATCCGACAGCGAATGAAGGGATTCTCTGATGCTTGTGGCTATCGGATGTTTAGTGTAAGTCTGTCGTATAAGCGAAAGCGAACTAAGGGAGTCTGTCACTATCACCCGAATCTTACTCCTGCTGTGTTTGATGTGCTCAATGGCACCAGGGCTCCAGATTGCATAAAGCTCTGCTGTCAGGATTGTGCTTATACCTGGTAGTTTCATTACTATTGTGCTGGTTGGTGTGACGTTGGCTGCTCCTGTGTTTGTGCCTATCTTCGATGCATCTGTGTAGGGAGAGTACCCTTTCGGTGTAACATTGAATGATGTTTAAGTTCATGTAAAATCTTAATTAATGAATCTAACCTCAAAAAAGTTCAATTCTGCTTGATACGAACCGTTATACACCCTCAGTGGGAGTCGGATATAAGAACAAACGCATAGTATGTATTGGCTTTCAAAACATACCTATGAAATTTCATTACAATTTTGCCAGTAGTTTCGACAAAATCCTGAAAAATATGTATAGTTTTTTTTTGTCGCCCCGCATCTTGAATGCCGATGGCGTTACGATTTTTTTACTTCCCACCCCGATAGGTGAGGGGAGTATTGTAATCGCGAAAATTTTCGATTTTGAGATAATACACTTTTTGGGCGTTTCATGATGTCTACATAACGAAAATCCACGTCACTCATTTTCGTCGGTCTGTCTGTCTGTCTGTCGGTCTGTCTGTCGGTCTGTCTGTCGGTCTGTCTGTCGGTCTGTCTGTCGGTCTGTCTGTCGGTCTGTCTGTCGGTCTGTCTGTCGGTCTGTCTGTCGGTCTGTCTGTCGGTCTGTCTGTCGGTCTGTCTGTCGGTCTGTCGGTCTGCCTGTACGCGTTTTTCTGTCCTCGTGATCTCAGTGACCGCTGCATGGATTGTGATGAAATTTGGGCAGCGATATGCTGTGGGGTCGTAGTAGGTAATGCTGCTATAATTTTGAAAATCGGTGCATTGGCGGCGGAGTAATTAGCAAAAAACGAAAAATTTCAAATATTCCCCAAACTTCGTTTTTAGGCGTTTTAGGTGTTCCTGATCATTTTCTACTTTTTTTGGGTGGGGGTGGAAATTGGGGTGGTTGGGGGTTGGGGGGTTGTAAAATTGAAAAATTTGTTGTATTCATAATAGACTACCCACTGACCTGTGAAGGAAGACCTAGCGACATGAATAACTTTTTTAGGTCTATCCGAATATTGCCTTATGCCTATTACAGAAACTAAAGGACTTAGAATTTTTTCCGATGTATACATAATGATTATTGCTTTATTAGATCGTTCTACAGTATGTAACGAAGAAACTGTTCAATTGATTTTTATGAAATTTTGACACAGTATTACTGCCGTGTCGAGGATGGAAAATGCGTATGATTTTTATAAATCGTGCCAGTAGCGGCGCAGAAATAATAAAAAAACTAAAAATATGAAAATAGCTCAAACTTCGTTTTTAAGTGTTTTAGAAGTTCCTGATCATTTTCTGAGTTTTTTTGGTTGGGGGTGAAATTGGGGTGGTTGTGGGGTGGGGGGTTGGAAAACTGAAAAATTTGCCGTATTCATAATAGGCTGTCCACTGACCTTTGAAGGAAGATCTAGCGACATAAATCACCTTTTTAGATCCATCTGAACATTGCCTTGGCTATTACAGAAACCAAAGGACTTTGAATTTATTCTGGTGTAAACATACGAGTATTGCTTTAGATTGTTCTATATTATGTAACGAAGAAACTGTTGAATTGATTTTAATGAAATTTTGACACAGTATTACCACCGTGGCGAGGATGGAAAATGCTTATGGATTTTATAAATCGTGGCAGTGGCGGCGCAGAAATAATAAAAAAACTAAAAATATAAAAACAGCTCAAACTTCGTTTTTAAGTGTTTTAGAAGTTCCTGATCATTTTCTGAGTTTTTTTGGGTGGGGGTGAAATTGGGGTGGTGGGGGGGTGGGGGGTTGGAAAACTGAAAAATTTGCTGTATTCATAATAGGCTGTCCACTGACCTGTGAAGGAAGATCTAGCGACATAAATCACCTTTTTAGATCCATCTGAACATTGCCTTGCCTATTACCGAAATTAAGGGACTTAGAATTTTCTGTATACATACAAGTATTTATTGCTTTAGATCGTTTTGTATTTTGTAACGTAGAAACTATTAAATTGATTCTAATGAAATTTTGACACATTATTATTACTGTGGTGAGGATGGAAAACGCGTATGCTTGTTAGAAATCGTGTTAGTGGCAGCGTAGCAATAATCAAAAAACTAAAAATATGAAAACAGCTCAAACTTCGTTTTTAGATGTTTTAGGGGTTCCTGACCGTTTTGTACCTTTTTTGGGTGGGGGTGAAATTGGGGTGGTTAGGGGGGGCGGGGGGTTGTAAAAGTGAAAACTTTGTTTTATTGATAATAGGCTGTTCATTGACCTGTGCAGGAAAGACCTAGCGGCGGCATACGACAATTTGGGGGGGGGGGGGGTACTGGCGATGATTTTGTTGCAAGGGGATCTCAGACTAAATCTTTATGCTATGGGAAAATAATAAAGTGGTATCACCGTAATGTGTGGGAAGTACTGAGTCAATCAACTTGACTCCATTTTTTTACTAAACAGTTACTTGATTTGGCTAAAAAATTATAGGTAGATAGAGGTAGACATGATCAAGATATCGTCTGGATTTGATTTTGTTGCACAATCAGGTGCAAACGTACAAACATTTGACGTCAGCTTTGATACCATTGCATTATAAAAATTCGAGGACCCCGAAATTGGTGAAAATGCAGAATAATTTAAATTGTTCGAGCCTGATTTAAAAAGACGCCTCGAAGCAAATCAATCATAAAAACCCCTAGAGACTTTTCAATATCATTGTCAGTGTGAATGGTGAACTTAGCAAAGCTATTTCTATGGCATCATACTTAAGAAAATATCCAAATCATAATGGGTCTAGAATGTCGCTTTTAGGATGCATCAAAGAAAGAAGAAACGAGGGTCAAAGAAGTTCCTTTGGTTTATGCTAGCTTTGAACTGATTGATTAAAAATTGAAAGAAAGAACTTTTTTAAAAAAGTTTCTATTTAAATGCTCTAAAAAGAAGAAAGTAAAATTTTTTTTTCAAATTTTAACAATGAACTAGCCACATTGTGCACAATTTATATGACCATAGAAGCTTGTCGCGAGGTTTACGCAAGTATTGAGATGAACTGAAATTTTAAAACAATTAAACCTAGCAGACTAAGTTGGTCAATTAAGTAGGTACTAATTCATTTACACAAGTAAATCGCACGCCAAACTTTTATGATCATATAAATTGTGTAAAATGAGGCTAAAATTTGATACTTAAAATGTTAAAGGAAAATTTCATTTTCTTCTTTTTAGAGCATTTAAATAGATTAGTGTGATAAAATTCACTGTGGGCAGTGTCTTTAGCTATATCTAGCGACACTCTTGCCATGTTACTTCAAACGATGAAAACTTCGACATTCTGGTAAGTGTAGACTAAATAATAATTTTTGATTGTTCTTGTTTTCCATGTATATGTATTTTTCAACAATTTACTTACCCAATAAAAGTAAATATATTGGTTTTGCGTTTTGGCAAGTGGTACCAAACGTTATTTATCAAATAATCATTGCTAACTTAAACACTTTTTTCCTTTTTTTTTAATTTGAATGCGAATTGTTAGAAACCTATACCATCGATTATTTCTAGATGCCTAATGATGACTATGATTAGTCGATACGTCGCATGGATAAAGAATACTAAGAAGTTTTTGTTTTATTGCTGGCCCAACCCTAAAAAATAACAACAAAGTTTGTTATAGCAGGTCAAAATCGTTACACAAATTTGGGAATGTTTTTTTCTATTATTAGAAGGGTATTTCCAGTTTAAAAATAAGGGCCTGCTTTGTGTTACGAAACTCTTGTCGACCAGTTATTAGAGATCGAAAACATTTTCAAGTGCATAACTTGCAACCTCAAGTAACTGACTGACTGTCCCTTTGAATATGCTGTGGCCCGCGTTACTAAGAAATGGTATCAGTCCACTGTACATAAGGGCTGTAAAGGCATTGTATTCATATATCACCAGTCGTTTAAAAATAAGTTCTAAGGTATCCGATTCAATTCCGGTCACTAAGGGACTTCGTCAAGGGTGTCCTATTGCGCCCACCTTGTTCAAGATATATTTGAATACCGCACTTGAGTAATGTCGACGTACTTGTCGGGGCATGGGAATTGATATCGGAGATGAGAAACTATACACGTTGGTCTTCGCAGACGATCAAGTTGTCATAGCAGAGAATCAGGATGATGATGGTGAGAAAACTGGATGAAAATTACAAGAAATGGGGCCTCACAATTAATACCAATAAAACAGAATCTGTCGTTGTTGATGATTCTGGAGAAGATTTGCGTATAGCACAAGGGGTGATTAGAGATGTAAGCTCGTATAAGTACCTGGGTGTGACAACTACGAGGCAAGGCACAAGTGCAGCTCAAATAAGAAATCGCATCGGACAGGGAAAGTGCATGACTAAATAGCTAAAATAGCTAAATATCTAAATAGTCTATTGTGTACAAGACAATAGTGGAGAGTATCGCCACCTACGGAGTTGAAGTTTGGTAAACCAGAGAGGCTATGAGGAGAAAACTTCTAGCGATGGAAATGGGATTCTGCAGGAGTTGCTGTGGACTGAATATCCAGGACTCAATAAGGAATACAGAAATAAGCGACAGGCCACCAGCAGCATTGATATGGTAGATGCGAAAAGATTGAGGTGGTGAGGACATGGTATGTCGAATGGCCGTCAACAGATGACCCAAAAGAGTTCTCCAATGGACAGCCAGTTAAAGGAAAAGGAGAGGAAGGCCAAAGAAAAATTGGAGACAAGATGTTGAGGAAGTCATGAGGCAGAGGAACCTGTCTGGTGGCGACTGGAGAGACCACAGGCTGTGGAAGACAAGATGCCATAAACGACCCTAGTGTTGTATCCAAAGATGATGATGATGATGATAACTTGCAACAGAAAATCAATTGCTACATCAAAATCTAGCATGGGCCAGGAGCGGGAATATACGCCTCTGTATTTCAGTCAGAATATATAGAAATCCTGCAACTAAAAGCCTGATCACGCTGCCTGTAATATTATAAGCTCGATTTATATTTCATATACATTTTGCAATCAGAAATTCCTGCGAATATTTCAATCAGATTCAATAAGCATACAAATCCGCTATTATTGCACCAGATTGATTTTATAATTAGTTCAAATATTTTGGTATCGTAGTAACTGTTTCCTACCACCAAGCTAGATTGAAAGTAAATATATGCAGTTATGAGATAACTGTCGATTATCTGGTTTTCTATTTAGATTGTACAATATCTCTCTCAACACATGAATAATTGAAAAATCGCATCAAGTGGCCCGACTCAGAACTTCTCACAAATCCAAGACATGTTGAGTTCAAGAAACAACAATCAAAACAGTAAACCCTTACATGACTATAACGTTATTTGTTTGCAGTCTACTTGATATTCTAGTAAACAATACTATAAGTTTATACGAAAATGGTCTTTACAATTTGTTTTATTATGTTATTGGCTCTAATCTGAGATCAACTGGGCAGTTGTATGGTGGATGAGATATCTACTTTTTCTTAATAACTATTAAAAAGATCATGATATTCTACATTCATCATCGTCATAGTCACAATGTCTTAACAGACATGTTGTGAACTCGTAAAATGCATTAAGTCGAAGCTAGAGTATTGCCGACACGAATATTATCAATAGTTTTGAGAACTGTAGCTCGCCATCGTTCGCGATTTACTGTCAGTTCAGTGGCGCTCTTGATACTCATATATAGCAACTGTTTCGTCGTATCCACCCAGCGTGTAGGGGGAACGGCCACGGCGCCGCCCACTCGGGGCGTGACCCTGAACTACAAGTTTCTCCATATTATCGCTTCTGTGAATATGTCCGAAGGTTGTAAGCATTCTCATCGACACAATGGAGGATAGTCTCTTTAGATTACCGAGCTCGTCCAATATTGAAACATTAGTTCGATGGGCGGTATAAGGAATTCTCAGCATTCTCCCCCACGTCCACATTTCAAAAGCATCTATGCGAGCTCGATCTGCCCTCTTAACAGTCCAAGTTTCCGAGGTATACAAAAATATGGAGAACACAAGAGACTGAACCAGTGACATTTTGGTAGCTTTAGTGATGTTACGGTCACCCTATATTTTTAGTAAGCTTTGTCATGGCCAACAGTGCCTGTTGAATGTGCCGTCTAATCTCATTCTCACAGCTACTTGAATTGTCGATCAAAGAACCGAGGTACACAAAACTTTGAACTACCTCACAACGGCCCATTGACTTTATTTCTCGATGATTGTCATGCTCTCTATCTACGATAATAACCTTGGTATAGAGGTACTAGTTCTTCCTGAAAAGCAGCAATAAGGGTTGTATCGTCAGCAAATCTTAAGTTAGATATTTTGCTTCCGCCAATAGTTACACTGCCATTCCAGTTGTCCAATGCCTGTCTCATCACAAATTCAGAGTAAATGTTATTTTACATTAGTTGTATTTAAAAATCGCAGTGTTATTTTCAGTTATTATTTACTATTACATACTAGTTTTTATGCACATTTGTTTTCACAGCTGGTATACCTAGTAATCATATGATCAGGCAACGGACCATAGATTGACAATCTTTGGTACAGGTCTGCTGCCTCATTACTGATCAATTGGCATTCTAATATACAATGTTCACTGTTCAGCGGTACCAACCTCTCCACATCTGCAGTGAGGGTCGTCGTCTTAACCTGTTCTAGTTTTTCGTTGAAGACTTCAGCAGTGCCCACACCTTAATCTTCAAAAGGTTCTTATAAGTGGTCTACTCGTTTCTTTCTTAAACCGGAGCTGATCCAAAGATAAATAATTTTCCTAATTATCGTCAGTCAGTCTAGTACGATGTTTTGATTTATTTATTTGCATCATTGAAAAGAACTGTTCGCATTTATAAGTACTGCCAAACGCACAAATGAATCTTCTTGCGAATTTTGTAAGCTGAATGATCTTCTTCAAGATATTTTTTATAGAAATAGCACAACTCCACGTTGCAAATTTAGGTTGAGGTTTCATCAGCTCCGTTTGCAGGTGTCTTGGAGCATTTTGTATATTACTTTTTGTTGGAGCAGCAAATAAATTAAAAACAGTCTTCAATGTTTTTGAAAAAGCTGATTCTGTTCGAATATTGATCAGACAGTAACTTCAGTTCACAAAATGTTATCGACATTTATTTAATGAGGGAGTGCGGTATACAACAACCATTCTAATACTTTGATATCGGCCTTTAAATTTAAAGCTAATCGGCTGAAGGCTTAACAATGCAAATGTTTCAGTCAGTAGCAGCCATTTCTTCTCTAAGGAGGTGACGTCACGCGCTTAGAGCGGTATTAACTTTAAAACTGATTTTTGAGTTTATCCTGCACAAAAAAAAATGGGAAAAATACTTTCATACTAAAATGTCTCGCGGGTCGGAACTAATTCTTCTGTGGGTTGAATTCGGCTTTGCAAAGAGAGTAGTAGCTAGTGGCGGCTCACCTTAAGGAACCAAGGAGACATGGCATCACCACAAGAAATCGAGTAGGTACCTAACTTTTTTGTGTTACTTTTAAGTATTATATTACATCCTATTTCTGTAAAAATTATTTAGCAAAATTTAAACATTCACAAAAATCCTATATTATTATCCTAGTTTGTCGCCAAACACGCCCAGGCTATTGGTGTGAAAGCTTGGCGTGCGGTTTCGGAGCCAAACAGGCAGCGGCACCAATGCAATGCTGCTATATACATCGAGGCGGAAAAATTAAATGAGGTCATATTCACGTTATGCGCAGAGCGCGATCTTAATAGGAAAACCAGTCAGGTAACCGCTGGCTCACCAAGACTAGACCTTGTCGTTGACGATTGGGGATAAACTGATCGCACAAAGTTATGACGGAGCATCAGTCATGAGCGGAGGTTTAGGTGGGGTGCAGGAAATAATAAAAGACAAATATCCATTGGCAAACTATGTGCATTGTTATGCTCATCAAGTTAATCTTACGATGAGCAGTGCAGCTACAATCAATCTATCTGTTCGGATTTTTTTTGCCTAGTTATCATGACTTCCATTTCATTTTTTTCTCTCCAAATGATGGAAGTATTAGGTAATATAGTCCATAGGCGTTTACCACAATCATCACAAATTAGATGGAATTTTCATTTACGGGGTGTAAACACAGTTTATGCATATAGAAATAAGTCATGGAAGAATTAGAGAACGACGAAACTATTGAACTAAATTCTACGATTGACCAGCAGATGCTTATAAACTTAGATTGCAAAATAAATATTTTATATTTTAGCTCACAATTTTCACAAAATTATGCCACATGTTGAAATAATATTTATTCAATTGCAAAAGGTTAATACGGATGTGTTTCTGAAGAAACGCTTGAACTATTGGAAGTTTTAGTTACAACACCAATGTCCACATCGGAAGCAGAACGATCGTTTTTCATGCTAAAACGGATTAAAACGTTTCTAAGTAACTCTATGAAAGAAGATAGACTTAGTGCTCTTGGAATGTTATCGGCCGAAAAAAAGGTTTAAAATAACATTGACAATTTTAGGAAACAGGTTATTGACACTTTTCCAAAGAATAAGGAAAGACGATTAGATTTTACATAACAGGCCATTTAAAAGTGTATTTTTTGGTTTTTGTACACAGGTTATATTCAGATAAAATTTTGGGTAAGTGTGTTTGTTACTGTTGTTTTATTATATTTTTAGAATGTCGATAAATTTAGGTTATTTTTTATATTTTGGCTCCACCGGTCTCTTAAGTCACTGGTAGGCCTTTGTGAAACGTCGTAAATCACTGAAATATGCTCTATCATTTCGCATCTATAAGTGCTGAATCCACAAAGACTTTTATGGAAAATTCTATATAGAAGTTTTTCATTCTCTCGGAAGCGAAAGTAGCTGATTGATCTCACTTTATTGTGTCTATAAACAAAGAGTCATAGCCAATCTGGTAAACTCATTTTTCCTTGGCTAAAAGCAGTTTGATGTATATTTTATACAGCCACCATTTAGGAAATTAAAGCAGATTAGAAAAGGTGTTGCTTATTAATAGGCCTGCTTTAATTTTGCACTAATGAACTAAAAACGGCACGTTTCAATTTTGTTGGTGGATTTTAATGTAGCCTGCAATTAACATAAATTAATATGTAACTAGATAACTATCTTGAAATGGCGATCGATGCACACAATGACGGTAGGTAATGACGTTAATTATAAAGTCAAAAATGAAGAAAATATCCATCCATCAATTTCCAGTGACTAGTAAGTGAAATGGCTGTTTTGAGGTACATACAGGGCGAGATACAGGGTGAGTTTTTAGTACCGGCTCGGTCGATAACTCCACTACTGTAAAAGATAGCGAAAAAAGTTGTTTACAAAAGTTGTAGCCACGGATATGCTCTTTGCTCAGGAAATTTTATACAAAGTGATCCATAAGTACGTATTGATGCAAACATGCATTTTTTAAATTAGATACCGTATATATTATTCCAGTTTCAAATACAGGGTATTTCAAAAGTTATGACCATCTTTATATTCAAATCGCTGTCAAACGAACGTATCGTATATCAAAAATTGATGAATCAAAAATCATTTTTTTACACGCAGGGTGATGTAGAATGCAAAATCTAGGTTTTCGCTCTTTTTTCAAATGTAACCCCCAATATTTTATTATACCAAAGGATTGCTTTTAATATGCTCTTTCATCCTCGTACAGCACTTGTTATAGCTGCATTCATTAGTTTCTGAGATTTTTCGATTTTTCTACAAATTTTAAATATACATTCTATTTGTTTAAGGCTATAATAGTACTTGATCCAGTCAAAACACTGAAATAACGAGATATCATAGGTCAAGTTTGCTGAGGGAACAATTTTATAGACGTCATGCATAATTATCAGGGAGATCTATCAGGTACGCTATGAAATATTAAACGACACAGTACAAATAAAACGATTCTTCAATCTTTCAAACGCATTAGTTTTAAAGTGCCTCCGTTCTGGATATTGCTGTTCATAGTTGATACATTCTAGAGGCAAGTAGGCAATTTCTCAAAAATTCTCCTAAATACCTTCAATGAAAAAAATAATTTTTAAAGCTCGTTTCTTACACTGTACAGAGTTATTGAACAAGTTATGGAAACTGTCAATTTTTTAAACCTTACCTGGTAAATCGGCTTGATAATTATGCGTCACACCTACAAAATTATTTCCTCAGGATACTTGACTTTATTATCTCGATGATTCAGGGTTTTGACTTCATCAAATACTATCACGGCTTTATAATTTAGTTGTTCGTTAAATAAAAAAAATACCATAGTACTTTCTCAAAATAAATAAATTTCAGTGCACAAATAGAAGCTACATTTTAAATTTACCGAAAAATCGAAGTATCTCGGAAACTGATGGACGAAGGTACAACAAGTGCTATACAAAGATGAAAAAGCATATTAAAAGCAATTCTTTGGTATAACAAAATATTGGGAGTTACATTTAGAAAAAAGAGAAAATCTAGATTTTGCATTCTACATCACCCTATATACGAATATGCGTCGCGGGCTTTTTTTGTAGCACATTTTAAAACTAGAGGATATTTTTAATCTTTCCATGTAAAAAAATAATTTTTGATTCACTACTTTTTGACATTCGTTTGACAGCGATTTGGATATAAAAATGGTCATAACTTTTGAAATTCGCTGTATAATGTTATAATACCTTATATTGTGAGAAGAGAAATTATTAGTAGAATCTAAAAATTCGATAATCTATAGGGTATCTCATTTAAAAAAATATATGTATGCATCACCACGTAGTTATGGTGTATAAATCAAAATATTTTCTGAGCAAGGAGCATATTCGTGGCTATAACTTTTACTTCCCACACCGATAGGTGAGGGGAGTATTGTGATCGCGAAAATTTTCGATTTTGAGATAATATGTTTTTTGGGTGTTTTATGATGTGTACATAACGAAAATACACAGCACTCATTTCCGTCGGTGTGTCGGTCTGTCTGTCGGTCTGTCTGTCGGTCTGTCTGTCGGTCTGTCTGTCGGTCTGTCTGTCGGTCTGTCTGTCGGTCTGTCTGTCGGTCTGTCTGTCGGTCTGTCTGTCGGTCTGCCTGTCGGTCTGTCTGTCGGTCTGTCTGTCGGTCTGTCTGTCGGTCTGTCTGTCGGTCTGTCTGTCGCTCTGTCTGTCGGTCTGTCTGTCGGTCTGTCTGTCGGTCTGTCTGTCGGTCTGTCTGTCGGTCTGTCTGTCGGTCTGTCTGTCGGTCTGTCGATCTGTCTGTCGGTCTGTCTGTTCGCGTTTTTCTACCTTCGTAATCTCAGTAACCACTGCATGGATTGTGATGAAATTTGGGCAGCGTTATGCTGTGGGGTCGTAGTAGGTAGTAGTAGTGATGGGGAGGCGAAGCCAGGCAAGTAGGCCACCTTTGGCCCTTTTTGCCAACCCCACTGAACCAATCACTGAAAACACTAAAATTCTACACCCTAGAAAGCTCCTTGTCGAACCTACCAGACCTCCTGACGAAAGTCAGTATGTCCGACCATTTCGCTGAATATAGTGGCTCCTCCCCAAACTCCGTCGTGCCGAATATCTGCACCCTAAGGTTGCGATAAACTGCACATCTGCCCAGGAAGTGGAACGCTGTCTCGTCCTCCTCCCAGCATCTGGAGCAAATGGGGTCCCCTACCACTCTCATAAGTGACAGATGTCTATTCAGCCGGCAATGGCCAGTGAGAACCCCCACCAGAAGGTTGAGCGTCTCTCTGCCTTTACTCAAAAGCCATTGCGTTCCTATAATTTTGAAAATCGTTTTACGGGGGGCGGAGTAATTAGCAAAAAACGAAAAATTTCAAATATGCCTCAAACTTCGTTTTTAGGCGTTTTGGAGGTTCCTGATCATTTTCTACTTTTTCTTGGGTGGGGGTGAATTTGGGGTGGTTGGGGGGTGAGGAGTTGTAATACTGAAAAATTTGTTGTATTCGTAATGGGCTGTCCATTGATATGTGAATGAAAAACCTAGCGGCATGATATATTTTTTTAGGTCCATTAACGTTGCATGCTTATTATAGAAACCACGGGTATTAGAATTTGTGATGTATACATACGAGTATTGTTTTAGATCGTTGGATATCGCGTAACGCGAAAATTGTTCAATTGATTTTAATGAAATTTTGACATAGTATTACTTCCAAGGCGAGGATGGAAAACGCTTAGGCTTTGGAAAAATAGTGTCAGTGGCGGCACAGCAATAATAAGAAAACTAAAAATACGAAAAGAGCTCAAACTTTGTTTTTAGGCATTTTACGGGTCCCTGATCATTTTCAATTTTTTTGGGTGGGGTAAAATCGGGGCTGTTAAGGGGTGGAGGGTAGTAAAGATGAAAAATTTGTTGTATTCATAATAGTCCGTCTATTGACCTGTAGAAGAAATACCTAGCGGCATATTTACACACATACACTTTTTTAGGACCATCCGAACATTGGCTTGCCAATTACAGAAACCAGTTTTGTGATCTGTGCATACGAGTTTTGCTTTATTTCGTTCTATGTATATTGCGTAAAGCGAAAATTATTGAATTGATTTCAATAGAAGTTTGACACAGAATTTATTACCGCTGCGAGAATGGAAAACGACTCTGTTTTTGAAAAACCGTGTCAGTGGCGGCGCAGCAATAATCAAAAGACCAAAAACATAAAATCAGCTCAAACTTCGTTTTTAGACGGGTTGGAGGCTCTTGGTCATTTCGCATCGTCCAGTTCAAGCATGCAGAAAAAAACGGTGGCGCCCTAGTTCGTAAGGAGGGAGACCCAAGAAACTATTTACGAGGGTTTTTGCATTGGATGTTGTTTTTGCGGGCGATAATTTAGTTGCAAGGGGATTTTAGACTATAGCTTCATGCAATGGGAAATAATAAAATGGTATCATCATTATGTGTGGGAAATACTGAGTCAATCAATTTGACTCCATTTTTTTCGCTATCTTCTATTCAATTACAATTTCAAAGGCTTGGGTTATCAATGATGATCACAATAGACAATTCGTCATTGTGCGTCAGGGCGGTCCGGTGGACATTTGCTCTTAGTCACAGTCGTGTTGATCGATCGGTCTTGCAGTTCTGGTTACCCAGAGACCAGACAAAGTCAGAGAGAAGTATAGAAGTAGAAAAGGGCAAGAAGGAAGGAGAAGAGCAAAGAGTAGGGAGTTCGTCAGTTAGAGATTATTGCTTGACATAGTCGATTAGAGTTCGGAAATTTTTGGGTTTAAACCATAAAAAAATAGTTGTTTTGATCACAATACGAGCCGCGGCCTTGTGCACTTGCGAACTTGCTCGACTGTGTAGTTCACTGGCTCACGCAGCGGACAGTTACTGTGCGATTGACTATAGCGTCGTTACGCTTGCTGTTTAATGTAATCCCTCAAGATAGGAATGTCAAGGTCTCTGTGAAGAGTATCGTTAAAAACACATCATGGGGCTTTGGTAATTGTCCCCAGTATCCTACTCTGCAGAACCTGCAGCCTCCGCGTGTGCGTTTTGCCGAGGAAACATCAAGCCGCAGATGCGTAGGTAGTTGCTGTCAAACCCAATTTTTGGAAGTTCTACATAACATCGGGTGGAGTTGACGAAACGTAATTTCGAATTTTGTTTTTAACGCTTTGTCAGTGATAATTCTTTAGCATTTGGCAGATTTTTCCCATGGAATGAATCCGAGCACCGTTCACTGAGACCTCTAATGGGGCACCAGGACGTTTTTCGGTACATTATACAGCCTCTGTTTTCGAATGATTCATTTTGATGAGCCACCGATCCACCCACTCTGACACTTCAGCCTTCATCTACCACAAGCTGCAACTATCCGCGACCAGTTTCCCAGACCATGACTGAGCTACAATTGCAGTATCGTCAACGTAGATATAGACTACACAATTGCGGGTGCAAGGAACATCGTGTATAGAAGTGAATAACGGATGAACCTAAGGATCAAACCCTGAGGATCTCCGCCTTTTATGGGCCGTAATGTTGAAAAGGTATCGTCAATTTTGATCCTAAATTTCCTTCCTTCAAGAAAGGATTTTAAAGGTTTTAGAAGCCAAAATGGGAAGCCCTTTTGAATTAAGTTATAGAATAGGCCCTCATGCTACACCTTGTCAAAAGCTTTTAGAACATCCTGAAGCAAGATGCCAATACTTTTATCTTTGGTAAATCCGCTGGTTATACGCTCCACCAGCCTGACTGTCTGCTCAGACCGAAACCTAAATTGAACGTTAGGAATCATCTGGCGAGCAATTCTCGAGATAACGTTTAATCACCCTTTCGGCAAGCTTAGACGACAGAGACAGCAGACTAATGAGACGATAATCCTGCGGAAAAGTCAAACCTGCCTTCTTTGGAATCACTATGACGTCAGCAACTTTCCCAGTATCGAAATATGAACTGCCACCAGATATGTGAAAGCTTTTGGCAAAAGTAACTTCAACGCCTTACTTGTGATCTGGTCCTCTCCAGGTGCTTTACGCACCTTTAAGTCTTTAACATGACCTTGAAGCTATTCTGGTGTGCAATAAGGAATTACTTGTGATTCCTCGGGTGTGCTCTGTACAGCTTTTGTAGAAGAATCTTCCGAAGATAAATCTTCAGAAGAGGAGTTACAAATAGAAGCATCATCGCTACAAACGCGATTGGTTCCGGAATATCTCCTGACGGATCTTACAATTTGCCGCTCCTCGTCATGGTCATTATTTAGGTGATAGTTGAGTGAGGACTGATCTTTCATGGACTCAGCAAAAACTTCCACCTTTTTCTCAGTCGTGAAGACAATGCCCCCAGAACCATGCATATGTGGAGGTTGTTCCTGTTTGCCATTTGTGAGCGATTTTGCTACTCTCCAAAGAGGAATACTCGAGTCAAGTATCCCCGCCAGAAAGTCGCTCCACTGCTTGTTTCGAAATTTATAAAGTGTATTTCTCACCTTATATACAGGTTTCGTTACCCTACGGATGTCGTCAGGATCATCACAAGACTTTTTTCTTGTTTAATTTCTGACCTTTGGTCATACACTTTTTGCCTAATTGCCTAATGTCGGCAGGGAGGCAACTATGATCAAAATATGGATGCACATATGTGTGACTCAGAAATGTCTAAAAAGATCCAGTGACATATCTGATACCTAAGCAACGTACATACAGCATTACGACCTTTCCATTGTCTGCACGGAATTAACAAATCAGAATGTTAGTATATAATAGACTGGGCACAACGGTCATTATGAATGAAACTATAAATCATCATATAGTCGGAAAGATCCTACAACGTCCTTTTCCCAGAAAGACACGAATGGAATAGGTGTGACAGTTTCATATCACCCTACGATCTTGCGATATTCACGGACGGCTTCAAGTCAGAACTGGGCGCTGAAGTAGCGGCTACAAATCCAAGAGTTGAAATTTCAGCCAACCTTACGAGACATACCACAATTTTCCATGCAGAAGTCGTAGTGATAGAGTTGAGAGTCAGAGAGGTGAACAAGCAACCCCTGACAAACACATCTATAAATACCTTCTCGGATAGCCAGGCTGACCTGAAGGTTTTGGGCTCCAAACGAGTGAATTCAAGACACGTATAGAACTATATACATCTTCTCAATAAGCTTGGAACAAGAAACAAAGTATCTTTGGTTTGGGTACCAAGTCAGAGCGGAGAGGAATGCAATAAAATGGCCGACACACCTGCAGGAGGAGGAACTAAATCTACTGAATCCCAGAATGGGCAGAGAAGAAAACACCCCCACACTGGCGAGATACACTAGGGCTACTACACTCGAAGACGTTCATACGATCCCCTTCTAGCCCTTGAATGAAGCAGGAATGATCTGCGCATTCTAGTCTGTTGACAGAACATTGTCTTCGGAGGAGCTACTTGCGCAAAATAGGTCCGAAACAAACATCGGACTGTCATTTCTGCTTTCTATGGAGAACGAAACAGCTTACCACATATTGTGGTCCTATCCAGTACTGGAAAGAGCTAGGTTTCAGACTTTCGGATTCACCCATTTGGACGCTACAGAGTCCAAGGAAGTTTCACACAACATGACCATCGCTTTCGTCAAAAGGTATGGATTGCGTGGTGAACTCTAAGCAGGTGTGAGCCACAATAGGCACAATAAGGTCAGAGTAGAAGGAGGTATAATCGCCCCACTATCAACCTAACCTAATATACATACAGAGAATTCAGTATACCTGTATGTGTGGCAAAATTTATACTTCAAGACCTCCCATAGTTCATTGTGTTCTAGTAAACATAGTTTGTGCTTTCGAACTAACACCTTTAGACGTAAAATTTGTAAAATTGCAATTGGCGAGTACGCACGTCTTCAAAACACACATTTACAAGATATTATTGTTTCATGAATAGTTTCAAGTTATAAATCAATAAATATTTCAATAATTTACTGCAAGAGATGGAAACCGAGGAAGCTACAGACTTTGCGTCCGACATCCTAACTTTCCAAATATACTGCTCGCATGTGAAATCCGGACACTGAAAAAAAAGGGTTCCGGTTGATGAAATTGCTGTATTTAGTACACTAAATATGATAATAAACAAACTCATTTGGCATAATAATTAATAAGCTTAAAAAAATACAGCAGATCAATAATGGGTGAGCCCTCCATGTGACGAATGCACTCCTCTAGCCTACGTGGCATGCTCGTAATCTGATTGTTGATAATCTTTAGAGGTACAGCCTCCCAAGCTGACCTCACAGCATGTTCCAGGTCGTCCAGTGTCGTCGGAGGATTGGGTGAATCGAAATTGTACCACGAATTACAAGCAAAGGTGATTTGCTGTTGAACACAATGGCACTCCAAACCATCAAACCAATAGGACGGTATACATAGCGCACAACGGCAAACTGGAGATCACGTCGTTCATCCCGTCGTCGTCTTACGCCTTAGCCTCCATCATGTGTCCCCAGACAAAATCATGATTCCTCGGAGGAGGCCGTCTGATGCCACCCAGCATACCATTGTCAGTGTTCTTAGCATCATTCTAACCATTCGCGATGATGAGTTTCGGTGAGTGGAAGCACTACATGCGGACGTAATGATCCTAACCCCATTTCACTCAATCGATGGTACACCGTGCGGATCAGAATAGCTATAGCTGCATACTAAGCGTCAGCAACAGCTCGAGTGGATTGCATTCTATCTCGAAGAGCCAGTAGTCGCAGATGATCTTGCCGACCTGTCGTTCTACGTGTCCAGAATATTTAGCGTGCCGCATTCGTCTTTCTGAAATCCATGCACGCCATGCTGCTACAACTGTAGCCACGCTGCGCCCCAGCAGTTGCTCTGAAACAAGCACCACATTCTCGTTCGCCTACAGTCTGACCCCGTTCAAAGGGGCATAACTGCGTGAACTGGAACTATTGTCTTTCAGGGGGCATCTTCACATAGCCAACTAGTCTCTCGCCACGCTTGCAATGGATATCATTATTTTTGAATCGATAAAAAGACACGTTTTTGTTTTTACACGTCTAGAGCTTTTTAGAGGTGCCATGTAGGTAAATAGGATTTGAATGAGCAAAAAGTGTTACATGTGTACTAGAAATGGTGCTGCCATGCTGTGTATAAATTTTCAGTGCAAATATCCCTTTTTTTCTAGGTGTTCGGATTTCTATAGTTTTTTTCCAATCATCTTCTGATACAAAGTTCATAACGCAGACTCTAAGAGAAAAAAGGCGTCTGGCTTTGTTCCCGCTTTCTAAAGCACACTTGTAAACCCATCATCAACAAGTCCTCCAATCCAAAGCTTGAAGTGTATCTGACAAAAAGCTTCCGCTGCCTACAGCGATAACAATACATCTCAAATGGGATTTATTTTTGTCACGTCGCGTCTTTGAAAAGGATGAAGGATGACTGTACGTCTTCCAATCTTTGTGCCACCTCTTCAAAAGAATAATTGTTTCAAGGCTGTCATGTTTATTTCTATCAAGATATTAATTCAACAAGGTGCCCCCCGAATTTTGGGAGATGAAGCATACAGGGTGGTCTATGTTCATAAAGCTGGGAGTTTTTGTCGTACAGCGTACAGTATATCTCATAATAAACATTGTTTGGAGTATTGAATATACAGGGTGAGTTTTTAATACCGGATCGGTCCATAAGTCTACTGCTGTAGAAGATAGCGATAGAGGTTGTATACAAATGTTGTAGGCAGGGATATGCTCCTTGCTCAGAAAATATTTTGATTTATACAGGGTGATTTTAGCTACGTGGTTATGTAAACATGCATTTTTTTCACGAGACAGCCTATATATTCTTATTATATAAGAAACAAGTTATACTTACAACACTAGTGGACTCCTTGAGTCAAATATTTGGTAAAAAGGCACGTAGTATAGTAGCATAGTATAAAAAAATGTATGAGCAAAACGACACGTAATAAATAACCAAGACAATACATCGGATATATGTATATGTCTATCCACAGTCTATGTGTACGCCAAACTGGTAAAAATCACAGGTAAATGAAAATCTATACGAGCACAAAAATGTTAACGAGAATGATAACATTGTTAATATTTATAAATATAAACATTAAATACAAGGCGAAGTTCAAAACAGAAAAGGCAGAATAACGGTGGGATAGGGTAATATACACAAAGTAAACGTGTGTTTAATTCTTTTTAGGTACCCTGTTGGTTAGGTTGAAATAACATGTATCTATATTTTGTATATCTTATTTCTTGTTAATTGTATTACATTTTTTATATTGATTATTTCAAGAAACGGGCGTTTTGATAAAATAATTGCCCGTCTGTCCTACAGATACTTTATCACATATTAAGCAAGGTATGCTTTAAACAATTTCGCTCTGAAGTCACTTAGCAGTCCTATCTTTCATATCCCAGCTAAGTTCCGTGAGAGTAAGGGATTTTGTAGTATCTCTTTATTGTCTGTTGCTTTGCTTTGTTATGGAAATTTATTGGTTTTCTTAGTAATTCATCTACAAGTTTTATTGGATAATAGTTTTTTAATAGGTACTTCTTTATGTTCTCTAAGTTTTTTTGATGGAAAGATGGGTATGACGGTTGAGTCGCTCTGTGTTTTAAGTTATCAATAGTATTAAGTTTATGCTTGAAGTGATATTCCGAATTAAAATTCAAAAACCTCTCTGAAAATGTAGGTTTATGGTTCTAATCACTGGCAATTACTTCATTTAAATTGATGACTGAGGCAACTAGAAAATGGGTCCTTTTGTTAGCTTCTTTTTCAACAGTGAACTGAATTTTGTCGTGAAAAGACCTGCATCATGGAATCTATTTATTCTTCTGCAATACAGATGCACGTAACGTCTAAAAAATGTTTAAGGGGCAGTTTAATTAAACACTGTACCCGTAATTCAGACATAATGATGTCTGCACACACCGGCGATAAACAGTTTCTCATTCCTAGACAAAAAATTTGTTTGTAAAATTCATTGTTAAATACGAAATACCCGTTGCTAAATACAACTTCATAAGTACTAGCAACTGGGTTAAAGACAAGTTATTGTGTGTCTGTATCTTACTCCATTTCTGGGTAACTATCTCAATCACCGAATCAACTGGAATGTTGGTAAAAAGTTATATGACATCAAAAGATACTAATGCATGATTTGTATGTATAGTCATACCTTAAATTTCTTTGATTAGTTCAAACTAATCCTTTACGTGATATTCACATTTGGCAAAAACGTAACTGAATAATGTATCTGCTATGATTGTAATTATAACTTTCTGTGTTAGACATCTGACAATACTATACTGAAATCAGGGAGATGTGTGTTCGAATCTCGTCAATGCTTTTAGAGCCTTTAGCACCATTTGGGTCTAAGAGACAAATATACTATAATGTTACCACTGTATAACACTAATAAGGTGGAAATAAATGATAAAATTCGAATCACCTGAATCCGAGTGGGCAAGAAGCTCGAAGCAAAAATCGAAGTAAGCTCCAAAAAATCGAAGAAAGCTCGAAACAGTCGGAATCTCGCTCAAAGTAAAAATCGAAGCAAGCTCCAAACAGTCGGAATCTGCTCGACTGTCGCTCGAATCAAAAATCGAACATTCTCCTCGTGAGACTACTGCTTTAAAAAATGGAGCCAAGTTGATTGACTCAGTACTTCCCACACATAGTGTTTTCATTTTATTGTTTTAGCATTACATGAAGCTATAGTCTGAAATCCCCTTACAACCAAATCATCGCCCACCCACCCTCAAAAAAACGTATTGTACAACACAAAGCTTTCGTAAATAGTTTCTTGCGCCTCCCTCCTTAGAAACTAGGACGCCACAGTTTTCATTCTCCATGCTTCAACTGAACGATGCAAAATGATCAGGAGCCTCTAAACCGTCTAAAAGCGAAGTATGAGCTGTTTTCATATTTTTAGTTTTTTTTTTATTACTGTTGCGCCGCCACTGACCCGACTTTTCAGACACTGGCGCGTTTTCCACCCACTCTCGCCACGATAGTCAATTCTTTGTCGAAATTTCATTAAAATCAATTTAATAATTTTTGCTTTACGCAATATACATAGAACGAAATTAAGCAATACTCGTATATGTATACATCACAAAACTGTAAGTCCCTTGGTTTCTGTAATAGGCAAGAATATGTTCGGATGGGCCTAAAAAGGCTATTATACCGCTAGGTCTTTCATTCACAGGTCAATGGACAGCCCATTATGAATACAACAGATTTTTCATTTTTCCAAACCCCCACCCCCTAACCGTCCCAAACTCACCCCTACCCAAGAAAAAGTAGAAAATGATTAGGAATCCCTAAAACGCCTTAAAACAAAGTTTGAGGCGTTTTTAGTTTTTTATTATTACTGCGCCGCCGCTGACACGATTTTTTCCAAAACATACACGTTTCCCATCCTCGCCGCGGTAGTAATACTGTGTCAAAATTTCGTTAAAATCAATTGAATAACTTTCGCGTTACGCAATATAGAACAATCTAAAACAATACTCGTATGTCTGTATCACGTCTGGATACATCACATATTCTGCATCAGAAAGTTTAAGTTCCTCGGTTTCGAAAATGAGCAAGGCAATGTTCAAATTGACCTAAAAAGTGTATTATGCCGCTAGGTTTTTAATTCATGGGTCAATGGATAGCCCATTATGAATACAACAAATTTTGCAGTTTTCCAACCCCCCCCCCCCACTCCCTAACTACCCCAAATTCACCCCTACCAAAAAAAGTAGAAAATGATCATGAACCCCTAAAACGCCTAAAAACAGAGTTTTAGGCTTTATTTTTTTTATCTTTTTTTTATTAATGCTGCGCCGCCACTGACATGATTTTTGCAATACATACGCGTTTTCCATCCTCGACGCGGTAGTAATGCTGTGACATAGTTTCATTAAAATCCATTCCATAACTTTTACGTTACTCAATACAGAACGATCTGAAGCAATATTCCTATGTATTTATCAAGTCCCTTGGTTTCTGGAATAGGCAAGGCAATGTTCGGATGGGCCTAAAAAAGGGTATTATGCCGCTAGGTCTTTCTTTTACAGATCCATGGATAGCCTATTATGAGTACAACACATTTCTGAGATTTACAACCTCCCACCCCCCAACCACCCCAATTTCACCCCCACCCAAAAAAAAGTAGAAAATGAGCAGGAACCCGTAAAATACCTAAAAACGAAGTTTGAGGAATATTTAATTTTTTTTGTTTTTTGCTAATTACTCCGCCGCCCCTGCACCGATTTTCAAAATTATAAGAACATTACCTACTATGACCCCACAGCATATCGCTGCCCAAATGTCATCACAATCCATGCAGCGGTTACTGAGATTACGACGTTAGAAAAACGCCAACAGATAGACGCACTGACAGACAGACAGACAGACCGACAGGCAGACCGACAGACAGACCGACAGACAGACCGACAGACAGACCGACAGACAGACCGACAGACAGACCGACAGACAGACCGACAGACAGACCGACAGACAGACCGACAGACAGACCGACGGAAATGAGTGACGTGGATTTTCGTTATGTAGACATCATAAAACGCCCAAAAAGCGTGCTATCTCGAAATCGAAATTTTTGGCGATCACAATACTCCCCTCACCTATTGGTGTGGGAAGTAAAAGGGACATCGATGAAAGAATCGGCACCAGGATTGACATCTTAGAATCGAAAATGGAAGAGCAAAGAGAAGATCTCAAGAGGGGATTGGAAAAACGAAACGAAGACCTCAAGAGGGGATTGGAAAAACAAAAAGAAGATCTCGATAGGGGATTGGAAAAACAAAAAGAAGATGTCAAGCGGGGATTGGAAAAACAAAAAGGAGATCTGCAAGACAACTTCCGACCGCTGGACTCAGAGATGGACTAGCTGCGAATTGAGCTCCAGACTGCTGGCGTAACCACACCAAGTGACCTGAAGGCAGGAGATTCGGGCAAGCTGAGATTAAAGCCGCCTCAGTATGATGAGAAAACATCCTGGGAGAATTACCTCCTCCAGTTTGATGCGGCCGCAAACGCAAATGGCTGGTTACCTGCTGAGAAGGCAACAGCTTTGACGTTAGCACTGAGAGACGAAGCTACGGCAGAACGAGGGGACAAACAGCTAGTCAGAATCAGGAAATGAGGTTTGGCCAAGGCAGATTCGGTCACGTCTTCCATGCTCAGCTGAAGAATCGCTCCCAACGACCAAACGAGACGCTGCAGGAATTTGAAGCAGACATAGCCCGCTTGGTTCGACTGGCATATCCGACGGATCCAGAAGATCTAATGGAGCGACTAGCTGTGGAGGCATTTGTGGGTGGTCTTCATAATGCAGAAATGCGTCAAGTTGTAGCTCTTGCACATCCGGAACGGCTAGTGGATGCGCTAACCAGAGCTTTAGAGTTTGAGGCTGTGAAAAAGCCTTACCAGTGCCAGGCTCGAGTTCGGGAGTGTGAAGCTAGGACAGATGTGGTTGAGGAACTGCGGCGGGTTATTAGTGAGACCCGTCTAAAGAAGAAAGGAGATCCGATGCTGAGTCGAGTCGAGGAGAAGAGGCAATGCTCCACCCGAGTCCCGAAGACCTTAAGTAGAACTGCTCGTGTGGCCTACGTTTGGCAGCAGGCGACCAGTCTGTATGTGGATGGCTTCGTAGACGGCAGGCAGAAGCTGATGCTCCTGGATACAGGTGCCACGAAGACCATCGTTCGACCTGATGTGCTACCGAAGAGTGCTGATGTAAGGCCAACAAGATGGCCGCTTCGCACTGCTACCGGAGAGCCCGCAAGCATCCACGGGAAAGCCGACGTACAGCTCCAGTTTGGGAACACTGAGATCAAACATCGAGTTTTGGTAGCTGACATCAATAACGAGGTGATAGTTGGAATGGACATCATGGAAACCTATGGATTCCAACTGTACCTGAGACATGGTATCCTGCTAGTCCAAGAGGAAGAGGTAGTCATCCACCGACGTCAAGAAGAGGCTGTCCAGGTGGTGCTTTCAGAAGAAACTGTCATCCCAGAAAGACGCGAGGTGGTAATCGAAGCCCGCCTGATTGACGGCGCTGGTCGAGGGAGCGTCATGTTGTTCGAACCTAAACCGGATGATTGGCCGTGGCATCGCCTTTGGAAAATTCCTGGTACGAGCTAATGATGCAGTTCCGGTGAGGTTGCTGAACGCGAATGGCTTTCCGGTACACTGGGTCGTTGTTCTCCAGTCTCATCAGTGGTGAGGAGTGTAAATGCATCGGACCAACGGAATGAGCGGTTGCATGAGAAGCTGACTGAGTTGTTGGCTGATTCGTCGAAAGGCTTGGACAGGGAACAACAGAAGAGGCTGAGGGTATTCGCCACAGAATACCAGGATATCTTCGATCTTGGCATTGGAAAGAAGGGGCGGACAAGTGTGGTCCGATACAGGATCCATACGAGCGATATACCACCTATTCGGCAACCACCAAGGAAGCTGCCACTGGCCAAACAAGAAGAAGCGGATAAGATCATCAAGGAAATGGAAGAAGAAGGGGTGATCGAGCAATCAGTGAGTCCTTGGTCATCGCCGGTTGCACTCGTGAAGAAAAAGGACGGCTCGACTCGATTATGCGTGGACTATCGGCAGCTCAATAATATCACGAAGTTAGACAGCTACCCTCTGCCAAGAATCGACGACATTCTAGACACTTTGGCGGGTTCTAAGGTATTCTCCACGCTTGATCTGAAGAGTGGCTACTGGCAAGTCGAGATGGACCCAGGGGATAAGGAGAATACCGCGTTCACAGTCGGCTCAGGGTTATGACAGTTTACGGTTATGCCGTTTGGATTGTGTAACGCGCCAGCTACATTTGAGAGGCTGATGGAGACTGTCTTGAAGGGGTTGTCTTGGAAAACCTGCCTGGTCTACCTAGATGACATCATCGTGGTTGGGAAATCTTTCGAGGATCACCTTAAGAACTTGGAACAAGTATTTAAGAGGCTGCGCCAATGAGGCCTCAAGCTGATCCCCAAGAAGTGCCACCTGTTCCAGAAAAATGTGCAATATTTAGGACATGTGGTTTCCCAAGAAAGCATAGCAGTGGATACTCAGAAGATCCAAGCAGACAAAGGATGGCCAGTACCCAAGAATAAACATGACGTAAGGAGCTTCCTGAGTCTGTGTAGATACTACCGTCGATACGTGGCTGGATTTGCTACCATCGCCAAGCCGTTGATTAAGCTTATGGAGGAAAGCCTTAGGTTCCAGTGGGAAAATGACTGCCAGCAAGCTTTCGACCTGCTGAAGAAGGCTCTCTCGACGGCTCCAGTGATAGCGCCATCTATCACCAAGTCCTCTCTGACACCTGGTGGTCCCATTTCCTAGACCGCCTGGTCGGCATATGGACTCGGGGTGGTATGTCTGCCTCGTCTCTGGGGGAATGTTTCCAGTAGAAGCTTCAATGACACCTCGCTGTCCAATTCCCGTCTTCCTTTTTGAGAGCCCCCACTTTCTTTCTGTCTTTTCCACTCAAGGCAATCATCAGCCTGGCTGATTTTAGTAGGGAGTCGTTTTCCCTCTCCAGCTAGTTCCTTTTCTTTGTCGTAATCCCTTCTTAAACATTACATAGTTTAGATGTGCCTTTAGATGAAGAAATGGAGTCAAGTTCAATGACTCGGTACTTCCCACACATAACGGTGATATTATTTTATTATTTTGCATTGCATGACGCTATAGTCTGAGATTATCTTGCAGCCAAATCAGTAACACAAAAACTAGGGCGACACAGTTTTTATTCTGCAAGCTCCAACTGAAAGAAAGCAAACGATCAGGAACCCCCAAATCGTCTAAATTGAGCTGTTTTTATATTTTGAGTCTTTTTATTGTTGCTGCGCCGCCACTGACACGACTTCTAAAAACCATACGCGTTTTCCATCATCCTTGATAGGGTAATAATACTCTGTAGGAATCACGATGCAATCAATATCAGGTTAAATAATACAGAGCGATCTAAAACAATACTCATTTGTTATGCATATATCAGAAAATTTAAAGTCCGTTGGTTTCTGTAATAGACACGACAATGTTCGGATAGACCTAAAAAAGTGTTTATGCCGCTAGCTCTTTATTTCGCAGGTTAGTGGGTAGCCTACTATTAATACAACATTTTTTTCACTCACCCACCTCTCAACCACCCTAATTTCACCCCCACCCAAAAAGTGGAAATTGAATGCCTAAAAACAAAGTTAGAGGAATATTTGCAGTTTTTTACTTCCAATACCGATAGGTGAGGGGAGTATTGTGATCGCGAAAATTTTCAATTTTGAGATAATACGCTTTTTGTACGTTTTATGATGTCTACATAACGAAAATCCACGCCACTCATTTCCGTCGGTCTGTCTGTCTGCCTGTTGACGTTTTTCTACCCTCGTAATCTCAGTATCCGCTGCATGCATTGTGATGAACTTTGGGCGGCGATATGCTGTGGGGTCGTAGTAGATAATTATTCTATAATTTTGAAAATCGGTGCATGAGCGGCGGAGTAATTCGCAAAAAACGAAAAAAAATATTGCTCAAACTTCGTTTTAGGCGTTTAAGGGGTTCCTGATCATTTTCTACTTTTTTTGGGTGGGGGTGAAGTTGGGGTGGGTGGTGGCAGGGGGTTGTAGAATAGAAAAATTTGTTGCTTTCATGATAGACTGTCCACGGACCTGTGAAGGAAGACCTAGTGACATTAATAACGTTTTTAGGTCCATCCGAACATTACCTTGCCTATTGCAGAAACCAAAGGACTTAGAATTTTTCCTCGTGTAACCATACGATCATAGACCGTTCTATATTGTGTAGCGAGGAAACTGTTGAATTAATTTTAATGGAATTTTGACACAATATTACCACCGTAGCGAGGATGACAAATGCGTATGATTTTTATAAATCGTACCAGTGGCGGCGCAGAAATAATAAAAAAAACTAAAAATATAAAAACAGCTCAAACTTCATTTTCGAGCGTTTTAGAGGTTCCTGATCATTTTCTGCGTTTTTTTGGGTGGGGGTGAAATTGGGGTGGCTAGAGGGTGGGGGCAGAAAACTAAAAAATTTGTTGTATTGATAATAGGCTGTCCACTAACCTGTGAAGGAAGACCTAGCGACATAAATCACCTTTTTAGATCTATCCGAATATTGCCTAGCCTATTACCGAAACTAAGGGACTTAGAATTTTCTGTATACATACGAATGTTTATTGCTTCAGATCATTTTGTATTTTGTAACGTGGAAACTATTAAATTGATTCTAATTAAATTTTGACACAGTATTACCACCGTGGTGAGGATCGGAAACACGTATATTGTTAGAAATCGTGTCAGTGGCAGCGTAACAATAATCAAAAAACTAACATACAAACAGCTCAAACTTCTTTTTTAGATGGTTTAGGGGTTCCTGATCATTTTTTACCTTTTTTGGGTAGGGATAAAATTGGGGTGCTTGAGGGGTAGGGGTTGTAGAACTGAAAAGTCTGTAGTATTGATAATAGGCTGCCCATTGACCTGTGAAGGTAAGGCATAAGGCATAAGACAATTTGAGGAGGTGGGGAGGCTGCCGATGATTGGGTTGCGAAGGGATCTCGGACTAAAGCTTCATGCTATGGAAAGTAATAAACTGGTATCACAGTAATGTGTGGGAAGTACTGAGTCAATCAACTTGACTCCATTTTTTCTTTTTTGCATATTACCGATTTTCAAAATTATAGCAGCATTGTCTAATACGACCCCACAGCATATTGCTACCGAACTTAAATCACAATCCATGCAGTGTTGACTGAAGGTGCGAGGCTAGAAGAACGCCAACAGACAGACAGACCGACGGTAATGAGTGACGTGGGTTTTCGTTATGTAAACATCATAAAACCGCCCAAAAAGCGTATGATCTCAAAATCGGAAATTTTCTCGATCACAATACCCCCCTCACCTATCGGTGTGGGAAGTAGAAGGGTGCAAGACGTCCGCTACTGTTTTCCACCAAATAAAATCCATTTTTAGTCCGCGAGCCTGGCATCTTCAAAGAATTGAAAATTGCCTTGCACCACCCCTCTGAGTTCCTTTTAATTATATTCGCCACTTGTAATTACACACCATGAAAACCTCTTTCCGTAACACTCACAGAAAACACAATAGAAAATCACAATACAACGAAATAATCAATAGGCCAATCGGTGGGGTAATTATACCAGTATAAAAAGTGGTAATGGTGCCTTCATTTGTCAAATGCCCCAGAAAATGCAGTCGCAAAATGACGACACCAACTGCTTCTTCAAAACGATTACTTTGTGCCATAAGGTATTTATGAGATATTTTGATTCACCGTGCTTCACTGACCAAAGCCACATCTGTTGAAATGTAAGCTCTATACTAACCTTTTGCCACATCTGTATCCTCATCCAAAGTGTTTGCCAGAAATAAGGTGAAACAACTGAATATTATATGACAAATAATTCTCTTAAGTCAGACACTACTTGCTCTGTATCTGATTTTATTAACAATGCTGATGTAGTTTGAAATTTGTAGACAAGGTAGATGTTTCGAAAGGTCTGCTTCGGACTTCCATTGTCTATATAATTTTGGATTACAACTTTTCGATTGATGTGGTATCTTCAATCGTCTTCAGGTAAACTGCCTGAAACTGCCTAAACAGTTTACCTGCAGACGATTGAAGATACCACATCTATCGAAACGTTGTAATCGAAAGTTATATAGACAATGGAAGTCCGAAGCAGACCTTTTCAAATGCTGATGTGGTAAAGATTCTGTATTCTTTATAATCTTATAAACTCTAACTTTTTCGGTTCGTTTTAAAAAAAGCTGCTACAAGCTATTTATTTATTGTATAAATATGTATATGTATGCATCAAGAAAAGCTGCAGGGATGAGTTTATTTTCGATATAATATGTTTATCTATAGCGGCTTAGAATTTCAATCAGATGAATAATGGGTCATTATACCATCATAGTCACAATGTCACAGACATGTTGTGAATGACCCTGAACTACAAGTTTCTCCATATTATCGCTTCTGTGTATATGTCCGAATAATGTAAGCATTCGCGTCGACACAATGGAGGATAGTCTCTTTGGATTACCGAGCTCATCCAGTATGGAAACGTTAGTTTGATGGGCGGTATAAGGAACTCTCAGCATTCTCCTCCATGTCTACATTTCAAAAGCATCTATGCGAGCTTGATCTGCCTTTTTAACAGTCCAAGTTTCCGAGGCATACGGAGAACACAAGAGACTGAACCAGCGATATTTTTGTAGCTTTCGTGATGTTATGGTCACGCCATATTTTAGTAAGCTTTGTCATGGCTACACGTGCCTGTTGAATGCGCCGTCGAATCTCATTTTCACAGCTACCCGAATTGTCGATCATAGAACCGAGGTACACAAAACTTTGAACTACTTCACAACGGCCTATTGACTTAATTTCTCGATGATTACCATACTCTCTATGCGATCATAACCTTGGTCTTAGTATAGTTAATACCAAGACCATATGCTGCACTATGTTGTTCTAAGATGTTTAATAGAGCTACTAGTTCTTCCTGAGAAGCTGCAATAAGGGTTGTATCGTCAGCAAATGTTATGTTGGATATTTTGCTTCCGCCAATAGTTGCACCACCGTTCCAGTTGTCTTATACCTGTCCCAGCACAAATTCAGAATAAATGTTAAGCAACGTCGGAGATAATACACATCCCTGACGAACTCCTTTTCTGGTTGCGGTTTGACTAGACAGGTTACCATCTATTCTTACACGAGCCGAATTAGACTCGCAGAGTTTCTGTATGAGAAACACTAGGTGATAAGGAGCTCCCATAGAGATGAGGATTTCCCACAGTTTAGGCCACTTTACGTTATTGAACGCCTTAAAATAGTCCACAAAGCAGATAAACACTGGAAAATAATGTTCTCTGACTTTTTCAATAATTTGTCTTAAGTTTAAGATCTGTTCACGCGTACCGCATCCTTTCACGAAACCTGCCTGCACCTGAGAAATTTGCCAGCCAATAAAACGAGATTGTCAAATATACAGGGTTATTCACGTTATTCGACACGGAGTATTATGGCTAAAGTATTTGATAAAAAAGAAAATAATAATTTGAGATGGATAGAGACCCATTAAGGCTACACTTTAAAAATATATTCATATTATACAGGGTGTCCCAAAAGCACGAAATGTATCAAAGTTAGGTTTTTTTAAATGGAACACCCCGTATATTATTGCATATTCAGATTCCTTGATGAATTCTATTGTGACTTTATGTATCATACATGGGACTTAGAGCGAACCGTTTAGGTGTAAATCACCATTTTCGGTATAAGTAGATATCAGGAAAAAATTGAATATCGCAGAGATTATAAAATTTGGAAGGCTGTGACTTTGCCGTATTACTAAGCATAAAATGCGTCAGCTTTGATGAGACTGCCACATTTAAATTACATTTATGCTTGGAGAAATCGGTCGATGAATTAAGGAAACTTTGATCAGCGATAACTTGATTTTTTCAAATGGGCATGCCTAATTTTTTTTATACGGTTAAAAGTAGAATTTGATAACCTAATGATATAAGGTATGATATTAGGTTGTGCCTATCAATCTCTGGTAGTTTCCATTTAATTTTAAATTTTCAAACAAATCGGCGTTTTTCAATTTGCCTACCTATAACCAACGTAGCAGGCCATGAAATATAAACAAAAACCTGTTCAGATAGAAGAAAACAACTAACTTAGCTAAAAAATACACACAAACTAGACTAAAGGTACAAGATTATTAAAATTACTCACAACAAACAAAGTCTAACCAGAAACGACGGCGGTAACATATCTTTGGTCAAAGAGAAGCTGGAGTATGGCAGAAATGGATTTTTTCACGGCCTACTAGCTACTGCAATGTACTAGAGATTGGCAATTTCCAAAACCATTAAAAATTTTGAAATAAAGTAAAAACTACTAGAGAATGTTGTGAGCAGTTTATTATTTTCATAACAAAATTTCACATTTAATGATATAAAAAAGTATGCAATTATGTCAAAACTCAAGTCAAAAGTACCTCTGACTGGAGTTCTGAAAATTCTTCAGTACCTGTTAGCAAGGTCGCAGAAAATGAAGAATGAATTAAAATTTGTTCAAATTATAAAACATAACTTAAATGGCAGAAAATGTAAATCTGATTTGTCAGTATTCCTTTTTTGCAATATTGCTAATAGATATTAAAAAAATAGAAGGGCTCCAGTCAGAGGTATCGACTTAGACGCAAATTAGTACTTTTTTACACCATTACATATGATTGATAGTTGCGTGCTAGAGCAGCAGTCGCCAGTTGTTTCTGTTTCATATGAGGGTTTTTGATTGCCTTGGAAATTTTTAACCTCTAGTAAATTGCGGTAGCCAGTAGACAGTAAAAATATCTATTACTGCCATACTCCAGCTTCTCTTTGACCTTAGAGATGTTATCGCAGTTGTTTCTGGGAGAGTTGATTTGTTGTAAGGAATTTTTATAATCTTGTCCCCTTAGTCTAGTTAGTGTGTTTGTTGCAGCCAAGTTAGTTGTTTTCTTCTAGCTGAACAGATTTTTGTTTATATTTCATGGCCTGCTACGTTGCTTATAGGTAGGAAAATTGAAAATCGCCGATTTGTTTGAAAATTTAAAATTAAATGAAAACTATGAGAGATTGATATTCACAACCTTATATCATTAGAAAGCTTATTAAATTCTACGTTTAACCGTATAAAAAAAATTAGGCATTCCCATTTGAAAAAATCAAGTTATCGCTGATCGAAGTTTCGTTAATTCATCGACCGATTTCTCCAAGCACAAACGTAATTCAGATTTGATAGTCTTATCAAAGCTGATGCATTTTATGCTTAGTAATATGGCAAAGTCGCAGCCTCCCATATTTTGTAATCTCAGCGATATTCAATTTTTTCCTGATATCTACTTATACCGAAAATGGTGATTTACACCTCAACGGTTCGCTTTAGGTACCATGTATGATATATAAAGTCACACTAGAATTCACCAAGGAATCTGAATATGCAATAATATATGGGGTGTTCCATATAAAAAAAAAACATAACTTTGATACATTTCGTGTTTTTGGGACACCCTGTATAACATGAAAATATTTTTAAAATGTAGCCTTTATGGGTCTCTATCCATCCCAAATTATTATTTTCTTTTTTATCAAATACTTTAGCCATAATGCTCCGTGTCGAATAACGTGAATAACACTGTATAGTAGAAACTTACTTGCATGAGAGATTAACGAAAGTAGGCGATAATTGTCTGGATTTGTTGGAGATCCCTTTTTATGAAGTGGAACAGAAATTGATGTGCACCATTCATCTGGCCCAACACTGGAGCACCAGACCCTCTTACAAATATTATGTAAAAGAGAGGTGCCGTTGTCACCCAAGCATTTTAACGTTTCAGCAGAAATAGCATCAATGCCTGTAGCTTTATTAGTTTTTAACTTGTTGAGGGCATGTTCCACTTCAGACAAAAGAATATCCGGTTCATGTTCAAAATCCAATGAGAGGGCGTGAAGGCCATCCTCATGGTACAGATTTTCGCAATAATTTCGCCATACCTCAATAACCTCAGGCAATTTAGTAATCAGCTCTCCCTCAGGATTTTTAACATCCCAAGATTTGGGTTTAAAATCCCGACTGAGGCATTTGACCTTAAAAAACATCTCTTTTGGATGGTTAGTATTGGCATGCATCTCTATTTCCCTGCACAATTGCTGTAGATAAGAGTTCTTATCTTTTCGGCATAATCTTTGAATCTCGCGTAAGAGCTGTTTATATGCGTTTTGCTCTGTATATGAATCCAGACCTGAAATCTTAAGGCTTCTATGTGCCTCAATAACGGACAGTGTGTGGCTACTAATCCATTGTTGTTTTGGTTGAGTGCTACTCTTTGGTTGGCTTATCTGGGCAGCATAAAAAGGCATATTTTTTAATGATAGCCATATATCATTTGAATTTGACATGTCTTTTATAGAGGCACCCTGAAAAAGCTCTGAACATTTTGACCGATAAGGAGAAGGATCAGCGATCTCCATCCGTACTATCCGCTTAGAACGGCGACATACCTTCAGTTTTAACTGAAGTTCGCACAGAAGTAATTGATGATCTGAGCCGCAGTCAGAACCTGGTAGAGTCTTACAAAGGCTAATAGATGATTTCCACTGTATACGAACTAAAATATAATCAATTTGATAACGAAATCGTCCGTCGGGAGAGGTCCAATAGTATACAGGCGCCGTGGATGTTGTGAAAACATAGTGTTGGCAACTAAGAAATTATGGTCAATACAGAATTGATGCAGACGTTGACCCCTTTTATTTCTGACACCAAGACCGAATTTACCAATATGTGCCCTAAGATGTTCATCATCAATGGTTTGACCAACCTTTGAGTTAAAATCGCCTAAAATGAGGACCACTTCCCGATCCGAAAGAGATTCAAGTGCAGGCTCAAGATCATTGTAAAAAGATTCGGTCGTTTCCTCATCCGAATTTGACGTAGGTGCATAGATTTACAAAATGTTGATCGGTGTAGGGTTCGCATTGATACGTATTGTTATAATTCTGTCACTAATACACTTGTAACCAAGAATGGTCCTTACGTGCGTTTTCGCCACCCAAAAGCCAACACCGTTAACACTTTCATCTGATTTACCTGAAAAACAAATGAAATTCCTTGCTAGAAATAAAATGACCTGTCTCAGATAATCCAGCAATGGCTATTTTATTTGCTGTAAGCTCTTGTTCGGCGATGCTGAGCTTTCCTATAGCTTGAAGACCTCTAACGTTCCAAGTTGCCAGGCGATGTTTTCGGCGCGTTTTAAAAATGTCATCAGTAGCTAATTTCGTACAATAAGCCTGATGGTCGCACTTCTTATGCCCGGTCACCAATTTCATACTGACCCGGACGAGGAACAGTGCCGATTGCCAGTCGGACCGCGAGGCATCACATCCGAAGCCTCGTTGATTCTCACGTTACTCATTTTACGAATTTCACTTGGGATATCTTAGGGATCTTTAACACAGTAGTTTCCCATTTTCTTTCTGCATCCTCATGCCGTTGACCAAATGTATCTACTGGTTCATCCGGCTTTAGGGACAGTTGCTCACCCCAAGGACAAGAAGGTGTCTTGACTCTTGTCAACTCATCCACCCAAACTTGTTGGTTGAGAAGAGGTTACTGCTTATACCGACAGTACTTCGGTTCCTTTTAGTCGCCTTTTACGACACGCAGTTGGGAAACCGTCCTTGACATAGGTTCAACCGTTTCCTTACTATGTAGGTTCATAGGCCTGCTTTTACAGCCGGTGACCACCACAGGCCCTTTTAAGGCAAGGACTACCAATCTTTTAGTCGCCTCTTATGACAGGCAGATTAAGGGACCATTCTAACCCGAGACCCAGACGGTCTGAATAATGGGTATTTCAATGTAAATTTTAAAACTGTGATTATTCTTGCCATAGTGTTTCACAGATCCTCTAAAAAGCAACATATGTTTCACATAGACCTTAGTTATAAAAGTATAGAATTTTATAAAAAAAATGGAGTCAAGTTGATTGACTAAGTACTTCCTACACATTATGGTCCGTCCCACATAGGGGCAAAAAGCATTAAAACATGGCAAAAATACAAAAATTATAAATTCACCGAAATGCTGTATTCTTATCTGAACTACCTCGTAGCACGTACAGCATGCATAGAACCAATCATTTCCGGCGAGATCATATCCACCCAACCGAAATATACAAGGCGAAACTTGACCGTTGTTTAGTTCGTTTGCGTTGAAGATATAGTGCTTTTTAGGCATACTGAGTTTCCGTGCCAAGTTTTACTTTCTTAATAAGATTTATCCTCATTCAAAAATATGGCTTCAACCAGTACAGGTAAAGATTTGATTATTCATAATTGGTTTATAAATATATAATTAATCAGTATGCAAAAAATATTTATTTAAAAAGTGTGAGAGTGCGGTATGTAATTTGCTTTTGTTTCTAACAATTATTGAGCTTCTCATATAGTTCCGGACGCGTCCGGGTTTGAAGCTCAACTTATTTTTGAGGCTAAAAGTATGTACTTCCGACCCTAAAATAACATTCTACACATATTTGACATTTACGTTTTTTTGTGCTGCCATACAGTAAGCTACAAACTTAAATTTTAGCATTTGTAACAGCGAAAACACGAAGACCCAAAGTTAGCTTCAATACATCAGTTGTGTTATGCCACGGATATGAGTCACCTCGGGTCAAGTAGCTAACTTTGGGTCTTCCTGTTTTCGCTGTTACAGATGCTGCATGATTTGGAAAACCAGTGGGAGGTCTTTAGCCAAGTAGTATTTTTAGATAAAGAACCTCTCTCGTGCGGTACGACTCGGTCTATTTTTTCTTGCAATCGGTGACAAAATAAGAGATTTTTTTACTCAGCTCTGACAACTTTGAATTCGAGCAGCCTGTACGCTTTTTTAAATAATCTTTTAAAAAAGCAATTCGATCAATTAATTTTATGTGGCCGCTCTCATTCATTTTATCGTATAAAAACTTCCTGGTCAGAAAAACATCGGTAGTACTAGAAACTAAAATAAAAAAGGAATACTGTATAGATTGATTCACAAACAGCGATATTATTTGGCAAACGAGCATTTAGATGTTAAAATTTAAGTGTGTAGCTTACTGTATGGCAGCACAAAAAGACGTAAATGTGCAGATATGTCCAGAATGATATTTTTCAGGTCGGAAGTACATACCTTTAGCCTCAAAAGTAAGTTAAGCCTCAAACCCGGACACGTCCGGAACTATATGAGAAGCACAACAATTGTTAGAAACAAAAGCAAATTACATACCGCAATCTCACACTTTTCAGATAAATATTTCTTTGCATACTGATTAATGATATATCTATAAACCAATTATGAGTAATCAAATCTTCATCTGTACTGGTTGAAGCCATATTTTTGAATGAGGATAAATCTTGTTAAGAAAGTAAAACTTGGCACGGAAACTCAGTACGCCTTAAAAGCACTATATCTCCAACGCAAACGAACTAAACAGCGGTCAAGTTTCGCCTTGTATATCTCGGTTGGGTGAATGTGATCTCGCCGGAAATGATTGGTTCTATGCAGGCTGTACGTGCTACGAGGTACTTCAGATAAGAGTACAGCATTTCGGTGAAATTATAATTTTTGTATTTTTGCCATGTTTTAATGCTCCTATGTGCGTCCGTAAAAAATATCCAACACAAAAACTCTAGCAAATAGCTTCTTGCATCCCCCTCCACAGAAACTACACCTTTTCTAGCTGTAGTTTCTAAAGCGTCAAGTGACAATTCAAATTGCAGCAAACAATCAGATGAAGAAACATTGCCCGAACGGTTATTGCTAAATGTCTCAAGAATAACAGTTTCGAATCCTTGGGCGTCTCTGGACGTTGAATAAGCTATGAAACCGATTAATCTTTCTTTCACCCTAATTCAGTTGTTTACATATCGAATAGTTAACGATACCTGTTTTTCGTTATACCATCTAGCCCCATCAACATTGCAAAAAAACACATTTTTATTTTTTTTATGGTCAGCCTCCCGCAAAGGCTGAAAGCCTATGGCGCTGTAGAAGCGCTGTGAGAGGATAAGTGTCGGTTCACGTTATATTTGCAGGTTGTAGCAGTCGGGAAAAAGATTCCCCGGCAGCTGATTCCACAGCGTCGAAGTTCTCCAAAAGAAGAAATGCTGGAGGAGACTGGTTCGGGGAGTAAGGACCTCGACCTGGTAAGGATGAGCTCGCAGAGCTTCTCTAGTGTTCCTGATTCGGACGTCCTTTGGTGTTATTATCTGGGAGAGCTCACTCGAACATCTTCCGTGATTGAATCTGTGAAACAGGAATAGGTCAGCCACCCTCCTTCGATGTTCCAGGCTGTGTAGGTCCTTTCTGAGGTTAGGCGTATCGATCGTAATCTAATTGCTCTTTTCTGGATAGTGTCCAGAAGCTTAAGAGAGTGCTTCGGAGCGCATCCCCACACATGGAAGCAATACTCCAGCGATGGTCGGATCTGTGCCTTGCAGAGCAGCAGCAGTTGCTCTGGTGTGTACAGCTTCCTACAGCGGAACAAAGCTCCAAGCTTCTGGGACGTTGTTTTAGCAATACTGACGACGTGGTCGTGCTACATGCTTCAACTCACCCGTACTGCCGTACTTCACGATTGCCTCTCTAGTTAGGCTTATGGCTTGAATATTACTTGGACGATTTATAGAGATATGATCACTTTTATATGAAAATCTTGATAACCTCATCACCTTGTATCTTAAAAACTCAGTAACTCGAAGCTAGATTCTCAACGCTCAAATAATTTCGTGGTAGTCTAGTTATATTCAAAATTATCAAGTTTTTGCTATATTTGATTCTATATACAGGGCGAACCAAAACTCGTGACCATAATTTTCTTTGTTATTTATAATGGAACATCCTATATTTTATAGCGTCTTCAGAAAGTTCTTACAAAATACTTCCACTTTTTGCGCGAAGCAGATTTTTTACCCCTCCACCCTTCGAGTGGCAATCCCCCGAGGTCGCAAATATAGGTGTAGATTCAGGAGATCAATGTATACAACCCCACCAAATTTCATTTCTTTCCGACCCTTTTGCGCTCAAAAACCTTTTTTTACGACGCGATGTAACGATTGCCCTATACCTACTACTACTTAGTAGTCACACGTGGTGCCACTCTAATTGACCAACTGCACTGAAATAATGGGCTGCTAATTATGGCCTTTTTACATGTATTTCGTCCCTCGTCCATCGCAATTTAAATTTGACAATCTCATCAAAGCTGGCGCATGTTATGCTTAGTAATACGGCAAAGTCACAGCCTTCCAAATTTTATAATCCCTGCGATATTCAATTTTTTCCTGATATCTACTTATACCAAAAATGGTGGTTTACACCTAAATGGTTCGCTTTAAGTCCCATGTATGATACATAAAGTCACAATAAAATTCACCAAGGAATCTGAATATGCAATAATATATGGGGTGTTCCATTTAAAAAAAAACATAACGTGAGTTACGCCACTGCATCCACGAAAGGAAGCAGCCGAGACAGCAGATTCAGCATATTCCTTGTTTATTGTATTGCTTATCTGAAATGTATTATATACTCATTGTTTCAATTATAATTTTTCAGATTCATTTTGCACGGCTAACAACCAACATTGTACTTCTTAAAAATAAATTTTATTAGTTCGGTCAATCGAATTGTAGTTTTTTAAAAACTCCGGTTCGTAAGCTCCCGAGTTAATTGGCGCAGCAAGCAGTAGCGGTCGAGAAGTTTCGCCGCCGCCGTGATAACTTCTCTGAGTGAAACTCTTAACGGCCAGACGATCCTGCAGAAGAAGAAGCTACGGGGAACCAGACAGGGATTGAAGAAGAAGCTTGGACCTCGTCAAGTGCATATTGGTGAGCCATCCTTTTATCCAAAATCCTTGTTTTCCGTGTTGGTATTAGGGCAAAGTGGTCTCACTAGGATATCAGCGTATATGATATCCCTAGTTTAGTTTTAAGAGGGTCAATGCATATGATGACGTCTGGAAATTAGTAAATATAACCTTTCAGACATAGAAAGTAAGGCAAACACAAAGAAAAACAAAAGGAAAGCAAACAAAACACCAAGATTGAGGATTTACTAGAAATTTTCAACAACTTAAGCTTAGATAGTGATAGTACTAGTAGTAATAATATTAGCACGATGAGTACTGAAACCCAAGTGAATTACCAACTTTTACGATTGTATATTGATACTATTCCAAATTTTAACGGAGACAGCAATACTTTAGAAATTTTTATTAAACGCTGTGATCATTTAATCAGAACTTATACAAATTCGAATAATCATAATGATCCCCTTAACAGTTTTTTGATTAGAGCTGTAGTAGGTAAACTAACAGGAAATGCTTTAGCTTTAGTTGGTAGTAGACCAGAAATTAGAAATTGGAATGATTTAAAAACACTTTTAAGACTTAGTTTTGGCGATCAAAGGAATTTAGATTGCTTAGTGCAAGAACTAATCGTGATGAAGCCTCAGAAATCTGAATCATTTTTCAATTTTGGACAAAGAATTCAGAAAGCGAGAAGTGCAATAGCTTCAAAGTTAATTTCGATGAATTTATCAATAGCAGAGAGAACTTTTCAAACAAAAAATTATGATGAGCTATGTTTAAAAACGTTCATTCGTGGATTGACAGGTAGAATACAAGATATGGTTAGATTAAGAAATCCCGATAGTATTGAACTAGCTATTTCGTATGTATTAGAAGAAGAAAATTTTATTCTTCACCAGAGACAATCAGGACAAAATCAAAATACTAATTTATCCCAGAATTTCCAAAATCGTGCATAGCCTCAGTTACCTCTTCAATTTTCTCATAATTCTAATAATTTCGCAAGATATCCATATACGTTGCCACAACCTCGGAATACTTTTCCATCGCAACCCATTAATATTCAACCTAGACAAAATATGCCACCTCCTAGATATTTTACAAACCAACAAGTGTTTGGAAAACAAAATTTTCCTCCTAAAAATGTTAATGTATTTAAACCTACTGGGCAAGTTCCCCAAACAAAACCTGAACCCATGTCTACGAGTACAAGAAATGCGAATTTTCCAAAAGGAAATCAAAATAGGAATTTTTTCCAAAATTCAGGCCCTAGAAATTTTACTAGTCAGGAATTGCATAATTTACAAGACAATTATGATTTTAGTTACGAACAAAATGAAAATTATGGACAGTGTAGTGATAGTGCTTATTCCTATGACGAAAGTTTTGAAGAAGCGCAAGAAAGCCTTGACCTAGATCAAGAAACTCAACAATATAATTCAGAACAAAATTTTACTCAAGCCCAGCCTCCGAAGAATCAACCTTGATAGAAATTAATTTTTCACAAAATAATTTACCTTGTATTTATATACCAGAGTTAGATGCAAAATTTTTAGTAGATACAGGGAGCACAAGAAGTTTAATTTCTCCAAATCTAGCATACACTTATTTTCAAAACTATATTCAAAATGAACCATTTAATATTCAAACTTCTCATGATGTAAGTTATCATAATGAAGTAGCAGTGATACCAATTTTCGAAATTTTTGAATGTGAACAATGGCATAAATTTTATATTTTTAATTTTAATCCAAAGTATGACGGACTTATTGGTATAGATTTATTACAAAAGATACAAGCTACTATAAATATTCAAAATAAAATTTTGGTTACACCTTCTAGCCAAATTCCTTTGATATTGAATGAAGAAAACAAGTTAAAAAAGAACTTTCAGCCTTGCAATTATAATATTATTGTAAATCCAGAATCAGAACAAGTCATAAGAACTCCTGTGTGTTACGAAAAAGGCTTAGGAATCTTAAAAGAAATAGATTTCGGTAATAATTTGATTTCGCCAGAAGCCCTAGTGAACATAGAAAATTATTTTGCAATTACCACAGTATATAATCCGAATTCCACAGCATTCAGTCCTAGAATCACAAAACCTTTTGACATTGAACTTATTAATCCTTTAGAAACAAACTTTATGTCTGACATTAATGAAAATGCTGACATCACAAGAAAGTATGATAATATTCTGAAAGCCAATTTAAAAAATATTAACTTATCACATTGTAATGAAGAAGAAAATAGAGCAATTAGGAAATTGATTTTTGAATATCGAGATATTTTCTACAATGAACAAATTCCTTTGAGTTTTACAAACGAAATTAAACATAAAATCAGATTAACCGATGAAACCCCAATTTATACAAAGTCTTATAGATTTCCTGAAGTTCATAAACCTGAAGTAAAAGGTCAAATTGAAAAGATGTTACAACAAGGTATAATAAAACCTTCGAATAGTCCCTTCAACAGCCCCATATGGATTGTTTCAAAGAAAATGGACCAGTCAGGTAAACAAAAATGGAGAATTGTTATTGACTATCGAAAATTAAATTTTCGAACAGTTGATGACCGCTATCCTATTCCTTGTATTACAGATATTCTAGATAAATTAGGAAGATCAAACTATTTCACAACTTTAGATTTAGCCTCTGGATATCATCAAATTGAAATGCATTAAACGGTAAATGGGAATTCACGAGAATGCCATTTGGTTTAAAAAATAGTCCATCTACCTTCCAAAGGGTTATGGATAATGTGCTAAGAGGATTAATCAATGAAGTTTGTTTTTGTTATCTTGATGATATTATCATCTTTAGTACAAACCTCCAAGACCATATTGTAAAATTGAAAAAGGTCTTTGATAGATTGAGGAAAGCCAATTTCAAAGTTCAATTAGATAAGTCAAACTTCTTACAAAAATCTGTGGAGTATTTAGGTCATATAGTCACACCAGACGGTATCAAGCCTAACCCTTCAAAAGTGAAAGCCGTAAAGAATTTTCCTATTCCAAGAACACAAAAAGAAATTAAATCATTTTTAGGATTAGTTGGATATTACCGAAAGTCTATACCAGATTTTGGTAAAATCACGAAACCGCTGACGTCTTGTTTAAAGAAGAATGCTAAAGTTGTCCACACTTCAAGTTTTATTGAAAGTTTTAATACTTGCAGAGAAATGCTATGTAATGATCCAATTCTTATCTATCCTGATTTCACAAAAGAGTTTATATTAACTACTGATGCAAGTGCAGTAGCAATTAGTGCAATTTTAAGTCAAGGACCGATAGGTCAAGATAAACCCATAGCATATGCCTCTCGTACATTAAATGAAACCGAGCAAAAATATCATACAGCCGAAAGAGAAATGTTAGCTATATTATTTGGTTGTCAATACTTTAGACCTTATCTTTTTGGTCGCAAATTCACAATTGTTACGGATTGCCGTGCTCTTATCTGGTTATTCAGTGTGAAAGAACCAAGTTCAAAATTAGTAAGATGGAGACTCAAATTAGAAGAATTTGATTATAAAGTAGTATACAATAAGGGAAAGTTAAATTCAAATGCAGACGCCTTGTCTCGTATACAACTCAATATTCATGAAACAGAATCAACAGTAGCCAACCCTGGAGATGTAGACGAAGCTATTTTAAAATTCTTAGAAGATATCGCTAATAATACTGCAAATTATGATCAAAATCCGGAAAATGTCGAAAAAGAATCACCCCCGAAAATAAATATACTTCAAGATGTGCAGGTTAGACGTCCTGACCCATCCGATGATCAAACTCCCCGTTCGTTATCAAAAGAAGTAGAAAATAGTGGTATCCCTATCCAAGATACTATAATCAATAATAAATTCAATCAAATTCATGTCTCTAAAAGCAGGCAAAATAAAATAACAGTACAAAAAGAAAATTATGGAAATCATAGAATTCTTAAAGTTAGCATACCTTCAGAAGAAAACGAAAAATTAATATTTGATTTCATGAGAGACTATTTAACAGACGCCACCTATTACATGTATTTTGAGGATGAAGAATTACTTACAAATTTTACGAATGTTTATTCCGAATATTTTAGTAACAAAATGCTAAGACTAATTAGATGCACACGTCGTGTCAATACTATTTCTTATATAGAGGAACAGGTCATGTTAATGAAAAATCATCATGAAGGAAAAAAGAATCATCGTGGAGTTGACGAAACACTCCAATTATTAAAGAAGAATTATTATTGGTTAAATATCAAACAAAGTATTACAAAATATATCAATTCATGCGATATTTGTCAATATTGTAAATATTCTAGACAAAATCCGTATGTTCCCTTAGTACTTACGGAAACGCCCACGAAACCCTTCGAAGTAATACATGTTGATACATTCTTTTATAATGGAAAACAGTATATTACAATAGTAGATGCATTTTCTAAATTTGGACAAGCAATTTTCATTACTGGCAAAACAGCTATTAATGTATGTAAAACACTTACAAAATATTTTGGTTCTTTTGGAACACCTGATAAAATTGTAGTAGACTCAGGTAAAGAATTCAATAATCAAACTGTTACAGAAATGTTAAAATTACATAAAATTAAAATTCATGTCTGTACCCCTCAGCATCATGAATCAAATAGCATAGTTGAAAGATTTCATTCAACCCTTATTGAACACTTAAGGATTTTAAAAGAAGAATATCCCAATGAGGATGATCTTATTGATTACGCCATTATAGGTTATAACAGTTCAATTCACAGCGCAACAGGTTTTACTCCTTTTGAATTGGTATTTGGTCATACTAATTCAAGACATGCCGATGAAATTCTTACACCAAAAGAAATTTTTACAGACTATGTTCAGAATCATAAACAAAAAATTAGTCTAGTATATGATACGGTTCAAAATAAACTAATTAAGGATAAAGAAAAGGTTTTAGAAAAAAGGAACGTAAAAGGTGATCAATGTGTAGAGTTTACAGTGAATCAAACAGTTTATAAAAAGAGTCCAAAAATCAGGAACAAAAAACATAATAAATTTATAGGACCTTATACTATCGTAAAGATCTTAGAACATAATAAAGCTGAAATAAGAAATAGTAAAGGAAAAATAGAAATTGTTCATATGAAGGAATTAAGGAAGCCTCATTTGTTACAGGACGAAAATGAAAGCCACGAAAATCTTCCTGGGTCCTTCTCGTAGTAACCAAACTGATAGCAAGTGAAGTTAAGGTTACAGAGTTATCCAATACCCCCGGTATTTTACCCTTTAAGTTAGGTAAAGCGAACATAATTGATAGAAAGCATATATTTTTACATTATATTAATTCAAAATACTTAGATAAGCATATATATAACTTAGTGAAAACGTATACAAAAACTGAATTCTAATCAGGAAAAAATTGTTAAGGAAGTAAATTGTCAAATCTCAATTGCAAAAAGCCTTATTGAAAAATATTCAAAAACAATTGATTCGATTAGTGAAAATCAACAGAAGATTTCTAAATATATTGCTGATTATAAAAATATATTGATAATGTCACTGATCAAATGCATATTTATACCATTTATGTAAGTACGTTAGACCAGATTTTTATCAGTGCTAATGTTATTATTTCATTTTTGGATAACCTAGAAAATGCAATTACATTTGCTCAGCTGAATATAGTACATCCAGACATTTTAACAAATAAAGATTTAATACAAATTTTGGCAGATATAAAAAGATATTATAAACCTAATGAGATTATAAATATTAGTTTGCAATCTTGGTATTCGATAATTAGTGCTAAATGTTATTATCGTGAGGAGAGAATCATCTTTGCCATCGAAATACCAATTGCTTATCCACAAACCTTGGAATATTTCCAATTATTCCCAGTTCCTACCAACCAAAGTACCATAATTATACCCCAAAAACCTTATCTGGCTCTTGAAGGAGAAGTTTACCAGTATATGGAGCAACCCTGTATCCAAGTAGAAAATTCGTATATTTGCCGACAAGAAGAAATCAAGTTCCACCCTGAGGAAGATTGTATATCAAGTCTAATCCTAAATAAGAAGCCACTGTGCCAGCCGATATCAGTTCAACCTCCAAAGCTGATATTCAACCGAATCAATGAAGAGTATCTAATTATAGTTACAGAAGAAAGAACTAATTTGAAAGCCAGATGTCCAGACCTTGAATACCTCGCCATAAAGGGAAGTGCCCTAATCCAAGTCCCGATGAATTTCAGCTTAGAATACCAAGAATACCACTTTGGGAGTTCGAAACAAGAAGTATTTGGAAAGCCCTTAATACTACATGGAGTAATCAGTAACATATCAGTGGACTTAGCAGTCAAATTAAGACCACTGAAATTAGGGAAGATTCCGTTAAAAGAACTTCACAAAATTCAAGAAAATTCGCCCTCAGTGCTTTTTCAGCCCGAAGTCTCTGTTTAAGAAGGGTAGAGTTACGCCACTGCATCCACGAGAGGAAGCAGCCGAGACAGCAGATTCAGCATATTCCTTGTTTATTGTATTGCTTATCTGAAATGTATTATATACTCATTGTTTCAATTATAATTTTTCAGATTCATTTTGCACGGCTAACAACCAACATTGTACTTCTTAAAAATAAATTTTATTAGTTCGGTCAATCGAATTGTAGTTTTTCAAAAACTCCGGTTCGTAAGCTCCCGAGTTCATTCGTGTTTTTGGGACACCCTGTATAACATGAAAATATTTTTAAAATGTAGCCTTTATGGGTCTCTATCCATCCGAAATTATTACTTTCTTTTTTATCAAATACTTTAGCCATAATGCTTCATGTCGAATAACGTGAATAACTCTGTATATCATTCAGGATTTATGATATTTATTCTGAATGAGATATTGAGTATCAATTGCTGTTAAATCTCGTACCTATTTATCTTGTTTTTATATAAGTTGATGCATAATAAAATTGATTACTCTGATCCTTTGGCTTGCATTTACCTACTTTAATGTTCCCCAATATAACTCGCGATGCAACCGTATATTTTATTGCAAAACTGCTCAGACTAATATGTTGTTAAAATAACATATTACTTTAATGTGCACTAATTTCAATAGATCATCAAACCATGTCGACCCTTTAATCTGCTCTTATAATGAGGTTAAGCTAATTGCTACGACTATACTACGCTAACGTCGCTAACCATCACATTATTCTTGTAGGTTACTCTCTGTACAACTTGATTTGCTTTTATGTAGTTTAACCAGTGTATTTTGCTCTGTAGAGTATGAGAGCAAGCATATAAAACACGAGTACTTCCTTGCCTATATTACAGCATTTTTTCAGTTAGCTGGGGTATGGCTAGAACCGAAGGCTTCAAAAAATTCAAAACGCATGCGTTTCATCATCTGGGATACCACGTTATTTGTGCTTGCTATTATGTTCTTTATGTGCGAAGTATTGATGGTGAAACACATTCTAAGCGAACTGGAGAAACTTTTGAAGCATCTGGCTATGCTCGCAACGCTTACTGTTGGAATTTTGAAGTTTCTCCTCATCATCACTCGTCAGAAGGATTTGACAAAGATTAGGAGCATGTTGCAGGTAGGCGTATTACTAAAATTTTAGTGTAAAAGTTGGCGATTTTACGTAGGTATAGATGGAGAGCTTGCTACGTAAAGAAAGGCCACTCGGTAAAGTAAACATTTTGTCGATTACAGGTTCAATAGGTATCGACCAACGACGTCCTACTGACAGACTACGCTTTGTTTGTAAGCGTTTCTGGCGATGCGACGGAAGGGGGAACGTCAGCTGTATTTATAAGCGTACTCCACGTCAGTGGCGTAGACATTTAATTTCTGCAATGGCAGAAGTTTACAAATAAACATTCAAACAATTTGAAATAATAGATGTGTTAAGTAATTGCCAGACTTTTGTTCATTTGGAGCAGCTAAAAAACGTACAATTATTGAATATATACACACATACACATAATAAAATTTTATTTAGCCGTTTCTCCTTTCCCTTTCACAGCACTTGCTTGTGCGCTCAGATAATAGTATAACTGCTGCATGAGCTTCTTCCATTCAAAGTGGTATTCTTGAAATATAAGATATCAATAAAACTTTTCTCATTGATATTTTTATTGATCATAAAATATGTTAATTCTAGTCTCCAAAGAAAATGTATGTATATTCAGCTAATACAGTGCAATTACCACGTGTTATTGTAATAAGTATTCAGAATTTTTAACATTACATTGGCAAAAAAAATGCCTAAATGGATACGCGAATTTTGTCACAGTGAAATCAAAACATTATCTGGCAATGATTTGTATCAATGATACGCAAAAATGTCTTTTAACTAGGTTGTTACTCTGACAGGGTCTGTAGAAATGACAACTTTTTGGAAGGAAAAAACGCGCAAGGATTTTATTCATGTCTTTATTATTTACAGCAGTACATAATCTGAGGTTAGTAACATTCTTACATAAATTAAGTAGGTACACACAAAATCACTGATTTTTAATGAGATCATTGAACCTGAGTCTATAGCAAATTTATAATAACCAACTTAAAACTAGTCAGCCTCAACCCTAAACCTCGTCAATCAATAAATAATATTTACAACTTCTTTTCTGTATAAGATTGGAAACCTTGAAACCCCTTTTCGCGAGATATGTCGATGGCAAAGCAATATGAAATACTTACTTTCATACCTAGTTCATAATACCGGAAAAGAAACAGATATGTCCCCATGTCAAAAGTCAAAATTGTGGATAGCACTTTGAAATGAGTGTAAAGTTTTAATTGTATCAGGAAAACAGTACTTATGGTGGCCATATGTGATTGCAGAATTGTACTTGCTAGAAGCTAGATCGCATTTCTATACTAATACCGGAATTACCAAGACATCACCTTTTCGTAAATCTTCCAATAATTCCTCAATATAGCTTTTGTGCTGGTTCTTCTTAGGCTGGATCTTACCCAAAAAAAAAATCGGTTTTTTTTATAAATAATAAGAAAACTAAATTCGCAATTTTGAGCAGGCCACGTTTTCTATCGGCGGCCTCAAAGTTGACTAATTGTTGCCTAAGTATGTGGACAGCATTTGCAAATTTGTTTTTGTTTTCGAAAACTTGAAGCTTTGTTGTGTTGCTGTTTTGTTGGCTGGATGTGGACCACTATCGTCTGACTGGTTTATAGCACTGATAACTACCCATTCATATATGTGCTATGTTGCTTTTTTAATAACAAATATCTCGTTTTTTTTTTTGAAACCGCCCTCGAACGAAAATCCTGTGTACGCGCCTGAGTAGACCCGTGGTCGACACTTGGCATAGACAGTCCCGACGTTGCCAGTTGTGCATTAGGGCATGCAGCAATGTTTGTAAAACATAAAAATGGCGTTAATTCTTGACAGAATTGCAATACTACACGTGTTTTACAAAAGAGTATTTTCAGAGTTCTTTTTCTGTTACAGATAAGCAAGCCATAATCATAATTTTTTACAGCATATTGACGATACTGTTCCATCGTTTTTCTGAATTTTAATTCCAAATGATTGTCAAGTTGGCATCGCTGCGGAGAACCATTGAAAATATTCCCAGTATTTGGAATGACGAGAAAAAATTTGCCTTGGATGCGTAGTCTATCAGTAGGACGTCGTTATTATCAACATAGGGATAGGTGGGGACGTCAGAATGCGCTGTGAATGTATAAAATAGGGGTGGGGGTTAAACATGTAATTTTTGTTTCACATAATAAATTGATGATGAAGTACAGCTCCGAAAATTTGCAATAGAAATGAAAATGTTATAAGAAAGTACGTAAAAAGTTGTCAGAACTGTAGGCGAAAGGTAACGAGCCGTCAGAGGGTGCTTAAGTTGCGAAAAATTCATTTATGTCACTTCTGGCAATTCACGTACTCATTCTTTGATTCGAAATGAACCTAATTACAAATCATCGTAGGGCTAGATGGAAGACTATCGGAGATATTCCTGATAGTAAGAATATCGGTGTTCCAAATAATGTATCATTATATCTAGAATTTTATAAATTATTTAATCAAGTTCACTTCTGGTGAGTAGGTATTGATAGCAACAATAACCGGAGGGTTAGCGACATGGAAAAGGATGATTATGCGACAGAGTAATTTTACATTTGAGTGATATTAAATTAGTATTAATATTATATTAATATTCGCGACTCATTAGTATAAGTATTCAATTACTACTGACAGTTGACGAATAGCGTAGTGATTGGATTACTGATACTCGTATACTGTAAATTATATTAAAGATATAAAGATGTTACTATAGATAATATCTCCGATATTCGCCTACCTCGTCTTCCGATGATTTGTAATTAGTTTCATTTTGACTCATAGAATGAACCTGTAAATTGTCAGAAGTGTACCGAGTGACATGATTGTTGCAAATTTTTTCGCAATTTAAACGCCCTTTGACGGCTCTTTACCTTTCGCCTACACTGCTCACAATTTTTCCCTGGTTTCTTATAATATTTTCGTTTGTATTGCAAATTTTCAGAGCTGTACTCCATAATTTATTGTGTGAAAAAAATTGGATATTTACCCTCACTTTATACATCCACGGCGCTTTCTGAGGACCCACCTATCTCTATGTTGATACCATAGAGTTAACATATCTAGAGGGAGCCTAATTTGAATATTGGCCAGCCAACGTCTATAGCGCTATTGCCACTCTTCTTCGTCCGCTTAAGGACCTTCCAGTTTTACAAAATCTGGCAGTTTCCGCAGTTTGAACACATGTTCCTCAAAATATTTAACTGGGTATTTAACTATACATTATAATATACTTGCAATATAACTGATTTACGTGACGATAATTTGTATTGATTTAACGAAATCTCAAAAACGGTAAATTTCATAGCGGAATGTCGCAATAACTTCTAATATGTCGTAAATCTGGCAACCTACAATTGGCGTCCCCTAAAGCTGTCATGTGGCTGTCATTGTAAATTGGCGTCCCCTAAAGCTGTCATGTGGCTGTCATTGTAGTTGTGGTTATTGCGTATGTTGAGATTTTTGTTGTTTTAGTGTATATTTGAGTGACTTTGTGACTATTTGTGGTGTGAATTAAATTATTTATGAACAAAAAGTGCATAGTTTGCTGCAGTAGCGACTAATCGGTGAACACCACTTATCATAGGTTAGTATAGGTCTTGTTTTGGTTTTCAGTAGCGTAAAATATGGGGAAACGCTTCATGATAATAATAAATTATCAACTGTTACAATCAAGTTATAATAAGAGTAACTTTCTAAGTATAGCTAAATACTAATATAACTTATTGTATCAGTTTGTAACACCACAGTAATAATTGAATCTATTAATGAACATCCAATTTTAACATAAAATCGTACGTCACTGGTAATGCTGTCAAAATTTCCGTTACATGTTGGCTGGTCAGCGACCTGTGCATTTTGTTGTTTACATTCCCTCTAGGGATATTAACTCTGTGGTTGATACCTACCAAACATGTAAAAGACATAATTTTTACTTTACCGAGTGACTTTTTTTTACGTAGCGAGCTCTTGAACTAGTAGAAACATGGCGGCAATCAGAAACAGCTGTTTATGTTTTCATGCTTACATCTGCATGCGGATTTGTCAACTCAGCAAAAAATCAAAAAGTGTGATGGAAAGAGGTCAAAATAAATAGACCTGAACTGTGTTGATGTGAACGTCATAAAATTCCCCCAATTTTTTTGAAAATTTGTAGACAGTTGAAACTCCTTTAGAATTAGAGTGAGAGAGTAAGATAAGGTCTATGAAAAGTTCAGTAACTTATCAAGAGAAATAAATTAGTATAATACTACCAAAAATATGGTGATGAAACTTGTGTAGCTTGTCAATAATAGAAGATAGAGAGAATCCCATGTTCAAATGCAGTATACAGACTGAGTCTAAAGTATGGAACACCTTCATTATCTCGGAAACGGTTTGCATGATTTTAATGAATTTTGTGGCATAGGGATTTCTAAATACGGCCGACCAATCTCACGATAGTATTCACAATGTTGTCATATCTTGACCGACAGGCCGACAGACCGACAGACCGACAGACCGACAGACCGACAGACCGACAGACCGACAGACCGACAGACCGACAGACCGACAGACCGACAGACCGACAGACCGACAGACCGACAGACCGACAGACCGACAGACCGACAGACCGACAGACCGACAGACCGACAGACCGACAGACCGACAGACCGAAAGACCGACAGACCGACAGACCGACAGACCGACAGACCGACAGACCGACAGACCGACAGACCGACAGACCGACAGACCGACAGACCGACAGACCGACAGACCGACAGACCGACAGACCGACAGACCGACAGACCGACAGACCGACAGACCGACAGACCGACAGACCGACAGACCGACAGACCGACAGACCGACAGACCGACAGACCGACAGACCGACAGACCGACAGACCGACAGACCGACAGACCGACAGACCGACAGACCGACAGACCGACAGACCGACAGACCGACAGACCGACAGACCGACAGACCGACAGACCGACAGACCGACAGACCGACAGACCGACAGACCGACAGACCGACAGACCGACAGACCGACAGACCGACAGACCGACAGACCGACAGACCGACAGACCGACAGACCGACAGACCGACAGACCGACAGACCGACAGACCGACAGACCGACAGACCGACAGACCGACAGACCGACAGACCGACAGACCGACAGACCGACAGACCGACAGACCGACAGACCGACAGACCGACAGACCGACAGACCGACAGACCGACAGACCGACAGACCGACAGACCGACAGACCGACAGACCGACAGACCGACAGACCGACAGACCGACAGACCGACAGACCGACAGACCGACAGACCGACAGACCGACAGACCGACAGACCGACAGACCGACAGACCGACAGACCGACAGACCGACAGACCGACAGACCGACAGACCGTCAGACCGACAGACCGACAGACCGACAGACCGACAGACCGACAGACCGACAGACCGACAGACCGACAGACCGACAGACCGACAGACCGACAGACCGACAGACCGACAGACCGACAGACCGACAGTCAGACAGACAGACCGACAGACAGACCGACATACACGCAATACTCCCCTCACCTATCTGTGTGGGAAGTAAAAGGACTAAATTTTGCGTCGAATGACATCTAAAACTTTATTTTTGATGAAGCCCTTCATGTCAAATATTATTGATATAGGTACTGTTTTGAGTCAAAACGATGATTAAATTATTATCAATGATACACATCTTTCATACTTTATAGGATGAACATCTGATCTACGAAAGCTGCAATAACTGCATCAATCTACCAACAGCAGCAAAATCATTTTCAAATAAACTTTGCCTAACTACCTATTTTCTCTACATGATGGTGGGAGCAACAGCCCACTTGTCAGCTCTGAGGAATCTGAATGCAGCTGTCCGAAAGAACCAGTTTGGAGGGAATGTCACTTGCTACGACTTTCTTCCTTACCTGTTCGTGATTCCTTTTGACAGTCAATCTACAAACGGCTGCAAGAATGCATTGATCACAATGGACATTGGGCTTTGCATATTTGCAGGATACATTGCTTGTAAGTATGTATACGTAGGACATTTAAGTTTTAACTTCAGAGTACCTATCTAAAGTGGGCTACAGACATTGATGCATGCGTAAGGTGACCATTGGTCCCGGATTTTGCGGGATTGTCCCGTTTTCAGACGAGCCATCCCGCATTTACACCGTCCCGGAAAGTGTCCCGGATTTTGTATATTTCCTTTTTGTATATATTTTTTTAATTTATAAAACAATTTCATCCCCACTCCACGGCTGACACAGCGGAAGATGGAAATTGGAAACACCACCCCCGACGCGTCATTTTGACTTTGACGTCACATAACCCAAAGTGACATAAATTTTGACATGTGGCGTCACAATAACGCGTCGGTGGCAGTGTTTCTATCTTTAGCTGTGATGTCACACAAGCAGTATCCGGGCGGTGTTGCCATTCGTCTTGTCGCGAAAATAGCGACATTTTGATTACGTTGAGACGTAGCGGCGATTTTACAAAATAAACCGATTTGTAGCGACTTTTTGAAAAAATTCTGTTATTATCTTTTTTCACACTGATTACTGCTTTGCTTGTCTATTTCTTCTTTTCAGTTTTGACCAGACTGTCTTGTACTGGTGGTAATTCCTTTGTATGTTCGAATCTTAGTCAGAAAAACAAAACAGGTTTCTCTGTTATTAGGTAGATGAAAATAATGCATTTGAAATATGATCTAGTAGGCTATAGCTTTATTTAGATAACTGTTTTGTTTTACTAAACTTAAAATGTAGCATTTTAAATCGTAAGTTGTGTCCTCACTTTAGAGTTGCAAAGTGTAAAAGTATTCTAAATAGGGTAAGAAAATGAGGCATGACCCGTGAAAAAATATCACTCTGTAGATTCTGCAAACCATTTGATATGTGCAATTATGTAACTCGTATTGCGTTTCATATATAAAATTTGAGCTAAATACCTCAAAAATTGAGAGAGTTATTAAGAAAAAGCTGAAAAAATATTGAAATCTCAACACCCTGTAGATCGGCAATGAAGCGTTTGCGGACCTATGTTTATTTGAAATTTCAGTTAAAAAAAATTAGAAAAATCCTCCTTTCCTAAAGTTGATTTTTTCCATTTTTCCATGGAAGAGAATTATTTAGGAGAATCTTTGACAAATTTCCTACTTGCCTCTAAAATATATAAACTATCAACAGCGATATCCATAACGGAGGCACCCTAAAACTTATGCGTTTGGAAGATTATAGAATCGCTTTATTCAGACTGCGTCAATTGATATATATCAATATACATATTTAAAGTCGTGATCGCGAAATCTTAAGGTGTCATCGATGATCAATCCTAGACCTTATCCCCCTATCAATAGTACTTCATTGACTTTAACTTGCAGCTGGGAAACAGGTTCAGGGAATTTGTTTGGAAAAAGTAAAATACAGGGTAGTCTTCTTCAGATTCAATGTCAGCGAATGCATTTAAGATTGTCTAGTTAATTTCCTCGACATATCAGTCAATATGTTCAAATACCAAACTTTTCTATGTCTCACTTTCAGCTCACGATACTATGCTGTACTCTATTATAATCTGTCTGAGGACAAACCTGGATGTATTGTCAAAAGCTACAAGGAATATGAGAAGCAGAATAATGCAGAAACTAAATTTGCCCAAAGATTTTGAAACAATTAGAGACGATAGTTTTCCAGAACTAGAAAATGAGCTTCACAGTGAACTGAAAATGTGTAACCGCAACTTAAAACTCTTGTTAAGGTGAATGACGTGACTATGTGTTAGTGTACTCAGTGCTTTGAATATCTAATGGTTCTAAAGAATAAACTCTCGATATATAGACACGAAGAAAGGTACGAGTCCTGACCCAACTCCAGCCATTGTCCTTAAACGATGCTTGCACCTATTCTTTACAAGCTCCTCAAACTATCGTATCAGCGAGGAGTGATTCCCGCTCCATGGAAGATTGGCCGCGTACAACCCATTCCTAAGAAAGGCAAAAAAACCGATCTCATCAACTATAAACCCGCGGCTATTCTCAGCATCTTGTCTAATGCTAACACACAGCTTCTGAAATACCTGGATAACAATAACATCATGAATGGTCGCCAGTATGACTTCCGTAAGCATATGTCTACGGGTGGCATTTATACATTCCGTACATGTATACAGCACCTAGCACAATCCCATTGGTCATATTTGAATTTTGAACCAATCAAATTTCAATTTCAAATTTTCGAGTGCCGTATGTGTGTACGAAATGTAGATCAGTACCATATGCACTTACGGAATGTAATATAGTTATGCGTATGTCGTATGGCTATGGCTAGACCCTTGTTTCAATGTTTGAGATTGCGGCGCGACAGGGTGGTTATATGTTTGATATTTCCATGCATGCTGAGGCAAAGTTACATCCTAATTATTATTAAAATTCAGCCTACAGCTTTAAATAGAAGAAAAGTTGGAGTAACAAAAGGAAGCAACAAAAGGCCTGTCGCCCGTCCAACAACTGGGAAACCTGCCAAGAAAAGGCCAAAGAAAGAACATAATTTTCCCCAAAATATTGAAACCAACCCAATGCAATTCCTGTGCATGGTTCATTCCACTGATTTTATATAACGTTATACAATACTTAATTAACTTAATACACCAGATATTTGCAATTATCATTACATTTTAAAGTTTCGTAAAAAGGAGAAAGATCATAAAACATACTATGACTGTCATAAAGTTTACTGCAATTTAATATATAGTTAAAAAGTGTTTTTCGCTTAAAACGCTTTCCTCTTTGTAAATTTTCAGTTGCATTAAGTATTACATTCCGTAAGTGCATATAGCACTCATTTACATCCCATACTCGCGAATGGCACTCAGAGTTTGATTGGTTCAAAATTCATCTCTGACCAATAGGATTGTGCTAGGTGCTGTATACATGTATGGAATGTATAAATGCCTACGGGTGATCTCTTGGCCTACGTCACTCACTTGTGGAACAAAGCAATTAAACATCATGGTAAATTCCGTGTTGTTGCACTTGACATATCGAAAGCGACTTCTGGTCGAGCTTGCTGCTTGAGGACTACCACCTGACCTGCGCCACTGGCTGAATAGCCTTTTGAACGATCGATCTCTGTTGTAGTCGAAGGCTGTTCATCAAACGTATTTTCGGTAAGCGCCGAAGTTCCTCTCAAGGATCTGTCCTATCGCCTACACTGTTTCTGCTGTACATCAACATGCTGCTGGAAATAACGACCAATTCAATCTACAGCTTCGCTGACGACAGTACATTAATATCGTGCATGGAACCAGGCAATCCACTATCATCCCAGGAGACGGTACGTCAGTGACAGCAGCATGCCTCATATATCAACGTAGACACCAAAATAATTGTCGAGTGGGGATTAGTAATTAAGTACAGTTTAACGTTCAGAAAACTCAGGCAAAAACGCTGACAAAACAGTTTCACGTTGCCTTACCAACTTTGGAAATGGAGGGTTACCCAACAGTCACCTTCCTTCAAGCTTTAGGGAATCAACATAAACAATAACATATCCTGGTACGACCACGTCGTCAGTATTGCTAAAGCGGCATCCCAGAAGCTTGGAGTTTTGTTCCGCTGTAGAAATTTGTATACACCAGAGCAATTACAGCTGCTTTACAAGGTTCAGATTCGACCACCGTTGGAGTATTGCTCCCATGTTTGGGGATGTGCTCCGAAGCACACTATAAAGCTTCTGGACACTATTCAGAAGAGAGCAATTAGACTAATCGATGCGCTTAACACTCAAAGGAGCTCCACAGCCTGGAACATCGAAAAAGTGTGGCTGATCTGTCTGTTTTTTGTGTTTCTATCACGGAAGATGTTCGAGTGAGCTCTTCCAGATAATACCACCAAAGACCGTCCGAACTAGGAACACCAGAGAGGCTCCGGGAGGTCATTCTTACCAGGTCGAGGTCCCTACTCCCCCAACCAGTCTCATTCAGCATTCCTTCTTTTGGAGAACTTCGACGCTGTTGAATATACTGCCGGGGAATTTGTTTCTCCACGGCTACAGCCTATAACGACAGGTATCCTCTCGCAGCGCTTCTACAGCGCCATAGGCTTCCAGCATTTGCGGGAGGTTAACCATAAGGGAGTCGGTGATCGGCAGACAGATATTTTAAAAAGCTTTTAATTTAGCACGAGGTTTCGGATTTTAACCGTAATCAGATGAAATTAGAAAAACATATGCATTATTAATTTAGCTGCATATGAGGACTGAATCAATCCTCTCAAATCAAAAATGCAGTTTAACATGAAAAAAAAATACGGCTATGAAATCTATATCAATAGAACACTGCGGTACATGCAGCATGCATAAGAGTTGAAGAATTTTGTATATATATTTCCAACTAAGCATAAATTATCATTTTTCAGCGCATGTAGGGGTATAGAAAACGTATTTTCATACACTATCTTAGCCCAAACTATAATGTCTCTGCTGGTCATAGCTTCATGTATGTTTGCTTCATCGCTGATGACCTATACAGACCCAGAGCTTTATTCTCTGGTAGAATTTGCGATTGCTTCTGTCTTTCAACTATTAATGGTCTGTCACTTTGGAAATAGCATCATTGTTGCGGTAAGAATATACGATACGAACCATAGCCCACTAACAACTGACCTTAGAATACCTTAAACGGACCACTCAGCGGTTTCAGGAATGTTTAGTTAATACTGTAACTTTTCCTCTGTTCATTACATACCCTTGGCCTTCAGGGTCCCGTACGATTTGTTAACTTTGATCGACGACATAATAACACAATGCCTCCCATATCTGGCACAGTCAAATCTACTCCAGTTAAATGGCGTCCTATAATTCTAAGCCCCAGTTTCACAATCGTTAGTTAACTAGTGGTCAAAAGAAAACTAGTGGTTAGCGAAAATAATCCATTTCATAATCGACGGCTTACGTCAAAGGTTCTGGTTAACCAGTAATCATGTTGACCAACGGATCAGGTATGGCTTATCTTAACGTTTGTTGTGGTCAACCGATGATAGCTTAGAAGGTTACAAAAACATGGATTTTGACACTGACGTCTGAGACGTCGATGGATTTTGATTGTACTCTGTAATGACATAAATTAAAAATATGAAAAGAGAGGTTAGGTTTATTTGTCAAAGGGTTAAGTTTTATTTACAGAACACCATTATGCCAGCGCTCTGAGACCTATCCGTGGTGCCAACTTAAAGATAAATACGTTGAACCATTAGTTTTCTTTGTGAAACAGAGCTCCCTGATAACTACTGGTTAACTTCCATCTGTTGGTTAAGCAACTACCAGAGGTTACCAATGATTGTGAAACTGGGCCTAGTGGAACTGTACTAATATGTACTTTGAGAAATCTTGTAGAGAAGGCCCAAAGATCTTGTAGCATAACTTCAATCTTCCATCGTATTTTAGGGTGAAACTTATCGATATAGTCTATATGAAACAGACTGGCATAGCAGTAGTAAAAGATTCAAGCAATGCTTATTGATCATGATGTACAGAATGGAAAGGCCTTTACATCTGACTATAGGAAAGTTTTCACCACTGACGTTGCAAACTTTTGTGGCGGTAAGTAAAATAACTAAAAAGTGTTTTAATGAGACAAGATAAGATTCTGTTAACCTGTCAGAGTATTTGACAACTACTTTGCCAACAAAATAGTGGAAGCTAAATAATAATGTTACTTAGCAAATCTTGTTGAGATATCTGTAAATCAATAATTTATCACTGCTTCACCCTACCCATTGGTTGAATTATCAATGTCTAAGGAATGCGCACTGTAAAATTGCAAATATACAAGAAGTCGCATATTTTTACATTCAACACCGATAGATGAGGAGAGTAGTAGATCGCGAAGATTTTTGATTTTGAGATAATACGCTTTTTGGGGGTCTTGTGGTGTCTACATAATGAAAATCCACGTCACTCATTCAGGCTGTCTGTTTCTCTATCGGTCTATCTGTCTCTCTGCTTGTCTGTCTGTTGGCGTTTTTCTAGCCTCGTAGTCTTAGTAACCTCTCCAATGATTGTGATGAAATTTGGGCAGCGATATGCTGTGGAGTCGAAGTATGAAATGTTCCTATAATTTTGAAAACCGGGGCATGGGCGGCGGAGTAGTTAGCATAAAACGAAACAACTTAAATATTCCTCAAACTTGGTTTTCAGGCTTCTTAGGGATTTCTGATGATTTTCTACTTTTTTGGGTGGGGGTGAAATTGTGGTGGTTGGGAGGTGGGGGGTTGTAAAACTGAAATATTTGTTTTTTGGGGACTTAAAATTTTATGACGTATACATACGAATATTGCTTTAGATCGTTCTGTATTGTGTAACGTGGAAACTATTTTACTGATTTTGATGAAAACGGAATTACTACCGTGCCGAGGATGGAAACGTTTATGGTTTTTAGAAATCGTGTTAGTGGCGGCGTAGTAATAATAAAAAACTAAAAATATAAAAACCAGCTCAAACCTCGCTCATAGGCATGTTAGGGGTTCCTGATCATTTTCTACTTTTTTTTTTTGGTGGGAGATCGTAAAACTCAAAAAATGGTTGTATTTATAATATGATATCCATGATGCGTGAAAGAAAACCTAGCGGCATAACACACTTTTTTTGTCGGGTGGGCGATGATTTGGTTGCAAGGGGGACTCAGACTATAGCTTCATGCTATGGGAAAATAATAAACTGGTATCACCTCAATGTGTGGGAAGTATTGAGTCAATCAGCTTGACTTCATTTTTTATTATTGTTCTAAATTTTGTTCAAATTGTCACTATCTTTAACAAATGACCTTCTTTTAAGGAAAATTGGTATAACTTTAACATGTACATATTTATTTTTATCTCTAGGTGATGAAAGGGTCATTCTCATATGCAACAGTGTTCAAGACAGTGGAGTGAAGTGGTGCACACACATGTTTGATGATCATCTATATGTATGCAGTGTAAAATATATGGTTACAGATTATTGTTATTTTTTTTGTATACCCTGGAAACACTTCGAGTCAATGAAAGATAGAGAAGCTTACAAGCATGCCCTTCTGTACCTCTCCTTACTCTAGTTATCACGTCTAACCCTCATCGCAAAAGTAAGGATGAGGTGGGTACTGCCCACCTTATGTCTTAAGGCTCAAGAACTATTGAACCTTGTATAATATGCCTTCGGTACCCCAGAGAGTCACAATGACATGGAATATATGCAGAGGATTCCCCTCCTCGCCACAGTGTCCACATGTCGTGTCGGGTCACTTGCCACCCACATCACATACAAGTGACTTCTAAATGGTGTAATCATCAGGTAACACCCAAATAGCCTCAGCCGGCTTCTATCCAATGATAGACAGAACTGCCCCACCTTGGCCAGAGGCGCTATAGTGAGTTCTCTAGCTTGACGAAGGTTCCTTTCAATCCCATAAAATGTTGATTTTGCAACCACATCTCTGTTTTCTTTCTAATGGTACCTGCTGCCAACCCCACAGATGACTCAAGACCTTTCTACATTGCTGAAGGAACCCCTGATATATTTTTTTTTTTGTTAAGTTATGGCACTGGTTCAAGACCAACTGGCCAGCCTTTGTAATTCTGAGCACCTAGGTTATAGGAAATGGAAATCATTTATGTTTTTATTTAATGTTAGTGTTTTAGTTATCCTATATCTATATGTGTATACCTGTTTACATTTTGATTTTTTTTTGATTGAATTTTTTTTATATATTTTATTATGATTACTTTCCAACTAAGCTTTTTTTTGTCTTTCTTTATAGTTTTCTCTGTTTTGTTCCTACTTTTTGTCTTTTTGTTATTATACTTATAGATTCATACTTTTTTATTTCTTTTTTTTTAAATTTTAATTATAATTTTTTTTCTCAAGTATACAACATAAACAACCTGTTCAAGATTATATGCTTTACAAGTTTTCGGTTAGTAATACTTAAATAACTAATTTTAGTTTGTGGACACGTGATAATATAGAATTTTACACATATCACAATTTTCGTTTGACAGAATTTGAGATAGGTTTGTCGGTAAACATACAAAGCGAACCAGTTGATTATACAATTCAGTAATATCATCGTTTGCTTGCCGGCATTCTAATATGCGGCGCTGAATGCTTCCGGTTTCTTCGCAGCTACACCTTGGATCCTCTCCTCTTAGTCCAAACCTTGCTCTGTATTCTGGACAGAGGCAGTGATGACTTCGCATTCGACATAGACTTCTTATGAATGGTCTACTGGATTGGTTGTAAAACCATGTTTTCCTGCGTAGGTGTGGTTGAATAGTGTGGTAATATTTTCCAGAGGCAGAGCTATTATAATGTTCGTTCCACCTCTCGAATTGTTTTTGTTTTATTATGAATTTCATATCTGATGGGTGCTGCCATACCTTGTGGCCGTTTTTGCTAACTTGTCAACAATTTCATTTTGTGGTATGCCTGCATGCCCTTTGATCCAACATATCGTTGTTGTTTTGTTCGAAACGAGTAGTTCCCTGTATGTACGTATGATACCCATTAACAGATGATTAGTACCTGGAGATATACTGTAGTGTTCCAATTTTACTGCTACACTTTGACCGTCTGTGAATATTACAAACTTCTGATGGCCACTCATGCTCAAGCAATATTCCAGTGTCTTGGATAGAGCCACAAGTTCCGCGGTGTATACAGATCATTCTGGAGGTAACATGAATCGTTCTTGATATTTGAGGTTATGGTGGTAGAAAGCACATCCTGTTAATCCATTTATTTTGGATCCATCTGTAAATATCATCTGGATTCCATAAAACTGTTCTTGAAGTAATTTTTTGAATTTTTGTGGCGTACTAGTGTCGCTTTCTGAGAAGCTAGTATACTTTACTTCAGGTATAATGCCAAGAGCTGAATACTGTGGAAGGAAGTATGTGCTGATTTTATTTTTGAAGATTCTACTCTCATAATGGTGTAATTCCTCGTAACTTTCTACCATAAGGGGTAATCTTTTGTGAGTCCAATATCTACTAGTTAGTCCTATAATGAATAGTGAATGGATATGTTAAAATCATCCTTCGTTATTAATTTAATCACTGCTCGATCACTCAACATCTTTCGCCTGAGAGTCAGTGGTGGCTCTACGCATTCAATTCCCATAACGTTTATCGGTGTAGTAGGCAGATATCCAATAGCAATCCTTAAACACTTATTTTTAATTTTTTCTAATTTTTGTAGGTGACAGAAGCGTTGCCATAATGTATTGATCCATAATCGAGAATGGATCGTATGAGTGACCTGTAGAATATAAGGCATGTATTGGGATCAGCTCCCCACAATTAAAAACATTCATTACGAATGCACTTTAAAGTTTAGAAGTTTCAATAACTTACCTGATATAACCTAACCAAATCGATCGGGCTAAATAGGGGTGTCAATCGACTCGGTTTGATGTCCTGACTCGAATTGTATCAGTTAATATACTGAAAAATATTTATTTTGATTCATATTCAGAAAAATAAGCCAAAAAGGTATTCGATGGTCCGCGCCTGGGCCTGTTCTGACACACAGTGAAAAAACTGAAGAGGTGACAACCCTACCTGAGGGTATGTTGCCTAGAGTATTCAAAACCTACAAAATTTGTGACGTCTGATGGGAACCCCAGCCTTTCCCTATTTATGCAAATTAACAAACCCAATTCAACTTAATCTTACCTCATTTCTAGGAACATTCAGAATTAGATCATAACTTTTCTATTTTCCCTTCCTGTTGCTGCGGGTGTCGTTGTACTCTACTCGTCAAGTACTTTTGAACTGATCATATATGTGTTATAAAACAATAGTCATTTCAGTCAAAATCAACAGTAACGGTGCCTCTGACTGTCCCACCGTAGCCCTTCAAATTTTCCAGTATCTATTAGCAAAATCGCAAAAAAGGAATACCTACTGACGTGTCTAAAGTTAGCAGAACAAAGTCAGCAGAACAAATTATTGATAACACCACAACTGAAGGCTAATTAAAGGCTGATTAAATGCCCTAATAAGAATTTTAATGCTCCACTTTTTTTAGTGAAAATCGCATGTTCTGCTAGCTTTAGATAAAGTTAGCAGAGCAACCTTGTATATAATAGTCATAATTGAAAAATGATAATGCAATACTAAAGGGCTAATTAAAGGCTAATTAAATGTATCGCATGTTCATCTTGAGAAAAAGTTAGCAGAACAACCCTGTATGTAATGATTATAATTAAAAAATGATAACGACATACTGAAGAGCTAATTGAAGGCTAATTAAATGCCCTGATAAGAATTTTAATGCTCCACTTTTTTTAGTGAAAATCGCATGTTCTGCTAACTATATATAAAGTTAGCAGAGCAGCCCTGTACATAATGGTCATACTTAAAAAATGATAACGCCATGATGAAGAGCTAATTAAAGGCTAACTAGGTGCTCCAATAGGAATTTTAATGCTCCTCTTTTTTTAGTAAATATCGCATGTTCTGCTAACTTTAGAAAAAGTTGGCAGAGCAACCCTGTATATAATAGTCATAATTGAAAAATGATAATGCCATACGCAAGAGCTAATTAAAGGCTAATTAAATACCCTAATATGAAATTTTAATGCTCCACTTTTTTGACTAAATATCGCACGTTCTTATAATCAAAAAATGATAATTTCAATGAAGCACCCTATATACCGGTGACTTTCCGTGTTCCTCTCGATAAAACAATTCTACAAACTAGCACACATTATGACCATTATATATACAGGGTTGCCCTGCTGACTTTATCTAAAGTTGGCAGAGCATGCGATTTTTACTAAAAAAAGTGGAGTATTAAAATTCTTATTAGGGCATTTAATTAGCCTTTAATTAGCTCTTCAGTATGACACTGCATATCTCAATTATAATCATTATATATACAGGGTTGCTCTCCTAACTTTTTCTCAAGTTGAACATGCGATATTTATTAAAAAAGGTGGAGCATTAAAATTCCTATTAGGGCATTTAATTAGCCTTTAATTAGCTCTTCATCATGGCATTATCATTTTCTAATTATGACCATTATATACAGGGTTGCCATGCTGAAGTTATCTAAAGTTGGCAGAACATGCGATATTTACTAAAAAAAGGGGAGCATTAAAATTCCTATTAGAGCATTTAATTAGCCTTCAATTAGCTTTTTATCATGGCATTATCATTTTTAAATTATGACCATTATATACAGGGTTGCCATGCTGACGTTATCTAAAGTTGGCAGAACATGCGATTTTTACTGAAAAAATAGGCGCATTAAAATTCCTATTAGGGCATGTAATTAGCCTTTAATTAGCTCTTCATCATAGCATTATGGTTTTTTTAATTATCACCATTATATACAGGGCTGCTCTGCTAACTTTATCTAAAGTTAGCAGAACATGCGATTTTCACTAAAAAAAAGTGGAGCAATAAAATTCTTATTAGGGCATTTAATTAGGCTTTAATTAGCCTTTAATTGTGGTGTTATAAATAATTTGTTCTGCTGACTTTGTTCTGCTAACTTCAGACACATTACCTACTGACAAATAAGATGTGTGTTTTACAAAAGAGTATTTTCAGAGTACTTTTTCTGTTACAGATAAGCAAGCCATAATCATAATTTTGCACAGCATGTTGACGATACTGTTCCATACGTTATTCTTAATATTAATTCCAAATGATTGTCACGTTGGCATCGCTGCGCAGAACCATTGAAAATATTCCCAATGTTTGGAATGCCGACAATTTGCCTTGGATGCATGGTCTATCAGTAGGACGTCGTTGGGAAAATCCAATTAAATCGGATTGATGCATCTAGGTAGTCAAGTCACACTGAAATTGGCTAATACATTCTCCCTGTCAGAATTTACTGCAAGTCTGTATGTGAAAATGAATGCGTCAGGGTGACGTTGTTGATTTAGTACATTTTAAACATTCGGTAAATCTTTGATCTTAACTGTGGATTCACAGTTTTGCAAGTATGATTGTTTTTGGAGCTTTAGAATTCAGCACATAGTTATATTCTACTCAACTCAATTCATTTATTCATGTCAATGCGTTAGCCATGTTCACACACGTCAAAACAGAGATAAAAGATAAATCATAAACATGTTAAATACAGTGCTCTTCTTTATCGTCCCCCCCCTTTTACTTTTTGAACAGGTTAGTTTAAAAACTGAAACTTAGGACAATTAAATTGATGCAAAGTACTATATTTTGGAGTTGAATTGACAGATGAATCTTTGAAGATGGCGACTGGGGTCCATCTGGAAGAACAGTTTAATTGAAACCGGGGGTTTTTTGACACCACATTTTTTTTGAAGCTCCTGACAGATATTTGATAACTCTAGAACACAAAGTCAATATCTTCACCCAATATAAAATGGCGGAGAATTGAACACTGCTTTAATTGCATTGCATCATCGTCTTATAAATATATTTTGTTATGTAAATTAAGATAAGATTGGGTACCCAATCAATATATGTATTTATTTGTTAAGTATACAAAAACTTTACATCCTTCAGTTACTTTTATAGGATGAGGTCATTCAAACAAAAACTCCTTATTTTTCTATTTGCGACGTTTCGACTCATATTAAGTCATCCTAGGGCAACAGAAAATCGAAGTTTCCATCGTTGGTACGAAAATAGTCATTCGAATTTGACTAGATAAACAACTGAATTAATAAAACACTGCCAACGGTATTAAAATAATAACGCCACAAAAAACGTACAATAAAATCAAATTAAAATAAATAAACAGGAACAGAATGAAATCAGCAATGGTCCTACATAGCAATAACCGGTTTCACTTCAAACTTTAAACAATTATCTCTAGATGTATCGATAAGAGTATTTGTATCAGGTAATTATTGAATGTTTCGCCATTTTGTAGTAGGTCTGGATATTAATTTCATAGTCTGGGTTGTAAAGTATTTGTCAAAAGCTTTAAAAAGATGTGTCACAATTTTACAGGCGCCCAGTCGCCATCTTGAAAGTTTCATCTATTAGTTTTACTTCAAAATATAGTATTTATGCATCATTTCACTACCACAAGTTTCAGTTTGTTGAGTTCACCCGTTTAAAAAATAAAAGGGGGAGCGGTGCTGTAAAGAAGAGCACTGTATAATAATTATTATAAGTGAATTTAAATTATTAGTACAGTGTCAGAATAACGCTGAATCAAAGTCTAAGGTAAATAATTAAAAATACTCAATGAAAGATATGTTAAAATTCAAAAGATAATAATTCTGCTAGTGAACAGAAAGCATCTTTAGTCACGTTCTCCTTTACTGTACTATAAAATTGGTTGTATGGCAAGTCCTTAATGCTGATTGGCGATCTACGGCTCAGCTCTCATTAATGAATGAAACTCCAACTCCTTTTATGTTGATTTTTATGACTATATAACGATATATAAGCAGTCTCAGCATTATCCGTGAAAGTAGATTTATTATTACTTAAATGTCAACAGAAAGACCTTGTGAGAGGTTTACAAACTAGTATACAATAACTGTCAACCATGTATCATTCGAACGAATCAAAAAAGGTAATATGAAAAAGTCATTTTCAGTGAAAGTATACTGTGATTCGGTTAACTTGAACCAATTCAAATTTAGGGGATTTTTTTTAATTATTTTTATAGAAATATATGTTTTTTCGGATAATGCAAATCTACACTGAGAATTTAGCTCAGCTCGTGTAAGAAATGATGGTAACCTGTCTGGTCAAACAGCAACCAGAAAAGGAGTTCGTCAGGGATGCGTATTATCTCCGATGTTGTTTAACATTTACTCTGAATTTGTGATGAGACAGGTATTGGACAACTGGAACGGCAGTATAACTGTTGGCGGAAGCAAAATATCTAACTTAAGATTTTCTGACGATACAACCCTTGTTAAAGTTAAAGATGGCGAATAATGAAAAGCGTTGTATTAGTGCTGTCCTGAAAAATTGCAAAAGGTGCGGTTCTGTTGCAAAAACGGGCCCTCAGTGTATTAACTGCAAGACTGTTATCCATCCAGGATGTGTGAAATATATTAGAAACCTGCAGAAGATTGATACGAAGTCAGTTATTTGTTGTAATGGTGACGAATCCTCAGATACCACAATCAAAGTTATGGAGGAAGAACAGAGTGATGTCGATGGTGACATATCCTTCTGCAGTGTCAAGGAGATAATCGATGCTGACGTGAGTGAGAAAGATAATTTGCTATTGAAAGAGTTGATTAAACACAAAAATTTTATAATTAAGACTCAAAAACAAACGATTAAAAGTCTAATTGATCAGGTAGCAATGTTATCAAAACGTTTGGAGCACCTAACGACATCTGCTACCAGGAACTATGACCAGTCAATTATCAGCAGTGATAACCAACAAGAAGTAACCTTCAAGAAGCGCATCGATAAACCGAGTAACTTCAAGATAGACAAACCATCGAGTTCTTCAAATCTACCAACAGTAAGTCAATCGAGGACTCCGGAAGGTGCCACTATTACTATAGATAGACAACAGGTGGCATCTGCAATCGAGCAGGCCCAGGCTAAAGTGGGGGTGGCTGGTACTAGTGCTACATCTCCGCATACTTCGACGGCCAGACAATCAAGCGATGGAGGTGCGACCGCAAGTAGCTGGCACCTGGTGGAAGGCAGGAGGAAGCGAAACCGACGGAGTTTACTTGTTGGAAACGGACCCGATGACTGTGTGGTCAAAGGTGTTGAAAAACGTGTAGCGTTGCATGTCAGTAGGATACATCCAGCTACGGCATTATGTGATATGGAATCTATGGTGAAGGCAAAGTTTCCAGAAGCAACTGTTGAAAGTATTCAATCTAAACATCCCGATATTTATTCATCTTTTAAAGTAACCTTATCACACAGCAATTTTAAATCTGCCCTAGATGTTTCTATATGGCCAAAAAATAATTGTATTAACCGTTTTTTACAGAGCAGGAAGAGAGCTCTGATGGTAACTTAGCTTTTCAACCAAATCTCTTATTACTCAATATTCAGTGCATAAATTCGGATAAAATTAATGAGCTACATGTCACGTTATCAAGTCATAATAGCATTGCATTCGTCTGTTTGTCCGAAACATGGGCCACGGATGACTCCATAAGTCAGTGTATAATACCAAATTTTCACTTGAGTAGTTCCTTTTGTAGAACTCAGTATAGAGGTGGAGGTATAGCTATATATAGCAAAATTCACATCAATCCCAGTTCTGTTGACTTAAGTCAATTTATAGTTGAAAAACACATTGAATTATGCGCTATTCAGTATTATAGTGGAATTAAATGTACTATAATTATTTTATGCTATATATCTCCATCAGGTGATATGAAATTGTTTACTGATAACCTGAATAGAGCTCTCAATTTTATATATAAACCTAATATTGATATTATTCTCTGTGGTGATTTCAATATAGATTCTTACAACCATAATAGTCAGCACGAGCATTTAATTCAGATTTTAAGCGAATTCAACTTATATCCAGAGATACAATGGACTACCAGAATCGGTCGTACTTCTATATCCACAATAGATCAAATTTTCACAAACTTCGATCACAGATGTACCAACTGTGTCATAGATAATACCATATCCGATCACAGAACAGTACTTTTAGAATTATTAGACCATTCTATAATTGAAAACAAACCGACCAATGTGACAAAAAGAACCTTTGATACTGATTCTGTACGTAATTTCACGTCGGATTTACGTAATGAAGACTGGTCAGTATTGTATACTATGCTAGATGTTAACAGTGCATTTGACTATTTCTATCGAGTGTTCGATTACTACTTTCAGAAACATTTTCCACCACGAAAGCGAGTAATTACAGGAAAAAAATCGTGGGTAAGTGATACTATCAAAAAATCCAGTTCGGAGCTACGGAAACTTCATTCATTGGTAAGTGTATTACCTGCCAGTAAACCAACATATCAAGAGGCAAAGAAGCGACATCAAAAACTGGTTCGAGACACGAGAAGGGTCTATTATCAGAAAAAAATTGTTGCATCCCATAACACCACAAGGGCTGCCTGGCTTGTAGTATCCGAGATTACGGGGAAAACTAGATCATATAAAAATATTGTTTTAGATAAAGAGGGAATTGAAATAACTGATCCATATAAAATTTCAAATGAATTCAACGCGTACTTCAAAAATGCTCCTCTAAACATAATTAAAGATATTCAGAAAAATTGCAATAATGATGTAACCCCCTTAAATGTAACCCATAACAACAAAATTGTTTTGTATCCCTACACAGATGAAGATTTTTTCAATTTAATTCACCGAAAACTAAAAAACAAGATCTCTTCTGGTGTAGACGAAATTCCCAACTTTTTAGTAAAGCGAGTTTTACTGTACATCACAAAACCTCTTGTCTATCTTGTTAACTTATCTTTTTGTAACGGAGTGTTCCCAAATAATCTCAAGATAGGTAAGGTCACTCCTATACATAAAAAAGGGGATTTTACTCAGGTTGCCAATTATAGACCAGTGACTGTGCCGTGTTGCTTTGCAAAAATTTTTGAATATTGTTTCTTGGAGCGCCTGATTGCATTTTTAGATGGTAACGATATATTGTCACAAAACCAACATGGTTTTCGTAGCGGGCGATCAACAGCTACAGCGTTACACTCTTTTTATAATAAGCTAGTCAACTATATAGAGGATGGAGAATGTCCCGTTGGTATTTTCTGTGACCTTAGTAAGGCTTTTGATTGTGTTAATCATGATCTATTGTTGCAAAAATTGTCTAGCCTCGGGATTGGCGGGTCATCGTACCGATGGATAAAGTCTTATTTACAGAATAGGTCGCAATACGTGTCTATAACGTACACTCGCGAAACCGAAATAAAACATGTAAAATCTGAAACGATAGATGTAGGGGTAGGTGTGCCACAAGGGTCAATCCTGGGTCCGGTGTTATTTTCCCTATACATCAATACTCTTGAGCAGTCGGATAACTCGGCCTATTTTACATTATATGCTGACGATGCCTCAATCGTTGTATCCAACAAAGAACATGTAACTCTAGAAAACAACTGCAATAGCTTACTAGACAACATCAGTAACTGGTTCAAAAATAACCAGCTCCATTTGAACAGTGGAAAAACAGCAGTAGTTAGATTTCACAATGTCCAAAGGTCTATGGAGCCGTTGGGTATAGTGTTAGATAACTTGGTTTTACAGTCCGATCTGGAGACCAAGTTTCTGGGACTCTACCTTGACGATTGCCTCAATTTTAAAAAACATTGTGACTACAGATCAACCAAAGTAAATTCACAATCCTATATGATTAAAAACTTAAGATCAATTTTTAATGAAAGCCAGTTATTGATGCTGTATCATGCACAGATTGAGTCTCGTCTGCGGTATGCGCTTTGTATTTGGGGCTCATCCGGTTATGCTCAAAAAGTATTCTTGAGCCAGAAAAGGGTAATTAGATGTATAGTAGGGGTTGATAGCACCTATAGCTGCAGGGAACTATTCAGAAAATTAAATGTGTTAACGTTACCGGCTCTGTTTATCTACGAAATGGCTGTATATACCTTTAATACCAAGGAGAACTATAAATTAAATAAACATATCCATGACATCGGTACAAGACAGCAACTTGATATTCACGTACCTTTTACAAAATATAAGCTTGGCAGCAGATCACCAAATATTCTTGGTCCAAACATTTTTAATAACTTACCAGACAGTATAAAGTGTATAACTAGCTTAAGAGTATTCAAAACTAATTTGAAAAGCTATCTTATCTATCACAGTTTTTATTCCATTAATGAGTATATTAGTATTTAAGTGTTTGACCTTATAATATTTGTTTTGTTTATTTTTCTCTGTCACTCGATTGTTTTATACAATATTTATATATTTTGTGTACTTGTATATATGTGTATGGACATGTATCACTCTTGACGAATCCTATACATTTTTTTAATGTCAGTTGGATAATAAATGATGATGATGATGATGATGATGATGATGATGATTGCTGCTTCTCAGGAAGAACTAGTAGCTCTATTGAACGTTTTAGAACAACACAGTGCAGCATATTGTCTGTCAGACCAAGGTTATTATCGTAGATAGAGAGCATGACAATCATCGAGAAATAAAGTCAATAGGCCGTTGTGAGGTAGTTCAAAGTTGTGTGTACCTCGGTTCTTTGATCGACAATTCAGATAGCTATGAGAATGAGATGCGACGGCGCATTCAACAGGCACGGGTGACCATGACAAAGCTTACTAAAATATGGCGTGACCATAACATCACTAAAGCTACCAAAATGTCACTGGTTCAGTCTCTTGTGCTCTCCATATTTTTGTATGCTTCAGAAACTTGGACTGTTAAAAAGGCAGATCGAGCTCGCATAGATGCTTTTGCAATGTGGACGTGGAGGAGAATGCTGAGAATTCCTTATACCGCCCATCGAACTAATGTTTCCATACTGGATGAGCTCGGTAATCCAAAGAGACTATCCTCCATTATGTCGATGAGAATGCTTACATTCTTCGGACATATTCACAGAAGCGATAATATGGAGAAACTTTTAGTTCAGGGTCACGCCCCGAATGGGCGGCGCCGCGGCCGTTCCCCTTCACGCTGGGTGGATACGACGAAACAGTTGCTAGATATGAGTATCAAGAGCACCACTGAACTGACAGTAAATCGCGAACGATGGCGAGCTACATTTCTCAAAACTATTGATAATATTCGTGTCGGCAATACGCTAGCTCCGACTTAATGCATTTTACGAGTTTACAACATGTCTGTTAAGACATTGTGACTATGATGATGATGACCTGTATTATATTTGTGCACGTTAGCATGTGAATGAAAATTATTTGCTTTTTCATAAAAAGTAAATTTTGAAAAATATATAGGGCAGGCATTGTTTAAATTCCAAGAGCCACTAACACCTCCCTACAATTCTTGCTGTAGCTGAGGTTTGCTATTGTTCTGACTACCCTTCTTTCGATAGCAAACAGCCTATTATCCTCTGCAAAGTGTTCCCAGTTCAAAATAGTATATGATATATGGGGCTAAAATGACGCAAAATACGCTGTTCTCAATACAGGTGGCGAAACATAGCCTGAGAGGCCTCTTGTTATAAAGACAACTTTTGTTAGTTTTTACGCTATCAGGTCGATGTGTCTACCATACTGCAGTCTAGCATAAAGAGTGACTACTAAAATTCTTACCTAAGTAACATTATCACTTAAGCATTCGCCCATGTCTCTTATAGTGAATACTATCTGTTTGGTTTTATCCTGGTTAAAAGAGCCTATTGGATTGCAACTACTTAACTGTCCCAAGAAACATTTTATCATCCTATTAGCTTCATGAAGGTTTTAAATAGGTTTTAAGGTGGCATTTGATAAGAGTTGTGTTTTATAACTGCATTGACTAAGGCAAAATACAGTCGAGATCAAATTTTTCAAGCAACAGGGTATAAGGAGTATCCATAAAATCAGTTCATACGGCTAGTAGTCAATTTAATCTGTTTTAAGGGAGTTTTATGGTAGTCTCATATAAATTCTGTTAAAGCTATTTTGTCTTACAGCTGTTTTGAGACTAACCGACTCTAAGGAAGCTTTCAAGGAAGTCTAATAGTAAATTGTTGAAGGAAAATACTCAATAGAGCCATCTTAAAACTGTATATTGTCACGACGGCTTCTTTTTCTTCACCAAACAATCAAACTGGACGTAACTTTCACTGTTTTACTTCACAACTCAATGCAATATCTATTAACCTTATCTCGACTAGAACTCAACTCAAATGAACTGAACTACTCCACGCTACCCGTGCCGCCTTATATACACTTCACCGAATCATCTAGAGCTTCGACATTCGAGAATGCCAATCCGTCATTCTAGAAAACTCTAAACGATTCGATGACGTTTACACTTCAAAGATCTAACCTAACACTTTGACTTTACATCATGTATGACAACCAATGACAACTAATACAAATACACGAATACCATAATATACAGTATGTTACAATCTTCCACCCTTAGCGTTCGGCGTCATCGACGAACAACCTCGATTCTTGTATCACCACAGACATCAGTACTGTCGACCTTCGGTTTTCCACTTCCCGTACATAACCTGTAGATCAAGTCATTGAGGCGGTTCGTCTCCAAGTAGGGTCCCTCCAAATGATGTTGAAGCTTCGGACATCTACCCTTCTTTCTGTCGTGTGTTGTAAGACCATACCAGATCACCCTGTAACTGCGATACCCTTTGCTCAACTTGTTTTCAGCTCCAGCAGCGTTCTCTTTTCCTAACTCTGCTATCATCCTCTTCAGTTGGGCCTTTTCGTCTTGTCGGCTGTCAACTGTTGACTCTTGACACTCCCTTCTCGTCACTCAGGTTGCTCTCCAGTTCCTCTGTGAGTCTGCTCAGTCTGTCTTCCTGTTCCGCAATCCTGTTCTTCTGCCTACCATTCTCGCTCCCTAGTTGCACGGCTTGATCAGAGCCCCATGACACGTCCTTGAGCGCAACGTTAAGCTCTGTTCCTATCTTCGCGTTTTCCCTCTCCAGCTGCGCCAATATTTGCTTCAAATCTACATCGTCATTTTGCATCGCTGATACTTCGTACACACCTTTGCTGGCATTTTCACTGACTTTGTTCGAATTCTTCTTTAGCATATCGCTATCGCCCTCGCTTTCCATCTGCGCAATCTTCTGCTTTTCTTATTATGCCCGTACTTCAATCGTTTCATCCCAGAACTATCAGCCTGTGCTGCAGCCAAAGCGTCTTCCAGCTCCTTTTCCAGTCGAACGTTCTCATTTTCCAAATTCGCCAGTTGCTCTTTCATCTTATTGTCTCCTGCTTTATACAAGTCTTCCATGACCCTTCTCACACAATCAAGCGCATCTGACATATCTGATTTCATTTTCTTGATTTCTGCTTCATGATGCACCAACCTTTCACTCAACCTTGACTCGCCTTCCTTGACCGCGGTCTTTTTGGCTTGCACAATCGCGTGGTTCAGGTATTTCTTTAAGGATGCGTTCTCAACCTCCAGCTAGGTGATCTTCAGTTTCAGCATTGCATTTTCGTCCTTAACTTGGTCACATCTATCCTCCGCTTTCTTCAGCTGATCCAAATCCTTCAATCATTTTTCAAAGCAGAAGCTTCTCTGTCGTGTTTTTCGTTGAGCTTTCTCAAGGCTGCCTCGTGTTGGTCATTCCTCTTCAACAGATTCTTTTTGTCCCTTTCAAACTTGCTCCTAATACCCATACAGTCTCGTTTCTGAGAGTCAAGCAACTGCTTTAGCCTATCCCGGTCTGCTATAAGTTCCCTCACGGCTATTCTGTGTTGCCCTTCAAGATTAGCGATAGTTTCCTCGTTCTTCTTCAGCAAATTCTTCGTGTCTCTGTCAAACTGCTCCTTCATTGAGTTTATCATGCCTTGCATAAAATTCATTTTGCCTGATATTCATTTTTTTTTCTACATCCACCTGCATCTTATCGACCTGTATCCGGCAGCCTACTCTAAGGTGCCCCTTCTGCCTACATCTCCAACACGTAAACTTCTCAGCTCCTTCTAGGTTTCTGTGAACTGGCTTTCTTTGGAAGGTACCACCTCTTCTTGGACCGAACGATGTGGCCCTGACTTCTACTTTATCATCTTGTTCTACAGAGCGCACCCTCCGTGTCATTCGCGTGGCTTTTGTGGCAGCTTGAATTTCTAGAGCCTTGACCAAAGCGTCTTGTAAAGTCCTGGGACTGGACAGTCTTACGATTCGCTGCACGTCCAGGTCCGCAATGCCTTCGACAAACTGACGAGCAGCACCGTATTCCTGTGCCTCGACGGGGTTGTTGATGAATGCGCGTTTAGCTAAGCTTTGGATTTCATATGCAAACGTGGTCAGATCCTCCTTGGCTTGCTGTGTCCGGTTGTGCAGTTGGCCATGTAACAGCTCTGTTAAGTGCGCGTCTCCAAAACGTAGCTTTAGTGCAGACGTTATCTTGTCATAGTCACGTAGATCTGACGAGCAGAGACTTTCCAAAATAGCTGCTGCAGAGTCTCTGAGCATTGATGTCAGCACACAAGCTTTCTCTTCATTGGACCAGTGATTTATACGAGCGATGTTTTCAAACTGCATATGATAAATGTCCCATGACTTTTTTCCATTGTATGGATAGGGCTTTGCAACTACGCCACTGTGTCTGTCATGTATATTGGATGCAGCAGCTGTTAAACTACGCTCACCTGCATTAAGGTCTCGTAGCTCCTCTCTGACGATTTCCTTGACACGATCCTCCACTTGATGTAGCTGTTCTTCAACGTACCTTTGTGATGTCGCTAGCTGTTCCTCAACATGCTTTTGTGATGTCGGTATTTGAGTCTCTACTGCACTAATACGCTGGTCTTGATTTTCTAATGCCTGACTTACGATACTCTTCACGTCTGCGACTGCCTCATCTTGACGTTGCTTCAACTTCTGTACAAGGTCTACTTGGTGGTGCTTTAACTTTTCTTCAAGGTTCACGGAGTCGCATGCATAACAGCTACTTGCTCGTCCTGGTGCCGCTTCATTTTTTCTTCACTCTTTTCGAAGCTGCTTCTCATATCTGCCTTCATTTCTTGTATCATAGCCATCAATGCATTCATTTCGGATGCCATAGCTCTTGTAACTGGCATTAACTGACGCTGTACTCACTTCTTGTTTCGTTTTCCTGGCTTGATTCGATGGATAATCCCACACTTCTGACATCAATTGTCACGACGGCCTCTTTTTCTTCACCAAAGAATCAAACTGGACGTAACTTTCACTGTTTTACTTCACAACTCAATGCAATATCTCTTAACCTTATCTCAACTAGAACTCAACTCAACTGAACTGAACTACTCCACGCTACCCGTGCCGCCTTATACACACTTCATCGAACCATCTAGAGATTTCGATGACATTCCAGAATGCCAATCCGTCATTCTAGAAAACTCTAGACGATTCGATGACGTTTACACTTCAAAGATCTAACCTAACACTTTGACTTTACATCATGCATGACAACTAGTACACAATACACGAATACTATAATATACAGGTTGTTACAGTATTTTCTAAGTCAAATAGGCACAACTAAAATATTTCTTCAGATTTGTTGGTTTTAAGGATGCTTATGATGAGATACAAAGGTAGATAGAAAGTAAGTAGGTAAACATTAGCAATAAGCCATCTTAAAGTATGTCTTTGTTAAATAGGTTTCGATAAGATTAGAACATAATTATGGATCCAAACTTAATAGGTGGTACAAAATGAATAAAACTGGGCATTTCAAAAGAAAAATAAAAAAATGTTTTAGTGATCAGGAATACCAACGTCATTTCAAAGGCTTAACTCCAAGCACCGCAGAATAGAATACTAATGCACAAAACCACGAAATTATTAGTTTTTAGTTTGTCAATTGCAATGACACGCCGAATTGCTAACGTCAATAGGTTAACCAACTTACAAAATATTACGGAACAAAAAATATACTATAAGGTTAACTATTTCAAAACAATTAGACCAATGTCAAGACCATATTGTCTATATGCAGGGCTTATGAGTTTTTCAAGAATATCCTGTAAGTGGGGTTTATTTCTGCCCCACATTCTTTGATTTACTGATTAATGCAATTATTTAATATACGTAATTGTATTTGATATTAATACAATTATTATTTCTAGCATATTCATCGAATGAACATATATTGCAAGTCAACCCTTGCACATTGAAACTAAAATATGATATGACTTTAAATTTTGACCTAAAAAATTTAATATTTTTTAGTTAAGATTTTTATCAAAATTATAATATATTTGGAGGGCTCTCGTTTTTTAGGACTATCTTATAAAGTTTTATCAAGAAACTGTGATTCGTTTAATTCTTTTCATTGTAGTAGGTAATCGAGAAAATTCAGGATTTATTATCATAAAATAGTAATAGATGGTATATTTATTTATCTATTCCGTGTTGTAAATGTCTAGACCAAAAGGCTTTCTGTTTTTGTGATAGAGCACTAATAAAATGCACATAATACATAAATGTCTACCAAAATATTTACATAAAAGTAATCTTAAGATAGAATATTTATATAATAATGGACTCGCGTTATGGAGTCTTAAAACTTAACAGAGCTTTAAGAACAGAATGAATGAGCATTTATCGAAGATTTAATAGAGACTTGCTCAAGTACTTGTGGTTTTAAGACTAGCTTTAACGAAAGCCGTGACAGTGTGTGGAATTATTTCTTGGGTCAGCTCCAGTGCTCCTCTGGATCCTGTAAAAGACTCTTCCAAATTGCTGCCAACATAAGACTACCTCTCAACTCAAATGCTTCTGTTCCCTATAATTAAAGAGCATTATGCTAAAAACTCTAATATAACCTGATAGTCATTTGAAGTGGTGTCAAACAGAGACAGACAGATTCGAATCATAGCATAGCAAGCAATCAGCAGAATATCTCAGGCTGGCGGCAATCATACGCGCAACTCGCCATTTTGGGTGTGTATCTGTCAAAAGAGGCATATACGTCGCCGTCGGTGGAAAACCACTGACGCAAGGTCGACGCTCGTATTTGCTTATTGCTGCGATAAAATGCACAGGCGTACGCTGTGAGATTTTGTATGAGCGATATTGATAGCGTATGATCGTTGAAATGCATAAACAATCAGTTGGACACGTATGTCCTGCTAAACATTGCAGAAATAGGTACTATAATTGCAGAATTAGATTTCCGAATAATCCCGTAAGTACATAGAACTTACAGATAAAATATGTACTCAAAAATGTACGGACACTATTTTTACGGATCGACTGAGACGACTTAAAGGGCCTGGGTATACACAGCTATACACATTCATAAACTTTTCATTTTGGGTCTGACTAGCAACTACTGGCAGCATAAAAAACTCCCTTTACTTATAGAAAGCTATGAGTACTTATTACCAAACAGAGATCAAATATATTCCAACGTATTACACCCCTACTTTACCACAGAATACAAGAACTACAACTTCAAACTAGGAGTAGAAAATACGAACTTTCATCAAGCTGACTCTACCACATACATCAAATTTAAACAGCAGATAGAAGAAAAATGGGAGCAATGTGAACACATATACACAGACGGTTCAAAAACGACAAATGGTGTAGGATGCGCTATCTACCGTGAAAATAAAAAATATCAAGAATTATACAAACTTCCTCCAGATTGTTCAATATATACAGCTGAGTTGACAGCCATTCAAAAAGCACTAGAATATTCTCTCAGTAATACTGAGCTTAGAGACGTTATAACCTTCAGCGACAGCAAGAGTGCAGCTATGAGATTAGAGCATTTAAGAATTTCACCGACTTCTAACCATATCATCTCAAACATAATGAAATTGATTTACAGACACAACAATTTGGATAAAAATGTAAAAATTGTATGGATTAAAGGACATACAGGTATACCTCAAAACGACACAGTCTACATACTAGCAAAGATGACGACTACATATGGAATATTGACGAGGGGTTTCAAAATTCCCTACAGTCACTTGAACAGTAAATTAAACAAGAACCTGAAAGAAAAGTGGAGTGAACACTACCATAGAAATCCATTCGGAACGATATACAAACAGATCCAGCAGAACATAAGAACAGAACCCTGGTTTAAGGGAGAAACGAATAGACCACTTGTGAGAACACTTTGCAGATTGAGGTGGGGTCATTGCTTAAGCCCTCAACACAAAACTAGAATAGGGCTAGACGATGACCCTCACTGCAGATGTGGAGAAATTGGTACTGCTCAGCACTGTATATTATAATGTCAATTGATCATTAATGAGGTAACAGACCTGTATCACAGATTGTCAAACTATATTCCGTTACCTGCTAATATGATCTCTAGACTAGCTAGTGAAAACAACTGTGCATACAAACTATTATATAATTTTTGCACACAAAAACTAAAAATAACACTGTAACTTTTAGCTATAACTAATATAAAACAATGTTCGTATTATTAAGAAAAAATAGATGTCTATCCAAAATAGAACTGGCCAGTTGATCTCAGATCAGAGCCAATAACATAATAAAAAAGAAACATAATATGTATTTGCCATATTAAAACACGGATTCCCATTTCGAACAGAACTCACTTGTTTTTCAAACTACATACACAACATTTTAAAAGGTGATAGATAAGACCTTAATGAATGACAACTATTTGCGATTTTGTCAAAAAAGTTTTTTATGGTGAGCTTTGTACCTTACCTTTGGACCTTTTGACTTTGCCTTTGCATTTTTGAACTTACCTCCCCTCATCTTAGACAGACACACTGGAGAAAGGAAACAGGCGGCTACGCCTCCTCGCTAACACGGGAATACGTATTTTCTTTGATTCTCAATTTCACGCGCTATACCCTAGACCCTTAACTGATTTGACTTGAAACAGCTGATCATCTAGCACGCTTTTGAGCTAAATTTTATACAGGTCTATTGATGATATTTTATGTCATTTTAAACTGCTTTTTACAACGTACCGCTTCCCAGGATGAGGGATGTTATTGCGGAGACAGTGTAAAAAGCAAGGAAGTTCGTGGGCATGTCCGCACTAAAGGATCAAATCGAGGAGCAGTAACCGGCGATGCGCGCGCATTTCTGCTTATTGGCTTCATCAGGCCGGTGTAACCTGAAGGAGGATCGAAAGGAAAAAACACCAGAAGCCACCAAGCAAGAGCCAAACCAGTAGAGGATTCTAGTTAAGATAAATTAAAATCGGGGTATTTGTTTAAAAATTTTGAAAAATAATTTATAACTTGGCAACGTCGCAAACGCGAAAAAAAATATTACAAGGCGAGATAGGGTATTAGTAGATATTTCGATTTAAAATAAAAAATACAGGGTGTTACATTTAAAAAAACAAAGTAAAATGACCTTCAAATTGCCGTAATTTAAAATTCTGCCAAAAACACCCTGTAGATAGAAACTGCTGGTAACATCCACACTAATATCCACTTAATATTCAAGTAACCCGCTGTATAATATTATTGAGAAAAGTTAAAGAAATATATCAATTTGGACGTATTAGTTGCGACTTTGCAAATCCGGAAATTAACAGAAAATAAATTATAACTTAGCAACGTCGCAACCAATCCCAAAAATATTTTAGGGTTGAATAGAAATCAACGATGGACACTAAAGGAATTTAAAAAAAAGTTATGGTTCCATATAAAAAAATTAAGTTGGTCACTATCGTACTTTCCCGCAACACCCTGTATATTTCGAAATATTTTTAAAATATGCGTCTTAAGTAATCAAATAACTTTTATATTCGACATTTTCTTCTATCAGGTATACTTTCCGAGATATCGAAGAATTACCCACTAACTGGACACCCTGTATACTTGGACAAAAAATATCGAATTGGTATCGGTATCGATAGTTTTTATTTTTGCATCCCTACCCAGACTTCACACCCATAATGGCGCCGTCAAGGTCAAATTCTGTAGGAACGAGTTTTATATAGCAAAACCTCGGAGATATTCTGCTGGTTGTTTAGTATGCTGTATTCGAACTGCTTGACCCATTTCGTGCTAAAGGTTACAGATCTGATAATTTGACGTCAGACCAGCTCTATCCGCACCATCTATCTATCGGTTTCAGTAATTGGACTGCACTATACATCACGTGACCGAATGTAACTGTTGCTTAGACTGACGTCATCGGGCGCAATCAGGACCCAGGGCGGATTATTTAATAATTGAAATGCGCTGCGTGTGATCTATCTTGAATATTGGATCGTCAAGCTCCGTATTCGAGCATTATGTACATATCGGCTGTTTTAGCAGGCGCACGTTGACGTGCACATTTGGATTTTCATCGTAATGAGATAAACTTATGTGTTATCGCTGCTGAATAATGTAATTTTACCTTGTTGATTGAAAACGCATCATGTTAGAGATGAATGAACAATAAAGGAGTAGTCACAACAGAACAACGAGTCATGATGAAGGGTCAATTGTAAACAAAACTAATATAACCCTTAACCACTAACAAGGCATTTGTGTTGCATTATTACTAACGTGCCGTCCGAGGGACACCACTGGTATTTTCGCATGTTTTTGAGAAAAAGCTTAATTAAAAAAATGCTTTTGTGGAATACGTACATATAACAAAATAAATTTTAAGGTTAACAGAAGGTACAGACATATACATACATGTCATAGAAGTTCATTCTAATTCATATACAGGGTGTCCCACGACGATTAAGACAAGCAACATATCGGAACTGGGTAGTGGCAGCGAATTATAATTTTGGGTTTTTAAATTAGAGCAAATATAATATCTTCTCTTATTACTGGATGTATTTGTTTTTGATCACGTGACGTCCGATTCAAAATTTTCAATGGGACACCCTATATATTTGTGACTTTTTGTGTTCCTCCCGATAAAACAAATCTAACAAACCAGCACACTTGGAGTCTAAAATGATTAATTCAAGAGCTACAGGTACTTAAAGGATTGGACCACTACCATTGATTATAACATGTACCCCAACAGCTAATTACTTCGGTAGTGTTTCATAATGGTAGTGGTACAGTCCTTTAAGTACCTGTAGCCCTTGAATTAATCACTTTAGACCCCAAGTGTGCAGTTTGTTGGAATTGTTTTATCGGGAGGAACAAAAAAAGTCACAAAAATACAGGGTGTCCCATTAAAAATTTTGAATTGGACGTCCCGTGGCCAAAAACAAATACCTTATTGGGTGACGCAATAATAAAAAAGATACTATATTTGCTCTAATTTGCACCCCCAAAATTATAATTCGCTACTAATGACCAGTTCCGATATATTGCTTGTCTTAATCGTCGTGGGACACCCTGTATTAACACGAAAAATTACATTTGCGATGCCGCTAGAGGAGATAACAATAATAATAGCCACAACAAATAAGCTAATCGAAAACGCAGATCCATATTATAACTACACACCTACCTCAGAACTCGAGAACGATCAATTCAACTATACTGGGACATTAAAATACATACAGACAAAACCATCTCAGCAAATAGACCAGATATAGTATTCCAGTCGAAGACAGACAAAGTGACCTATTTAATAGATATCGCGATTCCCAATGATATTAACATCCAAAACACCTACGTGGGAAGATATCTAAATACACCGATCTCGCCATAGAAATAAAACGACTCCGGAAACAAAACAAAGTTGTTATTGTCCCCCTCATTATATCGGTCTCCCTCAAACTTTTTTCAAGTTTGGTGAATTTTTCTAGCCTTAGAAATTGTCAGATGTTGTTTTTTTTGTCTTAGTTTATATGTGCAGTCATTCCCCTATAAAATGAGTCCAAAAAGTCGTGAATCTCTCGATAAATAATCAAGATCACCCCAAATTGCGTAAATAAATAAATACATAAATAAAGATATGGTGTTACAACTGCGTGAACACATGGCGCTATGATACAGAAGTCATAATAAAAAAATGGAGTCAAGTTGATTGACTCAGCACTTCCCACACATAACAGTTCCAACCAAATCATCGCCCGCCTGTCGTCAAAAAACATCCAACACAAAAACTAGTAAATAGTTTCCTAAATCTCTTCGTAGGAACTAAAACGACACAATTCAGCTTCAACTGGACGAAACGAAACAATCAGGAACCCCCAAATTGCTTAAAAACGAAGTTTGAGCTGTTTTTATATTTTCAGATTTTTATTATTGCTGCGCCGCCACTGACACGATTTTTGAAACCATACGCATTTTTCATTCTTGCCGCGGTAATAATACTGTGTCTAAATTTCATTAAAATTAATTCCATAATTTCCATGTTGCTAAATTCAGAACGACCTGAATCAATACCTACCCCTACCAATACCAAATCCCTTGATTTCTGTAATAGGCAAGGCAATGTTCGGATGGACCTAACAAACGTCTATTATGCCGCTAGGTCTTTCTTTCACAGGTCAATGGACACTATTATAAATGGAATAAATTTTTGAGTTTTCCAACCCCCCACCCCGTAACCAACCCAATTTTTCACCCCCACCCAAAAAAAAGTAAAAAATGACCAGAAACCCCTAAAACGCCGAAAAACAAAGTTTGAGCTATTTTTACATTTTTAGTTTTTTTATTATTGCCGCGCCGTCACTGACACGATTTTTCCAAAACATGCGCGCTTTCCATCCTCGCCGTGGCAGTAATACTGTGTCAAAATTTCATTAAAATCCATTCGATAATTTTGGCGTTACGCAATAAAGAACGATCTAAAACTAAGACAACACTCGGATGTATACATCACAAATTATTCTAAGTCCCTTGGTTTCTATTATAAGAAAGGAAATGTTCGGATGGACCTAAAAAATTGTATTATGGCGCTAGGTTTTTCATTCACAGGTCATTAGAGAGCCCATTATGAATACAACAAATTTTTCAGTATTACAACCCCCACCCCCCAACCACCCCAAATTCACCCCCACCCAAAAAAGAGTAGAAAATGATCAGGAACCCCTAAAACGGCTAAAAACGAAGTTTGAGGCGTATTTGAAATTTTTCGTTTTTTGCTAATTACTCCGCCCCCCGTATAACGATTTTCAAAATTATAGGAACATTACCTACTACGGCAGCATAACGCTGCCCAAATTTCATCACAATCCATGTAGCGGTTCCTGAGATTACGAGGGTAGAAAGATGCGATAGACAGACAGACAGACAGACAGACCGACAGACAGACCGACAGACAGACCGACAGACAGACCGACAGACAGACCGACAGACAGACCGACAGACAGACAGACAGACCGACCGAAATGAGTGACGTAGATTTTCGTTATGTACACATCATAAAACGCCCAAAAAACGTATTATCTCAAAATCGAAAATTTTCGCGATCACAATACTCCCCTCACCTATCGGTGTGGGAAGTAAAAAGGCTTATTCTGTCGAAAATTTTAGTGCTGCATACACGAGTTGCATGCGATTAGACAGGAAACATCCTGCTAAACATTAAAATGTCTTAATAAATAGGCACTAATGCGGTTTTTTTCAAATTATTTGCGAGTAACCAAAACAAGTGCATTACAAACAATTTTTTTCAGTTTGGTGAATTTTTTAGCCTTAAAAATAGTCAGATATTGTTTTTTTGCCTTAGTTGATATGCTCAGTCATTTCCATATATAAAATGAGTCCAAAAAGTTGTGAATCGGTTCATAAATAATCAAGCTATGGCGTTACAACTGCGCGAACCCATGGTGTCATGATACAGAAATTGAAAATATAATAAAAAGCTAATGAAAAGGTTGATCCCTTTTTTTGCACTTTTCTCGATAACTTTAATTGTATTTTCGTACATCAAAGTTAATGTTTATCGACATGGTGTCGGAACACATTGTATATGTCAAGCTCTAGGGAAGTACTCAAGAATTCGATAAAAACTCTTAAAAATGGCACCTTCTAGTTAAATAAAAAAATTAATCGTCTCGTCATTGACTAAACTCTTAAAAAACTGTGTTTTTATTGAGCTATACTCAAGTGATTTCGCAAGTCTACTACATTCTTCTCATAACGTCATAAGAAATAGTTAAAAAAAGGGTAATAACTAAATTTTGTTTGCCATATCTATAAAGTTCATAAATTTTGCATAATACATCATATAGAGCCTCTACGAATCCTTGCATTAGATATGGATTCAGCACAGTTTATCAGTAGCATTCCCGTTTTGATCAGTCACCGAAATTGAGCTTTAAAGTTTGTTTCAATTCGCAGAGCTGTGCAGCAATTAACTTTTTATATACGCCCAATAGAGCTTCTAGGTATACCGGCATTGACAATGCAAACAGGACACAGGTGCGGTTTCCAAAAAAAGAGAACACAAACAGCGCAGACTCTAATTGATTTAGCCTCGATGCTGGGAGAGTTCAAATAGTCTAGTAGAAGCGTAATTTGATCCTAAATAATCCCGCAAAAATCTTATGTATGAGCAGCCCAGTCTAGGGGTGAAAAATACATCGTCTTTACGTTAAAATTTATTTTGGTAATATTTGGAAGGTTTCAGTGTTAGAGGAGACCTTTAAAATAATGACTGTATAATTAAATATGCATCCAGAGATTTACTCCTTTTTTTAAATCATGGTTTAAGTTATAAGAATCAATCTTTTGCTCGTAGCGTATCGCGGTTAAGTTTATCAATTAATTTGTTAAAATACAAGACGATAATTTTGCTTCTCACAGTCATAGGTAAAGCGTAATTAGCAAAAGACAAAAAAATTTCAAATTCTCCTCAAATTTGGTTTTTAGACATTTTAGGGGTTCCTGAGGATTTTTTGCTTTTTCTTGGGTGAGGGTAAAATTAAGGGTGGGGGGTTGTAAAATTAAAAATATTGTTGTACTCTACTACTACTTGTATGAAAAGGACTTATAATTTTCTGATGTATTACTGAAATTCTGACACAGTATTACTACCGTGGCGAGGATTAGAAACGCGTATGGTCTTTGGAACCTTGTCAGTGGAGGTGCAGCAATAATAAAAAAACTAGAAATATAAAAACAGCTCAAACTCCTTTTTCAGGCATTTTAGGGGCTCCTGATCATTTTCAAACATTTTTTGGTGGAGGTGAAATTGGGGTGTGGGGATTGTAAATCTCAAAAGTTCGATATACTTATAATAGGCTCTCTATTGACCTGTGAAAGAAAGAGCAAACGGCATAATACACTGTTTTAGGACCATTCAAACATTGCATTGTCCATTACAGAAACCAATGGACTTTTAACGGGTGGGCGATGATTTTGTTGCAAGGGGATCTCAGGCTACAGCTTTATGCAATGGGAAAATAATAAACTGGTAACTGACTGAATTTATTGATATGCATTTTAGACATGTAACACACATTTTCTTCTACGATCATACATGTTTTTGAATCAAATTTTATTAGACATTTTACTGACACTACATAGCAAAAACTAAGTACCGGAGACGGTGCAGAATACAAAAAATAGTGGAAATAAAGTTTGTCCGCCAATATCAATCGCCAGTTGTTCTAACTGCGATACCAAAATTGAAATTAATCTACCTGTAAAATCTCTATTAAAATTTAATTTAAAAACATATCTACGTCGATCGTAGAAAAAAATGTGTGTAATGTGTATAAAAAGCATTTTTGGTACAAAAAAAATAATAAAAAAATAAATGCAAGGCCTGAGCTTCGAACCAACACCCACTTGAACACAGATTGGTCGTCTAATACTCTGAAACTCTGCGCTATCACGGCGTTGCGGCACGCTTCAACGAAACATATTTGATTAGGTACTTTATTACTGGAATTTGTAATCTAATTTCAAACACTCAAAAACATATTTATTTCGATCGTAGACTTCGTCTCGAGCTGCAAACTTCATTCATTCTATGTTGCAACACATATACACTACAGTCTATCCAAATAAGAGATAGACCAAAACATAAACGAATTCAATTGTGACCCTTACGTAAACGCTGCTGTGCAGGTGGACAGAACAACTCCTATTGGTCGATTGGGGCGGGCGCCATTACACACACCCGAATAGGCGTTTACGTAATGATTACGATCGAATGTGCTTATGTTTTAGTCTATCTCTTATTTGGATAGACTTTAGTTACAAGTTACTATTTTCACTATTGGCTGGGAATCTAAAATCTACTATCGGAGTAGGACGCCGTCGGTAAAAGGAATGGATTGTGAGCACAGTCGTGACGTCATAAGAGTTCGGGAGCTGTCGGCGTGTTTTCGGTACTGGATTCAAAAACCCATTTTTGTTTTGATATAACTTATAAATCGTTATGAAAAAAAAAATGAAACAAAAATAAATTTTTTATAAAATGTATATTTGGTCTTCCCATTTATCACAAAAAAATTATTCAATACCCCAATTGCTGGATTTTCTGTTTATCCGAAAAATGTGCGAGTCAATGTACTTGGGCGCCATTTTCTCGAATATACGTTTTGAGTATTGGTTGGTGCTTTTGACCTGTTCCTTGAAAAAAAGAGCACAGCAGCTGTATTGTCTGAAATACTCAAGACCTAAGCTGGCACTTTTTATGCTGTGTTTATCTTTTTCCGTTTGTCTCCCAGTTCGAAGAACCGACACAATGTGCGACGTGAGAGTTGTACAAAGCGTCCCTAAAGAAAAGTTGTCGCACTTGTATTTATCTTTGCCAGTCGTATAAAAGCTTGTGTACAGAAAGCTCCTGAATTTATTCAAAAGGTTGGTATTTCGTGGCTGAAGGAATATGTTGAACGAATATGTTTTATGCTTCTGCCTCTTTAGGCCGCGGCCGTAGAAAAGATGTAGACAAGCCGCAATCATTATTTCTCGCTAGAGCTTTGTTACAGTTTAGCATTCTTATTTATAACTCATAAACTCATTATGTATTGTTTTTGATTAATCATTTTTCACTGACAAATAATTGAAATAATAACTCTTTAATAACGTTTTTTGCTGTCTCTAATCGAAATTATTGTCGTTGCAGTTTATTTAATGATCGAACTTAAAATCGCGATTCAACTTTATACAGGCACGAGTAATATATAGGGTGAGTTTTTAGTACCGGCTTGGTCGATAACTACACTACTGTAGAAGATAGTGAAAAAAGTTGTACATACAAGTTGTACCCACGGATATGTTTCTTACTCAGAAAATATTTAGATTTATACAGGGTGATCCATAACTACGTGGTGATGCAAACATGCATTCTTTCAAATTCTACCAATGATTTCCGTTCTTCCAATATAGGGTATTGTTACATTATACAGCGTATTCCAAAAGTTATTACCATTTGCCAATTACTTGTAAAATGTGATCGAAGTAATTATCGGTTTTGTGACAGGAACTAATATTAGGTAGATCAAAAAATGTTTCAAAGTTATCTAAAAATAGATTATATAGGTGGTGTTAAAGTTTGAGAACACTTCGTAAATGGTATGTAAAAGTATAGGCCTAAGCCTAATATTCATTCGTGCGGAAATACCGATGATTCTTTCGATCGCAATTTACAATTCAGTCGCATTGTAAATTTCAATGAAGGTTATCCTGAAAACGGTTACCTCTAGGGACTCAACCAAATTATATCTTTTTCACGTAAAACATATCGAGGAAACGATTTTTTTGATAATGACATTGATGCAGCAGAACGGAAAGAAGTTTTGATAATTTAAATGAGTTCAATGTGTCGTGGGTGGCGCCCTCTATTCATCATAGGAAAACTGTGATTGAATTTGGATTTCTCGCCTTAAAAACCCCCCGATAGGTAATTTCATATCGCTGGGCCATTTTATTGTGGAATAATTGAGAAAAAAGAAAATAAAAGTAGAACTTGAAAATTAAGCATTTTAAAATTACGGTCTATCATAAATTAACACCCTGTATGTGTATTGGTCATTATTTCCATGACACACACTTGACAGGCTCGAAATTTTCAGATGATTCCTCGACGTTTAAACATCTAACAATTAAAGCTTAATTCAGATGCATTCGACATGCGACGACACGACGGTACGAAATTGTTCCTATTGGTTGAAATATTTTGATTTGAAATCATTTTCAGTATTTCAAGCAATGGGAACAGTTTCTTACCGTCGTAACGTCGGATGTCGTGTGCATCTGAATTAAGCTTTACCTGTATTTTTGACAGCCATAGATTGACAGCAACGTCACACATAACAACAATAGCAAACAAATCACTAACACTATACAGTATGTTACACTCTTCGTAGTCGTGAAGTTTTCTCACATTTTTCTAAATTTACTAATACTCTGTATAATTTTCCTTAGATTTATTCCTCTAAGAACCTTCTAAGAACTAACAGAAAACTTAAAAAAAAAGAAGTCAAGTTGATTGACTCAGTACTTCCCACACATTACGCTGATACGTTTATTATTTTCCCATAGCATGAAGCTTTAGTCTAAGATCCCTTGCAACCAAATAATTGCCAACCCCCCCCCCCCCTAAAATTGTCTTATGCCGCTAGGTCTTTCCTTCACAGGTCAATGGACAGCCTATTGTCGATACTACAAACTTCTCAGTTTTCAACCCCCACCCCCCCAACCACCTCACTTTCACCCCCACCCAAAAAACTGGTAGGAAATGATCAGGAACCCCTAATACATCTAAAAACCGAATTTGAGTTGCTTTCATACTTGTCGAGTTCTTTGATTATTGCTACGCTGCCACTGACAAGATTTTTAACAAACATACGCGTTTTCCATTCTCACCACGGTAACAATATACTGTGTCAAAATTTCATTAGAATCAATTTAATAGTGTCCACCTTACAAAATACAAAACGATTTAGACCAATAAATTCTCGTATAGTATACAGAAAATTCTAAGTCCCTTAGTTTCCGTAAGAGGCTAGGCAATGTTCGGATGGACCTAAAAAGGTGATTTGTGTCGCTAGATCTTCCTTCACAGGTTAGTGGACAGCCTATTAAGAGTACAAGAAATTTTTTAATTTTTCAACCCCCAACCCTCCCCAACCACCCCAATTTCACCCCCACCCAAAAAACGCAGAAAATGATCAGGAACCTCTAAAACGCTTAAAAACGAAGTTTGAGCTGTTTTTATATTTTTACTTTTTTATTATTCCTGCGCCGCCACTGGCACGATTTATCAAAACCATACGCGTTTTCCATCTTCGCCATGGTAAAGTCCTTTGCTTTCTGTAATAGGCAAGGCAATGTTCGGATGGGCCTAAAAAAGTTATTTATGTCGCCAGGTCTTCCTTCACAGGCCAGTGGACAGTCTATTATGAAAACAACAAATTTTTCAATTTAACAACCTCCCACCCCCCAACCACCCCAATTTCACCCCCACCCAAAAAAAAGTAGAAAATGATCAGGGACCCCTAAAACTCCTAAAAACGAAGTTTCAGCAATATTTAATTTTTTTTGTTTTTTTCTAATTACTCCGCCGCCTATGTACCGATTTTCAAAATTATACGAACATTACCTATTACGACCCCACAGCATACCGCCGCCCAAATTTCATCACAATCCATGCAGCGGTTACTGAGATTACGACGTTAGAAAAACGCCAACAGACAGACAGACAGACACACAGACAGACAGACCGACAGACAGACCGACGGAAATGAGTGACGTGGATTTTCGTTATGTAGACATCATAACATAAAGCATATTATCTCGAAATCGAAAATTTTCGCGATCACAATACTCCCCTCACCTATCGGTTTGAGAAGTAAAAGATGGATGAAATTGGTGAAGTCGTTCTCACGTGATGCCGTGAGCAAGGAAAAAGGATTCATTTTTATATATAGAGATCCTTCTAAAAAAGCGCATTTTCCTACACTAAATAAGTATGTAATTAAACCTGTGAATATCCCAGCAATGTCGATGTCGATGAAGGTTATTGTCCACTAGCAGCATGTAGAAAATGTGTTCTAAGACTATGAAGATTCAAATTGATTCCTCCTTGGACAGCGAAAACCCTTTTGCCTTTGGAAAACGAGAAACGAATAAGTTCACTTCCTCCTCTTTACTCAGCGATATTATCGATCTAAGCCTGTACCCGAGTAGAAGAAAATCTGTAGACAATACGTATTGTTATGTCCACTTATTTGGAAACAGAAATCTCACAAGGATAGAATGTGGGAGACACGTCGTATCATTTCAATTCTTTTGCTTCTTTCTAAGAATGGATTACGTCATTCGCACGTTTTCTTGGAAAAATATACTTTCCTATCTTGGTCGTCAACAATGCATGCTCTGAAAGGTTAGTGTTCGGTTTACTTTATATTGAAATATTATATACTAAGTGACATATAAACCGAACACTATGTAAACATGATTTTATTTCATTAATATTTTACAAGCATATCAGGAGGGTCATAGTAAGCAGGCGAATAAATTTCAATTCAATCTGTAAATACAAGGTGGGCCAATAGTGCGTGGACGGAGGTATGTGGGCCTACTAAATCATATTTCAAAAATCTGTCACTTGATCGTGGTAGGGACCCTTTAGGGCTATAACGTCAAAATATTTTCACTTCAATTTTGACGTTTTTACAGGGTGATTCATATCAAACTTACATTTTTTGGAATGGAACCCTCTACATATTATTACATATTTGGATTCCTTGATCAATTCTAATGTGACTTTATGTATCATACATGGAACTTTGAACAAACCGTTTAGGCACAAATCACCATTTTTGGTATAAGTAGGTATCAGAAAAAAATTGAATATCGCAGCGATTATAAAACTTAGAAGGCCGTGACTTTGCGGCACGACTAAGCATGAAATGCGTCACCTAAGGTCAGACGGATAAATTTGAATTCTTTTTGAACTTGGAGTGTACAGTAGATTAATTAAGGAAACTTCTATCACAGATAACTTGATTTCTTCAAATGGCAATGCCTATTTTGGTTTAAAGAATCAAATGTAAAATTTGATTACCTTTCTAACGATATAGCATTCTTTAAATCAATCTTTTTTGGTTTTCATTTTATTTCAAATTTTCAGTCAAATCGGAGTTTTTTCAATTTTCCTGTGTGCAAGCAACCAAGCAGACCATGAAAAATAAACAAAAGCTCGTTAATATGGAAGAAACCAACTACCTTAGTAGAAAGATGCAAAGTAACTAGAGCAACAAGGCAAGATTATGAAAATTCCTTACAACATATTAGCTCTAACCGGATACAACAGCGGCAAGATCTCTAATGTCAATGAGTAGCTGGGGTATGACAGAAGTGATTGTTTTTCACAGCCTACTAGCTATTGAGGTCTACTAGAGCTTGGCAACTTTCTAAAACGATTAAGAATTTGAAACAAAAGGAAAACTACCAGCGATTTTTGCTTACAGTCTAATATGTTTAGAATGAAATTTTACATTTAACGGGATAAAAAATAGTCATTTCCGTTTATTTAACTCAAAAGTAAAGATACCTCCAACTGGTGCATCCTGAACATCCATTGAAGTAATTGCTAGAATTTTTTAATTACGCTATGTTGTAATTGTGATCATTTCATGTAGTTTTCTGCAAACTAAATTATGTTTTACAATTCAAACAGAATGCAATTCAAGTTTCATTTTCCGCGATTTTGCTAATAAGTAGAAGTACCTACTGAAGAATTTGAAGGGTTCCAGTCAGAGGTATCATTACTTTTGACTTACGGAGATGGCTACTTTTTTATAGCATTAAATGTGAAAATTTATTCAGAAGACATAGATATTCTACTGCCAGCAACAATCACTAGTAGTTTTCCTTTGATTAAATATTTTTTTACTGACTTTGCAAATTGGCTAATAGCTAGTAGGCTGTGAAAGATGAGCGTTCTTGTTACCGCTATTGTTTCTGGTTAGAGCTAATATGTTGTAAGAAATTTTCATAATCTTGCCTCGCTGCTCTAGTTAGTTTGCATCTTTCTACGAAGTTAGTTGCTTTCTTCCATATTAACAAGCTTTTGTTTATTTTTCATGGCCCGCTATGTTGCTTGCATGCAGGAAAACTGAAAAACACCGATTGGACTGAAAATTTGAAATAAAATAAAAACAAAAAGATTGATATTAAGAATGCTATATCGTTAAAAAGGTAATAAAATTTTACATTATTTGATTCTTTAAACCAAAATAGGTCTTCCCATTTGAAAAAATCAAGTTATCTGTAATCGAAGTTTCCTTAATTTATCCTCTGATTTCTCCAAGTACAAACAGGATTCAAATTGAGCCGTCTGGCCTAAAGTGACGCATTTCATGCTTAGTCGTACCGCAGAGTCAAGGCCTTCTAGGTTTTATAATCGCTGCGATATTCAATTTTTTTCTGATACCTACTTATACCAAAAATCGTGATTTGCGCCTAAACGGTTCGTTTAAAGTTCCATATGTGTTACATAAAGTCACACTAGAATTGACCAAGCAATCCAAATATGCAGAATATATAGGGGGTTCCATTCAAAAAAATGTAAGTTTGATATGAATCACCCTGTATAAACGTCAAAATTTAAGTGAAAATATGTTTACGTTATAGCCCTCAAGGGTCCCTACGATGATCAGGTGACAGATTTTTGAAATATTTTTGAGTAAGCCCACAATCCTCCATCCACGCACTATTGGCCCACCCTGTATAGTCATAGCCTTTTTTATGGTTAGTCTCCCGCAGAGGCTGAAATCCAATGGCTTTGTGCTCTGTAGAAGCGCTGCGAGAGGATAAGTATCGGTGCACGTTAGATTTGAAATCCTGCAGGTTGCAGCCATCGGGAAACAAATTCCCCGCTGCTCATTCCACAGCGTCGAAGCTCTCCAAAGCAAGGAATGCTGCAGGAGACTGGTTCGAGTAGGTACTTCAACCTGGTAAAGATGCGTTCGCAGAGCCTCTCTAGTGTTCCGGGTTCGAACGAACTTTGGTATTACTATCTAGCAGAGCTCACTCGAACATCTTTCGTGATAGAATCTGTAAAACAGGGATAGGTCAGCCACCCTTCTTTGATGTTGCATGCTGCGGAGGTCCTTCGTGAGGTTAGGTGTATCGATTAGTCTAATTGCTCTCTTCTGGATAGTGTCCAGAAGGTTTAAAGAGTGCTACGGAGCTTATTCCAACGCAATACTCCAACGACCGTCGGATCTGTGCCTTGTAGAGCAGCCGCAGTTGCTCTGGTGTATACAGCTTATAGCTCACAGTTTGATAAATGTCATGGTTATTAATGCCTTGATGTGCCATGGTATCTTACACATTCACTAAGAGGCATAGGCATGCTCCTAATTAGGTGATCGATATCGTTCTGAGGTATTTCATGTCCCGTACGTGTTCAATTGGGGACAAATCTGTAGACTGTGGACTGTGGACGTCATCAAATTTATTTCGGCATATGCTAGGTAGTCCAACGTTACGTTTGCCACATATGGTCAGGCATTACCCTGTTAGAAAATTGCATTTGGTAGGGTCCTAAGATATATAATTTAATATTATGGTTCCACCTTGTCTGCAATGTATTGTTACACGGTCATAAATCCTCTAATGAACACTAGAGGTGACCAAGAGCCGTAAGTAATGGCTCCCCACACCAGAATCCGAACAGTGAGATGAAGATATCTCTCTACAAAAAATTGTGGATCACGGTGTACACCACGCCACCTTCTTACCCGTGCTCAAACATCGTCCATAGATTAACAAAATCATCATCACTGTGCTTCACTACTGAACCCGCTCAATTCGTCTTCCACTCCCCACAGGTGGATTGTTTCGTTGCTCTCGAGTTAAAAGGTAAGACCCAGTGAGGATGCAATAAAAATATACCGAAACTTCTTTTTCGACGATACACTGTTCACATCCCATTTCGCCTCCAATTTTCTGCAAACCATTGGTTTGAAATTCCTCTGGATGTGGACGAAGGATCGCGCAATGGTAACAACCGTGGACGTCGGTCTTGAAGCGACGTTGTTCTGCGAACCCCTCCTGTACCTCTGGCTCTTTGTGTTCAGCCTTCTACATATAAGCCATGTCTGACAACATTTCGTCACAGTATCTTTCTTCTTTAAACTTCTTCTGAATTTGTTTAATCCCTTGCAGCAATATCCCGGTGTGAGAGTCCAGCCTCGCTTAATCCAACTATTCGTCCACTCGTTCAAAGTCGCTTAATTTGCGATAATGTGCATTACTTCGAATTCTGGGCATCATTAATACTTGCAAACAACGTTCACTAACACAATCATTGTCGATCCGAATCATAGTGTTCTTTGTATTCAATTTTCTCTGTGATCATATACCGAAAAGAATTGGGACAAAAAAGTAATGCCCAAGTTATAAAGTCAGAAATTTTAGAAAGTGATGTTTTTGCGATGATAAACTTGTATACAAAAATATATTGAAATAAAATCATTTTTACAGAGTGCTTGGGTTTATATGTCACTCAGTATATCCCATTCATATAATGACACAAGTCGCTCAAGAAGTCCCTAGAAATAAACACTTTTAGCAGTATTTTTACCCCACACCGATAGGTGAGAGGCTTATTGTGACCGCGAAAATTTTCGATTTTGGAATAATACGCTTTTTAGGCGCTTTATGATATCTATGTACATAACGAAAATCCACGTCACTCATTTCCGTCGGTCTGTTTGTCGGCCTGTCTGTCTGTCTGTCTATCGGTCTGTCTGGTTGGCGTTCTTCTAACGTCGTCATCTCAGTAACCGCTGCATGGATTGTGATGAAAGTTGTGTAGCGATGTATTGTAGGGTCGTGGTAGGTAATGTTCCTATTATTTTGGAAATCGTTGCATGGGGGCGGAATAATTAGCAAAAAACAAAAAATTTCAAATATTCCTTAAACTTCGTTTTTAGGCATTTTATGGTGAATTTGGGGTGATTGGGGGGTAGGAGATTGCAAAACTGAAAAATTTGTTCTATTCATAATAGCCTGTCCATTGATCTGTGAATGAAGATCTAGCGACATAATATACTTTTTCCAGGGCCATCCGATATTATTGTAGAATCTAAGGGACTTGGAATTTGTGATGTATACATACGAGTGTTGTTTTAGATCGTTCTATATTGCGTAATGCGAAAATTATCGAATTTATTTTAATGAAATTTTGACACAGTATTACTACCGCGGCGAGGATGGAAAACGCGTGTTTTGGAAAATCATGTCAGTGGCGGCGCAGCAATAATAAAAAACTAAAGATAAAAAACAGCTCAGATTCTGTTTTTGGGCGTTTTAGGGGTTTCTGATCATTTTCACTTTTCTTTGGTGAGGGAGAAATTGGGGCGGTTGGAGAGTGGGGGTTTGTAAAACTAAAAAATTTGTTGTATTCATAATAGTTTGTCCATTGACCTGTGTCAGCAATAATAAAAAACTAATGATATAAAAACAGCTCAAACTTCGTTTTGAGACGGAAGAAAAAAATTAATGCATCCAGTGGGAAAACAATAAAATGGTGCCATTATTATGTGTGGGAAGTGCTCAGTCAATCAACATGACTCCTTTTTTTTATTTTTTATCTTTCAAGCCATTGCTTTATGTTGGAAATAAAAAAGTCATGAGGACCCAATCTGGTGAATACAGTAGGACTTTTGCAATAACTAGAACCTCAACTAAATATCTTTGGCCAACCAAACTGCACAGGAGTGCACCCATGGATTGTCTTGGTGGAAGAAGATGTTTTGTTTTCAGATGAAGACATGAATTATTTTTGGATCCAGAAACGTATCAGGGGTGTAGCTGAACAGTGTGCATCAAGATGCACTCCCAGGCGACGTATTTATTTAGTCCGCTCAGCTATAAAAAATCTCTGCTACACTAATTTTAAGTACACTTCTGTTTGGGACATATAGAAAAATATACTTTCTCCAAAATATCAAACTAATAAGGGGACTTTGTGGCAATTGGTTAGTTTGTAGAACATTTGGTTTGTGTGGTGGCACCACTTCAATTGCAAATACTTTTTGGGCTGAATGAAAAATGGAAACAAAAATAATTCTTCTCTATGTTTCTAGTAAGAGTAGCAGAGACGTACACTTTTCAACCTTACACAACGACAGTAAGTAAAACAGTTATGACACTATTAATTGTTATTAGTACTTTTTGTCTCATCTTGCTTAGACGTTTTGTTTTGTTATACCCTGTATCCTTTATTGCCAGCAAATACTTATTTCGAGCAGCACTAATCGCCGTATAAAAAATCTCAACTTTGGGAGCACTCTTTTTATATTCGACCCTTTTGTACAACTTTCGGGCATTAAAAGTAAAGAGCACAAACTTTTGGGCTGACACTTTGGAAAGATAATTATCTAGATTGCTCTATTCCCAACCAGAAAATGGAAAGGACTTTTATGTGTTTTCTTTTACGTTATTATAGCAGTTAAACAGCAATAGCTTTACATATATGAGGATGATTTAAAGGTGTTGTAAATATCCGTTAGTATGACGCAGCGGTCGTGAAAATATAATTTCTTCTAGACCGTTACCGAATGCGTCGACCGTAATGCAATTTTTACGAGGATATATTAAAAGATAGCGTGGTGCTATAGCAACCATTATAATATTTATTTAAAATTACTAACTGCTATCCTTCAAAGCAATTTGGTAACATAGACCTTATTGCTCTCTACCTTTTTTGTTTAAGACATTTTTTTCCATCTCAAATAGGGAAGTAGCTATCGTCCGCCCACAGATCGTTGATACACCCTGTACATCATCATGTGCTCAGCTGACATGTTAAGTCACAGACATTTTGCAGCTATAATGTTTTTCGTGAGGAAAATTTCATCAACTATCTGCAAATTTTCAACTTCAGTAAAACACCCCGACATTTCTTTGCGACTTACGCGGGCTGTAAAAAGCTTACGTCACGGAGTTGCGCCAGCTAACATAGGGTACAAACATAGTGGAGCTATGAGGCTAGAGGCACAGCGACGAGGCGAGCGACGCGAGTAAAATTTAATCGTGCATTGGAATTGAGTCAAACATAGTAGAGATGTTACTGCAGTGTTAAGCGACGAGACAAGCGTCGCGACTTGCAGCGAGATGAAATTTGGCATCAACTGTCGCGCTGACAGTTTAGTTTTGACAAACAGCGGTATAGGGCACGCGTATAGAGACGATATTTGCAATGACTGAGCAAGTAAATAATAACAAATATAATAGCGTCTGTGTACATACGAGTTCGGAAGGCGAGCAATAAATCGCAACTTTTGTTTAGGTAAAATCGCAAAACGTGTCGCTCTACTATAGAATATGTGATTCATCGCGTTTTTCATCTCGTCGCTAGCCTCGCCGCTAGTCTCTAGCCTCGTTGCTCCACTATGTTTGTACACAGACTATTTTTCTCATCAACATCAAGAAATCCAGCCTCAGTGTAGTCACCGTGAAAATTTGACGCTACCTCCCTAAATATAACCTCCGAAATGGACAGTTTTTTCTAAAAACCAATTCCTTTTTACTTATTCGTGATTGAAAACTCAGTAGTACTACCACAGCATAATAAACAACCAACACAATAATTCAAGTTGGCGGAAATTACACGCGCATCCCCACTTTTGGATGATTTTTTGTAGGGATGGTAACGGTACTTCGATACTTGTACCTCTGCACTAATTATCGAGTATTTTTCTCTTAGATACTTTTTGTGCGATTCCAAGCTGGTATCGATACTTTTATAGGGTATCGGTATCGAAAATAATTATATAATTATTGAGGGGTGTAGTCAGTTGCACAAAATGCTCTGTACGAACCGAACGCGCACTGGTATCGATATTTTCATTTTCACATCTCTACCCAAACTTCACAGCCGTAAAATCATCCATAAACTCTCCCAAGGTCAAATTTTGTGGAAACCATTTTTATATAGGAAATCCTCAGAGATATTATGCTGGTTGTTTATTATGCTGTGGTAGTACTTTGCTTACTGGGTACCCACCTTTTTTTGGCTACTTAAATGTAAATGGGATCTGGAACAACTGAAAACTCTGCCTTACCTTTGGCATTGCTACCCTAAGTGAAATTAAACATATTTGATTAGATTTAGGCAAGCTACAGAAGCCAACAGTTTGTATTGCTTGGAATACTCGATTTTGGAAAAAAGTGGTTGATGTAGCGCAAAGAGCAGTTTTAAATGTTTCTGAAATATAGGTTCTCTTTTCAGTACAACTACAAAATTAATATTAAAAGTCTACCCTATGTCGATATATGCTATTATACTGAGAACCATGCTACCTCAAAGGGGGGGGGGGGGGGGTGGGTGATAATTTATTCATTGAAAATAACCTCCGAAGTCTATAAAGGAACGCATTCTGAATGAACACATCTTTATGAAGACTGTTTCTGAAAATCAAAACTTGTTGACTTATTCGTGATTGGAAACTTCAATCTGCTAAAAAATCACGTTTTCCTTCAATTTTCCACCATTTTCCAAAATAAGGTCGAATCCTATTTTTTCGCTGAAAAGCCTCAGTGCTGCTCTTGGCATTTCTCCACTACTTAGAATTAAACATAATTGACAGAAGTTAGAGGGATACAAAAGTTTGGATGGTTTGCGTTGCTAAAACGCAGTTTTCAATTTTTGTGAAATACGGTTTTTTTAAATACAACCATAAGCTATGGAAGATACAAAAGAATTGAGTACACAAATTTTTGGTTATTTTTTAGTGTGATGGCAGTTTAAAAATTAACAAATCAGCTTGTGACTGGTACCGTTTAGTAGCCCTCCTAAAGCTGGCCTATTAAAAAGTTTGGCAAGGGAAAGGTGCGAGGCAAAAGAATGCGGAGAAAAACAGGGCCGTTGTCAGATTTTCCGCTTGAAATATAGTTCACGATCTGCCGTTTTCAGTATTTTCCTATAATATTACTGAAGCATGATAAAAATACTCTACATCACGTACTTTTATAACATGTGCTGCTGCAGAATACATGTACTGCAATATTTTCATCTAAAATATATAGTTATTAGAGAACAACAGTATAAATATTTCGGAACAAGAAAAGGGCTGCCTGCCCGACTCTGGGCCCCTCCCCCTCCACCCTTTCCGCCTCATCCATCTCTCGCATTTTCTGCCCGGTCAAACAGTAAAAGGCTCGGTAAAAGGTTTAAGAATTTTGAAACCTTTGTTATTTGGTATATCAAGAATTTAACCAAAATTGATCGACACAAACAAGCTTTTTTTACTTCCCGAGCAGTTTCCCGTGTCACGTCTTCACTGATATTGCTTCCCTTTTTATCCACGATGGCAGCAGTAACAACGCGAGCGAATAGAGCGTCCGAAGATATTTATTTAGTCTCGAGTGCTGTAAAACTGAAAAGTTTAATAATGTAATGAGTATAAAACGTTTAAAAGCTCTGCCGCAAGAGACTGGGCAGCTGAAGTTTTCAAAATTGATAAAACCCGATGTATGTGTGCCGACTATGGCATAACCATAATCGATTAGAACGAGGAAGCAGAGAAAATACAGTTATTAAAGGATATAATAATGGACCTAAAGGAGAAAAATGCCCTCCTAGAGGATAATAAGAAGCTCCTGTAGGAGAAAATTGAGAAAATGGAGAAAGATGCATCTAATTCATCTCCATTTTATACTAATCCCATCGCTTTACCCTTTTGTCATAACCTTCTGAGAAATAATTTTAGATATTCTGTTTAGTACGCCCAGCGCAGCATTGTTGAGCTCTAAACCCGACACAAACCTTCGATTTCTTAATTGTTGTCTTGATGAAAATCAGCTGTTCTTATTTTGCCTTCAAAATCCTCGAGGTACATTATAATGGCCACTTTCCAATTACCGAATATCCTTTAGGTACGATGTAATAATAAACAATTCCATATTCATCAAACAACATATCAAGTATATCCCTTTACCATTGAATACTGAGACAAATTTTCATTATATATAACCAAATTACTTAAAAACTGCGGATTACGTTGCCTTTTCCATTGTTGACAAATGTAACGTCGTGGCATGATACCTAGATCCATCCATCCATCAGAACACTTGATGTTACAGATGTGGGCAGATGTTGGTAGTACCAGAAGATGGCGCGAGAGAGTCGTTGGCGGAAGGGCACGTTCTCGAGTAGTTCCAGACGACGCTTTCACACTTGAGTTGACAGCGCGACCGTAGTTCAACTGCTGAGAGCGCCGGACTACCAATGAATGAATGAATGAATGAATAAGGACCAGAGGCTATCCAGCACGGAATGTGGCCCTTTTGCGCCTCTATCCGCGCTAGTTCCTAAGACCTGCCCTTTTGGCAAAGGCAAGTACATTCTTAGGTCCTCTCCGTTTTATCTCTATTGGTTCCAAGGTTCTTGAGCCCAGCATAGTCTGCCTGTGATAACCCAGGGTTTCACAGCGACACACCACGTGCACGTTAGGTCGTTGACCACCCTCATCACAAACAAGTGACGCCTGAAGGTATTGTGACCCGTTAATAAGCCTACTAACACTCTCAAGTTACTCCTATCCAGAGAGAGACAAAATCGTCCTATTCTCTCTGCAGGCCCTGCTAATAGCTCCCGAGCCTGACGGAGATGACCAGAGATGTTGTTCCATCTCAGAGAGTGTTGATTCTGGATCCACTCTTCAGTTGTTTTCCTAACCAAGTTTGCAGACAGTCCTAAGCCTGGCTCCGGGCCTACAAAACTGTTTCCGGATCCCATCCTGGCTAGATGATCCGCCATTTCATTACCCTTTACCCCAGCGTGCCCAGGTACCCACATCAGTGATACCTTGTGTTTAGCTGAGATGTCGTCAAGAGCCCTCCTGCACTCCAGGACCAGTCCCGATGTTATTTTCCAAGCACTCAGTGCTTTGATGGCTGCCTGACTGTCAGAGCAGATAGTAATCCGCCTCCTAGACCCGTCAATTTCCCGAATACGATTTACACAGGCAAGTGTCTGATAGACCTCAGCCTGGAATACTGTGGTGTGCCCCCCAAGAGGGAATGAAAGTCTTGTACGGGGTCCGTAGACTCCCGAGCCCGAGCCCTCTCTAGCGAGTGAACCGTCTGTGTACCAGACCTGTCCTCCTCCTTCGATGAGCTGACTTTCCCTAGACTCCCACTCTTCCCTTGACGGAAACACCACCGTAAATTTGCGATTGAAGCGATGCGTAGGAGAAACTGTATCGCTCCTCGCCAACAACGATATTTTCTGGTAGAAATCTCTCATTCAACCCCTCATACACAGAGGTCTGTGCCAGCCCGAACGAGTGACATTTACATCGAACGCGGTCGGAGATGAATACCGACACATCAGATCAGATGGTGCCATAGATGCGGGCCGTTGTGATGGTGTGGGTGAGTTGTCGGCTGGTGTGAGGATTTCGTGATCCTAGTTGACGCTTTCGAGGTTGAGTTGATATGGCGACGAACTGGCGAGACCACCGGAGTACCAATCTGGAGGTCATGGGTTCGGGTCCCGTCGGCCGCCGACTATTTCCAACATTTTATGATACGAATTCAGTGTTACTTTGTTGGTCTTCGCCAGTGTCTTTGGGGTCTTTAGCAAGGAGCTAATTAATCTCGGTTAATCACATTAATAACCACCAAATATAAATATGAATAGCAGTAACTGGCTTAACGTAATGAAATCGGAATACCTTGATTGTGTTAACAAAACACATCGTCAGCGTCGGATTTTATTGATTCTTTTTCTGTTGATAACACAAACCTTTCTCGTTCAGTGAAAGAGGTTAGCCTCGACGTATAATGAAATATATGAAGACACACAACATGTAACGGGATTGAGCGTGTAAGCTCTATGGGTCAACAAACATCCCATACAATCGAATCCTTCCTAGAAAGAAAAATCTGCTATTTGCTATCAGAAATGTTTATTCGATGCTCGCTCGTGATTCTTTTCATAACAATGTATGTCGAAAGGATCCTTTTATTTTGCTGTAGAGACCGAGAGAATATGTCAAACGTATCCGGTTGAATTACTTGGGTATCTGATATGATCTATCCGATTTCATATAGAAGTTCAAAATTGAGCATAGTGAACATAATTCAACAGACCAGCAATTATTGATAAATGAAAGAATAAGAGAGGCCCTCTGGTGACAAGAACCATCAGTGCGTAGGTCTACAAGCGGGTCCTCCTGCACCTTTCCTTACTCTAGTTGCCAAGTACCGCCCTCATCGCAAAGATGAGGATGGCCTTGCGCCCGGCTCATATTAAACCCAAATGCATCACAGCGACTTAGAATGTTCTATCGATTGCCACCCCCATCACATGCAAGTGACGTTTGAAGGTATTATGGCCAGATAGCAGGCCCACAAGTATCCTTAGCCGACTTCTGCCCAGTAGGAGACAGTACCACACCTTGGCTAGAAGTCCTGAAGTAAATTCTCTAGCATGACGGAGATGTCCAGATATTCGTCTCCATCTCATAAGATGGTCGTTTTGTAACCACATATCTGTTTTTCTTCTAATGGTACCTGCTGCTAGTCCTACAGCAAGCTCAGGACACAGGAAATTATTTTTTGACCCCCGCCATGCCAGCGAATCCGCAACTTCATTACCCCAAACTCCAGCATGACTCGACAACCACATACACATACAAACACACACCTCCTTGCCGAAATGTCATCCAAGACCTTTCCACATTTTGAGTAAGTCAGCTTTTGTTTACCGTTAAGAAAATGGCGTCAAGTGCCTTGACTTACATTTACATATTATATTATCAGTGCTGGCCAAAAATTTGGAGTTTCTCTATCCCTATATCACCCTCATCAAAAAATGCACGTCACTGATTTATGCCGGTCTGCTGTCGGTCTGTTGGCGTTCTTCTAGCTTCATAATCTCAGAATCGCTGCATGGATTATGACTAAATTTGAGTTGCTATATGTTGTGGGACCATAGTAGGTAATGCTGCTATAATTTTGAAAATCGGTACATGGGCGGCAGAGTAATTAATAAAAAACTAAAAATTTCAAATATCCCTCACACCTCGTAATACGTTGCAGGAGGTCCTTGTCGTTTTCTACTTTTTTGTGTGGGGGTGAATTTGGGGTGGTTGCTGGTGGGAGGTTGTACAATTGAAAAAAATTTGTACTCATCACAGACTGTCGATTGACCTGTGAAGGGATGAACTAAGGGCATAATTATTTTTTCAGAACCATCTGAGCATTGACTTGCCTATTACAGAAACCAAAGACGTATACATACAGGGTTGGGATAAAGTATGGAACCAAGCAAATAACTTTGGAACGGGAAGAGTGATATTGCTGAAAATTTGCAGGCAAGTGTAGTGACGTCTAATGCATCCGAAGACATTATGTTAGCTATCAACTTTTTTAATTTAAATGGGACACCCTGTATATTTTTTTCCGAATACGTTCATAGTGGGTTTAGTATTTGTTTCTTAAAAAATTTGTCTCACAAATTCGTCCGTGGCGGTCTGCGGTCTTCCCGTTTGAGGTAATTTTTTTTGTATTTCTTTTTTTAGTCACCGTCAAACGTGTTATAGGACCCCTGTCGGGACATAAATCATTAAAAGTTGACACACTTCTTTGTGAGTTCTCACGCGATCGCCAAAACCGACTTTGAATGACCGGCATTTTAAACACCTGAAATGATAAAGAAGCTTTATCTTTCCCATTTTTACAGAAACTAATGCTAAACCCACTATGGACGTATTCGGAAATAAAGATGAATTAAAATCTGCAAAAATATACAGGGTGTCCCATTTAAATTAAGAAAGTTGACGGTACTTCCGGTTAAACCGGAAGTACATTAATAGCTAACATAATGTCTTCGGATGCACTAGACGTCACTACACTTGCCTGCAAATTTTCAGCAATATCACTCTTTCTGTTCCAAAGTTATTTGCTTGGTTCCATACTTTATCCCAACCCTGTATGCGAGTATTGCTTTCGATCGTTCTGTATTGTGTAACGGGAAAATCGTTGAATTGATTTTATTGAAATGTTGACAGTATTATGACTGTAGCGTGGATGGCAAACATGTATGGTTTTTAGAAATCCTGTCAGTGGCGGCCAGCAATAATAAAAAGACTAAAAATATAAAAACAGCTCAAACTTCGTTTTTATGCGTTATAGGGGGTCTGATCATTTTCTACTTTTTTTGGGTGACGGTGAATTTGGGGTGGTTGCAAAACTGAAAAAATGTTTGTACTCATAATAGGCTGTCCTGTGAAAGAAAGACCTAGGGATATAATTTAGTTTTTTAGGCCCATCCGAGCATTGCAGAAATCAAGGGACCTAGAATTCTCTGATGTATACATACAAGTATTGCTTTTGATCGTTCTGCATTGTGTAACCTGAAATGGGCTGGTATCGCGAGGTTAAGAACAATGACTTAATTGTTATAACCGCTTAGTGCATACAAAAATAAACGTACTGCTGCATTTCGTTGCTTTCTACATCATTTTTTTTTTTAGTAATTCCATTCTAAAGTCTAAAGCAAGGAATTCAAATTCAGCCAATCAGTGCCAGATAATATGGAGAAACTTGTAGTTCAGGGTCATGCCCCGAGTGGGCGGCGCCGTGGCCGTCCCCCTACACGCTGAGTGGATACGACGAAACAGGTGCTGGATATGAGTATCCAAAGCGCCACTAAGCTAACAGTATATCACGAACGATGGCGAGCTCCACTTCTCAAAACTATTGATAATTATTGTGTCGGCAATAATCTAGCTCCGACTTAATGCATTTTACGAGTTCACAACGTATCTGTTAAGACATTGTGACGATGATGATGAATATCTTCGTCACGTAATTTCACATGTAACGATTCCACTTTTTTCTACGATCCTTTGAGATATCCCTAAACTACATTTATTACACGGTTCAGATTAAAAACTCCAACTCAATATCATGTCTGTCGGTATTTTCAGGAAAGCTGCTGAAAGTGGATTATTCGCATTTCCACGAAATCTCCTTTATTAATCACGTTACCGAGTGCAGCACTTTTTTATGTTTTATGCTGTGCAATCAAGTATATAGCAGCAAGGTAGGAACAGCGCTAAACCCGCATTTGACCCACTTCGTTTTTAAAAGGACAACGAGAACGCTCTAGATAGAAATTTCTAGGAAGAAGAATCCGGATTTGCTTTCTACGAAAATTTTTCGGTGCAGAGAGCATAAGAGAAGGTCTGCGTCAAAGCACGTTTTTAAATGAGTGAAAGCTATATAGATCAAATAGGCTTAGGCAGAAGCATCCGTTGTTGGATACTGGTGGATCATCTTTATATGCTGCATTAGATGGATATATGCTTTATTGAACTCCCATTTGAAGATACACAATATCGTAAAGGATGCGTGATTGCACTGGCGTAACTTCAAATTCGGGGCCCCCCGCAAGATTCTTCCTGCCCCCCCCCCCTGCAAGAAATTTACCGTAGCCTCTTTTTTCATATTTTATCTATACATACAGGGTGAATCCTAAGTTGATTCTTTTTTTAAACTGTGCATAGAAGTCGCTAAAATAAACAACTTCCTCAAACAACTTTTATCCGAAAACTGCAAATTAAGCGAGATACAGATTAAAAAAGAGTAAGTCTAAACCGTGCTCTGGACTTGTTTATTAAGACGTACCTAGTCTCTACATTCTACATGCATACGTATATGTTTAGTTTTGCTCGAATTTTTGTCTTATCATCAGTTGTACGTGTACTGTCAATTAGTGCACTAGTTACTTTCAGTTTATCGTAGTTAGTTTTAAATTGATAGATCCTTAAATTTGTAAATTTGCGTTTATAATAATTTGTCGCTTTTAGGAATTACCAATTTAAAGCCTAGATTTACAATTTTTATTTTGGATCTCGCTGATTTTTCAGTTTTCTGAAAAAGATTATATGGGAAACTAGTTTATTTCAGCGGCTTCTATACTACATTGCTAAAAAAAGTATCATCTTAGGACGCACCCTGTAGATATTAAAGAGAATATCTTGGGGCTGAGGTCAAAATTTTGAAAAAAAACACAGGTCACTGCATAAAGGAAACTGCAAAGTATTCGGCAATGTTTATTGCCGTTTTCGGGGCTTTAACATTGAGGTTTGCTCGCAAAAAATAGAAATGTGCATTGAGTCACAGATTTTCAAATGCAATTCTCAAACAAGAAAAGCATCAAACAGTTTTTGGCTAAGTTAACTCGTTGTCCTTCACAACACAGGTTACAGAAACAACCAACATATAGGTGTAAAATACAAACGAAACAACGACCTTTATATGTTTAAATCACCCGAAAAATTACAAGATTCGTGGTTTGAAAACACACATTTCTTAGAAGGTCGTTGTTTAGTTTGTAATTTACACCTATGTGTTGGTTGTTTATGTGATCTGTGTTGTGAAAGACATCGCGTTAAATTAGCCAAAAAAAATTTGTAGTATGCTGTCTTTCCTTATTTTTCCATTGACTGCAGATACTGCGCCAATTTTTAAGGATCGGTATAAAATACAATACTGTCCCACTTTTTCAATGATAGGTATGTATCATGGGGTTCATACGTATTTTTTGTAAAATATACTAACAACAAGGAGAGCGACCTTTTAATCTAGTATGTACTTTCTGTCGCATAAAGGATGGCGCGTGAGGACCCTGGGCCTCCAAGACTACGGGGCCCCCAAAACGACGGGGCTCCCCCGCAGCTGCGGGCCCTTAGTTACGTCACTGCGTGATTGCAGAAAGTATACAAAAGTAAAGTGGGTGCATGTATAAAATAAATAGCTTACAATAAAAATCTATTTACAAATAAACAAATTTACATTTCAACACATTCACTAACACTATAAGAAATTTTTTTAGCAAAAATTATTTTTAGTTCTTTTGAAGCTTTTGAGGTCTCGTGAGTACTTCATACTATAGGGTAATTAAACAAAAACTCATCACGTTAGACAAAAATATTGTAGTTCTGTTGAAGAACAGCGAATGGAACATGGAAAACACGCCTGGTATGTATAGTTCGCATCTCATTGTTCTTATCCTTATTATTTACGAAAACGTGAACGCAAACTTCATGAATATATATTCCAGGCAGAGCGAAAATTTTCAGTTGCCAAAAAAATGTATTGCATGGATGTCTAGGAGATACTTTGGATACAACTCGTATCACCTTTTTTGGGCTATGAACACCACTTCAGCCGAACTAGCATTACCCCAGAAACAAACGCCATCTTGAGTCTTGGTTATACAAAGCAAAGTACATCGTTAGCAGCTCACATTCCTCAGTACATTACTCAAATTCCTGAACATGTATAAAAATAACACACTGATACTGGATGTTCACAGTTTGTCCTAAAAGAAAAATTGTCAGCTAAATGTATTCCCAGAAACTTTTATGTTCTTGTTGTGTCTATAATAGTATTCAATTGTCAGTTTTAATGGTACAAAGCTTTTTTATGATTTTATGGAGCTGCAAAACGTAAGTTTTTAACGCATTTAGTTATAATATTTTTGCATTACAGAACTCTGTCGTACCTGCAAGAAGTTCGTGACCCTTATCATTCAGTAAGGTATTGTATCTTTCGTGAGTTACGAACGACACATCATCCATGAAGATAAAATAATAGACACCACTGAAAATAGTATTCGTAAAACTATATAATATTTACAGTATAGGACCAACTACAGGCCCCCGTGGGATGCCAATATTGACAGGTATCGGCCTTGATATAAGTGTATTGTCTACACTGACAGATACATATTTCTTGGGCTCTAAAAGAAACTTCGACACCCAGCTTAGTGACACACCTCTTAAACCATAGTTCTATAAAACATGAAACAGCTTATCATGTTCAACGCAGTCAAAAGCAATACTCAGATCGCATAAAATGGAAACAGAATTTTCGCTCATCTCAGTAAGTCTCATACTCCCATAGTAAACATCAAATCAGCGCTATTGTTGCAGACTTTTCGATACAAATCCGTGCTCAGCTTAATAAGAATTACGTGATCCACGTACATTGGAAACATCCCACCACAGATTTCTCGAAAAACACTGCTTAAAAGAAAAAAGATTTGTCAAGAGGGAGACCTTTTTAGCCAAAAACTAATGCACTCCCTTGTGTTCTCCGCCCAAGTGATATCTCCGTAAAAATTTTGAATAACAAGGGGTATCTTGTTTCGAACGCAAATCCAAGTCTTTCATTTTGACGTTTGATTTTATAAAATCGATCGACTGGTTCTTGAGAAATAAAGAAAAAATCTTTATGTATCATAATTTGTTCAGACACGAAACACTAAAACATACAAAAGTACCACTTTTTAATGCAATAAGTGTTCAAAATGTTGCGCGTTATTGGCCAAATAATGATGTAGGCGATTTTCAAACTACTGACGGACAGGTGCAAAAAATGTTGTAGAATATCATGGCTGCTCTGGATGATGCACTGAAGAAGGTCATCTAAACCTTCGTGTTGGGGACTAAAAAACACAATACATTTTGAATACCCCCATAGAAAAAAGTGGCGTCAAATCAGGAGATCTAGCCATTCCATAGACCCTCTTCGCCCTATCCACTTATCTGGAAACCATCGCCGAACCGGAAGAACTTAGTGAGAAGTGGAACCATCTTGCTGGAGATAGATTTCAGCCTTATCAAGTACGGGATTTCCATCCTCTTAGATTTGGCTTTCAATGGTTTCAGTGCCAAGCGGATTGATGGTATTTCCCAACATACCCAAATAAATGTTTCCATTTGAATTTCCATTAATGAACAATGACGCAATCACTTTGTTTCTTGAAATGCCTGCCCATTCATCAATTTTCTGGGGGTACTGGTTATGCCTCTCTACAAAAACATGGGGATTTTCATTGCTCCAATACCTGCAATTATGCTTATTAATAAATCCGATATTCTTTACAAGAATGGTATTACCATTAATCGCTGTAGTCATTTGTTCATAAAACTCAACCCACCGATGAAATCGTCTTCGATTAACTCTTGCACTATTTTCATTTAGAAGGGATATTATTCATGGTGTTTGGTAACTGTGTGTATAGAGCCAAATGGAAACATCAGTCGGATCCACAATTTTGTGTAATGAAGTATTAGGATTTATACCAAAATACCCAAAACTTTAACTTGCGCAGCTCCATCCAGAACTCTCCGTTTTTTATTTGCAACAGATCTAGTTGAGTAAATTTCGTAACAAGGTTCAAACCATACCTATCCAAAGTTATCTTCCCCGGAGGGGATGTCTGACATTAAGCGGAACGGCAGTTTGCCAAGCACATCGATTTTGGGACCATAAATTGAAATTATTTCCACTGTTTTGCCACTGTCCGTCAGGAATTTGAAAATTGCTTATATTATTGGTTGGCCAATAACGGACAACATTTTGAGCACTTATTGAGTTGAAAAGTGGTATTTTCGTGTCAGTTTTTGTTTCCTATCTGGACAAATTAGGATACATAAAGATTTTTCTAATTTTCTCGAAAATATGAGACCGATTTAAAAAAATCAAACGTCAAAACAAAAGACTTGGATATACCTTTGAAACAAGATATTACTTGGTACCTCTTGTAGTTTAAAAATTTTAAGGCGATGTCCCTGGGGGCAGAGGGTACAAGGGGGCAAAGTAGTTTTTGGTTGAAAAGTTGTCCCCCTTGAAATATTCTGACCTGTCTCAGCGTTTTTTCTTTCTTTTTCTAGTGGTTTTCGATAAATTTGTGGTGGGAAGTTTTCAAATGGACCCTGTGTGTTTGTCCGTAAGAGTTGACAGTTGAAACCTTCGAGTATTAAAGGTGGATAGAATAAAAAACAAACATCTCATATTATTCCGTATGATTTTGGTTGGGTAAGGAAGAAACATGGATCCCGATCACCGACAGGTCAGCGCGACGTGTTGCTGAATTAAGTGACGACGGCAAACGGTGTTGTGATGAGTACCTATTATTATGCCTTTCAGTGCAATCTCGATTGATTTGTGATGAAAAACAATGACAAAACGGTGCAATGTTTGCGGAAAATACATTGGGAATGATAAACGTTAGGCAAGTGCCATAAAACAATTCACGATTCATATTAACATGAACCATATTTGTAACCAATCAACCGATGGAGAATATCAGCGCCTGACCAATCAGCAAATGGAGAAACGGTCACGTTTTCATTCGATTTTAAGTGAACATTTCTGTTGGCGTTGCCACATTGTGATATAATGAGTTAAACTCTGTTCTGTTTCCAATGCTGCCTACGAGTTGATGTTGAAGAGTGACGAGATATTTAACGGGCAAACCTGACAACATCCACATAATCTAAATACGAGGACTTTGTTATTGATACGGAATAGCAATACCACCTTATTGCCCCTATACTTTTGCGCAATGCTACCTAATTCTATCCACCTCAGAGTAACAACTGAACATAGAGGTAGTAAACAAACCACTTCAGCATGGCATGCTCAAAGCCATCATCTTTTGACACTTCAGCCTCCAAACATTGCCAACTAACCTGAAAATTCTTCTAATGCAACCCATGTGTGGGGTTGCTAGTCCTCCATCAGGCGCCTCCCCAGGTGGCGGATAGGGGAACGCCTCCTAGATATAGGTGGTACCGAGGAAATGAAATACTCGGGGCGGACCAAAACTAGCACCTGATGAAAGGCAGCAGTTTCATCAGTACCAAAGCATGGCGCAAGAAGACGAACTTCTCAAAACGGTGTACTTTGGACGCGAAAAGCGCAGCTGGAACAGCCTCACCGGTTTTCGCACTGCGGTGTAGAAAGGAAACGGAACTCCTACTACACTATACTACTTCCAAATCATCTAAATGGCTAATACAAACAAAAATACGGCCCTCAGTCCGGGGCATCCCTTAAATGGGGAGAGGGTGCTAAGAATCCCCCCGTCAAACATAACCAAACATCAAATATATAATAAAATAACACGAATCGCCACGTGGAATGTGCGCAGTTTATACATGACCGGGAAACTTGCTAATGTTGATGCAGAAATGAATAGACTGGAAATAAAGATATTGGGTCTTAGCGAAGTTCGATGGCCCGGATCGGGAACACAAAAAACCAAACATGGAGTCATACATTACTCTGGCGGTAATGATCCAGATCACCGTTACGGGGTGGCCATCATCATCGCGTCTGAATTAGAAAAATCTGTTGTGGACTTCATTCCGCTAGGAGATCGAGTAATGCTACTAAAGCTAAACACCTCTCACCGTGTCATGAACATCATACAGGTGTATGCACCAACAAACGATAAAACAGATGACATGGTTGAGGAATTCTATGCCAAACTTGAAGAAGCCTTAAAATTAACAAAAAATGGAGAGATCACAGTAATTCTCGGAGATTTTAATGCAAAGATCGGATCAGAAGCTGACGATGGTGACCACGTCGGGAAATATGGTTTAGGGGAACGGAACGCAAGAGGCGACCGATTAGCACAGTTTTGCTCAGAACATCAACTAAGCATTGCCAACTCTTTTTTCAAGCTCCACATGCGACGTTTATACACCTGGCGTTCACCTGCTGATCGCGATGGTCATATTATAAGAAATCAAATAGATTATATTCTCATTAAAAAAGAGTATAGAAAGTTCATTAAATCAGTCAAAACATATCCTGTAGCAGACATTAACAGCGACCATAACCCAGTTGTGATGGACATTAAAATACGACGCTTTGTCAAATCCATGCCGGTCCCACGCCAGAAACGCATTGATATAAGGAAACTCGAAAATCCTGAAGAAAGATCACAAATAAGTGAAAAACTCGAAGACAGGTTGAAACAATTGAAGTGCTCTAAAAACACTGAATCAGACGAAGACATTGAGTCTTCATGGGAAAATCTGAAGGATACGTTAATTATGACACAGGAAATAGACATAGGATTTGCAAATAACGCCAAAAAACAGGAGTGGATGACTGATGAAGTTATGACACTTATGAACGAAAGAAGAGAACAAAAACACAAAAATACAGTTAAATATGACGAAATCAATAAGCTTATTCGTGCGGAATGCAGAGAAGCCAAAGAAACATGGCTCGCGAGCAAATGCGCGGAAATAGAAACCCTCCAGGAGAAACATGATCTCTTTAACTTACACAAAAATATCAAGGAGCTTACAGGCAGGCAGCAGAAAAGTCACAGGGGAATATTAAGAGGTTCCAACAACGAAATACTTATAGGAGTAGATGAGAAACTCAAACGGTGGAAAGAATATACCGAAAATCTTTTTAATGACATGAGACCAGACGTACCCCCAGATATAGACGAAATCAATGAGATGGGTCCTGAAATCACCAAAGAAGAGGTTAAACATGCAATCAAGCTTCAAAAGAACGGAAGAGCTGTTGGTCCGGACAATGTGCATGCGAAACCTTTAAATTAGTGGCTGCCGAGGACGGAGTGGGTCTAAATCTCATTACTACAATATTTAATCGAATGTACAAAGTAGGAAAAATACCCACAGAATGGCTGAGATCCACTTTTGTCACTTTACCAAAGAAGAACAACGCATCACAATGTGACGAATACCGAATGATTAGCTTGATGTCCCACGCCTTGAAGATATTCCTGCGAATCATTCATACACGTATTTATAAAAAAGTGTGAGTACCTAGTTGATCGTTCTCAATTTGGTTTTAGGAACGGAACGGGAACGCGAGAAGCTCTTTTCTCGTTGAACGTGCTGACTCAGAGATGCAGAGACATGAATGTCGATTTATTCGCATGTTTTATTGATTACAAAAAAACTTTTGACTGTGTGTCACACCAAAAAATGATCAGCATCCTAAAATCAACCGGGATAGATGCTCAAGATCTAAAGATTATAAGCGGACTGTATTGGCACCAAACAGCAACAGTCAAAATAGAAGGGTCCACATCGGAGGAAATAGCAATAAGAAGAGGTGTGCGACAAGGATGTGTGCTGTCTCCTCTACTGTTTAACCTCTACTCGGAAGCAATATTCAACGAAGCCCTAGAGGATACAACTGCAGGTATAAAGATCAATGGAAACATCATAAATAATCTCCGTTACGCAGATGATACCGTGGTAATAGCCAGTAGTATATCAGAACTTCAATCCCTTATGGACCTCATTGTAGAACATAGCGAAAACTTCGGCCTTTATATGAACACGTCTAAGACCAAACTATTGGTATTCTCAAAAACACCAAGACCAACTACTCTAAGGCTCCATGGAGAGCCCATAGCCCAAGTGTCATCTCTAAAATACCTGGGCGCACTCGTCAACCAGCAATGTGACCCAAAAATCGAAATTAGAGCGAGAATTGCACAAGCGCGGAAATGTCTCAATAACATGAGGACACTTTTGGCAAATCGAAACCTTAGCCTGGAAATCCGGATCAGAATACTCCGCTGCTACATCTTCCCTGTTCTCCTATACGGATGCGAAAGCTGGACCATTGATACAGCCACAGAGAAGATTGAAGCATTCGAAATGTATGCCTACAGGCGAATGCTGCGAATATCGTGGACCGAACACAAGACGAACGTAGATGTTATGCTGCAGATGGGCAAACAAAAAGAACTCCTCACAACAGTCAAGGAGAGAAAACTTCAATATCTGGGACATATCATGAGAGGTGAACGATATGAGATTCTCCGCCTGATAATAGAAGGGAAGATCGAGGGTAAAAGATCAGTTGGCCGTAGACAAAATTCATGGCTTAGAGATTTGCGCAGATGGTTCGGGCAGACATCTATTGAAATTTTCAGAGCTGCGGTTTCCCGTGCAACAATAGCCATTTGGATCGCCAACCTTCGTAAGGAGACGGCGTCCTAAGAAGAAGAAGAACCCATGTTACAAACACTGCTCTACACTGTCCCATCTCAAAAAACTGCTACAGTCCAATATAGAACAGCAAGTCCGTAAAACTTCACTACAGTTACCAACAAATAGCGAATTCGATTTTACTGACCAAGCATAAAAGACGCACAAACAAAACAAACGTTTGACAGTCGGAGGTTACCGTAAACAAATCGCAGGAAAATTACATAGGCGTTGCCAGCTCCTCAAAATTTATGTAAGACAGAATTTGTGTTTATGATGAAGAAACATGCAGCAACGCAGTAGAGGTCAACATATCTATTGATTTTGCTGTAATCATTCCTGAAGCATCAAAATACCGTCTTTTTTAACGTAGAATAGAATATTTCTGGATACTATACAAATAAGACGATGGTAAACAATTATGATTGCCGTATCTGGTGGTCAATATGACAACGTAAGAAAAGATGTTGGCCTATTAGAATTAGTTGTTTACTACCTCTATGTTCAGTTGTTACTCTGAGCAGCTATCCACCTTTAATATTCGAAGGTTGAAACGTCCTTAATTAGATCGCAATTCGCTTTATGCTTTATGCTGCACAATCAAGTATATAGCGACAAGGTAGAAACAGGGCCAAGCTCACGTTTGACCCACTTCGTTTTTAAAAGGACAACGAGAGCGCTCCGGATTGAAATTTCTAGAAAGACGTAGCCGGATTTCCTTTCTAGGAATGTTTTTCGGTGCAGAGAGCATGAGAGAAGGTCTGCGTCAAAGGGCGTCTTGAAATCAGTGGAAGCTGAATAGGTCAAACAGGTGTAGGTAGAGGCATTTGTTGTTGTTGGATACTTGCGAAGGCAAGGGAATCATCTCTAAGGGTCGTATTCATAGTCGATAGGTAAGGGCCCCTTGATACTTGAATGTTTAAGTAAGGTTTTGTGTTTCAACAGCTACTTGTCGGTCCCCTTAAGTAAGGCTACCTTGAGTAATACTCAAGCAACGAAATGTCAACATGACATTTCGTTGCCGTCAAGGCGATTTTGTAGGTTAATTTTGGAGTATGATGTTGCCATAGCGTTTTTCACCGGTTGCACTCAGGCTGCACTGAATTTCTGTTTCGAGTTAATTTCACTGGAAGTTCCAGTGCAAAATTTTTTAAGAGCAAGCATTTCACTAGCATTTCTGCACTCGGAGCGGTCGAGCCTTATTTAAGGGTTGCAATAATTTCGCAACGATTTCAAAGTGAGTGTCGTGGAAGTGAACAAAGAAAATGACAGTAGGTTTGAGCGGGAAACTTCAAATCATACAATTGTGTTTCATCTGTTTAAACTTTCGATCTTTAGATACAGTAATACCTAGTTGATTTTCACTATTTTCAGTCAGAATGAGTAGAGTGAACAAAAAAATCAAATTTTTGATTTCCTTGTTTGAATCCAGCTCATCTTCTGAGGATGAACAAATATGTATTTAGGAAGAAATTCGGGATCATATAGCAATCACATGGAAACTATTGAACAGTTTTCAGACAATCGAGTAAATAGTATAGTAGTAACATATGCAAAGATTGTTGTCAAAACAAGTTGAAGTTTCTTGATGTGTATTCCACTGGAAGAACCCAGTACAAAAGATGAACTGTTTCAGTATTCTGCACTCGTACGGAGTGCACTAAAATGTGCCCAGTGAAAAACGCTATCAGTTTCTGTCACATCCGGAAAAATATCCGGCACAAAACACGAAATACTGACACAAAACAAAAAGAGATAACACAAAATCGCATAGGCATAACAAATTGACTTACATTTGAAATATGACAACGTCGCCAAATGAATCCCGCCGTCTCGTAGATGTTGTCTAGGAAACAGATACACAAAAAGGGTCTCTTAAATATCCCTTGAGTGTTCCTTAAGGGAACCTTAAGTATTACTGAAGAGACGACTATGAATACGGCCCTAAGTGCAGTTTTACGAGGGTGTATCAGTATAAAGGGCGGCACACTTTATGATGCGGTAATGGCATAACTTCAAAAATCGCAGATAATGTTAAAATAATGACAATTTCCCAACACACTTATAATCCACACCGCTTTGTTTTCGAGTGCTTTCAAATTTAAAAAAAAACTATAGGTAGCATTTTCAATATTTCCTAAACGGTTGCCTAGAAAAAGTTGAAATTTGACTTGCAGGATAAGCTTGTACTTAGTTCCTTTATAATCTAGGGCATATGGTGATAGATCGTGGCTATGGAAATTACACCTCGAAAAAACTTCTACGCCACTGACTTTGTTGCAAATGACAATGCGATGATCCATGACTTTCAAAATAAAAACGTATTCTTGCATTTTCTATGATGGACCATTTTCGAGTTATTGACCGATTCTCTCAGGTGCTGTTAGTAATAAATTGTTAAGAATGACAAGGCATACAAATTGTAATCAATTAAGTTTTAATGTAAGTTTCTAGAATTCAATCGCTGTGGAAGTACATGAGGCCCAATTGGTTACCATTCTAGAGTTCCATCCAAATACTGATCCTAAATTTTCAATCCCATGCTGAGTGAAATATGATTCGTCGGTCCACAAAATATTTTTTTAGAAAACGTGATCGCTGCCCAGTAGCCACCTAAAAAATATTATCTTCCGTTCTTCTTCTCCCGTTGTAAACCGTGGATGCTTTGTAGATAAATGTATATCAATGCTTCTCCTTTAATAGTAAAAAAATAGTGATTTTAAAAGTTCCGGTAGTTCGACTTAATCTTCTCTCTTCTCCTCTTACTTTTGACGCTTTTGCACTCCCATACATGCCCAAAGTAATCAATGGTGGTGATAGTAAATCCTCATTTCACCTACAGCTGTAACAGTATTATCATAGTCACAATGTCCTAACAGATATGTTTTGAACTCGTAAAATGCATTAAATCGGAGCTAGAGGATTGCCGACCCGAATATTATCAAGAGTTTTGAGAACTGTAGTTCGCCATCGTTCGCCATTTGCTGTCAGTTCAGTAGCGCTCTTGATACTCATATCCAGCAACTGTTTCGTCGTATCCACCCAGCATGTAGGGGAATGGCCACGGTGCGCCGCTCACTCGGGGCATGACCCTGAACTACAAGTTTCTACATATTATCGCTTCTGTGAATATTTCCGAAGAATGTAAGCATTCTCGTCGACACAATGGAGGATAGTCTCTTTGGATTACCAAGCTCACTCAGTATGGAAACGTTTAATCAATGGACGGTATAAGGAACTCTCAGCATTCTCCTCCACGTCCACATTTCAAAAGCATCTATGCGAGCTCGATCTGCCTTTTTAACAGTACAAGTTACCGAGGCATACAAAAATATGGAGGGCGCAAGAGACTGAACCAGTTACATTTTGGTAGTTTTAGTGGTGTTATGGCCACGTCATATTTTAGTAAATTTTGTCATGGCCACACGTGCCTGTTGAGTGCGTCGACAAATCTCATTTTCACAGCTACCCGAATTGTCGATCAAAGAACCGAGGTAGACAAAACTTTGAACTACTTCACAGCTGCCTACTGAATTTACTGCTCGATGATTATGGTGCTCTCTATCTACGATCATAACCTTGGTCTTGTTTTAGTTAATACCAAGACCAGCAATAAGGGTTGTATTATCAGCAAATCTTAAGTTGGATATTTTGCTTCCGCCAATAGTTATACCGCCATTCCAGTTGTCCAATACCTGTCTCATCACAAATTCAGAGTAAATGTTAAATGACATCGGAGATAATACACATCCCTGACGAACGCCTTTTCTGGTTGCAGTTTGACCAGACAGGTCACCATCAATTATTACACGAGCCAAATTATACTCATAGAGTTGCTGTATGAGAAACACTAGGTGATAAGGAACTCCAATGGAGATGGGGATTTCCCATAGTTTAGGCCACTTTATGTTATAAAACGCCTTAGAATAGTCCACAAAGCAGATAAAAACTGGAAAATAATGAAAATAATGTATACCTAGCAGCAATATGAGGTTTGCTAAAATACCGTAAGTCTCCTGATCACTAGCTCTCAGTCTAAAGGAGGACGTTGAAGGATAGTTGTTGTAGATTTTTAAATAAACATTTAGTTACTATAATACTACCAGTCTCGTGATTTTATGATACATCCTTATAAATAAATGTGTTTTTAAAGTTGTTAGTATTTTTATCGTCGGTGTTGACTACTATCACGTGTCTGAAAACACGGGAGAAGGTTTTTATACCTAACGCCACGGAAGAGTCTGATTGGGCGCCGCGAATATCCGAAGTTAGGGGCTGAGGGGTAAAGTAGGTAGAAGGAATTCAATAAAAACACTTTTATCTTCTGGGCTGCTAACTCCAATCACCTTTGTTGGATACATCTGAAAGATGAACTGGAAGCATCGCAAGCCTAATCGATGTATCAGCTTGAACTGCCACGTCAGGCAAATAGTAGCTCCTTCATCTCTTTTCCAGGTCACGGATGTTATTGATCGACAACCTCACAAATTTGCGAAAAATTTTACAGGAAGGTATTTTTCAATGTGCACAGAAATCCACTATGCAGAGTCTGGGATACTGGGCCTTTAAGTGAAGTCTGCAACGAGTACCAGAAGAGGTCAATTGAAGAATTTCAAAAACCCACGGGGGTAAGAAATTGAAATGGGTAGAAAGCTCCTATACTTACGACGACTACTTCTAGTGAATACAGTCAATTCCATAATTATTAACATATACTGAGCAACTATCGGACTTGAGGCCTATTAGCTTATGTGGTTTGTCAAATGTGGTTGAAAAAATACTGGCCAATGAACTGAAAAGTTATTTTAAAGATAATAATATATAGAGTTTAATTATTTATAAATGCAACAAATTTTGTTATACAGGGTGGGGCATAGGAATCAAGTGTTTTTGAAATAATCATAAAATTATTAGTTTTTACTCTAAAAAAACAATTATTGGTAGTAGAACATAGCTGATAATAAACCATTTTGAAATATCTAAGTGCAAAAATTACATCTGGCATATGATGCAGCCGTTCACGAAAACTGCACTCCACTGTTTCCAGCATGTCTCTGTTGATTTCTGCGAGATTCCATGGCGAATCGCTTCCTTCTCTGCGTCTGTAGCCTGGCGCTTTAAACACGTGACTTGAGTTACTTCCATAGAAAAAAATCACAAATTGATAAGTCGGGAGACCGAGGAGGTCATGAAATGCCACCAAACCTCGAAATTGAACGATTTGGAAACAGGTGGCGAAGAACAGCCATGGATGCTCTGGCGGTGTGTACCGTGGCCCCATCTTGCTGGAACCACAAATCTTTGATATCCACACCTCTTCTTTGCAATTATGCAGGTATGAAAAATGTATTCACCATATGAATGTAACGTTCAGATGATACTGTAGCGGTGACCCCATTTTCTCCAAAAAAATATGGGCCAATGATGCCACGCCATATGGCGCGCATTATTCTAGCATCTACCGCTCCATGATGGCAAGTGACAGGTAAAAAGGTGAAATGGTTTGAGTCAAGAGATGGATTGTAATAAACCGCGCGCTCCTCCCTTTTCTAATATATGACTGCTACTCAAACCAAAAACACTTGGTTTTTATGCCCATGCACGGTGTCGCACATAAGAATGCACACTACAGGGATCTTGTAAACCAGAAGATTTAAAAAAATGATTAAACTGAAGAAAAGTTGCGCCTTGATAAACCCTGCAATACGGCGTTTAAAAAATTTTAGTATTCCGAGTACTTCCGAAGATATTTGAGAAAGATCGAATTATTCCGATTTCGTTCTAATTTTTTAGTCACTTTATTAGAAAAGATATAACAATACAAATTTCACATTCTCATTGCAACTTTTCCTGTTCTGTAAACTGATGTTATTAGATTTTCAACCTAGCGTTTCGTTTCTTAGCAACCATCATCAACTTTTTTCTAAATACTCCACAACTTTTTTTTATACATCTAAAAATTTTCATTCAAAATACAACGATATATCTCTCTTTTAATTTACCTGACGTTTCGGATTCAAACATACATCTTCAATGTTATTTGATGAGGATTTAGAACAAGCAAAACGTCGGATCAAAAATCGAAATATCATCATGTAGAGGAGAAAAAATACCATAGCCTTTTGAATTTTATTTTTATTTATCTTCTTTATTACAATACGAAGAAAAATAAGTAAGCAATATGTTATCATCAAATTACAAAACATTTATTTTATGCACTAACAAAAAAATTTATTATAACTGCACATATCTTATGTTCAAAAAGTCGTCCTTCATTTTCTAGGCAAACGTAGCAACGATACAAAATGTCATCCATTACGTTATCTAGCATCCCGGGAGTTATTCTTGAAATGGCCTCGGCTACAAAATATTTATTTTTTACTTTGAAAAAGTAAGTTTTGAAATGCAAATGAGTCTTCCGGGTTAAACCTGAAACTAACCTACACGCATTCAAAGGGTATACGTAAAAAATACCTATAAAAGAAGGGGTAAATAGACATAGAGCACCCCAGGGCACCCGCTTCTCGCCAAGGAACCCGTCAAGGCATTTTATGTTGGACAAACAAGTTTAGGCCACGGATGTAGGATAAAATTGTACAAGAGGTTAAAACACGGGATAAATTTCCTATAACCAAACTATATTAAATTTGGATACCAAAATTTTCAAAGAGAATAATAAGTTTGTCGATAACTTCTGGTTTTTGTAGTGACAAAATAAATCGTATGATAATACGGGCCATTACACCACACTGTAGGAGATCTGTATTTAAAGCATCGCAATGGCTTCTTATTTGGCTACTTCGGAAGAAAATATTGCATATTGTCACATTTAATTCTACAGTGTTCGCATAGGTCTGATGAAATAAGATGAACTCTGGACAAGTATACAACGGAAAAGAACCATGACCGATTTTTACCTGAGTAATCATGAAGATGTATTTCCTGGGTATGTTAAAGGTATTGTGCCAGTCGGTTAATGTTACAATAGTGGTCTATATTTTTGTATACTTAGTCGGATAAGTAAATCAATACTACTGCCATTCTGCTTCTGCTGGAACATTCTCTTCTTTAATACGTTCAAGCCTTCCCCAAAGTTTTTTCCTGCTAAAATTTCTGTTTATGTTGATATGCTTGATTTGGTCAGTTGATGCACTTTTTCATTGACGCGTATCCCATGATGTGGCTTAAACCACACAAACGTTATATAAATGCCACAGGATCTCATATATGATGTACTTTATACAGGGTGATCAATTTATACTCCAAAGTTTGATACCTCCGTTATTAAGGCAGATGTAGAAAAACTTTCGAAAAAAAGTTGTAGATAAAGCTAAGGTCTACACTTTAAAATTATATTATAATATCCGAGGTTATTAATAAGGTCACGGCATACCAAAGTTTTGTGTTTTTTCAAATGGAACACCCCATATATTATCCCAAATTTGAATTGTACTCGCTTTACCAATTCCGAAAATATAGGGTTTTAATAGGTTATTAGGTTATACAGGGCAATTTCAGAGACATGGCTACTTTATGAAAATCTTAATGAATTCATCACCCTGTATCTTAGAAAATCAATAACTCGAAGCCTGATTCTCAATGCTAGAATAATTTCGTGGTTATCTAGTTTTGTACAAAATTATCATCTTTCTGCTGTCTTCGATTTTGTATACAGGGTGAACCAAAACTAGCGACCACAATCTTCTTTGCTATTTTAAACGGAACCCTCTCTATTCTATAGCATCTTCAGAAAGTTCTTGCAAAACGCTTTCATTTTTATTAAGCATTCCCCATACGTAAATGCAACAGTTATGGAGCTATTTCGATTTGAAGTAGTGAAACGATTCCTAATACCACATTTTTGCCAAATACTGAAAGTTTCTCAGAGTTGGGCATTGCTACCCTATTTGTTATACTGTTTGAACTTTCTTAGAAAAGAACTAAGTCAAGGATTAAAGGACTCGAAGGACTGAAATGAAAGAACTAACAGGAAGTCGTAACTGGAAATCAATTGAACATTTGTAGCTATAAGACAAGAGTCAATCACTTTTGCATGCTTAGCCAAAATCTGTATTCTCGATTTTAATACGATCACACAAAAATCTCCTTGTAATAACTGATATAATCTTGTTGAAGATTCTGTAGCTTTATTTTGGAATAATTTTTGAAATTAACCTGTGCTTTTCAATTTGGTAACTGTGATAGCCAAATGACACTTAATTACAACCAAAATATTAATTTCAATTATTTAACAAATAATATAATAAGCATAGCATCCATGGCCAACACTAACGAAAACCAGAATTTAGCAAAAATGTTGTTTTACTACTTAACTCCATAACTGTTACATCTGGGTGTAGGGAATACTGATAAAGGTGGAAGTATATTGTAAGAGCGTTTCAAAAATGCTATAAAATAGTGTTCCTTTTGAAATAACAAAGAAAATTATGGTCGTGAGTTTTAATTCACCCTGTATACAGAATCAAAGATAGCAGAAAATTGATAATTCTAGACAAAACTAGATAACCACGGAATTATTCTTGCATTGCGTCTAGTTATTGATTGTTTAAGATACAGGGGGATGAATTCATTAAGATTTTTACAGAAAAGAGGACATATCTCTGAAATTATCCTGTATAACCTAATAAAACCTTATATTTCCGGAACAGGAAGGGTGAGCACAATTCAAATTTGGGATAACATATAGGGTGTTCCATTTAAAGAAACACAACTTTGGTACGCCGTGACTTTATTAATAGCCCTGTAGATTATAAAATAATTTTAAATTGTAGACCTTAGTTTTACCGACAACTATTATTGGAACATTTTTTTGTATCTCTCATAATAACGGAGGTATCAAACTTTGGAGTATAAGTTGATTACCCTGTATCACAAAAAAGTTCTTAAATACACATAGCTAGGATCAAATTACACACACTGACCGCGAATCTGATAGGACTGTTCCCAAGTCTTGTGCAACGCCACTTGTGCACGCGCAGGAAAACCGTCCCCCAGACTATCCCCATTACCTCACCCCAAAGGTTAAAAATTTGCACAATCAAAAGGAAATGTTATAGATCGTCTCCCAAACGAGGCACCATTCGTTCATTCTGATTACCATTTAAGCCCTGGGGAAAAAACAATGTGAAAAAAGGAGAAGAGGAAGAAGCGTATAAGCTTAGCAGTAACTTTTAAAAGCGCCAACTTTTTAAAAGGAATTTTCGTGTCTTCCTACGAATTTCCATCTAAAACACTTTACATTTTTGTCACGGCTGGAAGGAGATGGGGTGGGGTAGGGTAACGTTATATTGAAGTTTACTGTCACAGACACTGACTATTAAACATGAATTAAGTCAGCGATGCGAAGTTAGCAAAACACGTTTTTGGTATCTGATTAGACGAGAGACTTTAAAGTAAATATGTTCAATGTGCCATTTAGATGCCAATAAATAAGGTAGTTTAAAATATTTAAATATTAATTTGGTCAATGGGAATTGGGAATTAAAAAGAAATCGTTTGTTCCAAACTTTAACACCCTGTATCGTAAGTTGACGTTTTAAAGCTGCTTGTTCTATACCCTGGCACCGAGGGTGTATTACTTCTCGCTTTATATTTAGCAGCTACCATGAGTTTTTCGATACATAGAGTCATTCAAGTCTGTCTGCACGTGTGTTGCACTTTTGGGGATAAAAATACAGCACTGTCAGTGTAAGGATACAATTAAGAGGTACATATAATAAATGTAGATTTTTATAATTCATTTAGTAAAGATTAAAGATTAATCTTACAACCTTCTTTTGTGCAATGAAAAATATTTGATTTTGAGATGCCAGAAGCCATATGGCATTTTGTGTGACACATGTACCTACGAGCTAGAGCATAGTAAACAGGATGCCACTAGTGGCTAAAAACGGTTTTAATTGAAGTATGGCATAGTATGCGCTACTGAGTTTCTTACAGGAATGAACTGTATGAGACGCAAAATTCAAATCAGGCACCAATTATGTATCTAAGGGTTTTATACATTCTTTTTTCATATATCTTAGAATGCATAAAATGGCGCTGTAATTTTTTGTTTTTGAGAGAAAAATTGATGTTAGCAGTTTTGCTCTTGTTTCAGGTTTGCAGGTCTACACCTTGTATACCCATTTCACCTATGACAATGCAGATATCAATTTCAAGTTCCATATTTCATTTTCTTTCATCAAATAGTCACTGTTGTGTCATCTGAAAAAATCGTTAGCTTTCCAGAATGTATGCAATTTTATGAGATATTTAACAAATATATAGTAGAAAAATAAAAATAAGCTTGTAAATAAATTTTTAAGCCTCTTTTGGGCCCACCATTTATTGATTGATTTCGGCATTTCTGGTTTCATCAATTTATAGCCAAGAGAAAGTTATTGGATTCACTTTTTTTTGAAAAGTTACTCGAACTATTTGACGGAATTTTCTTATTTAATTTCAAATTGTCAATTTCCTCGCATTCTACTTGTAATCCTGCAGCCATATATGTACATGTGAGCTTCGAATTAAACTTGAGCAAACATCCCGCGGCGTGTGTGTCTAGGAACCCCTGCAAAAGCTACTGAAACTTTCTTATATGTTTAATATATATTTGCTCCATTTTGATTCTTGATATGTTGATACATATTTAAAAAGAGGATTTGTTTGTATTACTAAGACTTCAAAAGGAAGGGTTTGGAATTATATAGACGGAGAGCTCGCTACGTAAAAAGGGTCATTCGGTAAAGTAAAAATTGTGTCATTTACAGATTCGGCAGGTATCAACATATGGATAGGTGGGTCGTCAGAACGCGATGTGGACGGATAAAGTAAGGGTGGTGGGTTAAATATTTAAATTAGCAACACTTTTTTCGCATAATAAATGATGGACGTACAGCTCTGAAAATTTGCAAAATAAACGGAAATATTATAGTAAAGTAGGTAAAAAATTGTGAAAAGTGTAGGCGAAAGGTAAAGAGCCGTATAGGGCGCTGAAGTTGCGAGAAATTTTGCAGCAATTATGTCACTCGGTGACTCGGTACACTGCTAACAATTTACATACTCATTCTATGAGTCAAAATGAACCTATTTACAGATCGTCAGAAGGCTATATGGAAGAATGTCGGAGATATAATAAGAACGTCGGATCTCCGCCCAATTTATCATTATTATCTTATTCGACACGGAGCATTATGGCTAAAGTATCCGATGAAAAAGAAAATAATCATTTCCGATGGATAGGTACCCATTAAGGCTACATTTTAAAAATATCTTCATGTTATTCAGGGTGTTCCCAAAATACGAAACGTGTGAGTTGTTTTTTAAATAGAAAATCCTATATATAATTGGATATTCAGAATCCTTAGTAAATTCTGCCGACACTTTATGTATACTGTGGTTTAGGTGTAAATCACCATTGTCGGTATTAGTAGATGTCAGAAAGAAATTGAATATCTCAGTGATTATGAAACTTAGAAGGCTGTGACTTTGGCATATTACTAAGCATAAAATGCGTCATCTTAGGTTAGACGGTCAAATTTGAATTACGTTTGTGCTTGGAGTTCCGGAAATTCTTCTGTACCTATTAGCAAGATCGCTGAAAATGAAGAATGAATTAAAATTTGTATAAATTATAAAGCACAATTTACCTGGCAGAAAATTTAAATCTGTTTTGTAAGTATTCCTTCTTTGCGATCTTACTGATAGTGACAAAAATAGAAGGGCTCCAGTCAGAGGAATCGCTGCTTTTCACTTGACAGGGTTGATTAATTTTTTATACCATTCAATGTGAAATTTGATTCTGGAGATAATAATAAACTGCCTACAACGATCGCTAGTTTCTTTTTATTCCAAACTTTTTAATTTTGGAAATTGGTTATCTCTAGTACATTGCCGTAGGCCGTGAAATATATCCATTTCTGTCGTACTCCAGCTTCTCTTTGACCTTAGATATATTACAGCCATTGTTTTTGCGTAGAGGTGATTCGTTATAATCTTTCTAGTCTTGTCTCTTTAGTTCTTTTGTATTATTTTGCTAAGTTAGTTGTTTTCTTCTATCTAAACAGGTTTTTGTTTATATTTCACGATCTGCTGGGTTGCCTATAGTTAGGAAAATTGTAAAACACCGATTTGATTGAAAATTTGAAATTAAATGGAAACTACCAGAGATTGATATTTACAACTTTATATCATTAAGAAGGCTATCAAATTATATTTTTGTATCTATCGTTTGAAAAAATCAAGTAATCTCTGACTCATCTTTCCTTAAAATACTCGAACGATTTCTCCAAGCACAGTTATGCGAGAAATTGTGAGTCCGTGTTTTACATGGCAAGTACGTACGTATGTATAAATGTGTGTATCCAGGGCCCTTAACAGCAGAGGTTTGGAGTCAATGATAATAACAATAATTTGTCGGTAAGATATCATTTTTCATCGTATGACTTATAACGAATATACTTTATACGTCTATACGTCAATGAAAGAACCTTCCCGAACAGAAAATAGTAGCTGATCAAACGCTGGATAACACGGACAGGGACGAAACGTATCAGTAACTGTGTCTGGGCTTTCAGAATATGAAGATCCAGTACACTCAAGCCAAAGCACAACTAATACGAGTGTTTAGAGACCGTCTGATCAGACTGCTAAAAGCAAAATGGAATTCTAGAAATCTTACAAAAGCCACTAACACATTTGCGATACCGGTCCTCACATAATTATACCTTTCGCGTCATCAAGTGGTCGCACACTGACATTGAAAACATCCACATACTCATACTCATAAGAACAGACCTTACGAAAAACAGAATTTCACATCTGAAGGCATGCAGAATATAGACAGAAAACAAGGGAACATGGGAATTATAAACATACAGTCACTTTACACAAGACAAATAAAAAAAATCAGAAATTCTTCCAAAGCATACAAACCTACTTAGGTGAATAGTAAAAGCAGACAAAAAAAGCCACAACAAGAAAAAATAAACACCTCATCGCAGAAGGCACTCCACGACAAACATAGGTATACCGTCGTACACAAGACGACGTTAATAAAAGAGATTCATACACCTGGCTGCAGGATGGCCAACTCTTTCCAAAAACTCAGTATTTTATGTCTAGTATCTAGGACCAACTAACTGCGACACGGAGTTATATCGAATACATAATTAAATATCCATCCATAAATGACGAGAATCGCAAATAATGCCAGTATACAGCAGCAAACACGAAAAATCAGGTGTTGACAAACGGCATTCATTATTGATTTTAACCATCTTCTAGAATATCTATTGTTTTTTGACCCAAAGGGGTATGTTATCCTTTGGTGTTATAGGGGTGTGCTCGATAGCCCTGAAGAGGACGTAAAATAAACGCCGAAACGTTGGATTTTTGAGAAAAAAACCTCTGCAGTATTTTTATCTCAAAATCCGAAGAACCTTTTTTTACGAAATAACATTAATAAACTGGGATAGGATTGACTTTCTACACAAAGAAACAATAGATCGGAACAAGCGCAAGCAAAACTGTGGCTCATACCGGGTATACAGGTAATTATGTCGTTATGTTTATCTGCAGCACAAGTCACGCACCTAAGCATAACAAACAAACTAGTGGAAAGCACTGATCCATATTACGATTTATTGCACACCGACATAATTTCTGGAAAACAATCAATACAAACTATACTGGCGACGTTGATATACATACAGACAAGACTATCCCGGCCAAAAGATCAGATATAGTTTGCCTATTTGATAGATATTGCTATTTCCAATGATATCATCCATCCAAAGCATTTACTCTGGGAAGATATCTAAATGCATAGACCTTTCCATAGAGATGAAACGACTTTGGAGACAGAACCAAGAAATTATTTTCCCCCTCATTATGTCGATCTCACAAAACATCTTTACACAGCACTTGCACCTAAGTCTGTATAAAAGAGGACACAAAATGTTCCTAAGGTATGGAATCCTAAAGACCTGTAATCCTTACTTCCAATCCTAATTTCACCCCCTCCCAATAACAAATGGAAGTGCTTGAGAGCTCTTGAAATACCTATTGCTATTTTGGAATCCAATGACAACTTGTAGTTGAATCGACAATACGATATAATTCGTTACCAACTATACCCTTCCCATTGGATAAAACATCGCTGTATTTGAGGAATGCTGAGTGTAACGTCACATTGAATCCAAGCGTAAGTCTTTGACAAAACGACAGATTTTTCTGTGTGTAAAAACGAAGTTTGGAGGGATTCTGATATCTTTTTGTTTCTAACGAATTGTTCCTCCGAAAATGCAAATGTACCGATTTTCAAAATTATCGCAGCATTACCTACTATGAACCCACAACATATCGCGATCAAAATCATCGCAATCACAAGCCATGCAGCTGTTACTAAGCTGACGTGGCTAGAAAAACTCCAACAGACACAAATACCGACAGATAGATCGGCGGAAATAAGTGACGTAGATTTTCGTTATGTGGATATGAAATTCCCAAAAAGCGTATTATTTCAAAATCGAACATTTTCCAAAATACTCCCCTCACCTGTGTGGTGTGTGAAATCAAAAGAACTGAAAAGTCGAAATTTGAGTCGGAATGAGAGCTCAACAACGCTATGATAGGTATACTAAACCGAGTATCAAAGAATGGGCCTTCAGAAGTTTATAACAAGTGAACAAAGCAATGACATAAGTAAATTGATTAGTACTAGTAGTAGATAGGTGTTAAAGATTATACTCATACATTTTACATATTTTCTGATAAATCCTCGTATAAAACTGTTTCGCTATACAGAACATGAATGGAACTGCATGTAATAAACGCAAATGAAAAACTGGGAAAATACCAGCTGCTGATCAAGAGACAAGCGGAAAGTTAAACAATAGTCGTGTGGATAAGCGGCAAAAAGTTACATAACGGATGTTCATCAAAATCATAACTGCAGCAGGTTTGACCTGGTTTTCGCTATATTGTTGCAGCTGCAGCCAACTAACGATCCTCCGTCGAGTGTGGATGAATTGACTGTAGATAAAACAATGTATAATGCATATCCATATCGTGGTGTATATTTATGTATAACCTATATAGCCTAGTGAAATAACATAATTATTGCCTATTACAGAAAAAATGGGCAATTAACCCATTAGCTCCTAGCATTACAATTATGTAAAGGTGGGTACAAATCTGAGCCGCTAACACGCCGCCGTGTGTGCACCGCGCGTTCGTTACGCGTTAAAGCCGATTCACATCTAAGCGGCATCGAGCGAAGCGGTGCTGGAAATACATCTGATGAACAGCCTTTGACTACAACAAATCGAGATAGGTCGTTCAAAAGGCTATTCAGCCACTGGCGCATGTTTTTACTCCCCACACCGATAGGTGAGGGGAGTGTTGTGTTCGCAAAAATTTTCGATTTTGAGATAATACGCTTTTTGGCCGTTTTATGATGTCTACATAACGAAAATCCACGTCACTCATTTCCGTCGGTCTGTCTATCTGTCTGTCTGTCTATCGGTCTGTCTGTCTGTCGCTTTTTTCTAGCCTCGTAATCTCAGCAACAGCTGCATGGATTGTGATGAAATTTGGGCAGCGATATGCTGTGGGATCATAGTTGGTAATGTTCCCATAGTTTTGAAAATCGGTGCATAGGCGGCGGAGTAATGAGCAAAAAACAAAAAACTAAATATTGCTGAAACTTCGTTTTTAGGCGTTTCAGGGGTCCCTGATCATTTTCTACTTTCTTTTGGGTGGGGGTGAAGTTGGGGTAGTTGGGGGGTGGGGGGTTGTAAAATTGAAAAATATGTTGCTTTCATAATAGACTGTCTACTGACCTGTGAAGGAAGACCTGGCGACATAAATAACTTTTTTAGGTCCATCCGAACATTGCCTTGCCTATTACAGAAGTATTGCTTTAGATCGTTCTATATTGTGTAACGAGGAAACTGTTGAATTGATTTTAATGAAATTTTGACACAGTATTACTACCGTGGCGAAGATGGAAAGCGCGTATGGTTTTTATAAATCGTGCCAGTGGCGGCGCAGAAATAATAAAAAAAACTAAAAATATAGAAACAGCTCAAACTTTGTTTTTAAGCGCTTTAGAGGTTCCTGATCATTTTCTGCGTTTTTTTGGGTGGGGGTGAAATTGGGGTGGTTGGGGGTTGAAAAATTAAAAAATTTCTTGTACTCATAATAGGCTGTCCACTAACCAGTGAAGGAAGATCTAGCGACACAAATCACCTTTTTAGGTCCATCCGAACATTGCCTAGCCTATTACGGAAACTAAGGGACTCAGAATTTTCTGTATACATACGAGAATTTATTGGTTTAAATAGTTTTGTATTTTGTAACGTGGACACTATTAAATTGATTCTAATGAAATTTTGACATACTATATTGTTACCGTGGTGAGAATGGAAAACGCGTATGTTTGTTAAAAATCGTGTCAGTGGCAGCGTAGCAATAATCAAAGAACGAAGCATGGAAACAAAAATTCGGTTTTTAGATGTTTTAGGGGTTCCTGATCATTTCCTACCAGTTTTTTGGGTGGGTGTGAAAGTGAGGTGATTGGGGGGTGGGGGGGGGTTGTAAAACTGAGAAGTTTGTAGTATCGATAATAGGCTGTCCATTGACCTGTGAAGGAAAGACCTAGCGGCATAAGACATTATTGGGGGGCTGGCCATTATTTGGTTGCACGGGATTTCAGACTAAAGCTTCATGCTATGGGCAAATAATAAACTGCTATCAGCGTAATGTGTGAGAAGTACTGAGTCAATCAACTTGACTTAATTTTTTTATCAAGAAACTGGCATCTTCATTTTGCTTCCAAATATAATGGCACCAGATACGAACCAATACAGATTCAATTTTCAGCCCACAAGGAACTAAGAGAAGCTCTTATAAGATTTATCAAAGAAGCGATTTCCGGTAATTGGATATAGAAATCAATTATGAAATGGAAAAAAGATTTCCTGTAGGGGAGAAGTTGTTAATTTTGGGAAGAGACCTTATTTCGGATTTAGTACGGAATTTCCCAAGGGACAAATCCACATAAGAGATTAGCAGCATTGAATTGACGTTTGCTATTATCTCCCCATGCCAGTAGAAGGATGTAGTGCTGCAATACCGTAATTTTGAATTTGAGATGATACCTTCTTCGATGTTCCACTAAATCTTCATGAGTCCAAATGTCATGTCTATCTGTCGATCGTCATCTCACCTGCGCTTGTTGGTCCCTCTATAACTTAGAAAGTACTGTACAATAATAATGAATTTCCAAAATAAGTCGCTGCTACTGCTACAAGCACAGAAAGCCTTTATAGCTTTACAAAGTCAGTTATGGGGCGGAGTAATGATGCATAAGGAATATTCCTTAGAACCCCTGTAATTTGGAAAGTACTCGTTTAATATCAGTAAAATTTTCATGATAAGTTACCAGAGGGACAGTACCTAAAAACATTTGCGGTTCCTGGAAATCTGTCTGATAAAAATTGTCACGAATATACAATATGAATTTCTCAAACTCCATTTGCAGGAGTTTTAGAGGCTCTTAATCAATAAAAAGTAGAGGGGATAAAACACCTGAAATACGATCTGTTTATAGGAATTTCATTACGACTTGTTTCCAAAAAAATATGCTCTTATTTGGATTTCTCTGTCAATCGAAAAATTGTCACTTCCGTGTATAACAAATAGGGTGCTACTACTGCTACAATAAGCACATAAAATATTTATATCCTTAAAAGAAAAAAGTTAACGGATATAATTAGGAAAGTGCTCATTTGATACTAGTAAAATTGTCGTGATAACTCACCAAAGACGCAGTATCTAGAAAGACTGAGTGACTTCAATATCTCTCAAGATACACCTGGTAGAAGAAAATGTGAAATATATGCTTAAGTTGCATATCATAAAAATGTTGTGAGATATATAGGGTACTGCGAGAAATCAGTATAGGGATCAGCTTAATTTTTGTATATGGAGTCGTTACCTTTTTTTAACGTCGTTCATCATTGGTCTTTATTTAACCCTAAGATATTTTTTGGATTGGTTGCGACGTCAAAATTCATTTTCTACTAATTTCTGGGTTTGCAAGGTCCCAAGTAATATGTCCGAATTGACTGAATCCAAACAAACATATCACCCATTTTTATTATCTAATACAACGCACTGTATATTTTATTTAGCATGGAAGTATTTCGTTTACGTGAACAAGTTTCAACTAGTGCTCCCAAAAATTAACAATACAACGTTTTACAGTCTCACATGTTACCTATTTCGAAAACCGAGTTAGTAAAAAGTACAAGAACGCTTAAATATCTCCAAAACTTGCACTTCGCAGGTCATAATGGAATTTTCAAAATAGGTTGCTGCTACTACCACAAGGGTAGAAAAGCTTCATGCCCTTGAAAAGTTGATCACGATGCAGTAATAACGAAAAAAGTAAGAAAGAATTTACTTGAGTAAATTCAAACAACGCTCTCACTATGTAATTTGTTGGTATAGTAATTTAAAGTTTTTTTTAACTGGACGCGATATTGACAAAACCGACTTTTTTCTCGGACTAGTCTTTTCACCCTGATTCCGAATCTGTACTTAGTTTTTCTCTAGCACCTGTAGTTTCGGCTGTCTTTTGTATACCGACAGACGGATGGACGGATGGACAGACAGAGGCTCTGCATAAGCTCTCTTCAGTGACAGTGATAGTTAAAAATGAATAATCCTTATACAAGAACATGAAGGGTATTTATTCGATATCAGCAAAATCTTTATGATGTTACGAGATAGGCAGTGATAAAGAAGAATTTACTGTTTCCGAAAATCTGTCTAGTGAAAATCATCAAAAATTATACGAAAATGCTCTGCATATAAGAACTGCGGTATGACCAGTCAACCAAATCTGATGAACTTGGTTTGAAAGATTCCGTATCTCTTGCCATCACCAAAGTTGTATTTGCATTTGTCTGAATTGCGTGAACTCCTGTCTGTACCTGCACGTGGCCTCCTACGATGACTGAGAAAAAAAAGATAAAGCGAAAGATAGTCGTCTAACGCAACCCCAGATACTCCAATTTTATGTTGAATCCCATATCGGGAATGCGAGATCATTCTCACAAAGTGATCGCAAAGTTCTGTTGAGGCAAATTGAATTACTCGTACAGATCTTTAACGTTTTCTGGAAGTTGCCTGTCACGCAAAAATCGAATTTATCAATCTTCTACCTCTTGAGAGGAAAAGAAATGTTTTATGTTCTAAAGCTATGCATATAAAATATATTTTGATTTAATCGGATCACGGAAACTCTAAATAAATGGCTTATATACATAAATCTCCAACAGGTATGTTCATATGCGTTATACGAATTCTGAGAAAAGAGGTTTCTGAATTAATATTAGAAAATCATCAGTGTTAATCATTTTAATTAGTAGAAAATTTGAGCATTTTAACATTTGTGATTGTACTAGGCCATAACTTTAATCTTCTGAAACACAAACTATAAAATTTTATAAACAAGAGAGTGATAAAGAAATCATCCTCTGAGCCCGAGTTGTAGCATTAATGGTCGGTAACTTGTGTCTGAAAAAATTCAATCAGCTTCCGATATTCTAAAGCATTTTTACATCAGTAAAAAAAAGAATTTTCTCATAGAGCACGCTGTATTTGAATAAAAAATGTTAAATAAAAAATATTTAAAATGATGAAAGTATGACGTGTAACGTAAGAAAGGTGGATCTGTCAACGTTGCATTTTTGAGCTTTTCATGTTCAACAACCCCCACATATTGAATTTTATCGTTCCAGATTTGATAGATTCGGAGATATTTAAGCGTTCCGGTACTTTCTACGAGCCCGGTATGTTGAAATTCAAATAAAGGAATCCGCGTGTAAGAAGTCGCATCTTTATGGTATCTCTAACTTCTAGATAAACAACGACGTAGTGAAGAATCTTATAAATATTCTACTCAAAGGGACTTGTACGTTTTTTCTTCGACATGTCTGCCAAGCTGGGGATCGCGTAGTAGGGACTGAAGCTCTAGATAGGACTCAACTTAAAACTGCTGTTGATTTGGTATGCCTTTAGATGACACACATCCATATTGGAAGTTGCTAGTGACCCAATATGAGCACAAAGCTGAGAGAGGAAGAGTGGGAGCCAGACAGTGAGGGAGATGGTAGAGCCAAGAGATGTAAGACGATTAGAACCATGGCACACCGTTGACTATATTCCGAAATTACTTATTTCTTCCTTTGTCATTTATTCAATCCTGCATACGTGACTTCTCCTTTTGCTCCCATTATCGAAGCAGTAGTCCCGTAAAGATCGATCTTGGTCTGATACCGTTTCAGCCTCATATCAAAGAGCTACTTTCTAACAATACAAATCCAATCGAGAGTTTTAGGCGGCCATAGGCCGGCGTACATGTGTGACATACAGGACTGTCAAACTAGTATGCGAAATACAAACTAAGCATGACGGTAAGTACGCTGTTGTCCACAAACAAGGCTGTTTGAGTGTCAAACATGAAGTTTGATTACGAACGATGAGCAGTGAAGACGAGTTAATTTTGGTATCAGTGGCGTACGCGTGCATTGCCAAAAAAAGAGAAACAAAATCAAACAACGGCGGACTCCCACAAAGAGGGTGAAGGAATGGCTTTCAAAACAACAACTTTTCACACATATAAATTTAATGGAAGAATTACGATTACAACCGGATGATTGGAGAAACTATTTAAGGATGGATGAAGCCAGTTATCGTATGCCGCTTGAACTCCAGTAACTGAGAAGCAGGACACAATACTGAGGTCTGTTATATCACCTCATGAACGATTATCAGCCACGCTTCGCTATTTAGCGGCTGGGAGGAATTACGGATCTCCTGTAGTTTATTCAATAATACATCATACGCTGCATCTCTTTTTAATTATATTCATGTAATTTTTGCATTCCGTTTTCCACAGACAGTCAACATTTATAAAGTTCAATGAATTCTGCCCTGAAACCTCTTGAGAAACTTCTCAAATCAGACATTTTGAAAATAGTTCGTTATATACTATCTATGATATCACCTACGCGACACTAAACAGAATAATCACGTTAAGACACAGTGAGGTTAATCCACACACCGATATACATGTATGTTCATTCATGTATGGGCGTGGATGAATTCAAGTTGAAACAGAAATTTTGTATGTCGCGCATGCATGTCACTTTTTGCCCACACACCAGCGAATATCAACGTAGAAGCATGTATGACATGCATGTATGTGTTGACGTCTGTCGCGTCAGCATATTATTTATCGATTTTACGTGAAAAAAGTTCATTTTTGTGCTTGAAACTATATAATTTGTGTAACTGTGACTTCCATCAGTACACAGAGGATATTAGAATCAACGGAGTATGGCCGCCGTGGCGGCAAATCAGCCAGATGATGAAAATCAAGAAAATGCCGATGACGGGGTATTTCTGGAGCCAAGGAAGCGCCGCAGGGAAGCTACGAGAAAACGAAAACAGGTACACCTATCTGATAGTGATGAAGATGATAATATTTCACTAGCAAATCGTTTTGATATGTTAGATTTAACTAGAATAAAACAAAAAATAGGCAGTATACCTGTAAGCGCTAAGAAACTTCTAGAGAATTCTATGGAGCAGGATACCACTATTACCAATACGGTAATACCAAAAGAACAACGTCCACCACCGATAGTCATAACCAGTGAGAACCTTGCCACAACACAAGAAGGGCAAAGGTACTTAATAAACTTAGCCAAGGAATGCAAATCTACTATAAAAATTAATAAGGACGCCAAAAAGGCTTATTTTACAGCACCGACAAACCAAGCACATGGCATTATGCTAGAATTTTTGAAGAAAGAGGGCATTTCACATTATACGTATGCTCGCAAAGATCAGATACAACCGAAGAAAAGGATATTGTTGAAAAACTTACATACTGCGGGTTCTTCAGAACAAGAGATCATATCAGACATCGAAAATACTTACAAAGTAAAACCAGAGCGAGCCATTATCTACAAAAGTGAAAACTCGATCCTACTTATTTTCAACAACGATTGCGAATGGGAGGTAATTCGTTCTATAAATAAAATTTTGTCGCAAAAAGTTAAAAATGAAAAATATAAAATATCAAAGAACACAGTTACCCAGTGTAAAAACTGTTGGGCATTTGGTCATGTCAGGGCTCATTGTGGTATGCCAACAGTCAATGAAACGACAGAGAAAATCGTAAATGGCAAGAAACAAGATGTATGCACAAATTGTGGAGAAGCGGGACATACAGCAAGAAATGCTCAGTGTGAGCTCTTCCAGTGGGAGATTGGAAAAGCAGCAGAGCGTAGGGAAAATAGATATAGATCTCAAGTACAACGCCAAGTCAGTAAAAAGCCAGATTTCACTATGGAGCAACACAACTGGCCATCTATGCAACATGGAGGTATTCATACGAGAGCCCCTGCACTAATTCAGCAGTCACAGGCCCCAAACGCAGGCTCGTACGCAACCGCTGTTACATCACCTACATCCAAAATCAAGTCAGCATCGTTAGCACTTGCACATTCGATAAAAGAACGTAAGGAATTCTTACTGTATGTCCAGCAAGAGGCGAGCACGCTAGAAGATCCAGAGCTCGACGCGAAGGTGTTTCATTTCCTGGCACGCGTTGGCAGACAAGACGTGCTAATGAGTGAAATCAGAAAGATGGCCACAGATATTGTGACATATATCATGGATTGTAGGTATAATGGATAAGCTCAAAATCATCCATATTAACATCAACGGACTTCGCAATAAAATAAGTGAAGTTAGGCACCTAGCTGCCACCAGAAAACCAGATATAATAGTAGTAAACGAGATAAACGCACCTTTAGGTTACAAAGGCAATATTCAAAATTATCGTTTTATACAGGACGTTATACAACCTAGGTTAGGAACTAGATTATATATTAAGAAAGACCTTCATTGGGCCAAGCAACCGCTATTACCTGAGGACGATGATAACGAAAGGCACATCGAAGGGTGCAGGATCCGTCTAGATCTGATACAAGGCGAAACTATATATATAACTGGAATTTATGCAGTGTCACATCAGACTAGGATAGCGAATCGTCAACTACAACAAATTTTAGATGAAGAGAATACCGTCACTGTTGGTGATTTCAACGCAAAGCATCCGGTACTGGGACACAGGACAGCAAACGCCAGGGGAAGAATAATATATAACCAGTTAAATAGTGCTGCATACCTAGCCACACATCAAGATAGATCGCGACCTTATCATGCAGGAGAAGGAACGTTAGACTTAGGAGTTATTAAATCAACGCAAGTTCATCGTTACACGACTAGCACTCTTCCTGAAATACAGTCCGATCACCTACCCTGGGAACTGAATCTGCTATTGAGGAGAACTCAACGTACCAAACAACTTAGACGCTGCTACAAAAACTTTAATCCTGATTTATATGCAGAAACGACCGACTATCTACTTGGAGAAGCACAGGAGATTTGTAGTGAGGATCATTGTGAACAACAAATACAAAGGCTGGAACATACAATTACGGAGGCTCTTAATCAACATGCACCTTTGATTGAATCCAACTGCAGAAATGAGTTGCCTGAAGACATCCAAAGATTAATCACCTCACGAAACCGATTACGGAGGCTGCAATATAGGTACCATCTTCCAGGACTGACTATGGAGCATCGTCGTTTGAGAGATCTAGTTAATGAAAAGATTCGTGAACACAATGAAACGAAATGGTTGAAAGCACTCGATGATAATTCAGATTATCGCCGAAGAATGTGGGGAATTCAAAAAGCAATAAGAAAGAATAACAGTCAGCAACCAAATTTTCCTGACTCAAGAGGCATTCAGGATGATATTCGTCGACTCACCGAGGCCGCTATAGTCAGAGATACAGATATCAACCCCACACTTCAAACAACACTGACCGAAACTCCATTTCAAGCATTACCACTCAGCACTCCAGATGAATTAATGAGAGCTATTAAATCTTTCAGAAAGAATAAAGCCCCTGGACCAGACCAGATACAGGTGATACCAATCAAACTAATGGGAGCCACGTCGAAGCTACAACTGCTGCATATCATTAACTACTGTCTATCTACGGGATATTTTCCATTACGATGGAAAAAAGGTGAATGCATATTCATTCATAAGCATGGGAAAGACCCTGCACTCCCAACAGCCTTCAGACCTATAACTCTACTCAACATCATGGGCAAAATCCTAGAGAGAATCATGTATAGTCGACTTCAACCTGAGGCAGCTAAGCTAATTCCGTCGTTTCAGCATGGATTTATGCCAGGTAAGGGCACTACTACACAACTTATGAGGACCACAAACTACATTGCAGATGCTCTCGAACATCGAGAAAATGTTGCGTTGCTGACTACAGATCTCTCTAAAGCTTTTGATAGCATCCACCATAACGGGCTCATTAACAAACTTGACAGAATGAACTTTCCAGCTAACTTAACCAAGATAATTGAGAATTACCTCACAGATCGTGAGATAAGAGGAAAGCTTAACAACGACAAAGGACCATGGAATCCAGTTCCCTTTGGAGTGCCACAGGGGTCCATACTAGGACCACTACTGTGGAACCTTTACATGGCCGATATTCCAGCCCAAAATATTGCTGGTGTATTCCTCAGTCAATATGCAGATGATCTTTGCATTTTGAGCAGGTCTAACAACGCGGATACAGCGATAACTCGTACCGGATGGGCAGCTCAAGAGTTACTCGCTTATTACCAAAAGTGGGGACTTAAATGTAACAACGACAAAATGGAGTGTGCCATTTTTGGATTTTCTAGGAAACATTCTTTGACATTACGTCTAAATGATGCTAGTATTCCAGTCTCCAAATCCATCAAGTATTTAGGAATCCATTTAGACAAACGTCTTAGTGCCAATATGCATATCAAAGAGACACTGAGAAAAGCTCAAGTAGCCACCATGCAGTTGAAACCAATCATTGGTTGGCACGCTAAGACTAGCATAGAAACAAAACTCCGAGTGATTGACGCATGCATCCAACCCATCATCGATTATGGCACTATACCACTTTTGCCTCGGATCAGCAAGACGAATCTAAAGAAACTTGAAGTACATCTTAAGAGAATATACAAGATGGCAGCAAACCTACCAAGATCGTTTCCCACGGCTGCACTTTGGGAAATGATGGATCGAGACCCCTACCACTTAAGAGTCTCGGACATGCATCGAGCAGCTCTGGATAAGCTCCGTCTTAGACCTATGGAAGGTCTTGAAGTACAGCCAGAAGTGAACCCTTATCAACGATATGGACAATATCGCGTTCTTCTTCCTACGACCAGGTTAGGTGGACGAGCTATTCCAGGACTTACAAAGAGAGACAGAAAAATGGCCCCATCTAAGAGACAACAACAACCAAGACCGTCATACCTTTAGATGTTAAGAACTTCTCACCTATACTAACATTTCTATAACCACCTTCACACATTCTCATCATTCCCACCTTTCTCATCTCATCCCATTAATAAGTGATTATATACCTAGCATAAATTATAAATATATGAAAACCCGTTATTCCTGGGCCAGTCCCGAACATTGATGTCATAAATAACAATGTATTGTAAACCTAAATGTTCAAAATAAAGAGAATCTATCTATCTATCTATCTATCATGCATGTATGTCACACATGTAGGCGGTCTATTGCCGCCTTTAGATATAGTATTCTGTACGCAGTGATCACGAGTAATCGATCGATTTTTGTGGTCAAGCTGGAACGCAGAATGCTGGCAGCTACTGCTTTTCTGGAGGCCATTACCGCTTTGTGATTCAAGAATATGACAAAGACCCAGTACTCCACTATATCAAACAAGGAGAGGCCAAGCGGGAATCACGTAATAATAAACCATCAGGCTCTCTCGAAGGGTCATTATCTAAACCTTTAGAATTCAATATTACAGAAAACGTTTTCTGGCAAAAACACGTTTTGCCGATTGTAAAACTTGCTAGAAAGTAGCTTTTTGTTGATACTCCACGGTCTGCTAGGTTGCTTATAGGTAGTAAAATTGAAAAACACCGATTTGATTGAAAATTTGAAATTAAATGAATACTATCACAACTTTGTACCGTTAGAAAGGCTATCAAATTTTAGGTTTAAATGTATAAAGAATTAGGTATTCAATTTATCTCTGATTGATGTTTCATTAAATAATCGAACGATTGCTCCAAGCACAAACGTAATTCAAACTTGACCGTCTAACGTAAGCTGGCGTATTTCATGCTTAGTAATACGTCAAAGTCACAGCCTTCTAAATTTTATAATGTCTGAGAAATTGTATTTTTTTCTGACATCTACTGATACCGAAAATGGTGATTTACACCTAAACGGTTCGCTTTAAGTCCCATGTGTGATACATGAGTCACAATAGAATTCAGCAAGGATTCTGAATATGCAATAATATATAGGGTATTCTATTTAAAAAAACATAACGTTGACACCCATCGTATTTTGGGGACACCCTGTTTTCTTCACTTGCGGTTTTAGGCACTTTGTCTGTTATGATACCCATCTTAGATATCGCTTCTTCCAGAACATTGATAAAATCTGGCTCTGGCTGGAACCCTATTTTCATGCATTCGTTCTACATGTTCTTTCCATTTAGTTTTATTTTCTTTTATTTTTTTGTTTATATCGAAGATGTTTAATTCCGCTCGTATATCTCTATTTCTTAATCTGTCTAATTTTGTGCGACCTTAGAAACCTCACTTCTTGTGTTTGTATCCTATTTTTTTTCTTTTTCTGTTATTGTCGATGTTTCACTACCGTATAAGAAGGTTGGAACAGCTATCGTCTTCTAAAATTTCATTCGAGTATCTTTCCTTTTTTTATTTTTTAATGCTGTGCTGATAGTTCCGCAAATATTCGAAGATTTATTAACTTTTTCTTCTATATGTTTGCTTCTGTCATAAGATATATCGCAGCCTAAGTATCTGAAGTGTTTTACTTGTTCCAATACTTCACCGTTTACGACAATCTTTGTCCTAACTGGGTATTTACCTGAGAAAGCCATGGTTTTAGTTTTGGGAGGGGGTTGAAGGCTGGGGTTAGAGGCTGGAATTGAGGTCTTGGGAGGCTGTATGATGTCGAATAAGCACAACCCGCAAAATCCTGAGAATTCTCTCCTAAACATGATCAGTTCTTCCAGCAAGTCCAACTTCCACTTCCACGAATGGCAATGCCATGGGCAATGCACGGCACGCAATGGATGAAAGGTGCTTGCTTACTCCGCAAGAGGGAGATGATTCCAATCATTTGGTTCACAGAAAAATCGAAAGAATGAAGGGTACCGGCTGGATTCGAACCAGCCTCTCCGGCATTCTAGGCCAGCGCGTTACCAACTATGCTACGGTGACCCGTACCACAGTCGATATACAGCGCCGACGACATGGTGTCGACTCCATCGACACCCACCACTCCCCCATATCTCTCCGTGAACCATGTATTTCAGTCATCCAGAGACATCTAGTCGGCAGTTGGGTGCTCGTGAATCTCCCACCGCTATTTGCACGACAGCTCTCTATGTTACTGAAATACGACTCCTCCTGGCCGACTGAGGAATCGCACTTCAGTAACATAGAGATCTGTCGTGCAAATAGCGGTCACCTAACTGCCGACTAGACGTCTCTGGATGACTGAAATACATGGTTCACGGACAGATATGGGGGAGTGGTGTGTGTCGATGGAGTCAACACTATGTCGTCGGCGCTATATATCGGCTATGGTACGGGTCACCGTAGCATAGTTGGTAACGCACTGGCCTAGAATACCGGAGACGCTGGTTCGAATCCAGCCGGTACCCTTCATTTTCCAGATTTTTCTGTGAACCAAATGATTGGGATGCACTGGATGGTTGTGTAGTAGACGGAAGCGGGCAAATGGCAGGCCCCCGGCGCCTTAAAACCGGATTTTTCGGCTAAAGGCTCGCGCGCTTTAGACCGGGCCAGCCGGCAACGAACCACAAAAGAACGGAACGGGAATTTATTTTTCCTTGGTACAGGCCGGCCGCGGCGTTTCGCTCCGTTACCGAGTAGTGTGCGCTGCTTCGTTTATGTACCAGGGATAAATAAACTCCCGTTCCGTTCCTATGTGGTCCGTTGCCGGCTGGCCCGGTCTAAAGCGCGCGAGCCTTAAGGGAGATAATCCCAACAGAAAAAACTGGCTCTGACAGTAAGAAGGTTGAGCAGATAGCTAGTAACCAGGTCTCATAAGAATTTCAAATTACTTGCAGTACCCATAATAGCCTCGGATACAGGACGGGACACCCTGTATATAACATTAAAATATTTAAAAAAAATTGAGTCAAGTTGGTTGACTCAGTACTTCCCACACATAACGATGATTTTTATTATTTTCCCATTGCATGGAGTAATAGTCGGAAAACCCCTTGCAACCAAATCATTGCCCACCCGCCCGCAAAGAAGCATCCAACTCTCGTAAATAGTTTCTTGCGCCTCCCTCCTTAGAAGCTAGGACGCCACAATTGTTTTCTCCATGCTTCAATTGGAGAATGCGAGACGATCAGTAGCTTCCAAACCGTCTAAAAACGAAGTTTGAGCTGCTTCTATTTTTTTGTTTTTTTTTTGTTATTGCTGCGCCGCAACTGACACGGTTTTTCAAAAACAGACGCGTTTTCCATGCTAGCCGCGCTGATAAATTCTCTGTCAAAATTTCATTAAAATCAATTGAATAGTTCTCGCTTTACGCAACATACATACAGGGTGAGTTTTTAGTACCGGCTCGGTCGATAACTTCACTTCTGTAGAAGATAGCGAAAAATGTTGTATATAAAAGTTGTAGCCACAGATATGCTCCTTGCTCAGAAAATATTTAGATATATACAGGGTGATTCATAACTACGTGGTGATGCAAACATGCATTTTTTAAATGAGACACCCTATATATTATTCCATATTCAGATTCAGCTAATGATTTCCGTCCTTCAGTATAGGGTATTGCTACATTATACGGGGTGTTTCAAAAGTTATGACCATTTCTATATCCAAAGTGAACATACTGTATATCAAAAAGTAATGAATCAAAAATCTTTTTTTTACATGAAAAGATTAAAAATGTCCTCTAATTTTAAGATCGGCTATAAAAAAAGCGTGTACTTAACGCATATTCGTGTAAAGGGTGATGTAGAATGCAAAATCCAGATTCTCTCTTTTTTTTTAAATGTAACCCTCAATATTTTATCATCCCAAAGAATTGCTTTCAATATGCTCTTTCATCTTTGTGTAGTACTTGTTGTACCTACATCCATCAGTTTTCGAGATTCTAATTTTTCGGTAAATTTAAAATATAGCTTCTATTTTGGTACTGAAATTTATTTATTTTGAGAAAGTACTATCTAATTGGGTTTTTATTTAACGAACAACTAAATTATAAGGTCATGATACTATTTGATGAAGTCAAACCCCTAAATCGTCGAGATAATAAAGTCAAGTATGCTGAGGAAACAATTCTGTAGGCGTGATGCATAATTATCAAGCAGATTTATCAGGTAGGCTTTGAAAAATTGACATTTTTCATAACCTACTCAATAATTCCGTACTGTGTGAAAAACCAGCTTTAAAAATTAATTTTTTAATCTTTGAGAAATTGTCTACTTGCCTCTACAATATATCGACTAAGAACAGCAATATCCAGAACGGAGGCACTCTAAAACTGATGCGTTGAAGATTGAAGAATCGTTTTATTTGGACTGTGTCGTTTAACATTCCACAGCCTACCTGATAGATCTGCTTGATAATTATGCATGACGTTTATAAAATTGTTTCCTCAGCACACTTGACGTATATTATCTGTTAATTCAGTGTTTTGACCTGATCAAGTACTATCATGGCCTTATGTTTTAAAAAAATAGTAAATTGTTCAGGAACCCCTAAAACGCCTAAAAACAAAGTTTGAGCTGTTTTTTATATTTTTAGTTTTCTTATTATTGCCGTGCAGCCACTGGATGACGATTTTTCTAAAACATACGCGTTTTCCATCCCCGCCGCAGTAGTAATACTGTGTCAAAATTTCATCAAAATCAATTCAACAGTTTTGGCATTAGGCAATACAGAACGATCTAAAACAATACTCGTATGTATTAATCACAAATCCCAAGTCCCTTGGTTTCTATAATGAGCAAGGCAATGTTCGGATGGACCTAAAAAAGTGTATTATGCCACTAGGTTTTTCATTCACAGGTGAATGGACAGCCCATTATGAATAAAATATTTTTTCTGTTTTACAACCCTCCACCCCCAATCACCCCAAATTCACACACACCCAAAAAAACCTGAAAATTATCAGGGATCTCTAAAACACCTAGAAACGGAGTTTGAGGAATATTTGAAATTTTTCGTTTTTTGCTAGTTACTCCGTCCCCCGTACACCGTTTTACAAGATTATAGGAACATTACCTGCTACGACCCCGCAACAAATTGCTACCCAAATTTCATCACAATCCATGCAGCGGTTACTGAGATTACGACGTTCGAAGAACGCCAACAGACAGACAGACCAACAGATAGGCCGACAGGAAGACCGACAGACAGACGGTCCGACGGAAATGAGTGACGTGGATTTTCGTTATGTGGACATGCTAAAACCCCCAAAAAGCATGTTATCTCAGAATCGAAAATGTTCGCGATCACAATACTCCCCTCACCTATCGGTGTGAGAAGTAAAAATATAGCATCAATGGGTAGGTGTCCCTCCGAAATTATTATTTTCTTTTTCATCGGATAGTTTAGACATAATGCTCCGTATCGAATAACGTGAATAACCCGGTATATATACAAACGTACAACTCATAACGGCGGGTTAAAAAGAATATATCCAGGGACGTATAAGAATTTCTAAGAGACTTGGCTGCTCCTTTCTCATGCACGTGTTGTTTCTGTCGTGCGATATTTCTTCGCCAGGCTGTGTCGCTATGCCGGCGTCGGTATTTGAATTTTCTTTTAACGCGATGAAGCTGTTCCGCTGTTCCCCTTCCCATAATCTTTATTAGAATATCCAGCTGTTCACTTTAAGCTGAAATGAAAGCAAACACCGCAACCTCACAACGGGCGGATTACGCCGATGGCGGTTTCACCGTTTTCCGATAGAATGTAATGGAAAAAGCTTTTATGTGCGGCACAGTACGTGCAAGGATCGGCCGGTCATACCGCTTATCGTGTTCATTATCGAACATGGAACTTTGCTTATTGTCTAAAGTTAGCTACAGGGGGTCGTTAATGACTCAGTAGGTATCCATACACCACCAATCCTTTCCTGCCAAGGAGAAGAATATAATAAAAATGAAGGAAAGTAAAGTAAATAATGTAAAGTAAATAGTTTATTTCCCAACAGAACAAAGTTCCAATTACAGGAAAAAGTATTCATAAAAGAACAATCAGGAAACAGAAAAAATAAAAAAAAATGGCTTAAAGGCTTTATTACAAAATTCAAATTAAGCATGGTGCATAAAAGTAACAAGTCCCATCAACGTACATAAAATAAGAAACCAAAAAGTACTAATTTATCACTCATACATTCAAAATAAAAAAGCAAATCAGCAATATTCACTTGTTAAACAAAAACTCAGATTGTACACTAGAGAAGATCAATATATTTGGTGATATGAATCAACGAGAGCCACTAAAATAGAACTAGAGTCTGTGTGTATATCACATCTACCAGAAATGCAATTAAAATTTTTTGTAGAAAAATTTATGGGAGAGTTCACTCCTAAGTTTGTGTTCCATCTCCTTATCCGGAAGGAATCAAACGACCACAATGCAACTGCAGGGACATTGAAGTCAAGTTGTAATAAAAGAGAAGGGCAATCAATCATACCATGCACTAGTTTGAAAAGAAATATTACAGCGCTCTTAATTCTTCTTCAGTCCAAACAGTCCATATTAAACCGACTACATAAAATTTGCTCGCTAATTCCACGCTCAGGATAGATACCATCGACTTTAAAACATAAATACTTCAAAAAGCGCCATTGAATCCTCTCAAGCCTAAGTTTATGACAATTATAATATGGTTTCCACACAGATGAACAATACTCAAGCCAACTACGTACATATGCATTGTGCAATGTTATAATCGCTGCTATATTTGGAATAGTCTACAGTTTCTTACAATAAAGCCGTACATTTCTGCTGATTCATTTACTATTTTGTCAATATGTTCATTGAAACTGAGACGAGCATCAAACCACACCCCAAGGTCCTTTACCAAGTATTTTCTAGTGACCGTAACCTCATTGATTGTATAATCAAAACAGATTGCATTTTTACTCCTGGTGAATGATAAAATATAGCATTTAGATGTATTTAAATTAAGTTTATTACTGACGCACCAATTTGACAAGAGATCAAGATTTTGCTGCAATCTGATACAGTTCTGAGTACTAGCTATATTTGAAAAGATCTTTAGATCATCGGCATAGAGTAGGTGGTCACAATCAAGCTCACTAGAGAGGTCATTGATAAAAAGAGCGAAAAGCAAAGGACCAAGGTTAGAGCCCTGAGGAACACCAGAGGATGCTATATATCTGAAAGACTTGTGACCATTGACACACACATATTGGGTTCGATTCAGGGAAAATAGTTTACGGGCGATCTGAGGTCGGAAAGGAGAAGGGGCGGGTTTTTAAGGGTAATATATGGTTTATTTCGATTTCCAGAGGAAGGCCTATGAAGAAAGTCAAATAGCAAAGTTGTAGGTAATAAAGGATCTACAACTCTTGTCTTGTCCATGTCCGAACACAACAGGAAGTAACCAAATGCAACCAAATAATATAACAGAAAATAATATAAAACAGCTCAAAAGAACAGAAGAAATCAGATAACAGCGAGATTCAACAGAAGACAATCAAATACAACAGAATATAACAAAAAAGAACAGAATCAAAACAACATAAATTAGATAAACACAACCGAATACAACGGAAGAGAACAGAAAACAGCTCAAAACTACAGAAAACTAGCAGACAACAGCTGGAAACAACAGAAAACGACTAAATACAACAGAAGACGTCCAAACGCAACAGAAAACAACCAAATATAACCGAGTGTTTTTTTTACATAACCTCACAATTTATGTGGAAAATTCAAAAAACCAAATTTTCGTTTCATGAAACTTGGTAAAAACTGACTCGACTTACCTTTACATCCTCAATACACTGCAATTTATTTGATTTGAATTATTAATTTTTGCACCTTATTTTGACTCAACATCGAAAAAGCAACCTAATCTTCAATCTCAGACAATTCAAAAAATCGAAAGAAAACTCGAATTCGAACATTTCTTCTTAGGGTGCCATACAGATACGTAAGCATCCATCCTTTCTCCCATCAGATGATCTTATTCATTGCAGCCCTCCCTAATACTTAGAAGTCGCTTATTCTCGTCCAGTGACGGATGATTCTCAGCCACAATAGCTTTTTTATTCCAATTCCTCTTCTCGCTCCTTCGACCTTTCCTTGAAGAATGAGACGTAGGTGGTGTTGTCGTTCCTCACACAGTATGTGGCATCATCACCATGGTCACAATATCTTAACAGACATGTTGTGAGCTCGTAAAATGCATTAAGTTGGAGCTAGAGTACTGCCGACACGAATATTATCAATAGTTTTGGGAACTGTAGCTCGCCATCGTTCGCGATTTACTGTCAGTTGAGTGGCGCTCTTGATATTTATATATCCAGCAACTGTTTCGTCGTATCCGCCCAGCGTGTACGGGTGAACTACAAGTTTCTCCATATTACCGCTTCTGTGAATATGTCCGAAGAATGTAGGCATTCTGGTCAACACAATGGAGATAGTCTCTTTGGATTACCGAGCTCATCCAGTATGGCAACGTTAGTTCGATGGGCAGTATAAGGAACTCTCAGCATTCTCGACGTCCACATTTCAAAAGCATGAATGCGAGCTCGATCTGCCATTTTAACAGTCCAGTTTCCAAGGTTTACAAAAATATGGAGAACACAAGGGACTGAACCAGCGACATTTTAGTAGCTTTAGTGATGTTATGGTCACGCCATATTTTAGTAAGCTTTGTCATGACCATACGTGGCTATTGGATGCACCGTCGAATCTAATTTTCACAGCTGCCCGAATTGTCGATCAAAGAACCGAGGCACACAAAACTTTGAACTACTTCACAACGGCCTACTGACTTTATTTCTCGATGATTATCGTGCTCTCTATCTACTATCATAATCTTGGTATTGTTGTAGTTAATACCAAGACCATACGCTGCACTGTGTTGTTCTAAGATGTTTAATAGAGCTACTAGTCCTTCCTGAGAAGCAGCAATAAGGGTTGTATCATCAGCAAATCTTAAGTTGAACCATGGCCGACCGTACTCACTAGGCCGGAGCATGAAATATGGCAACACTGAATCTGGGGGCCGAGTTTGCATTTGTTGTTATGTCATGTGTATTCTTCCAGGTGCAGAAAATATGGTTGGAAGGTGATTATTAATATGTTTCTAACTATTTACCTGCACAAACGAAACTATAGAGATAACAAGATGCCTGCAAAGCGTGTAGTACCAGGTTGCAGCCCAGGAGAGGACTACCAAACCATGGCCCAACATAACCTTATTCCAGATTAAAAAGAACGTTGCAAGATGATTTGTAATGGGTTTCTACTTATTTACCTGCACAAACGAAACTATAAAGATAAAAAGATGCCTGCATAGCGTGTAGTACCATGTTGCAGCCCAGTAGAGGCATGGGTAGAGGACAACCAAACCATGGCCCAACACAACCTTAATCCAGATTAAAAAGAACGTTGCAAGGTGATTTTTAGTGGTTTTCTACTTATTGACCTGCACAAATGAAACTATAAAGATAAAGATAAAAAGATGCCTGCAAAGTGTGTAGTACCAGGTTGCACTAGCAATTGTGCGTCCAATAAGCGACATAAACAGAAGTGGGTGAAAGGTATTCCTCGGAAGGGCTGGTTATATTTATAAGGATAAAGACAATAATTTACAAACATTTCAAAGGATAAGACCTATTTTAAAGCACAGTGTGGTCCTATAATGTTTTCTGGACCTCCCAAATATCACAGAAAAATACAGTTAATAGAACTCATCTGGGCATGGCCTGGGGCATACCTACGAAAGGATTTGATAGTGAAAGGGAAATCAAGACCAGCAAGAATGGCTTCACAGTGACCTAATAGTGAAGTTTTCCAGCTCAAGTGACAATTTACAAATTAAACTGAGTGTTTAAGTGGAAGTGGCGGCAGAAAACAGGTTGCGTTTATTTTTATTTTGTAGTGTCTGACTGTGATGAAACAGACATCAGATGTAAGTGGTATTAGTTCTAGAAAGTATTTTTCTTAATTTATTAACCGAGATGAACTCTAATACATATAAAATGTAATAATTATTCTGAAACTATAGGGCCACTATTTGACAGCTAAGCCACGTTGCCACATCTAAGGCTCCGGCCTAGTGTAGAGTCGGCCATGGTTGAACATTTTGCTTCCGCCTATATTTATACTGCCATTCCTGTTGTCCAGTGCCTGTCTCATCACAAATTCAGACTAAATGTTAAATAACATCGGAGATAATACGCATCCCTGACAAACTCCCTTTCTGGTTGCTGTTTGACCAAACAGGTTACCGTCAATTCTTACTCGAGTCGAGCTAGACTCATAGAGTTGCTGTAGGAGAAACATTAGGTGTAAGGAACTTCCATAGTGATAAGGATTTACCATAATTTAGCCCACTTTACGTTATCAAATGCCTTGGAATAGTCCACAAAGCAGTTCAAAACTGGAAAATAATGCTCTCTGGATTTTTCAATAATTTGTCCTAAGTTTAAGATCTGTTCACGCGTTCACGTGCTTGCATGAGAGATTAACGAAAGTAGGCGACAATTAATTGTCTAGATTTGTTGGAGATCTCTTTTTATGAAGTGGAATAAAAATGGATGTGCATCATTCATCCGGCCAAACATCGGAGAACCAGACCTCTTACAAATATTATATAAAAGATAAATGCCGTGATCACCCAAGAATTTTAACGTTTCGACAGAAATAGCATCAACGCCTGTAGCTTTACTAGTTTTTTACTTGTTGAGGGCATGTTCCACTTCAGACAAGAGGATATCCGGTTCATGTTCCTGGTACATATTTTCGCAATAATTTCGCCATACCTCAATAACCTCATGGAAGTCGGTAACCAGCTGTCCGTCAGGATTTTTAACAGTCCAAAGTTTGGATTTAAAATCCCGACTGAGGCATTTGACCTTAAAAAACATCTCTTTCGGATGGTTTGTATTGGCATGCATCTCTATTTCCCTGCACAATTGCTGTAGATAAAGAGTTCTTATAATAGTCTTTGAAACTCGCGTGGGAGCTGTCTGTATGTGTTTTGCTTTGTATATGAATCCAGACTTGAGATCTTAAGGCTTCTACATGCCTAAATAACGGACAATGTGTGGCTACCAATCCGTTGTTGTTTTGGTTGGGTTCTACTCTTTGGTTGACTTATCTGGACAGCATGTAAAAGCATATTTTTGAATGATAGCCACATATCGTTTGAATTTGACATATCTATTATAGAGGCATCCCAGAAAAGCTCTGATTATTTTGACCGAAAAGAAGCAGGGTCAGCGATCTCCATCCGTACTATCCGCTTAGGACGTGGACATACCTTTAGTTTTAACTGAAGTTCGCACAGAAGTTATTGATGGTCTGAGCCGCAGTCAGAACCTGGTAGAGACTTATGCTAATAGATCACTTCCACCGTGTAAGAACTAAAATGTAATCCATTTGATTACGAAGTCGTCCGTCGGGAGAGGTCCAAGTATATACAAGCGCCGTGGATGTTGTGAAAACATAGTGTTGGCGATTGAGAAATTATGGTCAATACAGAATTGAAGCAGACGTTGACTTCTTTCATTTCTGACACCAAGACTGAATTTACCAATATGTGCCCTAAGATGTTCATCATCTGTGGTTTGACCAACTTTTGAGTTAAAATTGCCCAAAATAAGGACCACTTCCCGATTCGAGAAAGAAGTGCAGACTTATGATCGTTATAAAAAAATTCGATCGCTTCCTCATTCGAATTTGACGTAGGTGCATAGATTTGCATAAAGTTTATCACTGTAGGGTTCACATTGATACATATTGTTATGATTTTGTCACTAATACACTCATAAAAAAGAATGGTTTTTGCATGAGCTTTCGCCACCCAAAAGCCAACACCGTTAACACTTTGATTTACCTGAAAAGCAAATAAAATTCTCCCTGCTAGAAGTAAAATGACCTGTATCTCAGATAATCCAGCAATGGCTATTTTATTTGCTCCAAGCTCTTGTTCGACGAATGCTGAGCTTTCCTATAGCTCGCAGACCTCTAACGTTCCAAGTTGCCAGGCGATGTTTTCGGCGCGTTTTAAAAATATCATAAGTAGTTAATTTCGGACAAGTAGCCTGTTGGTTGCACTTGTTGTGCCCTGTCACCAAATTCACACTGACCTCCCCGGACGAGGAACAGCGCCGATTGCCAGTCGGAGCGCGAGGCATCACATCCGAGGCCTCGCTGATTCTCATTTTACGAGTTCCTCTTGGAAAATCCTAAAGATCCTTAATGCAGTAGTGTCCCATTTGATTTTTGCATCCTCATGCCGTTGACTAGATATATCTACTGGTTCATCAGCCTTTAGGGACAGTTTCTCACCCCAACGGCAAGAAGGTGTTCTGACACTTGTCAACTCGTCCACCCAAAGCTGTTGGTTGAGAAGAGGTTACTGCTTATACAGACAATAGTTCGGTTCCATCTAGTTGCCTTTTACGACATGCATGGGAAATATTCTAACCCGCCCCCACACGGGCGAAAGGAAAGAATAGCAGGAATGACTGCTAGTGTATGGATAGCTAATACAAGACCTTGCATTCAACAACGCGGAAACTTCAGCACTAGAGGCACGTTTTCTACAGTCGCATAAATTTTATGTTGGATTTCATGTAGTTATTGTGGTAAATGATCATGACAATTATTGAAAATGAATTCACAATAATGGCAGTGGCGTGTGCCTATGCTAATGAGGAGAAGTGATCTATGTTGAACTGCTTAGTGACATAGTCAATAAAGGACGAAGTCAAGTTGATTGACGCACTACTTCTCACATATAATGCTGATACCATTTTATTATTTTTCTGTTCCATAAAGCTACAGTCTGAGATCTCCTTGCAACCAAACCATCGCCCGCCCGCAAATAACTCTTGTAGATAGCTGTATCTCCCTCCAGGACGACCCCGAAACCGTCTAAAATGGAAGTTTAACCCGTTTTTGTACTTTTGCTTTTTGATTATTGTTGCGCCGCCACTGACAGGATTTCTAAACTGACGAATCTGAAAGTACTAGGATTTATAGTATGCCACTGCAAGCTACTTACAGGTCTACGATCGCTGAAAATGTTGTATGTATTCTGCTTTTGTTTGATCCAGTATTGTTCACCCATATAGAATCCTTGTTATATTTGTTATATACAGGGTGTCCAGTTAGTGTGTAATTCTTCGATATCTCGTAAGGTATACCTGATAGAAGAAAATGTCAAATACAAAAGTTATTTCTTTACTTAAGACGCATATTCTAAAAATATTTTGAAATATACAGGTTGTTGCGGGAAAATAGGATAGTGATCAACTTGATTTTTTTATATGGAACTATAACTTTTTCTTAAATCCTTCTAGCTTTCATCATTGATCTCTATTCTACCCTAAAATATTTTTGGGATCGGTTGCGAAGTTAATAAGATAATTTATTTTCTATTAATTTCCGGATTTGCAAGGTCGCAAGTAATACGTCCCAATTGCTATAATCCTTTAAGTTTTCTCAATAATGTTATACAGCGAGTTACTCGAATATTAGGTGGATATTATTTTTGATGTTACCAGCAATTTCTATCTACAGGGTGTTTTTGACAGAATTTTAAATTACGGCATCTTGAAGGTCATTTTACTTTGTTTTTTTAAATATAACACCCTGTATGTTTTACTTTAAATCAAAATATCTACTAATACCCTATCTCGCCTTGTAATATTTTTTTTCACGTTTACGGCGTTGCCAAGTTATAAATTATTTTTCCAAATTTTTAACAAATATCCCCGATTTTAATTTATTTTAAATAGAATCCTCTACTTACTTTTATTGAGATCTCACGATTTCAAAATTTTGTTTCTGTTAATTATTGACATACAGCAACACCGCTTTTTCAGTAAACAGTACCGGAACGCTTAAATATTTCCAAAACTGCCGCAACTGGAACGGTGAGATTCAATACTTGGGGGTTTTTTAACATACAGGATTCCAAAACGCTAACATCAGTGTTGTCAGATTTACCACTTTTACGTTAGACTTCAGAAATAGGGCATTCCATTCAAAATTGTGACGTAAAATTGATAAATTTGACAACACTAACGTTAGGGCTTTTGAATTCTCTGTTCAAAAACCCCCAAGTATTGCATTTCATCTCTCCAGCTGTGACAGTTTTGGAAATATTTAAGCGTTCCGGTACCGTTTACTGAAAAATCGGTGTTGCCGTATCTCAGTAATTGATAGAAACAAAAATTTTGAAATTCTGAGGTCTTAGTAAATTCAACATGCGCAATTCATTGCAAAAATAAGTAGAGGATTCTATTTAAAATAAATTAAAATCCGGGATATTTGCTTAAAAATTTGGAAAAATAATTTATAACTTGGCAACGTCGCAAACGCGAAAAAAAAAATACTACAAGGCGAGATAGGGTATCAGTAGATATTTCGATTTAAAATAAAAAATACGGGGTGTTACATTTAAAAAAAATGAAGTTAAGTTGATTGACTCAGTACTTCCCACACATGACTGTGATACCAGTTTATTATTTTCCCATAGCATGAAGCTTTAGTCTGAGATCCCCTTGCAACCATATCATCGGCAGCCCTCCCTCTAAAATTGTCTTATGTCTTTCCTTCATATGTCAATGGACAGCCTATTATCAGTACTACAGACTTTTCAGTTTTACAACCCCCCACCCCCCAACCACCCGAATTTCATCCCCACCAAAAAAAGGTAGAACATGATCGGGAACCCCTAAAACATCTAAAAACGAAGTTTGAGCTGTTTTCGTATTTTTCGTTTTTAGATTATTGCTACACTGTCACTAACACGATTTCTAACGACCATACGCTCTTCGCATCCTCACCACGGTAGTAATACTGTGTCAAAATTTCATTAAAATCACTTCAACCGTTTTCTCGTTACACTCGTTAGACATCATAAAACGCCCAAAAAGTGTATTATCTCAAAATCGAAAATTTTCGCGATCACAATACTCCCCTCACCTATCGGTGTGGGAAGTAAAAACAAGGTAAAATGACCTTCAAGTTGCCGTCATTTAAAATTCTGCCAAAAACACCCTGTGGCCACAAATTGCTGGCAACATCCAAAATGATATCAACCTAACATTCGAGTAACTCGCTGTATAATATTACTGAGAAAAGTTAAAGGAATATATCAATTTGGACGTATTACTTACGACCTTGCAAATCCGGAAATTAATAGAAAATAAATTATAACTTGGCAACGTCGCAACCGATCGAAAAAATACTTTAGGGTTGAATAGAGATCAATGACAAAAACTAGAAGAATTTAAGAAAAGGTTATAGTTCCATATAAAAAAATCAAGTTGATCACTATCCTACTGTCCCGCAACACCCTGTATATTTCAAAATATTTTTAGAACATGCGTCTTGAGTAACCAAATAACCTTTGTATATGACATTTTCTTCCATCAGTTTTACCTTGCGAGATATCGAAGAATTACACACTAACTGGACACCCTGTATAAATCCACTTGAAAAAATGGAGTCAAGTTGATTGACTCAGTACTTCCCACACATTATGGTGACACCAGTTTATTATTTTCCCACAGCGTGAAGCTTCAGTCTGAGATCGCCTTGCCACCAAATCGTCGCCAGTACCCCCCCAAATTGTCTTATGCCGCTAGGTCTTTCTTTCACAATGAACAGCCTATTATCAATAATACAAACTTTTCAGCTTTACAACCCACCCCCCCCCCCCAACCACCCCAATTTCACCCCCACCCAAAAAAGTATACAACGGTCAGGAACTCCTAAAACATCTAAAAAAAACTAAGTTTGAGCTGTTTTCATATTTTTAGTTTTTTTATTATTGCTACGCTGCCACTGACACGATTTTTAACAAGCATACGCGTTTTGCATCCTCACCATAGTAACAATAATGTGTCAAAATTTCATTAGAATCAATTTAATAGTTTCCACGTTACAAAATACAAAACGATCTAAAGCAATAAATACTCGTATGTATACAGAAAATTCTAAGCCCTTAGTTTCCGTAATAGGCAAGGCAATGTTCAGATGGACCTAAAAAGGTGATTTATGTCGCTAGGTCTTCCTTCACAGGTCAGTGGACAGTCTATTATGAAAGCAACAAATTTTTCAGTTTTACAACCCCCTACCCCCCAACCACCCCAATTTCACCCTCACCCAAAAAACCTCAGAAAATGATCAGGAACCTCTAAAACACTTAAAAACGGAGTTTGAACTGTTTTTATATTTTTAGTTTTTTTATTATTTCTGCGCCGCCACTGGCACGATTTATAAGTACCATACGCATTTTCCATCCTCGACACGGTAGTAATACTGTGTCAAAAATTCATTAAAATCAATTCAACAGTTTCTTCGTTACATAATACAGAACGATCTAAAGCAATACCCGTATGTTTACACCAGAAAAGTTCTAAGTCCTTTGGTTTCTGTAATAGGCAAGGCAATGTTCGGATGGACCTAAAAAAGTTATTTATGTCGCTAGGTCTTCCTTCACAGGTCAGTGGACAGTCTATTATTAAAGCAACAAATTTTTCAATTTTACAACCCCCCACCCCCCAGCCACCTCAATTTCACCCCTACCAAAAAAAAAGTAGAAAATGATCAGGAACCTCTAATACGCCTGAAAACGAAGTTTGAGGCATATTTAAAATATTTCGTTTTTTGCTAATTACTCCGCCGCCCATGCATCGATTTTCAAAATTATAGGAACATTACCTACTACGACACCACAGCATATCGCTGCCCAAATTTCATAACAATCCATTCAGCCGTTACTGAGATTACGAGGCTAGAAAAACGCGTACAGACCGACAGACAGACAGACAGACCGACGGAAATGAGTGACGTGGATTTTCGTTATGTAGGCATCATAAAACATCCAAAAAACGTATTATCTCAAAATCGAAAATTTTCGCGATCACAATACTCCCCTCACCTATCGGTGTGGGAAGTAAAAGTACAAAGGCGGTGTAGTAGGCGCAGCGGCTTCCCAGACATGAGAGCGATACTCTGGGCTTTATAGCGTAAGGAGGTTAGATGGTGAGAAATACTATCTGGCTCTGAATAGATACCCAAGCTCTTTTACAGCAGCTGTTGCGATTGACGCAACGTGTTCGTGCCAGATCAGATTTTCTGTAACGTTGACTATTAAGAGCTTGAATGAGTGACTCCTTGGCAGGGCCTGATTTGGTAAAAGTATGACTTTTTGGACATATTATGATATCTAGATAACAGAAATCCACGTTTCATCATCTCCGTCAACCTGAAAGTGTTTTAGCACTCTTGCCACCAGATTCTCAAAATGTTTCATTCTTTGAAACATTTCGATATTTTCCAAAATATCCTTTGAGTACTCCCAAATTTTTCAGTATCTTTAAAATATTTAGTGTTTACAAATTAAACGTCAAAGGAGCCTTTCAAGATCGTCGAAAACGATCCCATCGAAATAGAAAGATGAATTACGCCGCCGCAAGCTTTCGCGGCTTGTCAGTTTTATTATTCTGGGGTCTGACTTCGTCCTAGACCCTTCTCATTCCCGTAAATATAGCGTGCTAAGTTGGCTGTAATGTAACATTACCCAGAGTTTTTTGCGCACATCGCTCAAAATGTTTTGCGAAAGTAAAGGTCAGGATGTGTGGAAGAAAATATCCGCAACACTCAAGGATACAGCTGAGTGTGCTCTCTTGCTGAAGCAGGACTAAAAACTGTGTAATTTATGGGATAGCGTCAAGAAAACACTTTAGTGCATTTACGTTGGAAATAACAGGCGCCACATGGGAAGGTTGTATAGTCACGTGAACTGAGCCAATAGAGCTATTTAAATATAGGGTGAGTTTGGAATGATGGTGTTCAAGATTCCGTTGTGATTAATTCCCAACTGTATAGGGTGTATCAACGCTGGTTCGACGACAGTGGCTTCCCTGTTTGAGAAAAAAAATTTATAAATAAAAAATAAGTAGGGCAATAAAATCTATGTTCCAAAAATGTTCACCATAAGTGTGTGACTTACCAAAGTTATTTTTTTTCGAATAGAAGCCCTTGTATATTTTTGCATATTTGGATTCCTTGGGCGATTCTAGTGTCACTTTATATATCACACATGATACTTAAAACAAACTGTTTAGACAAAAATCATCATTTTTATACAGGGAAGGCCAATAGTGCGTGGACGGAGGATAGTGGGCTTACTAAACAATATTTCAAAAATCTGTCAGTTGATCATGGTAGGGACCCTTGAGGGCTATAACATAAAAATAATTTCACTAAAATTTTGTTGTTTATACAGGGTGATTCATATCAAACATGCATTCTTTTGAATGGAACCCCCTATATATTATTGCATATTTGGATTTCTTGGTCAATTCTAGTGTGACCTTATGTATCACACATGGAACTTACAAACCGTCTAGGAGCAAATCATTATTTTGGGTTTAAGTAAGTATCAGAAAAAAGGTGAATATCGCAGCGATTATAAAACTTAGAAGGCCGTGACTTTGCGGTTCGACTAAGCATGAAATGCGTCGCCTTAGATCAGACGGCTAAATTTTAATTCTTTTTGTACTTGGAGAAATTAGTAGATTAATTAAGGAAACTTCAGTCACAGATAACTTGACTTTTTCGAATGGGAATGCCTATTTTAATTTGAAGAATCAAATGTAAAATTTGACTACCTTTCTAACGATATAATATTGTCAATATCAATCTTTTTTTTGTTTGCATTTTATTCCAATTTTTCAGCCAAATCGGTGCTTTTCAATTTTTTTGCGTGCAAGCAACCTAGGAGGCCATGAAAAATAAACAAAAGCCCAATAACATCGAAGAAACCAACTAACTCAGTAGAAAGATGCAAACTAACTAGAGTAACAAGGCCAGATTATGAAAACTCCATACAGCATAAATTAGCATTTCATGGTTAGTTGTACCGCAAAGTCACAGCCTTCTGAGTTTTATAATCGCTGTGATATTCAATTTTTTTCTGATACCTACTTATACCAAAAATTGTGATTTGCACCTAAACGATTCGTTTAAAGTTCCATATGTGATACATAAAGTCACACTAGATTTGACCAAGAAATTCAAATATGCAATGATATATAGGGGGTTCCACTCAAAAAAATGTAACTTTGATATGAATCACCCTGTATTTCTTTTAACCTCAAAATATAGGTATAGGTGAGGTATAAACCTCAAAATTTAAGTGAAAATATTTTTTTACGTTATAGCTCTCAAGGGTCCCTACCATGATCAAGTGACAGATTTTTGAAATATTTTTTAGTAAGCCCACAATCCTCCGTCCACGCACTATTGGCCCACCCTGTATAAGCAGATGTTAGAAAAAAACTGAATATCGCAGCGTCTATAAAACTCAAAGGGTTATGACATAGTCGGTGGTTATGACTTTGCGATAAGACTAAGCATAAAATGTGCTTACGTAGTACTGTCAAATTTCAATTATTCTTGTGCTTGGTGGAATCGGTCGATTAATTATTAAGCAAACTTCAATCACAGGTGACTTGATTTTTCTAAATGGGAATGCCTAATTTTTTTGTACGGTGAAATGTAGAATTTGATAGCCTTTCTAACTATATAGGACTGTCTACATGAGTCTTTTGTAGTTACATTTTATTTCAAAATTTCAGTCATATCAGTGCTTTTCTAATTCTTCTACCTGTTATGCCGGCTACACACGATCCGGCAGGACTGTCAGTTCGAACTGAACAGTTCGCCTGGAGTCCGGTCGCCTGAGCGTGTGTAAATTCCGGTCGACTTGTCAGTTACGACTGTTCGGATTCACCTGAACGTGTGGATGGTGGTCAGTCCATCAGCTCAATCAGAATAATCAGCTCTAATCAGGAAAAACAGCAGCAGCATATCTAATGTCATTGAGAAGCTGAAGTGTGACAGAAATCGCTATTTTTCACAGCCTAGCTTTTGAGATGTACTAGAGATTTAGAAGCTTCGAGAAATATTAAAACTTTTGAAATGGAAGGAAAATACCAACGATAGTTGCTGACAGTCTGGTATCTTAAGAAAGAAATTGCACATTTAATGGTACCTATAAAAGAGTAGTCACTTTCGACAAATAATAGGTAAAGATACCTCTTAATAGAGCACTTCGGGTTCTTCTGTTCAGAAAATGAAAACGGAATTAAAGTCTGTTCAAATTATACAACATAATTTACTTGTCAAAGAAATACATAAAACGGACACAACTAAAACATGAACTAATAAAAGATTCTATAGATGTTCAGAATGCTGCAGTGAGCGGTATCCTTAATTTCGATTTAGCGGAACTGGCTACTGTCTTATACCATGAAATGTGAAACTTTATTCTGTAGATATTAGACTACCAGCAACATTTCATTCCAAAATTTTAAAACACGTTCGAAATTTTTCTCTCTACTGCATCAATGGTCTGAATTTCTGTCATAGTACAGCTTTTTATTAACTTATGCATGTTGCAAGGAATTTTTACTAACTTGTCTGGTTACCCTTTTTTGCATATTACTGTTTTCTGTTAGTTGTTTTCTTCCCTCTGAGAAGACCTATGCTTATTTTTTATGGTATGCTAGGTTGCTTACAGGTAGAAAAATTTGAATAAGCCGTTTTGATTAAAAATTTGAAATAAAACAGACGATGCAAGAAATTATTGTCGACAATCCTATATCGTTCGATAGGCTATCAAATTTTACATTTAACCGTATAAAGAAAATCAGGTATTTCTATCTAAAACAATCAAGTTACCCGTGATTGAAGTTTCCTTTATTAATCTATCGATTGCACCAAATACAAAAAGAATTTAAATTAGACAGTACTACCTAAGATGACCCATTTCATGCTTAGTTACACTACAAGGTCACAGCCTTCTAAATTTTATAAATGCTGCGATATTCAGTGTTTTCTAACACCTACTTATATCAAAATATTATGCGCCTAAACGGTTCGTTTTAAGTATAATCTATGATACATAAAGTCACACTGAAGTCAACCAAGGAATCCAAACAATTAATATTATACATTATACAGGGGCTTTTATTTGAAAAAATGTAACTTTGATAAGCCACACATTTATTGGTGTATAATGGTAAATATTATTAGAATAATATTCTATATTATAGACTTCCTTGCTCTGTAAATTTTGTATCTGAAACATGTTTTTCTATCTCAAATAGAGATCGTTGATAAACTCTGTACAGTTATCCTTATCACTGGTCATTAGGGTCTAATGCACAGAGTTAACATCTCTAGAGGGAGCCTAATTTGAATATTGGCCAGCCAACATCTATAGCGCTATTGCCACTCTTCTTCGTCCGCTTAAGGGCCTTCCAGTTTCTTCAAAATCTGGCAGTTTCCGCAGTTTGAACACATCTTCCTCAAAGTATTTAACTGGGTATTTAACTATACATTAAAATATACTTGCAATGTAACTGACTTACGTGAAGATAATTTGTACTGATTCAACGAAATCTCAAAAATGGTAAATTTCATAGCGGAATGTCGCAATAACTCCTAATATGTCGTAAATCTGGCAACCTACAATCAGCGTCCCCTAGAGCTGTCATGTGGCTGTCATTGTAGTTGTGGTTATTGCGTGTGTTGAGATTTTTGTTGTTTTAGTGTATATTTGAGTGACTTCGTGACTATTTGTGGTATGAATTAAATTACTTATGAACAATATTGTCATAATTGCATGATGGGACGAAATAAACGGTGCATATTGTGCTGCAATAGCGACGAATCGGTGAACACCACTCATCATAGGTTAGTATAGGCTTTGGTTTGGTTTTCAGTAGCGTAAAATATGGGGAAACACTTCATGGTAAAATAAATTATCAACTGTTACAATCAAGTTACAATAAGAGTAATTCTCTATGAACTTATTGTATCAGTTTGTAACATCACAGTGATAATTGAATCTATTAATGAACATCCAATTTTAATATAAAATCGTACGCCACTGGTAATGCACACAAGCTGTCAAAATTCCATTTTGTTGTTTACATTCCCTCTAGAGATATTAATTCTGTGGTCTAATGTCTTTGCATTGAAAATAATAGTATATTGTTCAATGAGCGGTAACTCGCGAAGCTGAAGTTTGCAGCACGAGCTATAGGCAAAATTGTATAGATAATGGAAGTCCGAAACAGATCTTTTGGGTTATGTCCCTTAACGGAAGTTGATTACCACACTGTATCTACGACCAAAGTTAAGAAAATTTAAATACATAATAGTTACTCAATATTGAAAGTTTAACCTCACTTCTGTCACTAAAGTAAATACTGTCACCGCTCGAAATGGCACTTGACGTTCCATAGCGACGTTTGCAGTTATTATAGCATCTATTCAATCCTATCCATTTCCAGTACCGGCATCCAGTAGGTGCTGATCATAACCTACCAATGGACCATGAGTTATGAAAAATAATTTACGCTGTTTGTTTCTAGGTTCAGAAGTAGTAGTAAGGACGTTTAACTAATAGATAAAGATATCATTTTTCAAAATAGTTGCGCTATATTTACTTCATATAGTGATAGTTATTGAAATCGCTTATAGGAACAACAAATTTTTGCTTATATTGTCAAACAAAGCAAAGTTAAGAAATTAATAACAAAAGATGGGTAGGTCAGTTCTGCTGAGGGTTTTAGAATATAACATATACTGCATGGTACAATATATTAACGTATATGTATTCTGCAGGCAGATTTTCAGCAACGCATTAACGAAACATCGATAATTTCCGAGATCCCATGGGAAGTAAAGCCCACTCAAACAGACATCATCTTTCTTTACTAACGAACCAAGGGAGGCCAGAACAAAAGCATGCTGTGTTGCTTACTGCGTGAATCAATCAGGCGATTTTGTTAGACACTTCATGAGGTCTCTTTGCTTTTATTGATTTCCCTTAACTTGATTTAATCAATAAACGCTATTTTGGTATTTGAGTTGCTTTGACCACCATAGCAAAGACGCATATCATGGAATCATGGGTCCTACTAACGTCGTGTACGTTCAGTACACCATGGATGGGCTTGGGCCCCTTGTTTTACCATGAGAATGCCTTGATAACATTTGTGTTATCTCGGCTCTTCTTTTTCGCTAGTTTGAGCTAGGGTTCCAGATTAACTTTAAATAATTATCCCCTCACGACACATGTATTTCATTACCCAGAAGTTGTAGAGATCCTATTTTCTCTACTTCTTGTTGTTGAAGTGGTGATGAAGAAATCCGCTCAACCCATGTGATTTTTTTTAAATGATATTCCTACTCGATAGTTTTAAACTAGCCAAAGGCTAATCTGTTAGAATTAGAACTTTCCCCATTAAACAAAGACGTTCAAAAAATGAGTAATAAGAACAATAACCATAGACTGACACTTTGCCGAGGAGAAGGTAGTGTGGTACGATAAAATGAGAGTAAACAATTTTTTCCATTTCTAACCCACTTTGTAGACCACTAAAGGAAATTATTATGCATACAATGAATGTTTATTATCTAAGTTCTAGGTATTTTTAATTTTGTCATGTATTGGTACTATAATTGTGAGAACAGTTTGTTTTGTATAAGATTTACTGTTCCAAAAAGACGTCCTTTTTGATAAATACAATTTACTTGATAATATGTATTGTATTTTATCATTCAAAGATACTTGTGTTATTGCCTTTTGCAATAGCCAGATAACTATTATAAAGCTTATTGAAATGTATCTTATAGATAATATACTTTTGTGTCACACACAAGTGACCTGTCTACATTTTGATTAATTTCATTTTATTTTATTTTATTTTGAATATTCCCAGGTATGACCCAATTACAGAAAATGCACAAAAATAGAGTTGTATGAAACACTCGATCGAACATTTACACTAATACCTAGGTATATGAGGTATATATTAAGGCTGGGTAATTAAGGCCTATCTACTACTATCAGGTAGCTGTGATTTATAATACTTAACTACTGACATACAGCTATCATTATGAATATCACAATTCCCATAAATAGAGTTAAACAGGGAGCACATGGTATACAATGGAGATTTCAGCATAATGTTAGTATGACAGGCATTACAATAAAATGTAGTCTGATGACCCCTCCCCAACCTTGGAACAGAAAGATTTAGTTTTGCCAGTAAGTATGGGCAATCAATTTTGCAATTGATTAGCCCATGTAGGAACGATAAAGCAGGCATGTTCCTCCTTGTGGGTAGTGCATCAATGTTACATAATTAAGCAATGTACTATGGTAGAAACCACGCTCAGGGTAAAAACCATTGCTCTTAAGGAAGAAATACTTCAATGCCTTCAATTAAAACAACTGAGTTTTGGTAAGTTGGTGACCAAATGAGAGTTGCATACTCCAGCTTACTCCTAACAGAAGTAAAATATAGAATCTTTAAGCTATTTGTGTTGAAGAAACCTCCCCAATTCCTTATGCAAAAGCCGAGCAGTCTAGAAGTAGCTGTTGATATCTCCTGTATGTGGTCATTGAAAGTTAGTTAACTATCAAAAATTACTCCAAGATCCTTCAAACGGGAGCATCTTTCTATAGCCTGTCCACTAATGTTGTAATTATCATATATTAAACTGTTAGCCTTTCTTGTGTAAGATACTACTTTATATTTAGATGATTGCGCGAACACCACAAGGAGATCAGGTCTAAATGGTGATACAGTCATTAATAGAATTTATTGATCCATATATTTTCAGATCATCACCAAAGAGTAAGTGCAGACATTCGAGTTCGTAATATAAACCTTTAATAAAGATCAAAAACAGCAATGGACCTAAACTTTGATCCTTGAGGAACACCAGAAGTAGCTTTATTATAACTCGACCTATACCCACCATATTCCACACATAACCTCCTTCCACGAAGATATGAGCTCATGAACATTAGCATGGACCCGGACAGGCGTATAGCGCGAAGCTTATCCAGAAACACGTAATGATCAACTTGATCAAATGCCTTCTGGATATCAGTATAGATAGCATCTATTTGTCCTTGTGAGTCAAGTACTTCTGACATTAACTGATTAATTTAAGCCAAGTTAGTAACAGTGGATCTGTTGTTGATGAATCCAAGTTACTGTATTGCGATTTGACGGTAATTTGACACACATCAGCTATATCAGCATTCTTGTGGATAGGGCACATTTTTGTTGTTTTCCAGACATCTGGATATACTCCCGTCTTCAGTATTAAGTTGAATAATAAGGAGAGTGGCTCAGCAAAGACATGTATACAATCGTGCACTATAAAACTAAGAATACCATCACAGCCACAAGTCATTTTATTCTTTAATCTTTTAGATGGCTTGATTACGTCCTCCTCACTGATACCGTTTAAATATGTTAATCAACGCTGATACTTTGTAGAGAAATTGTAGAACAATTGGAATAAATATGTAGGTGCGATGATCTTGACGAATCGGACTGAATGCAAACCGTTGTGAAAAAATTGGCAAAACCATCCACTATATCCTGTGGTGTATTGGCGACATTGCTGTTATGTATCATTCTAGAAGGAATTCTTGACTGCTGTTTTTTACTATTGATAATTGACCAAAATTTGGCAGAGTCAATAGCAATGGAGTCCTCCACTTTTTGGATGTATGCAGAGTATATATAAATAAGCGTTCACAGGCCATTTAGGCCCATAGCTTAGTGATGCGTTTCCATTGGCTCCTATCACCTGCTGCAATCTCCCAGTTATTGATCTCCTTTTCTTCTAGGTCCTCTAATACTGCATCTCTCCGCTTCTTCCTTGGCCTACTCCGCTTTCTTGACCCCTCTGGCTGTTTCCCTCATCCATTCGTTTTAAATGACCTGACCATTGTAACCGTCGCGCTTTAATATTTTGGCTAACCGGTGCCTCACCAAACAACCCGTATAGTTTTCCATTTGAACTAAAAACGGAAGTAGCCAATTTGCAGAATAGATTAAATGATATGGAACAGCACTCTAGAACAAATAACATCGAAATTCAAGGAGTTCCAGAAAAACGCAACGAAAATCTAATGGAAATTGTGAAGGATATTGGTAGACATGTGAATTGTGATATTAACGCTGACAAAATTGACTACATTCATCGTGTACAGCATAATATCAACTCAAAAAATAAGACAAAAAGCATAATTGTGCGTTTCACCTCCAGGTACGAAAAGGAAAAATTATTGGCTTCCTCCAGAATTAAACGGAATCAAAGTGAGAACCGCTCATCTAAAATAAGCATTGATGGTCTATCCGACGCCATCTACATAAATGAGCATTTAACGCTTGCAAATAAAATTCTGTTCAAAGAGGTTAGATTGGCAACTAGAAACAAAGGTTACAAATATACGTGGACAAAAAATGGCTCAATATTCGCCAGAAAGGATCATACCTCCAGTATTATCCACATTAATAACACAGAGAGCATCAAAAACATTAAGTAAGCATCATTTATGTATTACACTTCTTTTATGGATAGTGCCACGAAGCTAAGTATATACTATCAGAATGTAAGAGGTCTACGCTCTAAAACAACTGTCTTCCTAAAAAATTTACTAGCGTTGGAATACGATATCATTTGTTTATCCGAAACTTGGCTGAAGACCGGTGTGTTCGACAGTGAGATCTTTGGAGACAATTACAACGTTTACAGAAGAGATCGTGAGACAGCTGCATTAAATAAAAAAGATGGTGGCGGTGTCCTGATTGCGGTAAAAAATACGTTGCAGTCACGAAGATGCCAGCTACTCGAGTCTGAAGCCGAGGATGTGTGGGTGTCAGTTGGTCGCGATAGTGGTGAAAAAGTGTTTGTTTGTTGCCTGTATTTACCCCCAAGTGACGCCCTTGCGTACTCATGTTTTCAGAGTAAGTTACAATGTAATGAGAATATTTTCCATAAGCATGCTGTTTTAATTACGGGTGACTTTAATCTACGTACGGTAACTTGGTCTCCAGTGCAAAATGGCTCTTATTTGGAACCTCAAAATGTCGATGATAAATACTCCTCGCTCATTGATTCTTTCTCTTACTTAGAACTGCTACAATGTAATACGATAGTAAACGTCAATGGTAAACTGTTAGATCTTATTCTCTGTAACCGGAATGCCGTTTGTAATCTAGCTCATGCTAATGACTGCCTTGTCAGTGAGGACGTTTAGCATCCTGCAATAGAATTTTCATTCAAGTTACACAAATCTAATGATTTATGTCAGTACGATGGCTTAATGTTTAACTTCAGAAAAGCTGACTATGCTGCAATAAACTCCCTTCTTGATGAAATTAATTGGTCTCACTTATTTCAAGGTAAAAATTTAGACGAGATGTAGATGTCTTTTACGAAAAAATATTTTCTGCTATAAATAAATACGTCCCTACTTACAGAATACGAAGCAGTTATCCTATTTACTTTAAATCCGATACAATTAGAATAATTAAGGAAAAAAATAAATACCATAGAAAGCACAAAGTGTACGGAAATAAACATGACTACGATAAATTCAATAGCTTAAGAAAGCAGTCAAAGCAAATGATTGATAGAGACTACAAAAACTATGTGGAAAGTATTGAAAATGAGATTACGACAGATAGCAAAAAGTTCTGGAAATACGTTGCCAATAAAAGAAAAGGCCATAGTGGTATCCCTGGCTCTGTACATTACAATAATGTGGAGGCTAGTGAAGGTGTGAAAATTTGCAACTTATTTTCAGAATACTTTTGTAGTATGTTTGTTGACCGTAAGAAAAATAAATCTGTAAATTTTGACAGTCCAGATAATAGTCTTATCACTTATGTAACCTTAGAAAATGTAGAGAAGCTAATCATGGACTTGGGTGTTAGTAAAAGTGCTGGTCCTGACAATTTTCTCCCTATCTTCGTGAAATCATGTTCATCTAGTTTAACTCTTCCATTACAGTTGATATTTAATAAGAGTTTCGCTGAAAAAAAAGTTTCCAACTGAATGGAAAATGGCTTACGTGTTTCCAGTTTTTAAGGGTGGGGATAAGTGCCATGTTACTAACTATAGACCGATCAGCGGTCTCTGTATTTTCTCTAAGCTTCTTGAAAAAATTGTATATAATCAGTTGCTGTCTTCTGTAAAATCTTTAACAATAAATGAACAGCACGGCTTTTTCCCTAACAGATCAGTAGAAACCAATCTTCTATGCTTCACTGAATATGTTTGTGAGGCCATTGACAGCAAAACTCAGGTTGACTGTATCTACACCGACTTCAGCAAGGCTTTCGACAAGGTCAGTCACGAATTGCTTGTTGACAGACTTGCTGAAATCGGCCTTAGCAATGCTTTGTGTCAGTGGCTCTGGTCTTACATTTACAACCGCGAGCAAATAATAACGATCAACGGATTCAAGTCACGGCCGGTTAGGATAACATCTGGAGTTCCTCAAGGAAGTCACCTAGGTCCATTATTGTTTATAATTTATATTAATAAAATCATTGAATCATATAAATTTGTGAAATTTTTAATCTATGCTGATGATCTGAAAATGTTCCATACAGTTGAAAGTCTAAGCGATTGTGAAGACATACAAAATGATCTCAACAACTTTTCATTATTTTGCGATCAAAATGATCTGCACTTGAACATAGATAAATGCAGCTTTATGAGATTCACACGCAACAAAAAATTAATCAAATATAACTATAAAATAAAAAACAATGAGCTAAAACAATCATATGTTGTGAAGGACTTGGGGGTGCTCATGGATGAAAAAATGTCATTTCAGTTACATATAGAACATTTGGTATCTGAATGCAACAGTACACTGGGATTTATTTGTAGAACATCCAAAGAATTTAAAAATCCATCGGCCCTTATCACCCTTTATAATGCCTATGTTCACAGCCGCCTGAGTTTTGCTTCAGTCATATGGAATCCATTTTATAAGACATACGTTAATCGTATTGAGCGCATTCAACATAAATTTTTAAGAACGCTAGGATTCAAAATCGGCCAACCCGTGCAAGATAGCAACTATGAAAACATAAAGAGGAAATTTAAAATGCTTAATTTGGAACAAAGGAGAACATTGTCGGACCTGTGCATTATATATAAAATAGTCAATATATTTGATAGCCCGCACCTTTTAGCTAAAATTAACTTCAATGTACCTGAAAGACAGTTCAGGCAAGTTCCTCTGTTCAAAATTCCGTTTAGAAGAACTAATTTGGGAGTTAATTCTCCTCTAATTAGAGCTCAAAAAACATATAATGAGCTTGGTTGTGATAAGCCTGATATATTCTCTGTCAGCCTAAAAACATTTAAGGGTACTCTGCGCAACAGACTGTTCATGCAACAATGAAGATCGTTTTAATCTCTGTACAAGACCGTATATAATATACAGTGCCTTTCTTTAATGTCCCCCCCCCCCTTTTATTTTTTGAACGGGTCAACTCAAAAAATTGAAACTTGGAACAATGAAATTGATTCATGAATACTATATTCTGAAGTAAAATTGACAGATGAGACTTGCAAGATGGCGGCTTGGCGCCATCTTGAAAAAAAAAATTAAATAGAAAGTGGGGTCTTGTGACACATCTTTTTGAAGCCCCTAACGAACCCTTCACAACCCTAGAATATGAAGTCAATATCTTCATCTACTTAAAAATGGCGGAACATTAAATAATTACTTGAGACAAGCACGGTAATATCGATACTTACCTTTTATTTTTTGAACGGGTCAACTCAAAACATTGAAACTTGGGATAATGAAATTGATTCATGAGTACTACATTTTTGAGTGAAATTGACAGTTGAAGCTTGCAAGATGGCGACCCGGCGCCATCTTGAAAAAAAATTAAACAAAAAGGGGGGTCTTGTAACATATCCTTTTGAAGCTCCTAATGAACCCTTCACAACCCTAGAATATGAAGTCAATATCTTCATCTCCTTCAAAATGGCGGAACATTAAGTAATTACTTGAGACAAGCACGTTAATATCGATACTTACCTTTTATTTTTTGAACGGGTCAACTCAAAACTTGGGATAAAGAAAATTGATTCATGAATACTATACCCTGGAGTAAAATTGACAGATGAAACTTGAAAGATGGCTGCCCGGCGCCATCTTGAAAAATAGAATCAAATTGAGAGGGAGGTCTTGTGATACATCTTTGTAAAGCTCCTGACGAATCCTTCACAAACCTTTGATGTGAAGTCAATATCTTCATGCCCTACAAAATGGCGGAACATTTAATCATTACCAGAGAAAAACACGTTAATATCGATACATCTAGAAATATTTTGTTCTCCTTGCTTGTCAATTAGGAATCCGCCGATAAGGCGACAAAAATGTCAGTATCACAACTGACGTCATTATTCAGCTTAAATATTGTCATCAAGTTTTAGATTTTATTCCTAAAAACATGAAAATTTTATTCAAAAGTCTAAGCAACACAGTGGCTCGGCCTTTGATGGGATTAGAGATTATAAATTCAATCCACTTCAAGTGTAAGCATTCCAGGAAATCCACAGGGATTTCGGTCCTTTTTAGAGATTAGATTAGAGATTATAAATTCAATCCACTCCGAGTGTAAGCGTTCCAGGAAATTTACAGGGATTTCCGTCCTTTTTTCTATTGGCCTTTGACCGCTGTACCCGTATCCTAATTGGTTCCTTCTTGAGGCACACTAGCGAATTTTATAGCCGCTCTGCCAATGCGAGTTTTCAGGGATTACCAATAGCAATGATTTTATTTTGCGTCCGCGAGGATTGCACAGATTTTCCGAAACAGTAAGCAGTTAATTGTGTACTGAAAGATCACGATTAAGATAAGTGAACGCGAAACTGTGTCGATTAAAGTTTTGAATAGACTTGGCCACGACAACTATTTCTAACATGGTCAACCCTCGTCCATTGGAAGAAAAAATTGAAGCGATTTTTATTTACGGTGCCACGCGTAACTTTCATGAAACCGAGAGAATTTTCAATGATCGCGTCCCGAATCGTCCTATAAGTAGAAAATATCTAAGGGAACTTGTATCCAAATTTACAACTACTGGTAGTGTCCAGAATAAGAAGCCCTCAGGTCATCCATCCATTCCGGAAGAAAAGAAAGTTCAGATAATTGGTGAGGTGATAGCAAATCCTGAACAGTCTACCTCCTCCGTCGCGAATGTGTGTGAGGTATCTCCTTCTACTGTGTGGAGACTTTTGAAGAGAAACAAGTATCATCCCTACAAAATAAAAATGGTACACCAGCTAAGTGAAGATGACCCAGATCGAAGAACAGAATTCTGCGAAATCATGACGGAAACCATTGCAAGACATCCTTCTTATCTCCACAATATTTGTTTCAGTGACGAATGTACATTTTTCCTCAACGGCAATGTTCACAGAAACAATTGCCGTTATTGGAGTGACATCAATCCTCACGTTTTTAGAGAAACTCATACGCAATATCCCCAAAAAATTAACGTCTGGGCAGGAATATTAGGAAACCATATTGTAGGACCTTTATTCATAGAAGAAAACCTAACAGGTGAACTGTATTTGAATATGCTGGAAACCACTGTTCAGCCTCTCATAACCGAAATAATCGAAGCAAATCCTAACGAATTCGATATGGAGATTGTATTCCAACAAGACGGAGCACCACCACATTACTCCAGAGAGGTAAGAAGTTATTTGGACAATACTTTCCCCGGTCGATGGATTGGCCGTCGAGGTCCTACAGAATGGCCAGCTCGCTCGCCAGATTTGACACCTTTAGACTTTTTTTATGGGGTTATTTGAAGCAAAAGGTGTACGAAACTGAACCTGCTTCAATACTGGAGATAAGGCAGAGAATAATAGATATTTGTAGAAATATCGACGTCACTGTGTTCGAAAATGTAAGACGAGAAATATCGGATAGGCTGTTCTTATGTCAAGCAGTTCAAGGGAACCATTTCGAACATCCTCTGAACTGAAATCTTTCCTCCAATTATAAAGGTAAAATTTAGAACAGAATGTAAAGTTTATGTTAAGGATTCATTCTTTTATGTGATGTATTCAGGCAATTATTATGTTAAGGATTCAATTTTATTTTAATTTAGATAAGAAACATGTTTATAATACAATGATGTTTTTGTAACAATGTATTCAGGCAATCATTAAATATTTCGTAATTGGACAAGACCCTTTTTTCAATTGAATTTTTTTTAAGATGGCACCGAACCGCCACCTCAGGTAATTATTGAATGTTCCGCCATTTTGTAGGAGCTTAAGATATTGATTTCATATTCAAGTGTTGTGAAGGATCCGTTAGGAGCTTCAAAAAGATGCGTCACAAGACTCCCCTTTATATTTAATTTTTTTTCACGATGGCGTCGAGCAGCCATTTTGCAAGTTTTGTCTGTCAATCTTACTCCAAAATATCTTATTTATGCATCAATTTCATTATCCCAAGTTTCAAATTTTTTTGTTGACCCGTTGAAAAGATAAAAGGTAAGTATCGATATTAACGTGCTTGTCTCAGGTAATTATTTAATGTTCCGCCATTTTGAAGGAGATTAAGATATTAACTTCATATTCTAGGGTTGTGAAGGGTTCGTTAGGGGCTTCAAAAAGATGTGTCACAAGACCCCACTTTCTATTTAATTTTTTTTTCAAGATGGCGCCGAGCCGCCATCTTGCAAGTTTCATCTGTCAATTTCACTACAAAATATAGTATTCATGAATCAATTTCATTGTTCCGAGTTTCAATTTCTTGAGTTGACCCGTTCAAAAAATAAAAGGGGGGGGGGGACATTAAAGAAAGGCACTGTATATATTTTTTAACTGATTTCATCCATAAACATACAATTTGTCGTTTACGTTTCTTTATCTTACTTAAAAATAAAAGGGGGGGGGACATTAAAGAAAGGCACTGTATATATTTTTTAACTGATTTCATCCATAAACATACAATTTGTCGTTTACGTTTCTTTATCTTACTTTTGTTTCCGTTTAGCTGTTAATACTTTATAGGTATTGGTGCACATAAATGTACATATTATTTTCTTTTCTTGTAATCAGTGGGTAGTTTTTGGAATTGTTTATTCTGTTATACCCTGAATTCGTAATAAATAATAAAATAAATAAATTTGTTCGGCGCATCCAAATATCTCCAACCTTCTTTCCTCCCAAAATTCGTCTCAAAACATTTCTCTCCCAAACATCCAGTTTTTCCTGAAGACTTTTTTTCATAACCTAAGGTTCACACCCGTACATCAATGTTGGATGAATGCAGAGTAGGCAACTCTAATATGGTTCGTAATCACCTTCCACAGTTGGCGGGCATATAAATAATGAGTTCTGTGCTTCAACCGGCTTTTTCTTGCCCTATACCTGTTTCTTAAATTTATAATAATTTCATGCATGAACCAAGGATATGAGTGCGTCTTATGCCTAAATACAGGAACATGTGTCTCAAAAACATAATAGAATATAAAACAGTACAAGCGTCATCAGCATTGGCTAAATCATCTAGCTGCGACCAGTCTACATCAAGGAAGCTATTGTACATACCCAGAAAGTTAGTTTTGCGAAAGTTAAATTCAGGAGCATCGCTAAATGAAAGTTTCCTCGAGACAGCAGACGCGCTGAACTCAAAAATAAGAGCAGGATGATGGGCATTCTCCTTAACTAATGGTGAATTATTATTACCAAACATCTCTAATGAAACCATGGGCGGAGCATAGACTGAATATAAAACAAAAGTTTTGTGATTAATGATTACCTTGACGCATACAGTATCGATTAATGGAAAATTGTGACTTAAGATACTAGTATCAATTTTAACTGCATCATAGGAATGAACACATTATATTCTGTTGGAAAAATCTCACTGTCACACACATTCGCAGAGAGCCACATCTCACTAAGACAAATTATGTCAAACTCAAAATCACTAACTGCATTGAAAAATGACACCATTTTAGAGTTGAGGCCTCTCACATTCTGGTACGCGCGCCTAAAGCTTACTTGTTCATAACTATAATTACAATTCGTCGATGTTTGTCAGAGCAGTCCGGTGGACCTTTGCTCTTAGTTGCTGTCATGTCGGTCGATCGATCTGTCAGGTCTGGTTGCCCAGAGACCAGGCAAAGTCAGGGAGAAGTAAGGGAAGAAAAGGAAAGGAAGAAAGGAGAAGAGCAAAGAGGAGGGTATAGCTTGACATAGTCGATTTAATTTCGGTAATTTTTGGGTTCAGCCAAAGGGGCTAATTTTGGGTTTGATGTCTAAACGAGCAAAAATTTAATTGTTTCCAAAATGCTCGATTTAATTTTGATCACAGTGCGAGCCGCGGCCTTGTCTGCTTGCGAACTTGCTCGACCCTATAATCCACTGATTCGCGCAACAGAGGGTTGCTGTGCGATTCCGCTTGACTATAACGTCGTTGCTCCTATTGTTTAATGTAATCCCTCAAGAAAAGGATGTCAAGGTCCCTGTGAAGGGTTTCGTTAGAAACATACCATGGGGCGTTAGTTATTGTACGCAATGTCCTGCTCTGCAAAACCTGCTGGTTTCGCATGTACGTCTTGGCGAGGAAACACCAAGACGCACATGCGTAGGTAATTGCTGGTCTAATAATCATCTTGCAAAGTCGAATTTTATCCACCAAACTCAATTTTGAAGTTCTACATAGCATAGGGTAGAGTTGACGAAACATAATTTCGACTTTTGCTTTTAACGCTTGAGTGTGTTTCTGTCAAGTGATGCCCTTGTCGAGGGTAATTCCTAGGTACTTGGCAGAATTTTCCCATGGGATTCTAGCACCGTTCACTGAGATCTCTAACGGGGCACCACGACGTTTTTTGGTAGAATATATAGCTTGCGTTTTCGAATGATTAATTCTGATGAGTCACCGATCCGCCCACTCTAACACTTCATCCACCGCGAGCTGCAACTCATCGCGACTGAGCTACAATCGCAGTATCGTCAGCGTAGAGATAGACTTCACAGTTGCGGGGGCAAGGGACATCATGATAGAAAGTGGAAAGTAGTGAGTTCTGATAATTGCGTTAATTATTGCCACCAGATATGTCAAAGCCTTTGGCGAAATTAACCTTGTGATCTAGTCCTCTTCAGGTGCTTTACGCACCTTGAGGTCTGATATGACCCTGAAGCTCTGCTGGTGTGCAATGAGGAATCACTTGTGATTCCTCGGGTGTGCTATGTAGAGTATCTGAAGAAGAATATTCCGAAGAAGAATCTTCAAAAGAGATATCACAAACAGAAGCATCATCGCCACTGACGCCAGTGGCTTCGAAATATCTCTTGACGGATCTTACAATTTGTCGCTCCTCGTCGAGGTCATTTTCCAGATCATAGTTGGATGAGAACTGATCTTCCGTGGCATCAGCAAAAACCTCCACCTTCTCCTCAGTCGTGAAGACAATACCCCTAGGACCGTGGATATGTGAAAGTTGTTTCCGTTTGCCATTCCTGAGCGATTTTGCTACCTTCCAGAGAGGAACACTTGAATCAAGCATTCACTGGAATCAAGCATTCCCGCCAGAAAGTCGCTCCACTGCTCGTTTCGGAATGCATGAAGTGCCTTTCTCACTTCTTGGACAAGATTCGTTGCCCTACGGATCTCGTCGGGATGACAAGATCTTTTTGCTTGTTTGACTGCTGACCTTTGTCATGAATTTTTCGCTTAATGTCGGCAGGCAGGAAAGGTCAACCCGGTCGACGTACAGGAAGAACGGCTGCACGTTGTAAAGCTTGTTGAACAAACCCTTTCCATTCCACTTGAGCGGCATCTATTTCATTCTCATCATCTATGATCGGAATACTTGGAAACTCTCTGAGAAGGGACTTGTATAGCTCCCAATTAACACGTTTCTTTGGAGGAGATTTCTCCTCCAAAGTATTCCCATCACCCACCTCCAAAACTACAGAAAGATGATCGCTTGAGATGTCATACATGACACGAGAAGTAATACAGCTTCTAGATATTGCAAAATCAATTTCATCTGGTGCTTGAAGATGATTGAATGGATATTGTGTAGGCTCCTCAGTGCTGTGTATGAGACACCCATTTCGTAATACATGGTTATACAGCCGAATTCCACTAGTAGAATCTAGCCAGGAATGCCATGCTCGATGTTTGCAGTTGAAGTCCCCTGCCACGAGAAGGGGACCCAAGTAATCCAAGAGGACTTCCAAGTCCGCTTCACGCAGCCTGGCACTACTACTTGTGCTGTTATTGGGTTCAACTAAGCGTTTGAAGCCACAATTTTAGGGACGCCATTAAAATACTTAATTCTTCGGTTTGCTTCACCGTGAGACATCCGTTCGGCAAGCAACGATAGAACTCCATTTGCTTGGGAGTCTTATCAAAAGACACAGAGACCTTTTTGAACTTGTCACGGTGTCTCAAGCAGACGGCCTTCTTAATAACTGCATGCACCGTATCCTGATAAGGCAATACAGCTTTCACTGGCCTAGTTGCCCCTCCTCTGAATTTTCCTACTCACAGCACTTTAATGTTATGCCCAGTGGCATCACAATCAGCAGCCTTTGGCAGATCCTTAACATTACCTTGATCGGTCGCAACTCTATCAGTCACTTCAGCAGCAGCAGCCTCAGGTAAGCCAAAAATCATCAAATTAATTTTGCGCTTTTCTCTTTCAGTAATTTATTTGGATGACTACCTCAAACACCAAGGGATCATACGAATTTGTATGCTTCTCAGCTTCAAGGTCACACAGAAATTTTATTGATAAAGTCGTCCTTAGGAGCTGTTAACAAGCTTTTTAAGTCACCCAGTTCACCCATTAGCTTGCCGCAGTTGTTATATAGAAGTTTAACTGACCCCGATTTACTACGGGTGACTCCTACTTCGTCAGCGCTGAGACCTACACAGGTAAGGTGAACATCCTTATTACAACCATCACAACGGTATTGATGTTCCTTGACGAGATATACTCATAAGGCAGTTGGGGCACTTGACGCTTCTCATACTTGTAGAAATCCAACAAAAAGCGGCAACGGTGACGGTACTATTCTGGCACGTGTAGCAATGCAGATGCAGCAGAAATACACATAATAACTTGCTGTGGGCAACCTCACTTATGCCCTATGTACTAACTAAACGACTTATGCACGTTTCAAAATTAAATTAACACTATTAACTCACTTTTGGACTAGGTAAACAGTAGTGTGCAGGGCCGTATGTAAGGGGTGGTTTGGGGGGTTCAAACCCACCTCCCCATGAGTATTCTCATGAATGAAATAACTACTAAAACAGTACAAAATAAAAATAATCAAGGATGCTTTCTCCAAGCTTAGTGATTTATTCGACTACTAACGAATCTCTCGCGCTCATGACGCATTAGCAGCGATACAATCTATACAGATTTTAAGCAAATTAAGACATTCCATATTCTTTATTACATGAACCCCCCCTAGGGTCACCATGAACCCCCTCCATGGTCAACGCCTAGCTACGACCCTGATCGCGATGCACATTGCTTGCAATGTTGCCCGTATCTATGATGAATTGATGAATAAAAAAAGGTACGATAGCAATGCTCATTACATAAAAGAATCAGAGCCTGAGTTTTATCGACTTGTAATCTATAGCACCGGGAGATTTGTGATTTTTCGAGTTTTGCCTCTCCTGCAAAATTAACTAATTAATTAACTAACTTAGTTATGATACTTTTTGTAGAATTCGACGCGATGGCATATTTAAAAGGTTGCATTGATATATTTTGTTTCCTACTGCAAGAGCAGGAAATACATCCAAACTATACATAAGCTTCCTGCTCCGGTCTCAAAGCATGCATATATGATGACGTTGTTTCAACATTTTGTACACATATACCTTTGTATATCGTTCGGGGCAAGCATAAAAGAATACGACCGGGGATGGTGTTGAATTTGAATTTTTATTCAACCGCCTACATCTCAGGCTCTCAGAGCAAACATGTGTAGTTGCAATAATCAAGTTGCTGTAGGTATCTCTCCGAGCTATTCGTTATTTCTGTATTGACATCGTTTCTCTTGCATTTTTGTTATACAGGTTTTATTTCCTGGTATTTCCTGAAAGATATATCTACAGGGTGAATGTTTAATATGTGGACGATCAGAACTGTGATAGCTATCATGAACTCTCTTCAAGTTTTGACTTCATACGTAAGGCCACTATGACTCAACGCAAGTATGACTTCATCGACATCTAGCCACTCCCACTACTTTTATCTGTGACAGTTTTAAAAATTATTATTAAATTAGGCAGATTGAGTGGAGTAAAAATAACTTCAGATTTGCGTCAACCTTTTTTGTTGTTTTTACCTCCCACATCGATAGGTGAGGGGAGTACGAGTATTGTGATCGCGAAAATTTTCGATTTTGAGATGTTACGCTTTTTAGCGTTTTATGATGTCTACATAACGAAAATCCACGTCACTCATTTCCGTCGGTCTGTCTGTCTGTCTGTCGCTTTTTCTAGCCTCGTAATCTCAGCAACCGCTGCATAGATTGTGATGAGATTTGGGCAGCGGTATGCTGTGGGGTCGTAGTAGGTAATGCTCCTATAATTTTGAAAATCGGTGTATAGGCAGGGCAGTAATTAGCAAAAAAACAAAAAAAAATACCCCTGAAACTTCGTTTTTAGGCGTTTCAGGGGTCCCTGATCGTTTTCTACTTTTTTGGGTGGGAGTGAAATTGAGGTGGTTGGGGGAGGTAGGGGGTTGTAAAATTGAAAAATTTGTTGCTTCCATAATAGACTTTCCACTGATCTGTGAAGGAAGACCTGGCGACATAAATAACTTTTTTAGGTCCATCCGAACATTGCCTTGCCTATTACAGAAAGCAAAGGACTTGTACTTTTCCTGATATCACGCGAAATCTAGCATCAATAGCTTCTTGAAATATCTTACCTTGTGACGTACCGGCACGTAAATTTGTCTGCTACGAATCCAAAAAAATTGATTTTGAGTATAAAATGTGTCACTTACCTTTGTATCTTTGGCATAGTATAATTTGCGTCCCTTTAATTTGAAATATCTCCTCCGCCATCGCTGGAATGACCACGTCTGTTTCAGCATGTAACCCTCTTTGATGGAAGCCTGAAATTTATAAAACCAAATTAGGTCCCAAACTGCCAGTCGAGAAGCAACAATCATTATTTTATATAATATAGCGATGGAATCGATGAAGACTGAAAGTATGCATAGTTTTGAAATATAGTATTAGTGATGAGGAGGCGAAGCCAGGCAGGTAGGCCACCTTTAGTCCTTTTTACCAGCCCCACTGAACAAACACTGAAAATGCTAAAAGCTGGAAAGCTCCTTGGCGAACCTACCAGACCTCCTGACGAAAGTCAGTATGTCCGAGCATCTCACTGAAAATAGTGACTTCTCCGTCGTGCTGAATATCTGAATCCTAAGGTTGCGATACACTACACATCCGCCCAGGTAGTAGATCGCTGTCTCGTCCTCCTTCCAGCATCTTGAGCACATGGGGTCTCCTACCACTCTCACTGGTGACAAATATCTATGTCTATTCATGCGGTACTGTCTAGTAAGTACCACCACCAGAAGATTGAGCGTCTCTTTGCATTTATTCAGAAGCTATAGCGTTTGGCCCTTATCATGACCCGCTATAAATATTTTGGCTTGCCTGTAGTCATCTCTCTCTGACCAGGCTCTCGCCAGTTCCTTGTTGGTTCGGTTCTCCAGTACATTGACTTGGTGCCTGCTAATTGCAAGCATATGTAGGTTTTGGGCCGATGCAGAGGCTGCCGGCCCCTATCCTAGCTAATTGATCCCCTCTCTCTTTACCCGGTATACCAATGTATCCAGAGATCCACAGCAGTGTCATCTTCTTATAGGTTGCTAATATCTGAAGGGCGGAAGAGCATTCTTGGGCCAGAACTAATCGGGCCCTCGGAGCTGCCACCGCTTTTAGAGCTGCCTGGCTGTCAAAGCATATGTATATGTTATATGGTACTTTAACAGATACCCTATTGTTAGCGACATTGTTGCAATAGACGTAATTTGATCTAGAAAATGGTTCTTTATTTGCAACAGTGTTGTAGCAGACGCTTAGTCAGCATAGATAACGACTTCCCAAGTAAACAGTTTCTCACAGCATCTCTTTGTTTAGCTAAGGTGCCCTAGAGGATGTTGAGTCAGCATTTAAAAACTATGAAAGCCGTAGCTTCCATATCACCCAGGTTCATAACCCGGTTAGACTCCATCATGTCGGTATTTAAGAAACGTTTGTAACTTTGTAAACTTTTGTAACCTTTTGAAGACACAAGCTTGTGTCTAATAAAGTAATTTTTTTAAAAAGCAGTTTTATTTGTTACCAACATAACATATATGCTCTGTTCAAAACACTGTTCGACAGCCGTCGAGTATTCCGATATAATTATAGCATCCATTCCGCCTGGAAGACAGTCGTGCAGGTTCCCAGTGCGAAACTTCGCTGCACTTCTTTTCCCTCCAGGCAGAAGCCTACTCCTCCGGATCCTCACTCATTTGAGGGTGATCCGTCAGTGAAGCACACCAGACTATGGGGCGAAATAATAATTATCACACGAGTATTTGGGTTCTTAAATCCTTAAACATATATTTTGAGTAGCCTCGTTAGTGTAAAAATCAAAGGACTAATTATGTTTCGATGGAAAAAATAGAAATTTGAAATAGTCGGCTCGATGTAGCGCTTTATTTGTAAAAACAACGGGGGCGTGGGGATTGTACAAACGTATCTGTGCCAGCCCAGACGAGTGACATCTATATCCAACGCGGTCGGAGATCAATACCGACCCTTCAGATCACTTGATGTCACAGATACGGGTCATTGGTGGTACCAGAAAATGGCGCGAGAGAATTGTCGGCGGTCGGGCTCATGCCCGCGTAGAGCTAGACGACGCCTTCGAAGTTGAGTTAACAGGGCAACCGTAGCTCAACTGGTGAGAGCGGTTGTACTTGGTCGCTTACTGCTGCTTCCCGTTGTTATCTCCTTGTTTTCTGTTGTTTTGTCTGTTTTCTGTTCTGCCGTTATCTGCTTGTTTTTTTGTTGTTTTGAGCTGTTTTTTGTTCTTTTCTGTTGTATTCGGTTCTACTTGATGGTGTTCTATTACGTTTGGATGTTATCTGCTGTATCTAGACGTTTTCTGTCGTTTCCCGCTGTTATCTGCTTGTTTGGTTGTTTTCTGTTGTTTTGGCCTGTTTTCTGTTCTTTTCTGTTGTATTCGGTTCTATTTGATGGGATTCGGTTGTGTTTGGATATTTTCTGTTGTATTTGGTCATTTTCTGTTGTTTCTCGCTGTTATCTGCGTATTTCTTGTGGTTTCGGCTGTTTTGAGCTATTTCTTCTTGCATTATGTTGTATTTGATCTGGAGATCGTGGGTTCGAATCCCGCCGACTTTTTCCGAAATTTTCTGGTACGAATTTAATTTGAGAAATCCACATGCGGACATATGTCAGCATGAAAATAAAAAAACAGTTCAATATAATTTTGGAACTTTTCTGTTCCAATGCAACTACTAGATCTGATGCCAGAAATTCATCACAATCTCGTCAAATTTACTCCAAATAGAAACTTGATTATACGCATTTACAAGTTGTAGTGGGGTCTTGTGAAATGCTAATTTAAACCTCAGCTGAAAACGAAAGCGGAACAATTGTTTCCGATTTATTGAGTTGGTGCTTACACAAGATGAAAAACGAATCTCCAACAGCTTAATTTCCATTTTCGTCATTACTCCTCATCCTCGTGAAGTACTTTCAGCGATCCAAGTAGAAATAAATTTTAGCTAGAGGTTCAATTAAGGAAAATCTGTCTGACAAAAGCAATTTTATTACCTGTTTTCAAGAGTGGCAACGACTTGAGGCTTAAATGGAATTAGCCTGAAATGGAGGACGACCGGTATAGAGTGGAAATCGCATTTCTTTTTGAACGTAAGATGATACTTCCACAAAGACTCTACAATCTGAGTCTTTTGGGGATATCTATGTATAGAGCTTAAACAGCAAACAGCTTAAACGAGTGGAAAATACTTTAGTAGCAGCCTGTACAGGCCATTTGCAACAAAAAAGTCATATAAAATAGGGTCCGATTTTCCACTGTTTCAGAGATAAATTGAATTTTAGAGATTTTCATTAAAATGCAGACCTCCAAACGAAAACCTTATTAAAACTAAATTTTATTGTGGGATTTAGTAATTTTTATTATGAGTCATTAGAAAATATGCTATCACGTCACTATCAACTAAAAGAAAGTGATAATGCATCAAACACTTATAGTATCTTAATCAGCATGTGTTGAAAAGTGATTTCAAGAAACGTTACAAAAAAATGAATTTACCTCAAAAAATCACCAAATAATTAACCGTACACTGTACGGTAAAAACATGCTCATTTTTCTAGATATCCATTGGTACCACAAGCTTGTTGTAGATGCGATAAACACAGTCAATAAAGCTCCATTTATTCTCCATAAGCATAATGCATCTCTTCAAAGTTTTAACAGAGCGTTTGTCAAAAACTTTTCATTGGATCTCTAATTTTTGGGTACTTGGATATAGTACTATTACATCACGATTACTCATAGAAAGTCATGAGTTAACCAAAACTTCGTAAGATCTTGAAACTGTGTAATTTTAAAAGAAATATCCAAGTTGTAATTTAAGATGGATTCGTCTTGTAAATTCGCTATGTAATCTCTTAAATAATCTCTCTCATTATGAAGTGTCGTGTATACGTAGATTTTCACTCGTGTATAGATAAGAGGTTGTAAATCATCCAGAACGAAGTAGATCGACAAGAATGAACGCACGCCTGCCCAAGTTAAGTTCCAGTAGGTTGTGGCAGCTGGGTCTCTACTTTTAGAACAGGCAACGGCGTCCGTATTCACGGATGCACGGAAACCATCTACAGTTTCAGCTGTAGCGTAAGTATGTTCATGATTGGTCTACAGAGTGCTCGCTAGTCGTGTTCTCCTCGACTATATGATCCCGAAGATGAGGACCAAATATTCTAAATTATGAACTGTTTCAAATCGCCTCAATTACAATTTGAAGTCTTTTTTATGACTAACCATGATGTAGTAGTACGTTATTCAAGTACCTATAACAAAAATTAAAAATCCTATGTTTTTGCTGCTTCTAGAGCTCAAATGCAATCTTATTGCATGTGTTTACCATATTTACAACAACTTTGTGGTACCAATGGATAAGAGATGGGCATGCTTTTACTGTGAAGTGCACGTTTAATTATTATTTTTTTAGGAACCACTTTCGACGCTGTTTAACTAACCCGACCGAGAGACCGCCATTCAAAGACTATATTTATGATAATAATAATAATAATAATGTGAATAACATATATCATTTTCATCCTTGCTAAAATAACGTAAGTTTTCATGACATTTTCAATTTTTGAAGTTTTATAAAACACATTAGGAACTGCACTATGGGCGTCTGCCATTGGGATTTTGTATAAGAAGAGGTATAATGCTACAATATACAGGGTGAGTTTTTAGTACCGGCTCGGTCGATAACTTGACTACTGTAGAAGATAACGGAAAAAGTTGTACATAAAAGCTGTAGCAACGGATATGCTCCTTGCTTAGAAAATATTTTGATTTATACAGGGTGATCCATAACTACGTGGTGATGCAAACATACATTTTCTTAAATGAGACACCCTACATATTATCCCATTTTTAGATTCTACTAATAATTTCTCTTCTCACAATATAAGGTATTATAACATTATACAGGGTATTTCAAAAGTTATGATCATTTTTGTATCCAAATCGCTCCGCAAACGAACGTACTGTGTATCAAAAGGTAATGAAAGAGTAATTAATCAAAAATAATTTTTTTACATGAAAAGATTAAAAATATCCTCTGGTCTTAAAATCGGCTATAAAAAAGCCCGCAATGTATATTCGTATACAGGGTGATGTAGAATGCAAAATTCAGATTTTCTCTTTTTTAACCCCAATACTTTATTATACCAAAGAATTGCTTCTAATATGCTCTTCCATCTCTGTATAGCACTTGTTGTACCTAGGTCCATCAGTTTCCGAGATACTTCGAATTTTAGGCAAATATAAAATATAGCTTCTGTTTGTGTACCTACTGAAATTTATTTATCTTGAGAAAATACTATCGAATTTGTTTTTTATTTAACAAACAAGTAAATTATAAGGTCATGATAGTATTTAATGAAGTCAAAACCCTAAATCATCGAGATAATAAAGTCAAGTATGCCGAGGAAACAGTTCTGTAGGTGTGGCGCATAATTATCAAGCAGATCTATCAGGTAGGCTTTGAAAAATTGTCGGTTTTCATAACCTGCTCAATAATTCCGTACGTTGTGGAAAACCAGCTTTAAAAATTAATTTTTCTATTGAAGGTATTTAAGAAAATCTTTGAGAAATTGTCTACTTGCCTCTAGAATATATCAACTATGAACAGCAATATCCAGAACGGAGGCACTCTAAAACTAATGCGTTTGAAAGATTGAAGAATCGCTTTATTTGGACTGTGTCGTTTAATATCTCATAGCCTACCTGATAGATCTGCTTGATAATTATGCATGACGTCCTCCCGATAAAACAATTCCAACAAACTAGCACTCCTGGGGTCTAAAGTGATTAATTCAAGAGCTACAGGTACTTAAAGGATAGTACCACTACCATTGATTATAACATGTATCCTACAGTTAAATTACTTTGGTAGTGTTTCATAATGGTAGTGGTACAGTCCTTTGAGTACCTGTAGCTCTTGAATTAATCACAAAAACAAATATCTCATTGGGTGACGCAATAATAAAAAAAGATACTATATTTGCTCTAATTTACACCTCCAAAATTATAACCGGCTATTACTGCCGAGTTCCGATATATTGCTTGTCTTAATCGTCGTGGGAGGGGGGGGGGGGGTGGGTAGGTGTTTGATAAGCAAAAATAAAATTTGATAGTATTTTCTCAAAATAAATAAATTTTAGTGAACAAATAGAAGGTATATTTAAAATTTGTAGAAAAATCGAAATAACGAAAGTATAGTTATTACAAGTGCTATACAGAGATGAAAGAGCATATTGAAAGCAATTCTCTGGTATTATAAAATACTGGAGGTTACATTTAAAAAAAAAAGATAAAAGTTAGATTTTGCATTCTACATCACACTGTATACGGATATGCGATTTGGATATAAAAATTGTCATAACCTTTGAAATACCTTGTATAATGTAACAATACCCTATATTGTAAGTATTGAGGCTTTCGCGGACCTCATTAACTGAAAAATCCGTAGATCTTCTCGGGTTTATAGACCGTCGTCTGTTGGAACTTCTCCCTAACGTTTCGCCAGCACGAGTGGCTAGCATCTTCAGAGGTCGGTTTCTCGGATTGAAATCTACCTGACAACAGTCAGTTGGTCATTGAGTAGAGGCCTATTTTTGGGTTGGTATATTTTATTTCAGTTTTATCAGCACATTACTTCAATAAAACTGTGGAGTTCAGATACAGGTAAGCTGTAAATTTCGTTCTTGAGAATTTTTTTGAACTGATGGTCCCAATGTATTTTCCTCAACTCGTTTGGTATTTTAGCATCGTTGAAATGTAGTTTTTTTGTTTAGGTACAAAATCTGATTTAGTTCGACGACTTGTGTTATGCAAATGAGTAATTTGTATGTGCTCGTACTTATTTTTCTGATAGCGTGTGGATATATGTAAAAAATAAGGCTGGCATACATCAAGCAAGTGCGTTTCTGTACACAGACCTTCAGACCCTATGAAATGTAGTTTTGATGACTAATTTTTGCATTACGCCCAACTGATTTATATATTTTTCTGCGCAGCGCCCCAAGCTTTTATGCCATATATAATATATAATATTATGTGTAATATTTCTACTAATGTGTAGAAAGTTCTGACGCAAAATATCAGATAGATATGTATTTCAATTTGTATAATGCATATCTAATCTTTTGCTCTACATACTTTACGTGCTGGTCCCATTTTAAGTGTTGATTGACATATACACCAAGATGTTTAAAGCCATGATCAGATTTGTATCCGAACAGCGTATCGTAACATGATCACGTATCACTTTAGACGTCTAGAAGAACAGCGATGCGAACACTCTCACGTATCAAAGATGTTGCAGGATCGCGGAGCGCCGCGATCTATCGGCTGTCGGTTTTTCGACGAAATATCATGTTATGTGTCCTCGTTACGGGAGGAAGTTTAGACGAGTATGCGTACCATGCGTACCACCACTACTCAGCAATTCTCGTAGTTGTTTTTCGTCCGTTCCGTACAGAGCAAGTACAATCTACAATGGCTTTGAATTGGAATCAAGAAAATACCTACCAAGTACCAAGACACCCCAAACATTATAATAAAATTAAAAAAAAGTGACGCTTGGGAAGGTATTGCAAAGCAACTCAAAATTTGTGCTGAAGAAAAGAATGAACACTCTACTTTCTCGCTTAAGCAGAGAGAGAGAGCAAACATCAAAGCGATGGAACGGGTAAAGGTAAGCAAGAGCAAATTGTGAAGTAACATACAACACAAATGACTAAATTGAAAATAGAACGCTGACATACGGTACGTTGTTTTGAACGGCAGTCGGAGTGAGAATAATTTTCACTTCGTATCGTATCATAATCCCGAACGAGGTGTGATACGCCGACATGTTACCATACGCTGTTCGGATACAAATCTGTACATAGCTTACCGTTCGATTTTTTTTGTATATAAACAGTATCATCGTTGTAAGGTAGAGACAGAGGTGTAATTTGGTACCGAAGTTTGCTAAAATACCGTAAGTCTGTCGTCTCTGTCGATCTGGCTCTCAGTCTATAAGAGCTTGCTTTGTAGTTAGAGGGTAATTTTTCATGTCAGGCCGACTATCGTTCTTTGCGTTTTTCAGCAAAACCAGTCTATGCGAGCCGAAATTAAATTCTGCGGTGCTTCAAATGGAGTGGCGTACAATGCTACGTAGGGCTCCTTTCTATGAGTACATTGTTAACAAGGAAGTAATACCAAAAGCTGTTATGCGGATGGAAAGGATGTGAAAGCTTTGTATAAAAATGTCTGTCGACTCAGCTAAAATTTTGCTCGAATAAAGATTTCTGTATGCTTGATGACAAATGGAGTCAAGTGGATTGACTCAGTACTTTCAACACGTGCTCGATACAAACAAAAATGATGTCGATTGACTCAGTACTTTCGACACATTACGGTTATACCAGTTTATTATTTTCCCACAGCATCGCTCGCCTGACCAAAAAAAAGTCTGTTATGCCGCTAGGTCTTTCTTTCGCAGATCAATGGATAGCCTATTGTGAATACTACAATTTTATTAGTTTTACAACCCCTAGAACGCCTAAAAACGGAGTTTGAGCTGGCTTATATTTCTTGTTAGTTCCTTACTGGTGCCCCGCCATTGACAAGGTTTCTTAAAACCATTTACGTTTTTTAACCTCTCCAAGGCAATAATACTGTGCAAAAATTTCACTAAAATCAATTCAATAGTTTCCACGTTACACAGTACAGAACGATCCAAAGCAATATTCGCATGTACACACCAGAAAAATCTGTCCCTTGGTTTCTGTAATAGGCAAGGCTATGTTCGCATGCATCTAAAAAAGTGTATTATGAGGCTAGGTCTTTCTTTCACAGGTCAGTAGGCAGCCTATTATGGATACAACAATTTTTTCAGTTTTACAACCCCCACTCCTCAACCAGCCCAATTTCACCTCCACTCGAAGAAGTAGAAAATGGTCAGGAAACCCTAAAATGCTTAAAAACGAAGTTTGAGGAATATTTGAATTTTTTTGTTTTTAACTTATTACTCCACCGCCCATGGACAGATTTTCAAAATTATAGGAACATTATCTACTACGTCCCCACAGCACGTCGCTACGCAAATTTCATCACAATCCATGCGGCGGTTACCTTGATTACGAGACTAGAAAAACGCCAACAATAAACGAAAAGCATATTATCTCAACACCAAAAATATTCGCGATCACAATACTCCCCCCCCAATATATCGATGTGGGAAGTTTACTGTTGGGATTTTGTTTGTCTGGCGCATTTTGATTTTTTTTCTAACTAATTTGTCGTGAATACAACGATTTTCGATTACACAGCACATTTACTGCATTTCTGATCCCAATTTTTTTTTTATTTATTTGTAATACCTATTACAAACATTGCCAACCTCGAAGGTATCACCATGTATGAGCGTATTGGCATCATAATTATGACAAATATATCACATTAATTTCATAATCCAACTGTTCTTCAATACCAGTATCGGCTGCACTGCCTCCACTCCCATTGGTATATCCTATCACTCCCATCATTAGATATTAGCCAGAAGCTTGCCACAACGAATTTCTTCTCGTAAATTCTCAAATTTTCTACGCGTATTTATCAGACTAAGATTTTGACGTGACACATTTTGACATACTCAAATAATATGACTGAAATCGCTGTAGCGGTTACTGAAGATTTGAGAATCTTAATGAAAATTTTAAGAAATTCTGAATTTAACAAATTTTTGGTAATTTTAGAAACTATTAAATTACAAAAATTTTGAATTATTTGAAAAACGAATTTTCTAAAATTTTGGAAACTGACAAATTTGGTAATATTCAAGACTGGACTTTTCGAAATTAGGTATTGAAAATTTAAAAATCATGGAAATTATGGTTTATTACAAAAACAGATTCTTCTATACACCGTGTCCCAGGACGAATCCCGAAAAAAAACATCGCACGTAGGTTTCGGAATGTGAAGCCGATATCTAAAGGAATTATTCTTAAATTCGCATTTGTTACAGAAAAATCAACACTTGAAGTTTTGTTGTAAAGGTGCTTGAAACGTGTGTGGCCCACCTTATTTCACTTTTAGGTAAAAACACTCGATTTTACAGCAAAAAAGGGCGAAAGTTGTTTAGTACGGTTATGCTAATAGGTCTTTTTTAATGTTTTTGTTGATTGCTTACCTCAGCTGGTGACCTAGTGACATACGAGTATGATAAGGTTAACCATTTTGCGATCTAATTAAGGACATTTCAACTTTTTAGCTATTGAGAATAAATATATATTCAAAGACACTATAACATAAGTCGGTGCCAGAAATCATCCCTTAAAGTTTTAGGGATTTGTCCTGGGGCACGGTGTACATTGTTAGAAATCACAACGTTATTAGAACCAAACACCGTTTATCGCAATCGCAATGATGTTTCTTCCAACAAATGGCCTAAATTTCTTTTACAGAGAAATGCTCCAACAAAGCCAACACCAACAACAGCCCCGTCCGTACTGTCCGGGAATTCAACGTTCAAACCACCTTTCAAAATCCAAGCAATTCTCGCACCTACATCAGACCACCCACCTTTATGGTTAATAGTTACAAATTAAATTACCCATTTCGAGGATTCAATCCTTTCTGGTCTGAATCAGTGCAAATCTACCTGTTCAGCAGGTCTGTGCGACTTTATCAACTCTGTTAACAGCGACTGAGTCGAATCACCATCCGCCATTGCCTTGTAGAGTTTCCTTGGCAAAAGTATCCAAATATTGTCAGAGATATATATCGTCATCATCATCATAGGCACAATGTCTTGACAGACATGTTGTGAACTCGTAAAATGCATTAAGTCAGATATACACCACAGGCAAAAACAACCAGCCTGCTGCCTGATACGTAACTTTTTTTCACAAAACGCAAAGGTTGCGTCACTGTCTACAAACAAACCACAAGCCACTACAAGTGTCCAGGCACGATCTGACTTCTGATAGTAGGAATCACGACGTTATTAGATCCAAACACCTCAATCTCAGTTAAACAAGCAATAATTGAATAACAAACTATAACTGTAACATATTGAGCACGCCCCTGTCTCCCGAAGAGTGCGCATGACCCCTGTGGGTACTTTTGGTATGTCAGTGGATCAACCGGGGAGTTCTGCTATGTCCGGTTCCGCGTGCGCTCTATGTTATGTCAAAATAAACCATTGAGCATTGAACCGCGTATTATTTACTGTCCTAGGTCAGGACATTACAATAAGCCCCCGTTCACATCGGACGCGCCTCGCATGGAGCATCGCGCTTTGCTTACCGCCTAGCGTAAAGCGAGGGGAAACCAACCCATACATTTAGATGCAGCCGTTCACATCGAGCGCATAGCGCTACGCTTACCGCCTAGCGTAAAGCGAGGGGAACCAACCCATACGTTTAGATGCAGCCGTTCACATCGGGCGCATAGCGTAGCGCTAAGCAACGCGCGATGCTCCAAGCGAGGCGCGTCCGATGTGAACGGGGGCTAACAGCGCTTTGCGTCTCCGAACCGCCAATTATCCGAGCACGACGTTACATGGAATCGCTCCTACGCTCGACTGGCGGGTAGCGACCCTATACTCATTGATAACAGCAAGTACTCCCTCTGTGACCGACAGCGGCTCGCCCAACGACGTCCTACTGATAGACCACGCATCCAAGGCTAATATTGTTTGTCGGCATTTCAAACACTGGAAATATTTTCAGTTGTCCTCCGCAGCGATGCCAACTTGACAATCATTTAGAATTAATATTCAGAAAAACGTATGGAACAGTATCGTCAATATGCTGTAAAAATTTATGATTATGGCTTGCTTATCTGTAACAGAAAAAGTACTCTGAAAATACTCTTTTGTAAAACACGTGTAATGTTGCAATTCTGTCAAGAATTAACTCCATTTTTATATTTTACAAACATTGCTGCATGCCCTAATGCACAACCGGCAAGGTCGGGACTGTCTATGTCAAGTGCCGACCACGTCTCTACTCAGGCGCGTACACAGGATTTCCGTTCGAGGGCGGTTTAAAAAAAACGAGATATCTGTTATTAAAAAAAGCAATATAGCACATATATGAACCGGTAGTTATCAGTGCTAAACCGGTCAGTCGATAGAGGTCCACATCCAGCCAACAAAACCAACACAACAAAGCTTCAAGTTTTCGAAAACAAGAACAAATTGGCAAATGCTGTCCACATATTTGTAGGCAACAATTAGTCAACTTCGTGGCCGCCGATAGCAAACGTGGCCTGCTCAAAATTGCGAATCGGGTTTTCTAATTATTTACCAAAAAAAACGAAACATTTTTTTGGGTTAGACCCAGCCTAAAAAGAACCGACACAAAAGCTATATTGAGGAGTTATTGGAAGATTTACGAAAAGGTGATGTCGTGGTAATGCCAGTATTGGTAGAGAAATGCGATCTAGCTTCTAGCAAATACAATTCTGTAATCATATATTCGCACCATAAGTACTGTTTTCCTGATAAAGTTAAAACTTAACACTCATTGCAAAGTGCTATCCACAATTTTGACTTCATGGGGACATATCTGTTTCTTTTTCGGTATTATGAACTAAGTGTGAAAGTATTTCATATTGGTCTGCCATCGACATATCTCGCGAAAAAGGGTTTCAATGTGGTTTCCAATCTTATAGAGAAAAGAAGTTGTAAATATTATTTATTGATTGACGAGGTTTAGGGTTGAAGCCGACTAGTTTTAAGTTGGTTATTATAAATTTACGAGGGTTGCTCTTTATCTCCCTCGTATATCGGCTTCAATATGCAGCGGCATATAGAACCCGCGCTTCTCTGGTGCCTCAAAGAGGTCGCGCCGTGGCGTTCCACCAAGAAGTATACTGCTGTTTTAGCAGCGACTTTCTTTGGTTGCCGTTACCTTCGGGTACCAGATGGCGCACCGGCAGAATTCTTTCTGTCTGCTCTATTATAAATTTGCTATAGACTCAGGTTCAATGCTATCATTAAAAATCAGTGATTTTTTGTGTACCTACTTAATTTACGTAAGAATGTTACTAACCTCAGATTATGTACACTGTTGTAAATAATAAAGACATGAATAAAATTCTTGCGCGTTTTTTCCTTCCAAAAAAATTGTCATCTCTACAGACCCTGTCAGGTTAACTACCTAGTTAAAAGACAATTTTTCGTATCATTGATACAAATCATTGCCAGATAATGTTTTGATTTCACTGTGACAAAATTCGCGTATCCATTCATCCATAGGCATTTTTTTGCCAATGCAATGTTAACAATTCTGAATACTTATCATAATAACACGTGGTAATTGCACTATATTAGTTGAACATACATACATTTTCTTTGCAGACTTTAGAATTGACATATTTTATGATCAATAAACTAGTATCGATGAAAAAAGTTTTATTCATATATTACTTTTCAAGAATACCACTTTGAATGGGAGAAGCTCATGCAGCAGTTATATTCTTATTTGAGCACACAAGCAAGTGGTGTGAAAGGGAAAGAAGAAACGGATAAATAAAACTTTATTGTTTTATTATGTGTATGTGTGTATATATTCAATAAAATTGTACGTTATTTAGCTACTCCAAATGATCAACAGTGTGACAATTACTTAACACATCTATTATTTCATATTGTTTGAATGTTCATTTGTAAACTTCTGCTATTGTAAAAATTAAATATCTATGCCACTGACTCGAAGTACGCTCATAAATACAGCTAACGTTCAAGGTGAGTCCCAAATTGAGAGATATGTACTTTTTTAACTGTAAGTCGCTAAAATAAACAACTTTTTCCAGAGAACTGAAAATAACAAATGTACCGTTTTAATTCTAAACATGACACGGACCATTGGGCAAGCGACTATAGCTGCCCTTGCTATAAAAAAATACTTGAATATTTGCAGATCTACGTCACAGAACAATCAAAACAGTTTAGCTGTAGGTAAGACTTGGCTTGTGACCTAAGTATTAGACGAAAATGTAAAAATCGAGGGTGGCCGTCTGGCCACTAGGGGGAACATTGTCTGTAGCACTGCTACACCGGATGGTCTCCCTGTGCTACGGTATCGTCGTACACCGTACAGCCAGCGCCCGACCGGAGGGGGGTTGGGTGGAGCAGGAGTCAGGGACATATCTCCCTTTTTACCCCCTTTAAGGAACGTGGGGGGAGAGGTGCCTTTTCCTGTTTCTTCCTACCCCTCTCACAGGAGTAAACCTGTTGAAAAATCCGTAACCTAAGGTGTTTGCCGTGCTGAGGGGTGAATGGCTCTACGTCAGTGAGTCGCTAACGGCTGCCTCCGGATACCAGGCGACCTCCGGTTGTAAGATAGCCCTGCCGTGGTAAGCCTGCTCTGCTGCGGTCGAACTTTAGCTTCAGAGCCTACTCGTGGGAACTAGATGACTGGTACCGCAAATAAAACTAAGGAGGCGCCCGCCCTTCTCAAAACGGGCAGTGCTGAGGGAGCACTGACAAATCCCTCAGCAGGCATGGAGACGGTGGAAAATCTTCCTCGGTTCCTGCTTGTTAAAAGAGAGAATGGCAACTTTGATAAAGTTAGTCCTTTTGTAATTTCTAAGATATTATATGGTCTAATCGGAGAAGTGAAATCTGTCAGAAAAAGTAAAGAAGGTCTTGTTGTTGAAGTTAAATCAAACAATCAGTCTAAACGTCTACTGGCGATTAAGAAATTTGGAGAGTTCGAAGTAGAAGTTGTTGCGCATAGGACACTTAACTTTTCCAAAGGAGTTGTTTACTGCCGAGACTTCATGAACTGTTCTGTTGAAGAAATATGTGAAGGTCTTAAAGATCAGGGTGTATTTGAGGTAAGAAGATTAAAAACAAAAAAAGACGGGAATCTGATAGATACGCCAAATCATGTTCTTACATTTAATAAAACTGATATCCCTAAAGAGGTGAAAGCTGCCTACTATATACTAAAAGTGAGGCCGTTTATCCCAGCACCTATTAGGTGCTTTAATTGCCAATCTTTAGGACATTCAGCTCTTAAATGTACAAAACAAAAACTGTGCACATGTGGACAACCTCCACATGATGAATCACCATGCCAAGATCCAAAGAAATGTGTAAACTGTGGAGGCAATCATTCCTCGGCATATAAAGCTTGTCCTCAATACAAAACTGAAGCCGCAATACAGAAAATAAAGGTTTTGGAGAAAATCCCATATCCCGAGGCAAAAAGGAAGGTTATAGCCAGTACACCAACACCTAACTTGTCGTACGCTGCATCAGTCGCTAAGCCGGCACAGGATAATACACAAGCTGTGATAAAAGCATTAATCCCTCACATAGAAAATTCTATTATGACATGTCTGTCCAAATTAATACCTATTCCGACAGACTATTTCAAAGCCCCCACCAGCGTTAACCAAAGCACTTTTTCTGGTAGAGAACTACTACTACTACTACTACTACTAACCCTTCAATGACATCTGAGAAAAGAAAAAAACAAGATGCCTCAACTACAGAAGAGGAGGCATCCGAAGGGACGTCAATGCTAACCGCCAACAAAAAAAGAAGAGGGCGGCCAAAACACCAACCGCCCACAAAGAACAGTGATACAGCACCTGTGATATAAACTGTGATAGCTTTCTATTTCTGTGATATTTTTAACTATATACATATTTAAATTACGTGTTTGTGAACATCTTCGTTTATTTGTCTATGTTTTTCGTCTTTTTTTTTGCATTTATGCAAATCATTGTCGTTTATGTTATTTATTATTATTTATTCTATTATTTATCGTTTTATTTATTCTCTGATTCAATATACTTTAGAGGTCGTAACCAAATCATTTAGCTCAATGCAAAGTATCCTTCAATGGAACTGCAATGGTTGCGTGTCTCACATCAACGAGCTAAGAATAATGATCAGAGAATACGAACCTTTTTGTATTGCTTACAAGAAACGCATTTCAAGCCAGAATCTAATTTCTCCCTCAGGGGGTATGAAATTTTCAGAAAAGATGTCGCTCCTGTTCACAGGGCTAGAGGAGGTGTAGGCATATTTATTAAGAACAATATCACAGCGACTGTTCATAATTTGAGAACTGAACTGCAGGCAGTTGCTGTAAGCATCGAAACCCCTATTAAGCTTACTATCTGCAGTCTGTACCTACCCGATGGAAACTGGCATATCGATCAGCTGAACGATCTAATCTCAAATCTACCCAGACCGTATGTTCTATTAGGGGACTTCAATGCTCATTCGCCGCTATGGGGCTCCGCTCGCCGAGACATGCGAGGTAGGACTATCGAATCCCTATTAGAGACCACAGACCTCACCTTATTAAATACAGGCCAACCTACTCACTTCGACGTTCGTTCTGGAGGTACGTCGGCCATTGATCTGAGCCTCTGTTCTACAAACCTAGCCCACAGATTAACCTGGAATGCACTAGATGATCTGAACTTTAGTGATCACTTCCCGATTATTGTCTCGACGGATGTAGAAAAACTATTTTACCCATCCCATAAGAAATGGTTAGCTGAGCGAGCAAACTGGGATAAGTTTTCAGAGGTCATGACAGTTCCACAGCTGCCAGATGACACTAACACTGCTGTTAGTATTCTTACTAACTGCATTAAAGCTGCAGCAGAACAAAGTATTCCTATGTCTTCTGGTTCTGCATCGAATAAGGCAGTACCCTGGTGGAATGATGACATTAAGGCAGCTACAAGAAATAAAAAATCAGCTCTTAATAGATTCCGACGAAATCCTACAATGGAAAACATGATTATTTTTAAAAAACTTAGAGCCAACGCTCGCCGGAAAATAAATGATGGTCAAAAAAATCCTGGCAACAATATATATCAGCAATTACAGCGGAGACATCCTTAAAAGAAGTATGGAGGAAAATTAACATCATTTCCGGAAACAAATCATACAGAGGGCCATGTGCATTGAAAGACGGTGATTCATTGATCGAAGATATTGAAGGGATATGTAATGCTCTAGCCAAACAATTTGAAACCACCAGTAATACTGCCAACTACAGTGAATCCTTCCAAAGAGTAAAAGAAGTCTGTGAAAGTGAACCACCAAATTTTTCTACAACTGAAGAACTTTTATACAACACCCCTTTTCTATATACAGAACTTGAAAATGCTCTTCATGGCTGTCATGAAACTACTCCAGGTCCCGACGATATCTCCTACAGTATGATACGCCATCTGTCATCTGAGGCAAAACATCTTCTACTAAAGATTTTCAACAAAGCATGGACAAATGGTGTATATCCGGACGCTTGGAAAAAAGCGGTAGTAATTCCTATACTTAAGTATGGTAAACCTCCCTCGCAACCCTCCAGCTATAGACCAATATCCCTAACCTGCTGTTTAGGCAAAGTTTTCGAGCGAATGGTCAACTACCGACTGGTATGGCATCTAGAAAACCGTAACCTGATATCAAAAAATCAAGTTGGTTTCAGGCAAAATCATTCTTCTATTGATGCCCTTGTTCATATCGAAAATACAATTCAAGAAGCTTTCTTCGATCGGCGACATGCTGTTGCTATAGTGTTCGACATCGAAAAAGCTTTCGATATGACTTGGAGATTCGGAATTTTGAAGCAATTGCACGAATGGGGCTTCCGCGGAAGCTTACCCATAATAATTAAAAACTTTCTCGAGAACAGAAGCTTCGAGGTACGGATTCGGGATAAAAAGTCATCAGTCAGACAATTACAAAATGGTGTTCCCCAGGGATCAGTGCTCAGTGTAACCTTATTCGCCATTGCGATCAATTTTTTGATCGAACATGTACCAAATAACATCAGAGCTGTTCTTTATGTCGATGACCTCACGATTGTATACACCTCAAACCTAAATGACGGCTACTCTGTTATACAAAATGAAATCGACAGACTGCATAATCTAGCAGCGTCTAAAGGCTATAGATTCTCACCCACGAAGACATGCTGTGTACACTTCTGCAGGTTACGATCTGTGCATGCTGATCCCCACCTCACATTAGGTGGACACTGTATAACTGTCAAGCCAACAGTCAAATTATTAGGTATCCACTTTGACTGCAAGCTAAATTGGAAATATCACATAGATCACTTAGTAGTCCGCTGCAGGAAGGTGCTGAACCTAATTAAATGTATGGCACGAATCCGTTGGGGAGCTGATAGAGAAATTCTGATAAGAATATATCAGTCTCTTATAGAGTCCCGCATTAGCTACGGCAGTATTGTATATGGTTCTGCTAGACGTAGCAAAATCAATGAACTCGAACGGCTCCAACTGGCAGCTGTACGTACAGCTACAGGGGCTTTTCGGACTAGTCCGACAGCCGCAGTATTGTGTGAAGCGTCTATTATGCCTTTGCATCTCAAAATTAGTCAGCAAACGCTTATGTACGAAGCAAAGATCAAACATCTACCTCAACATATCAACTCTGACATCTTCAATTATACTAAAGAATTTGCAGAAAGGCCATCCGCAACTAGACCGACTCGAGTGCGAAGTCTAGAGTTTGCTGAAAAGTGTGGACTCTCCACTGAGGACATTTTACAAAAACTCCCAGCAATATATCCTCCATGGTCTATTCCTCAGCTCAGAATCAACCTAAGTCTGTCTGAATTACATAGGGATACAACACCCAATACTGTTTACATATCCCACCTTATGCGAGAGCTTCATGATTTTCAAGACGACCTAGTGATATATACGGACGGTTCGAAAACTCAATATGGTGTTGGAGCAGCAATAGTAGCTGGAAATAGTGAATTTGCATGGACTATCGACAAAGCAGCCAGTATATTTACTGCTGAATCGTTCGCCATTTGGCAGGCACTTCTCTTCTTCGGATTTTCGAGCAAAGAAAGATGCGTGATAGCTACTGACTCCCTTAGTGTGCTTCATGCAGCAATGAACAATTTCACTAAGGATCCATCCATTAGGAGGATAATAGAGCAGTGCGTCTCTTTACAATTAAGAAATAAGCAAGTGCATTTTATTTGGGTACCAAGCCATAAAGACATATTAGGTAATGAAAGGGCAGACCTGCTTGCCAGACAGGCATCTGAGTATATAACTGCTGATGGGGGTATACCAATTCCAGTATATGATAGAATCAAAGCCATCAAATTAGCAACTGAGCAGATCTGGCAAGATGAATGGAATCAGTACGGTGGCCATTTGAAACAAATTAAAACCCAAGTAGCCAAATGCGAATATCCGAAAAACTTGACTAGACATGAGCAAGTTGTCTTGTGTAGATTACGCATTGGTCATACCAACTTAACTCATCTGTATATGCTGAATGGCGATGAAGCACCAAACTGTGAGACATGTGGCGAACGTTTAACAGTTAAGCATATCATTCTGTCTTGCCCTACCTTTCAGATAGCTAGACAGTCGTTACATATTGGAGCAAACCTTCAAATCGTCTTATCAACCAAGCCCGCAGAAGTTGACAAGCTGCTGCTTTTTCTGAGAAATATTAGAATACATTCAAAAATATGAATAAATCAGCTTATTACTAAATCTTATCAAAGCAGCCAATGACCTTAGCAGTCGACGCTGCCTAAGCCTAAAAAAAAAAAAAAAAAAAAAAAAATCGAGGGTTACAGAATAGTGAGACAGGATAGGTATGGACGGGGTAGAGGGGTAGCTGTTTACATAAAAAATACGTGTAAATATGAAATCCATGAAATAAATGTTTTGACTTTTGAAATAGTAGCTATAACATTCAAGCTAAATGATCTAAAATTTATTGTAGGTGCATACATTTTTCAACGAATTTGAAGATATGATTGGGACATTGCTCATGGACTGTGACCAATTAATTTTGGCTGGTGACTTTAATATAAATATGTTGCAATTAGATAGTACTCATGATAACCTATTTACGGAAGTTTAAGTGTCACACTGAGAGAAAACTTTAATCGTTACAATTAACATTTTTATCACCGCAATTAGATTTTGCATCAAAATACGTGATTAATTTCCACTGTTCTTGCAACTGTCCGGGCAACATTTTGAACACTTATTGCAATAAAAAGTGGTATTCTCGTGTGGTTCTGTTTCCTACCTGATCAAATTAAAATAGATAACGATTTTTATAATTTTTTCGAAAACGAATCGATGGATTTTAAAAAATCAAGCATCAGAATAACGGAGGTTTTGGAGGTTCAAACCCCCCCCATGAGTATTCCCATGAATGAAATAACTACTACAATAATACAAAATAAAAATAATCAAGGATGATTTCTCCAAGCTTAGTGATTTATTCTACTGCTAAGCAATCCCTCGGCCCTCATGACGCATTAGCAGCGATACAATCCATACAGATTTGAAGCAAAATAAGACATAACATATTCTTTTATTGATGAACCCCCCCCCCTAAGGTCACCATGAACCCCCTCCATGGTAAACGCCTAGCTACGGCCCTGATTATCCAACACCCTTTGTCATTTATAATTTTTAAAGGGGTGATCCTGGAGGACGGAGGGTATATACGGCGGAAAGTAGGTTTTGGTTAAGAAGTCGTCCCCTTTGACAAATGCTTTGACGTGTCTCGGCGTTTTTTCCGTAAATAAGTGTTTTTTAATAAATCCGTGGTGGGGAGTTTTCAAATGAATAGCCTGTATATCTATCATTCACCTCTGTACGTAAAATACAAAAAGACAACACAGGATAATCAGTTCATCTCAACATCGCATCTCCTTCTTGTCAGCAAGATTCAATTAACGGAGTTATAAGATGGAATATACGTAAAATGATTAGCCGAGGGACATAATGACGCAGCAGCCAAACTGCTGTAAATTGGACCGTTACCTTACCGAACATAAATTGTTCCGTGATTCCAAACTTCGTAATTTATGGCCACAGTGTCGAGCAGGTGGCTGGGTTCGGTTTTATTATATGAACACTCCTGCTGGGGCATCGGGGTAGAATTACACAAATTCTCTAGTACGATATAGATATTTATGAGAGATAAAATGAAATACATGTCCGCGACTGTATTATAGTTGATATGGGTGAGACTATCATCAACTTATGCTACTTAATAATAAAAATAATAATAGGAATAGCCTCAACCATAGCCTCTGTCCATAGCGCTGAGAAATACTAAAGGATACAGCTGTGGCACGCCCAAGCTCACCCATCTGTTTTATATGGATGACTTAACACTTTATGCCTCCGGTCACGTGAACTACAACAATCGCTAAGGGTCAAGCTATTGGTATAACGCTCGGGACAGACAAATGTCCAATAGTTCATCTCAAGAAAGACGAAACGAAATATTTCCGACACCCTTTGTAGAGCTTGCCGATAGGCGCCAGAGACAAATAATATGCATCTCTTGTCGGCGTGTAAGACCGTGGTGTAAGATTAGGACAGTTTACGTCCATCAGCACAACGTGGCTTTTACGGGTGTTCTACTATCATTTAAGGCACCCATACGGTATCGTTGAGACACCGGTCTAAGGGATGTAGAGTTCGTTGTGTGGAACGAGAGATGCCGGATTTACTGGAACTACTCGTTGCCCACGCTCGAGCTAATACCAAGAAGTTGTCTCTCCAAGAAGAAATATGGTTCTTACCCCGAAGTAGTCTCTCCAGGGAAGGTGGTTTCATCTAGGAGTAGTCATTTCACCGTATGATCTTGCCAAAAAGAAGTTATTTCAAGAAGAAGTTATTTGGCCTTCAAGAAAAAGTGTGGTCTCATTAATTTCACACAAATTAGTTTATTTTACACGCTCATTTTAGTGTCTAGCCAAGTCAAAGAAAAAAGGAAAGAACATTGTGCTGTTAGCTTCGGGTTAGACTCAGGAAGAGAGACAACACCCCACACCACCTTTCAGGAAGGTACAAAACAATAAGAACTAAGAATTCAATTGTCCAATTCCAGACGATAACTAGTATAATGAAGAAATAGTTGCTAAAAATGGAGCATGTAAGTTTTGTTCCAGCATCTAGCTCCAACAGCTTGAAATCGTTGAAATGAGGAACCAAAGGAGATACGGTCTGCTCCAGCTGATACTTCAGGGAAAGATCTTCGGAAGAAGAGGACCCGGCAGGCACAAAATCTCCTGGCTGAAAAACTTTAGAACTTGGTTCTCCCTGTCCACGCGAGGATTGTTCAGAGCTGCAGCAGGTAAAGTTCAAATTGTCTTGCCTATCGCCCACATCCGGAACGATTAGGCACACTATTATTTATTATTATATCCCATCGTCCCACTGAATGATATAAAGGAAATCAAAAAATATCTTAAAGAATGATGAAGTACAGTAGATAGGAAAGGAATACATGAATTAATGAATAAATCATATTATAACTGAATCCATAAGTAATCTTATAATTTTATAAACAAATTTCGTTCAAATTACTCATAACCATATTTATCTTATACATACTTGAGTATATGTAATATTTATATATGCATAATATGTATATTGTAACACTAATTCGTCCATGTACAGGCCTAGTCCTTCTATGGATGTTAACATATCTATTTACTCATTTTTTCAACGATTTGTTTTTTATGTACTTTGAGAGTAAATCAATATTATTATTATTATCCTGATTTTGCAAGTTGATCTCGCATGACTGCGGTAACAACAAATGTTGGCGGGCTGTGCCAAGTCAACACCTGAACTATTACTGGTCTGAATTTGGGAAGGATCTCACAATACTACATTTCTTATTTTTTCTCGCATGGTTGCGGTAGTAACAAGTATTGACGGGCTGTGTTAAGTCAATACCTGACCTATTATTATTCTGAATTCAGGAAGGACCGTACAATGCTACAGGTCTTAAGGATTACAGACTTTTGGAAGGTTTTATGTAACCTTTCATCCAGGCCCAATTGTTGCAGGTGTGGCGTAAATGTATATGGAGTTAGGCCTGAGACCGACATAATGAGGGGGACAATGACAACTTTGTTTTGTTTCCATAGTCGTTTTATTTCTATGGCGAGATCGGTGTATTTAGATATCTTCCCAGCGTAGGTGTTTTGGATGTTCATATCATTGGGAATCGCAATATCTATTAAGTAGGTCACTTTGTCTGTCTTTGACTGGAAAACTATATCTGGCCTATTTGCTGGGATGGTTTTGTCTGTATGTATTTCAATGTCCCAGTATAGTTTGAATTGATTGTTCTCGAGTACTGAGGTTGGTGTGTAGTTATAATATTGATCTGTGTTCTCAATTAGCCTTTGGCTGCAGAGTTATGTCTGGCTGTATACTCAGTTCCAGCGAGAGTTTTGCATCCACTAGTTATGTGTTCTATTGTTTTCTTCTGTTGGTGGCATTTTCTGCAATTGTCATCAGAGATGGATGGATCTTTAATTATGTACTTCTTGTAATTTCGTGTCGCAATCACTTGGTCCTGGATAGCAAGCATAAAACCTTCCGTTTCCGGAAAGAGCTGGCCATCCTGCAGCCAGGTGTATGACTACTTTTCATTAATGTGGTCTTGTGTAACACGGTATCTATGTTTGCCGTGGAGTGCCTTCTGCGACCAGGTGTTTATTTTTTCTTGATGTGCTTGTATCTGGTTGTGTGCGTCTGCTGCGTGGTCTGGACAAGAAAGGGCGAGTGGTGTGTAGTTTTTGTCTGCTTTTACTATTGCTTTATGCAAGTTTGTTTGTTTACTGTGGAAAAAATGTCTGAGTGATTTTATTTGTTTTGCATGGAGTGACTGTATATCTATAATTTCTCTGCCCCCTTGTTTTCTGTCTATGGTGAGCCTTTCCTTGCATGCGTTGGGATGTGACATTCTGTGTTTTGTGAGTTCTGTTCGGATGAGTATATGGATGTTTTCTATGTCAGTGTGCGACCACTTGATAATGCCAAATGAATATGTTAGGATTGGTATAGCAAATGTGTTGATAGCTTTTGTAAGATTTCTAGAATTTAGTTTCGTTTTTAACAGTCTAATAAGGCGGTCTTTAAACTCTTGCGTCAGTTGTGATTTGATTTTTGTGTGGTCTGTCTTAACGTTTTGATTATTATTATTATTAATAATAGGGCTCGAATGCTCGATTGTATATTTTTGAATCTTTTTCAATTGTATATTTTTGAATCTTTTTCAAAAAATTTCCAGTTCTAGCTCAAATTCTGATTGGATAAAATGACTTTGATTCCACAGATGATGAAAGGAAGTATAGATATGTTGCGTAATTGTCACGAACGCTCATATTTTTATTTCTCTTGGTACCGGTTCCTCTTCCTATACGAAAATCCAACAATAGGTTAATTTTAGGTAATAGTAACAGCACAAAACGGAGATTCGAGGCAAAAATGAAAAATGCCAGCCACAAAACATGCTATCAAACATCGTATGGTTTCACATGCGAGTAAGGTGTTCTAACAACGGATGATTCCAAACCGTTTGAAACCAGGGTATCTGATTAGACATGCGCTTCGAGCATACCCCCAATTCAGTTTAAAACTATCAGAAAATTGATGGTAGAACATACTCATGTACGACAATCAAGGAAATACTGTACAAATAATTTTCAAAATGGGTGAACCGTTACAGTATTACAGACAGTTATCACAGGTGCGCCGACAAAATTGCATTGATGAGAAGAATTCTAATGGTAGGGAATTTGGAAACTATAAGCTTTTTCGTCTCCCACAATGTAGGTTACTTGATGCTATCTTTTTGCAAAAGTGGGTATCCGAATATCTAACGCGCTGAATGTCACCAACATATGTTACGAATTTAAAATGGCCTTATTTAACTTTCATCTCTCCTTTACACACCGTTCTTAGTACTTTTATCTGCTCGAACAAGCTGGCTTTCTAGATTTATAAAACAAACACCGTCAATTTCAACAGCCATTCTAACTTCCCTAATTGTACAAATAAAGTGGTAGTTATGCTACAGAATGGAAGCTTCTATGACTTGAAGGGAGAAAAAGGAAATGTACGCTTTTGATAACGTCGAGTTCATGAACCCTTTCTGCGTTGTATTTTTTTATGATCAGCCTCCCGCAAAGGCTGAAATTTTATGGCGGTGTAGAAGGGCGGCGAGAGGACAAGTGTCTGTGCACGTTAGATTTAAACGCTACAGGTTGTATCCATTGGGAAACAAATTCACCAGTAGCTCATTTCATAGCGTCGACGTTCTCCAAAATAAGGAATACTAGAGGGGGCTGGTTCGGAGAGTAGGGACCTCGACCTGGTAAGGATAAGCTCGCAGAACCTCTCTAGTGTTCCTCGTTCGGTCGGCCTTCTGTGCTACTACCTGGGAGAGCTCACTCGAACATCTTCTGTGATAGATTCTGCAGAAGATGGATAGATTAGCCACCTTTCTTTGATGTTCCAGGCTGTGGAGGTCCTTTGTGAGGTTAGACGTGCCGATTAATCTAATTATCCTCTTCTGGATAGTGCCCAGAAGCTTTAGAGGGTACTTTGGAGCGCATCCCCATACATGGGGGCAATACTCCAGCGATGGTCGGATCTGTGCCTTGTAGAGCAGCAGTAGTTGCTCCCCAAAAGCTTAACGGAAGGTGACTTGACTATGCGGTGAACCTCCATTTCCACAGCTAATAAGTCAACGTGAGCCTTCTTTGTAAGTGTTGTTGCCTGAGTATTTTGTACGTTGAACTTAATGCTAATCCTTACTCGACAATCGTTTTGATATCTGCGTTGATCTGTGAGGCATGCTGCTGTCGCCGACGTACCGTATCCTGGGATGATAGTGGCTTGCCTGCTTCCATGCACGATTTTAATGTACTGTCGTCTGCGAAGCTGTAAATTGGATTGGATGTTACCTCTTATCACTTATCCTGTCGCAGCGTTTCTACAGCGCCACAGGCTTTCAGCTTTTGCGGGAGGCTGACCATAAAAAAAACGTGCAATCCACATTTCTTCACGTAGGCGATGGTCGTGGTGAGTAAAACTTCCTTGAATTAAAAGAGTTTCAGTTGGACAAGTCCAAAGGCCTGGAACGTACCTCTTTCCAGCACTAGACAGGAGCACAGAATATGCTCTCCTGTTTTGTCCTCCACATAGCAGAAGCAACAACCTGTTGTTTGTTCAAGACTCAACTTCCGCATGTGATTCCTCAAATGACAATGTCCCATCAACAGACCAACCAGAACGCGGAGGTCATTCCTATTCCATTCCATGATCTTCTGGTGGAACTCACTAGAGGGTTATCGTATGAACGCCTTCGAGTGCTGTAGCCCTGGTGTATCTTGCCAGTGCAGGAGTGCCTTCCTCTCTGCCCAATCTGAGGTGATTTATACTTAGCCGTGCTTTCCTCAATGCTCCTCCCATCAACAGACCAACCAAAATGCGGAGGTTATTCCTGTTCCATTCTATGGTCTTCTGGGGGGACTCACTAGAGGGGTCTCGTATGAACGCCTTTGAGTGCAGCAGCCGTGGTGTATCTCGACAGTGCAGGAGTGCTTTCCTCTTTGCCCAATCTGAGATGATTTACTTAGCGGTGCTTTTATCAATGCTTGCGAATGGTTCTGGTCCTATGAACACAGATTCGGTTCCTCCTCTTGCGAACGTGTCGGCCAATTTCTTACCTCTCACTCCACTAGAACCTGGAACCCAAGCTAAAGTTACTTTGTTCCTTGCTCCAAGTTTGTTGAGGAGATGGATGCAGTTCCATATGAGACTTTATTCAATCCGTTTGGAGCTCAGTGTCTTCAGGGTAGCCTGGCTATCTGAAAAAAATATATATATTTGTTTGTCAGAGGTCTTTTGATCAGTTCTCTGACTCCCAGCTCTATGGCTATCATTTCTGTTTGGAGGACCGTGGTATACCTCCCAAGTTCTACTGAAATGTCATCTCTTATATTGGTACCAACTACTCCTGCTCTTGTCTCCAGTTCAGACTTGGAGCCATCGGTGCATAGCACAAGGTCGGAAAATTACATAGAACCATCATTCCTCTTCCATTCGTCCCTTTCTAGGAAAAGGACGGTGTAGGATCTCTCCGTGTGCGCTTGGGCAACCGTAGAGTCCGATGCCATTCCAAGTATGTGATAATCATAGTCACAATGTCTTAACAGTCATGTTGAGAACTCGTAAAATGGGTTAAGTCGGAGCTAGAGTATTGCCGACACGAATATTATCAATAGTTTTGAGAACTGTAGCTAGCCATTGTTCGCGATTTACTGTCAGTTCAGTGGCGCTCTTGATACTCATATCCAGCAACTGTTTCGTCGTATTTACCCAGCGTGTAAGGGAACGGCCACGGCACCGCCCACTCGGGTCATAATCCTGAACAACAGGTTTCTCCATATTATCGTTTCGGTGAATATGTCCGAAAAATGTAAGCATTCTCGTCGACACAATGGAGGATAGTCTCTTTGGATTATCGAGCTCATCCAGTATGGAAACGTTAGTTCGATGAGCATTATAAGGAACTCTCACTCACTCACGTCTACATTTCAAAGGCATCTATACGAGCTCGATCTGCCTTCATAACAGTCCATGTTTCAGAGGCATACAAAAATATGGAGAACACAAGAGACATTTGTAATTTCACCTATGATACCCGTTGTGTCTAGTCATGGTTCCTTTTTACCCTGTCTGCCAGTTGATAATGGGCTGTAGCCTACCATTCTGGCACTTCTCTCTACCTTAATGTGTAGAGGGTTTAAGTTTAGGAGGGTCACCATGGCCAGTGTTGGTGTAGTAGATATGGCTCCAGTAGAAGCCAAGTAGTCGGTATGTTGCACAGCCGCCAGCTTGGTTGTGGCTGTCTACTGGCCTCCCCTATTTCACAAACTTTGAGTCGTCGAACATTAAATCCATATTATTGGTTTTGTCAATATTTTCAGGGGTACGTTCAACATGTAATTAGTTGCAAACACAGAAACTGATGCCATGAACTTGTCCTAACCAGCTTTAATTTATATGGGCCCTAGCTACGGCCCTGATGAAGACATCAATTAAAAGTGTTTAATTAATTTCAAACATTGCATATTTTAGATTATTATCGATTATTAAATTATTTCAGCAAAAATAAACATCTATGTTAACAAAAAATTGACCAAATCTAATTTAGAACCAACCATATGAATACATTATCTGCAAATTATTATTGTTAAAATTACATATTTCAATGAACAACAAATCATTTGTGGCACGGTTTACCTTTGATTTATTATTTCAATAATAATTAGTCGCAAATTGCCGACAATTTTGTAGGCCATGCCACATTGAGTTACGTGCATTGTGAAATTAATTGGAGTTTATGTGGTACAGGGAGAAATACCAACACCATTCCTTTGTCATGAATATGTAAAGGAGCTATAGAACTTCAGTAGTCGGATATATGGAATACCGCTTCACATTTGCTTGGTTTGCATAATTTCGGAGAGTTTAGCCGACTAGCGCTTAGCGCTTAGAATAGTTTGAACATCTACCAGGGTCGTCCAATGAGTACTTAAAAGTTGTGCTGTAAGGTTGGTAAGCTAACATAATAAACCCTATGTTTTTGTTAAAATTCAATTTTATTATCCAAACTTCAGTTATTTTTTGTAGGGTAAGGTCATTTAAACAAAAACTCCTTATTTTCCTATCTGCAACGTTTCGACTTATATTAAGTTATCCTCAGGCAACAGAAAAACGGAGTTTTCGTCGTTTGTATGGTAATAATCATCAGAGCTTAACTAGATAAAAATACTGGAAAGATACGGCACTACTAACGGTTTTAAAATATAACTTCACACAACACGCGCAATAAAAACGAATTAAAATAAACAGGAACAGAATAAAATTGGTAATGTGCCTGCACACCAAAGACGTGTAGGTATTATTATATTATCCAAAATATAGTTGGGGGACAGCTGGGGTGTGGCTACCTTGGGCTGTGGCTAGCTCGCGTCCGTACCTGGAAACCGCTAAGCGAGTCAGGCCTCCATGGAGAATGATCAAGATCGGGTAACCAACCCTGCTAGCGGAAATCGCCATGTGAGGACAAGTTGACAACATCTGACCCTGAACAGGTGACTGTCAAGGGGTGGACCAAACTTCTAAAGCCGTACATAAGGGAAACAGTCTAGGGATGCGAACCCGAGGAAGGTAGCAAGAAGCGAACTGGGCTCTAGAGCTGTAGTGGAAGCAGCCAGTCTAGGGAAGGATACCCGAACAAACCATAGATGGTAGACGATTAGACGGTATGCCCGTTGATCGTCGCACACGGAAGTACCACGCTACACTATTGGGAGGTAAAATGTCTGCATGTTTCCTCACCTTAGTTACGGGGCAGACACTAACTTTATCCTTTCCCATCTCCTTTCTCCAGATTAATAACAATGACGATGAACCCTTCAAGTGTCAAAATTTTGTCCGGACGTAAAGCCAATTATCATTTGCAATGTCCGGAAAGAGGGTGTCTTCGGAGGAACATTATGGACATCAAACTATCATTCATGAATATCTGCGGGATCAGCCACAACATCAATGCTGTCCAGCACTTCTTGCAGTTCAACAGACCCTCCATGTTATTTCTCTTTAGCTACGTCAACAAACCGTCTGAAATTTCCGAACTACGGGTGTCGCTTCCGCCTGAGGGAAAATTGAGGAGTACTAGCCTTTGTACGTAGCAATCTATCCTGCTCAAGAGCCTCTGCACTAGAATCTGCCAGAAAGAACACGCTCATGACTTAAGCTTAATCTCAAACCATTCCTCAAGCTCATTTGCTGCCGCTACCATTTACCCTCCAAAAACAACTGGTTTGATCACCTTGATTACCCGTCCGATAAGATCGATCTTGAACACTAACTTTCCGACTTCAGAGGTAGCTCCTTTGGGGGATTTCAACGTCTACAATGAAGCCTCATTGGGCTCCAACAAAACTGACCCAGCGAGGCGTGCCGTCGAGTCATTCGCGGTACGCCAAGGTCTAACATCGATAGTGAAAGAGCCCACTTTCTTTCCTCGTGTCTTCTCCCATTCCACTAGCCTGCTAGATCTTTAGGCAACTCCGACCATGGATTGGTCAAAGTTACGTTTCCTCCTGCGACAGATGTGACTGCGGAAATTCGCCCAAGCCGCAAAACCTGGTGCTATAGCCATGCTGACTGGAATGCTCTAACAGACTTTTGCAGCTTTCCCTCGAGCAAGGTTTTCTTTCTAAAACCCGATGTATCAACTGTCTGCAGAGGTTATTCATGTCGGCATGAAAGCGTGCATCCCCATACAATGAAAGCACACAACATTTCAATGGCTGGTTTGACACGTCCTGTGACACAGCTCGTCTGCAAAAAGTTCTGGCTCACCTAACTTACTTAGAGAAGCCCACCGTCAAAATCAGACAGGCTGACATTGAGTCCAGGAATAGATACCTACAATGAAACCGTACGACATACAAAAAGCCAATACGATGTAAAAAAAATGGAGTCATGTTAACTTCTCACACATAATGATGATACTCTTTTATTATTTCCCATTGCATGAAGCTATAGTCTAAAATCCTCGTGCAACTAAATTATCGCCCATCCGCCCGCAAAAACAACATCCATCACAAAAACCCTCGTAAATATTTTTTTGCATCTCCCTCCTAGGGAGCCACAGTTTTTTTCTGCATGCTTGAACTGGGCGATGCGAAACTATGAAGAGCTTCCAACCCATCTAAAACCGAAGTTTGAGCTTATTTTATGTTTTTGGTTTTTTGATTATTCTTGCGCCGCCACTCACACGGTTTTTCAAAAACAGAGTCGTTTTCCTTTCTCGCAGTAGTAACAAATTCTGTGTCAAAATTTTATTAACATCAATTCAATAATTTTCGCTTTACGCAATATACATAGAACGAAATAAAGCAAAACTCGTATGTACAGATCACAAAATTGGTTTCTGTAATAGGCAAGCCAATGTTCGGATGGACCTAAAAAAATGTAATATGCCGCTAGGTATTTCTCCTAAAGGTCAATAGACGGAATATTATGAATACAACAAATTGTTCAGTTTTACTAGCCCCCATCCCCCAACCGCCCCGATTTCTCCCCACCCAAAAGAAAAATTTTAAATGATCAGGAACCCGTAAAACGCCTAAAAACAAAGTTTGAGCCGTTTTCATATGTTTAGTTTTTTTATTATTGCTGCGCCGCCACTGACACTATTTTTCCAAAACATACGCGTTTTCTATCCTTGCTGCGGTAGTAATACTGTGTCAAAGTTTCATTAATATCAATTCAATAATTTTCGCGTTACGCAACATAGAACGATCTAAAACAATACTCGTATGTATACATCACAAATTCTAAGTCCCTTGGTTTTTATAATAAGCAAGACAATGTTCAGATGTACGTAAAAAGTGTATTATGCTGTTAGGTTTTTCATTCAAAGATCAATGGACAACCCATTATGAGTACAACAAATTTTTCAGTATTACAACCCCCCACCCCCCAACCACCCCAAATTCACCCCCACCCAAGAAAAAGTAGAAAATGATCAGGAACCCCTAAAACGCCTAAAAACGAAGTTTGAAATTTTTCGTTTTTTGCTAATTATTCCGCCCTTCGTATAACGATTTTCAAAATTGTAGGAACATTACGTACTACGACCGCACAGCATAACGCTTCCCAAATTTTACGAGGGTAGAAAAACGCGACAGACAGATAGACCGACCGATAGACAGACCGACCGACAGAAAGACCGACAGACAGACCGACAGACAGGCTAACAGACAGACAGACAGACACACCGACAGAAATGAGTGATGTGGATTTTCGTTAAAACGCCCAAAAAGCGTATTACCTCAAAATCGAAAAATTTCGCGATCACAATACTCCCCTCACCAATCGATGTGGGAAGTAAAAGAAGGTTATGTCACAGCCCAATGGCAGCCTTTCCTTCTGGACTCTGGCCAAACAAATACACGGTAACTCCTCGAGGAGCACCTTCCTTCCGATCACATGTGCGAATGGAACAGACGTATCTGCTTCCAAAGACAAATCCGAAATATTTGTCAAGATATTTGCAGCAAATTCCACTATAAATGTCTCATCCAGTATCCAGGTACCATGCATACCACCAAGCTGTGAGCGAAATAACTTTCAGAACAAAAATAGTTCGGAAGGTGTTGCAGTGACTTGACACTAATAAAGCGAATGGGCCCCACATGATCCCTTCTACCGAGCTACAACCAACTACAGACCTATAAGCTCTGCTCTCAGTGATCATTAAAGTGATGGAGAAATGCGTCAACCAAGAGCTCATGAAATACCTTGAGCTTCATCACTTAAAGACATACAATATGGATTCCGACATCCAAAACGAGCTGGAGATCTCGTCGTTTACGTCACATATGTGTGGAGCAAACTCAGCCACGTTTGGCGAGGCTCACGTCACTGCTCTTGATATTTCAAAGGCATTCAATCAACCGTGGCATGCGGCTCTCCTGAGCAAGGCTTCGTCCTAAGGTCTCCCTTCTAAGCTTTGCGTTTGACTTGCAGACTTCCTCTCAGGTTGGAATATCCTTTTCCTTCCATAGCATCAATGCTGCGATTCCAAAGGGATCGGTATTGGCTCCGAATTGTTTCTGCTCTACATCAATGATCTACTCTCTAGTACTACAAACCCAATCCACAGTTTTGTGGATTCCAGTACTTTGCATGCAGGCGTCAGTACTGCACGCTACCAAATGAGAAGTACCTAAGCGCACGCGGTTCTTATGAACAATCAGGCTCTGCCAAGGAGTCACTCATTCAAGCTCTTACAGAAAATCTGATCTGGCTCGAACTCCTTCCATCAATCCCAACAGCTGCTGATAAAAAGCTTAAGTGGCTATTCAGAGTCAGAAAGTACTTCTCACCATTTAACCTACTCATGCCCAGCTCAAAGCCAGATAAGACCTAGCCTAAAGTATTGCTCTCATGTCTGGGGAGCTGCTGCCCCTACTACCCTGCCTACACTAGATGTCGCCCAGAGAAAGGCAATTCGGCTAAATGATTACCTGGCCTTAACGGGACTTCCAGCCGAGCGGTACGACCGTACGCATTTATACATTCCGTACATGTATACAGCGCCTAGTACAATCCTATTGGTCAGATTTGAATTTTGAACCAATCAAACTTCGAGTGCCGTACGTGTGTACGAAATGTAAATCAGTGCCATATGCACTTACGGAATTGAATACTGTTGTGCGCTAAACTTTGAGTGTCATACGCGTGTATGAAATGTAGATCAGTGCCATATGCACTTACGGAATGTAATATAGTTATGCCCATGTCAAACATATGGCTGTTGCAACGGACGGGGTGGTTACATGTTTGAGAGCGCCATGCATGCTGAGGAAAAGTTACCTTCTAATTATAAATATTTTGAACTGAGTCCTGGAGAATATAGATCAAACCAATTGACTGAGGCCAAAGAAAAAACGTAATCTATCCCGAAATATTAAAACAAATAAACCCAATGCAATTAAACATGGTTCATCCCACTGATTTTATATAATGTTCTTTTTTGTTCTGTTATATTCTTTAACGTCTTTAATCTTGTAAGTAATGGGTATTTTCTTTGCCCACTGAACTTAGTAATAACTTAATACATCAGATGGCTGCAACTATTATATTTAATATTTCGTAAAAAAAGGACAAAAATTGAACACCATACTATAAGTTAATTTGTAACAAAGTTTACTGCAGTTTAGTCTACAGTTAAAAAATGGTTTTCGCTTTCCTATTTATAAATTTTCAACTGCATTAAGTACTACATTCCGTAAGTACATATAGCACTCATTTACATTCCATACTCGCGTATGGCACCCAGAGCTTGATAGGTTCAAAACTCAAATCTGACCAATGGGATTATGCTAGGTGCTGTATGTACGTACGGAATGTATAAATGCCGACCGCATATTTATTCTCAGGTTTTCCAAAGCTTGAAACGGAGTACCAGGAAGTGTATTTATTGGCCCTGCACTCATCTATCTAGACCAGTTTAATGGAGAAAAAGTAGAAGAAATATATTAAAGATATCTGAAAATGTTAAGAGGTATATCTTATGACCTACTGACCTACTGATTTACCCTCTCTTTGAATTTGCGGTTTTTGGGTTCTTAGGCCGGCGTCGTTTAGCGTTCAGGCTTGATGTTTCGCCATCACGAGTGGATGGCATCTTCAGAAGCTATTTCACTTCGGCGACTTCCAAAATAAATAAAAATACTGTATTTTGGAAGTCGCCGAAGTGAAATAGCTTCTGAAGATGCCATCCACTCGTGGCGGCGAAAAAAATCCAAGAACCGCAAATTCATTGGACGATTGCCGCGAAAGCCTTACTCAGTATACTCTCTCTTTTATAAATCATGGTTTAAGTTGTAAAAGTCAATCTTTTAGTCGTAGCTTTTTTTCTGTTACTTTTTGAATAACATCGTCAAAATGAAATATGTAGACTAAATGCACTTAGTCTTTGAAATAAATAAATTAGATATTTCGTAAGCTAAGAAGCCGATTGGTCTAAAATTTTCCACACTTGTGAAGACTCGTAATAGCGTTTTCCAGGTTTTATGAAATATCTATAATTATTATTCAAAAAGTTATTAACTATGATAAAATTAGACAAAGTATGAAGTTTTCGCAATTATCTCAAAAAACTATTTATGAACTTCAATCACTGACAAAAGCAAATTTATCCATCTTTTGTATAACCGTTTGTTAACTTCACATCCAGCAGTCACGGAAGAAGTACGAGATTAGACAACCTTTCAAAGTATCTCAAATACCTGCCTGATACTGCCAGTCAGCTCGCTTACTTCTGATATCACAAGCAAAAAGTAACCGCTCTTTAAGGAAGAACCCCAAAATAAAATACTTGCATCAACTAAAATCTGACAGCAAAGTCCGTCCTTTATAGCTCTCCGGAGTGCACTTAAAGGGAGAGTAGGTAACATTATTTTGATCCTTTTATGAGCAGTCCCTTTGATGGACGACGATTTGTTTTATCCTCCTCCTTCTTTGTCGAAAAAGCCAGTGGGCGAAGTAGGTTATTCGTCCACTTAAGGACGTTCATTCGCGAGTTGTTGGTAGACAAAATCATTTCTTTTGTCAGCTTTCCTAATCACATAGGTCTCTGCCCTCTAAAATTGAAAACCTTTATCGATCATTTCCTAAAACTAGGAAGCAGTCCGAAGCAACCATTCACACTCTCGTACCTGACTAACTTTGGGTAACTTCGCGAGTAGAGAAGTAGTGTAGCTTAACCGGATATTACAAAGAAACACTCTCACTGACAAGATTTTTAGCTGTTAATTGAAACATGCGTATCAGTAAGCTTTATTTTAACAAACATGACTGCCAGCCTATTGCAGCCTACTGGAATAAAATAGCATCTGACAGCTGCCTAGCCGTCAGTTCAAGATGGCATGAATGTATCAGACGATTTCAGATCAAATAAATGAATAAGTCTAAAACAAAAAACTATGCAAGTTTTGCAATCAAATGAAGGTCGAAAATAATGTTAAGACTCACTTTATATTGATGCAGTGATAGGACAATCAGTCGAAAACACTGCCAACTACTGGTTAACCAAAGCTTTGACGTATACCGCTTAAATGGATTGTTTTCGCTAACCACTAGTTTTCTTTTAACCACTAGCCCACTAACGATTGTGAAACTGGGACTTAGTAACTACAATGGAGTAAATAGTGACTTTTTAGGATCACGTCCCAGACTGGTTCTAATGAAAAGGGTATCTGCAGTATGATCACGGGCATTCGTGGTATGTAAAAGGGATTCTTTGGTTGACTCAGGTGAAACACAGCGCATAATGCCCAATAGAGCATATATGAAAAAACAGCAAGCACAATCCAAAGAAGCCGTCAGCAGTCCTGATATGAAAAATTAACATGTGCTTGTTAGAATCATCACTGGGCTTAGAAAATGAAACTTGTAAAAATTTCTGTGAGATATTACAATTACGTGTCGTTTTGCCCTTATATACTTTTTTTATACTACATGTGCCTTTTCACCATATTTGACTCAAGGAGTCCATCACTGGTGTAAGTACTACCCGTTTATTGTATATTGTATATTAGGTTTTTTTTAATAGCAATGATCGCCCTCCTTTTTAATTCGTTATTGTATATTGTCATTTTATATATTCAATTTTTTATAACTGTAATGTATATTTGTCTGTTTAAGTATAAACAAAAAAAAATTTTAGTGCCCTGAAGATGGCCTAATAAAGGCCGAAACGTCGGCAAAACAGTAAAAGAGACTCCCTCTTTTTCTTGACCTAAGCCCAACCATCTGTTTCCTGGATAGTATACAGTAGGTCACTAAACAATTGAGGTGATAAAGTGCATAATAATTTAACCTTCAAAACTGTCTTATTAAATACATCTTTTAAATTTTTTTAATTGTGAAATAATGACATGGAAGATTCATAAATTTATGCATTTTTGATTATGTTTCATTCAAGTAAATCATTTCAATTTCACGGGCACATGACATGCGCACTCTCTTTTATTCAATGGCCAAGCTACACGCAGCTGCTATGCTGCGTCCTTTGTTAATACACGTGATAGTTCTCAGTGTGTATGTATCGTGGGATAGTTCGCTCGGACCTCTCTGGCGCAGGTATTCACTGGCAGCAATATTTTGATCTTTAAAATTCGACAACCAGAATTCCAGACTGATTTTTTGCAGACAACCCTATATCGAAATTATCCTTATTTTGAAGTTTTATGCATTAACCACACCGGTGCAAATTACTATTATTGATTTACCTGTTTATACCTGCCTACCCTATAGTTGGGACGGGAAAAACGTAGCCAACCTAACGTTTGCGTATTCTATGGGCTTCATACTTTCGATTGGTATGTGATTTGTCTATTAGCCAAACCAGTAGAATGTTTGAAAAAAATTAATTTTTCAATATTTAGTTAATCATATCCTGGACTGAAATTTTTCAGCCAACCCACTCGCGATATGTTTTTTAACATATTAAATTTAATATAAAATGCTTTTCATCCGTTAACCAGTTCGGTGAAGGTCGTCTTATATTCGGATCTTAGACTATTATGTCACGCGCGGTATATTAGTGTAAATGTCGAAGTTGTGTTCTTTCAAGCATTTTTATGTGAAAAAGCTGCACTTGGTCAATGTCGATCCGAGTTAACATTTTCCAGAAATTTGCTTATTAATTATACTAGACAGCACACAGTCAAATTTCCAAATGTACATTTGTTATTGAAGTAGGCTATGATTAGATTAGCTGTCAGTTGCAACAAGAAACGCTACACACTTAGTTGCTGTCAAAATTTGCTAGTGCGTGTTCAAAATTTGCGGGTGGTTGAATGATTTCTTAAAATGTAAAATTTGATTTGTTGCACTTTTTGATTAATATCACTTACATTTTTTTGTTAATCTTAAAGAATTTCCATTCTAACCCAGTAATATTCTGCATTTTCTCTATGTCCATTATATATCAACATAACTTCAAACCTACAGCTGAATTAAGCTACACAAATGTTAGAGTAAGCTCAACCCACTCAATCTACGAAGCAACGGAGCAAGTTGCGTCTTGGTTTCGAATAGTCCTCTAATTATTAAGGAGTTATTTTTGATTCTCATTTGAGGTGGGATGCGCACAGCAGCCAAGTTACAAAGAGATTAATGCAATTTTTATACCATTTGATGTATTTAAAATTATCTTAGATATAAATCCTCTGAAAACCTTGTTCTCGTTGGTAGACAAGATTACGTTATGCTATAATGAGCTGGGGTGACACTGCTTATTGTCATATCAGGGCACTTCATATATTAAAAAAAACGTATTCTGAAAATGATATATAATAAAGAAAAAGATATACTCTTCTAATACACCCTTTTCTGCTTTACAAACAAGGCTAAACTATTTGCCTCACTTCACTGGATAATGATGGATTGAAAGCCAGGCGCATAGCAGGTTAGTAGGTCAGAGTAAATATTCCAGCTCTAAAATCATAAAATTGCCTTTGAAATATTAAAAATGAGTTATATCCGGTAATGGTCATGCAGAAGTCAAATGCTATTACATCCATACGATCCCAGCATTTCTACAAAAAGCAAACAACGACGCTTCTATCCAGGGACATGGATTTATTACTATACATCCCCATCATAAATATTGTACTGCACACTGAATATAAATCCTCTGACGTCGTATATTCCAGAAATCGTATCCGTAACGGAAGTCGTAAGCATGTTGCCATGTTTAACAATACGGAGTACTTGAAGCCACGCAAATAGCTATAGCTTTATACAAGGTGACTGGTAATTGAGGACATTTATTTGGGCCGGTGATAGTGGAGAGTAAGCTAATATGTTTATCCTATAATAGTATTGAGATATATTGAATTTTACGAATTTTCATTAATATGCAGGCCTCCAAACGAAAACCCTAATAAAACAAAATTTTATTGTTGGATTTTGGATCTTTGGGTACTAATCTTTAGAAAATATGCTAATACGTCATTATCGACTGAAAAAAGTGATCACGTATTTTTTCGCGAGATAGCCTCAACATCGGGATGTGTTCAAAAGTGAATTCAAGAAACGTTACGAAAAATAAATGTATCTTAAAAAGTCACCAAATAAATAACCGCGGACTTTACGGCAAAACATGCCCATCCTTCTAGTTATCCAGTGGTACTACAAACGTGTGGTGAATATGGTAAACACAGACAATAAATCTGCGTTCAAGCTCTAAACGCATAAGAAATCTCCGTGAGTACAAGGTGTCAACAGAGCATTTTGCAAGACTCGGATTTGTAAATTTTGTTATCGGTATTGAGTAATCTGCTATAATACCATGATCAGTCATAAAAAGTGATCAGTTAACCACAACTTTGGTATAAGGTCTCAAGTTTGTATAATTTTAGAAGAAAAGAAGTTGCAATTTAAAATGGATACGTCTTGAAAAAGTCGATGGACCAACAGGCAGAACACGCAAGCTACGTTATAAAGTATCTTGTATCCGTAGATTATCAGTTACGTATGGACCCATCCAGGCAAGGAATCCTACTCAAAAGAGTTGCACCTTCAGTGTCCACATGAAGCGTATATCGCTCTGTCCTCTGAGAGCCTTCCTGCAAAACGTGTACTGGCGTATAATCGTACGGATACATACCAATCGTGTGCGCAGTGAGCCATACATTGAAGCCTTGAGGCGACTTGCAACAGTGTAGGTAGATGCTGTAGGACCTTGTTAAAAATGTTGAAGGATTCGGTCTTCATCTTCCCGATTATACAGATGAGGCTTACCAGCATCAGTGGTGCATCGTTGAAAGGCTTCTGTCTCCCGTATACGTCAAGAACTCCCTGAAAAAACTCTTACGATGTTTTGACTGCGGCTAGGATATCGCCGTCTGCACTCCTGTATTCAGGGTGTCCCACGACGATTAAGACAAGCAATATATCGGAACTAGGAAGTAGTAGACAATTATAATTTTGGAGGTGTAAATCAGAGCGAAAGTGGTATCTTTTCTCGTTATTGTGTCAGCCAATGAGGTATTTGTTTTCGGTCACGTGACGTCCGATTCAAAATTTTTAATGGGACACCCTGTATATTTGTGACTTTTTGTGTTCCTCCCGATAAGACAATTCCAACAAACTACCACACTTGGGTCTAAAGTAATTAGTTCAAGAGCTAAAGGTACTCAAAGATTGTAGCATTACCATTAAGTCAAAAAATGAAACAAACAGTAGCATAGGGGTATTATGTTATAATCAATGGTAGTGGTACAATCCTTGAAGTACCTGCAGCTCTTGAATTGATTACTTTAGACCCCAAGTATGCTAGTTTGTTGGAATCGTTTTATCGGGAGGAATACAGAAAGGCACTAATATCCCATTAATAATTTTGAATCGTCACGTGACCAAAAACGAATATCTCTCTGGATAACAATAACAAGAAAAGACACAACATTTGCTCTAATTCATATCCCCAACACTATAATTCTCTACTACTGCATAGTTCCGATATACAGGGTGGGCCAATAGTGCGTGGGCGGAGGATTGTGGGATTACTAAAAAATATTTCAAAAATCTGTCACTTGATCATGGTAGGGACCCTTGAGGGCTATAACGCAAAAATATTTTCACTTAAATTTTGACGTTTGTACAGGGTGATTCATATCAAACTTACATTTTTTTAAATGGAACCCCCTATATATTATTACATATTTGGATTCCTTGGTCAATTTTAGTGTGACTTTATGTATGACAAATGGAACTTTAAACGAACCGTTTAGGCGCAAATCACCATTTTTAGTATAAGTAGGTATCCGAAAAAAATTGAATATCGCAGCGATTATAAAACTTAGAAGGCAGTGACTTTACGGTACAACTAAGCATGAAATGCGTCGCCTTAGGTCAGACGGCTAAAATTGAATTCTTTTTTTACTTGGAGAAATCAGAGGATAAATTAAGGAAAGTTCAATCACAGATAACTTGATTTTTTCAAATGGGAATGCCCATTTTGGTTTAAAGAATCAAACGTAGAATTTGATTACCTTTCTAACGATATAGCATTCTTGATATCAATCTTTTTTCGTTTTCATTTTATTTCAAATTTTCAGTCAAATCGGTGTTTTTCAATTTTCCTGCATGCAAGCAACCTAGCAGGCCATGAAAAATAAACAAAAGCTCGTTAATATGGAAGAAACCAACTAACTTAGTAGAAAGATGCAAACTAACTAAAGCAATGGGGCCAGATTATGAAAATTTCTTACAACATATTAGCTCTAACCAGAAACAATAGCGGTAACAAGAACGCTCATTTTTCACAGCCTACTAGCTTTTAGTCAATTTCCAACGTCAGTAAAAAAATATTTAATCAAAGGAAAACTACTAGTAACTGTTGCTGGCAGTATAATATCTATGACTTCTGAATAAATTTCCACATTTAAATGCTATAAAAAAGTAGCCATTTCCGTAAGTCAAAAGTAATGATACCTCTGACTGGAACCCTTCAAATTCTTCAGCAGGTACTTCTACTTATTAGCAAAATCGCGGAAAATGAAACTAGAATTGCAGTCTGTTTGAATTGTAAAACATAGTTTAGTTTGCAGAAAACTACATGAAATAAACACAATTACAACATAGCGTAATTAAAAAATTCTAGCAATTATTACAATAGATGTTCAAAATGCTCCAGTTGGAGATTTCACTTTTGACTTAACTAAACGGAAGTGACTAATCTTTTTATCCCATTGGATATGAAATTCTAAACATGTTAGACTGTAAGCAAAAATCGCTGGTAGTTTTCCTTTTGTTTCAAAATTTTTAATCGTTTTGGAAAGTTGTCAAGCTCTAGTAGACCTCAATAGCTAGTAGGCTGTGAAAAACAAATACTTCTGTCATAGCCCAGCTACTCATTTACAATAGATATCTTGGGGCTGTTGTATCCGGATAGAGCTAATATGTTGCAAGGAATTTTCATAATCTTGCGTCGTTGCTCCAGTTAGTTTGCATCTTTCTACTAAGTTAGTTGGTTTCTTCCATATTAACGAGCTTCTGTTTATTTTTCATGGCCTGCTGGGTTGCTTGCACGCAGGAAAATTGAAAAACACCGATTTGACTGAAAATTTGAAATAAAATGAAAACCAAAAAAGATTGATACCGAGAATGCTATATCGTTAGAAAGGTGATCAAATTTTACATTCGATTTTTTAAACCAAAATGGGCATTGCCATTTGAAAAAATCAAGTTATCTGTGATTGAAGTTTCCTTAATTAATCTACTGATTTCTCCAAGTACAAAAAGAATTCAATTTTAGCCGTCTGACCTAAGATGGCGCATTTCATGCTTAGTTGTACCGCAAAGTCACGGCCTTCTAAGTTTCATAATCGCTGCGATATTCAATTTTTTTCTGATACCTACTTATACAAAAAATGGTGATTTGCGCCTAAACGGTTCGTTTAAAGTTCCATGTGTGATACATAAAGTCGCACTAAAATTGACCAAGGAATCCAAATATGCAATAATATATAGGGGGTTCCATTTAAAAAAATGTAAGTTTGATATGAATCACCCTGTATAAACGTCAAAATTTGAGTGAAAATATTTTTACGTCATAGCCCTCAAGGATCCCTACCATGATCAAGTGACAGATTTTTGAAATATTTTTTATTAAGCCCACAATCCTCCGTCCACGCACTATTGGCCCACCCTGTATAGCTTGTCTTAGTCGTCATGGGACACCCTGTATGAACACAATGTCCACACATCCTTCATTTGTAAATATAATGGCCTTTAGTGACTATATATCGATCATGAACGTACGAATGCCAAAAATGAAACTGTAGATTATTTCCGAGCACATGTGAACACCGGCGGTCATGCTACCCGTTCTAAAAGTAGAGACGCAGCTGCTAGAGCCCACTGAATATTAACTTGCGCTGTCGTGTATTCATTGTTGTTGATATACAGCACAAAATCTACAGTTTCAGCTTTAGCATACGTAGATATTATGCTTCATTTCAGATCTACTTCATTTTGGATGACTCATGACCTCTCATTTGTACATGAGTGAAAATATACGGATACAAGACCCTCCATAACGTGGCTTACTTGTTATTTTTGATAACTTAACGACTTTTTTAAGACAAATCCATTTTAGTTGATTTGTAATTATAACATTTTTTTTTAATTATACAGTTTTGAGTAGGGACTCAGTACAGGGGTACTGATGTTTTGGTGAACCATTCACTTTTTACGAGTGATAATGATTTAACACCTACAATGTTCAACCCATAATAAAAAATAGAAATCCGATGACAACGTTTTGCGAAACGCTCTATTGAAGCTTTGTACTCTCGGAAATCCATTATGCTTTCAGAGTTGCAGTGCAATGTTACTGTTACAATATTTACAAAAAATTCTTGAATTTCTTGAATTTACTTTTCAACACATGCTGACTTTAATACTATCTCGAGAAGTTCTTGTGATATGATCACTTTATTTCAATTGATGATGACGCAATAGCATATTTTCTAATGACTTATACCCGACAATAAATTTTTGTCCCACTAGGGTAAACGTTTGGAGGTCTGCGCTTTAATCAAATACTCTAAAATTCAATTTATCTCGGAAGCTCGGATATAGTGTGTAAACTTTGGAACACAAACATAGGACATCAGCCATAACTGATACATTTCTTATGGTGATTGATCCAGAGCACTAGAGAAGTTTCGCGTAACTGCGTTTCTCATAGTTTAATTCATCACTTTTCGTTTCCTTCTGCGATATGTCGAAGGAAATGCCAGAAGAAGCTCATTTAGAAATAATCTAGATTATATCGGTTGCTTTTGCGTCACCATTAAAAAGTAGCACTTCCACCATAATCGATATATTTTAGGGTAGTCGGTACAGGGTACTTTAGGAGTCTACGCCGGTACTCTCTAACTTAGAAACGCGATTCTATGCACTATGTACTACAGGATCGGGTAGCTTCGTAAATATGTCAGCGTAGTAGACACTGTGTGGTAGGCACCCGAAACTGCCCGATCGTCATGGTCGTCAAGGTGATAGAAACATGTTTCTATCTCTTATGTTACAGAGTACCGGCGCTAGCGACACTGCATTTCGCATGGCATTATGCGTCGCTTTTCTCGCCCCAGAAGTGTACAATGAAAATGCCAGAAGAGGCTCAGTTAGAAATAATCTAGATATCGGTTGCTTTGGCATCACTATTAACATGCAGCACTTCCACCATAATTGATACACCCTTAGGATTCTTAATGCAGTATCGGTCACTCTCTTGTCTTCTTTTGTTCTTAGTGAAGTGTACAGTGAAAACGCCATAAGAGGCTCAGTTAGAAATAATCTAAATATCGGTTGCTTTGGCATCACTATTAACATGCAGCACTTCCGCCATAATTGATACACCCTTAGGATTCTTAATGCAGTATCAGTCCCTTTCTTGTCTTCTTTTGTTCTTAGTGAAGTGTACAGTGAAAACGCCATAAGAGGCTCAGTTAGAAATAATCTAGATATCGGTTGCTTTTGCATCACTATTAACATGTAGCACTTCCACCATCCTTCCACTTCCACTTGATACAGCCTTAGGGTTCTTAATGCAGTATCAGTCACTCTCTTGTTTTCTTTTGTTCTTAGTGAAATATACAGTGAAAACGCCAGAAGAGGCTCAATTGGAAATAATCTAGATATCGATTACTTTGGCATTGTTATTAAAAAATAACACTTCCACCATAATTGATACATTCTTAGGGTGCTTGATACAGCGTCAGTCGCTTTGATCTCTTCTGTTTTTAATGACGTGTACAGTGAAAACGCCAAAAGAGGCTCATTTAGTTGTATTTCGGTTCCTTTGGTACCGCTATTGAAACGTAACACTTCCACTACAACTGTTACATTTTTAGGGTAATTGCTACAGAGCACTGAGAAAGGCTGACCTCATTTCGTGTAGCATGATGCGTGTCTTTTCTCGCTCTTTTGTTTTCATTGGAGTGGAAACGCCAAAAGAGGTTCAGTGAGAAATAATTTAGATATCACTTGCTTTGATATCGCTATTGAAAAGTAGCAACTTTTGGTGCAGTGTACAGCTGAAACGCCAAAAGACGCACACTTAATTTCGTAGTCGCTATTGCAACGTAGCAATTTCACCACAACTGCTACATTTTTAGGGTAACTGCTACAGAGTACTGGAGAAGTCTGGCTACACCGCTTTTCGCATAGCTTTCTGCGTCACTCTTTTCTCTCTCTCTCTTTTATTTCCATTGGAGTGTTAGGGAAAACGCCAGAAGAAGTTCAGTTAGAAATAATTTAGATATCAATAAATTGCTTTGGTGTCGCTATTAAAAAGTAGCACTTCCACCATAATTGATACACTCTTACGGTGATCTGTACATTTTCAGTTACTTTCCTCTCCCTTTTGGTTTTAGCGAGATGTTCAATGGAAACTCCAGAAGAGGCACATTTAGAAAAGATCTAGATTTCGATTTCGATTTCTTTGGTACCGCTATTAAAACGGAGCACTTCCATCACAATCGATATATTTTTACGGTAATTGCTACAGAACACTGGAGAAGTCTGACCGCATGCATGCGCTTTTGTTTTCATTGAAGTATCCGTGGAAATTCCAGAAGACGTTCAGTTAGAAATAATCTAGTTATGAGTTGCTTTGTTATCGGTATTAAAATGAAACACCTTCACCATAATTAAAACACTTTTAGGGCGCTTGATACATTTTTCGTTATTTTCCTCTCCCTTTCATTTTTAGTGAATTATACAGTGGAAACGCTAGAAGAGGGACTTCTATAAAAAATCTAGATATTGGTTACTTTGGTACCACTATCAAAAACTAGTACTTCCACCATAATTGTTATATTTTTGGGATAATTGATACAGAATACTAGAAAAATTTGGCGACACCGCATTTCGCATAGCATTATCGCTCACTTTTACCTTTTTTTTGTTATTAGTGAGCTGTCCGTGGACACTCCAGAAGAAGCTCAATTAGAAATGATCTTGATATCGGTTGCTTCGGCATCGCTATTAAAAAGATGGTCTTCCACCACAATTGATACTTTTTTAGTGAGCTTGATTCAGTATCAGCCACTTTCCTTTTTTTGTTTTTAATGGAGTGTCAGTGGAAACTCCAGAAGAGGCTGTGGTGTGCCCAGTGTTATATGACTGCTTGTGAGTGGAGCCATCTGGCAACATTGTATACCGCGCGACCATCACAGGTTGTGCGGGGGATCAGCGGAAAGAAGGGCAGTCGGGAATCAGCGGTGGCCGAGTACGCATGTTGTGGTGTGAGCGGATCTCCACCTACCTCGCGTCTGGACTCGCCCGTGATTTCTCGCCAATATTGTCGTGTGCATTTGATGTACGTTTACTGTTTTGTTCGAAGTAAATAGATGTTCACTCTGAGCGTGCCGTGTTTGTCTTTCAACCGCCAACCCATGAACCCTGAAGAATAAATAAAATAAAGAGTCGATCGTTGCAAGGCTGACTTAGAAACCATCTAGATATCAATTGCTTTGACATCGCTGTTAAAAAGAAGCGCTTCCACCATAATTGATACATTGTTAGAATGCGTGATACGGCATCAGTCACTTTCCTCTCTTTCTTGTTTCCAGTGAATACAGTATGAGTCACTTTTCTCTCTCTTTTGTTTTTAGTGAAGTGTGTAGTGAAAACGCCAGAAGAGGCTCATTTAGAAGAAATCTAGATATCGGTTACTTTCCCAACAAGCATTCTAAGTTAAAATTACCTCACATCGACCACCGTACAGGTTACATGACTAATTTCAACAAGGATTATTTACTTCTAACTGTTCAACATTTTCCTTAAGTGGGGAATAAAACTAAAGTAATTTAGAGGTCAATATGAGGTCGAAGAGGAATTTATAACCAATAGGTCGAGAATAACATGTAGACATTCTACAGCTATTTAGGTCATATTGAGGTAAAATCGTCGACATTATCCCTATAGTATAACCTAAATCTGACGTGAATTTAACACTTTTAGCAACAACAAAGAAAACATGATACTTCTGATCTTTTCTTTCATAAACATGGGACTACGGATTATAATGTGGCAATCTGCCTGTATAGATATGGTGCTGTCTTCATAAACAGTTGAATGGTGATAATGGTGATACCTATAGTGGATTGATTTTCAACTGTGTTCTTTGGTTACTTGAAAATAAAGATTCTATGCGGAATGAACTTTTTCGTGGAATGTGGACATAATAGTTACACAAAATTAAGGCGCCTTAAAAATGAGCTTTTTTAACAAATTTGGTAAATTTTTTTTAATGACGTATTCTCAAACCCATATAACCTCAAATTATAAACATGTATCTTCTGGCGCGGTTGTTAGCTATATGGAACAGAATATTCTTTTCATGTGTTTTGTTTGTTATTAGAAGGACGGATCTGGCATATTTGATGAAATAGGAATTTATATATGATTAAATATAAATTAAAGATGTCTGCTTTTAGAATTTTGACCTATAGGGATTTATTGCCACCATTTTTAACCAATAGCATATCTTTTCCACAATGATGTCGAAGCAGAGGTACATTTTCAACCTCGAGGGCAAAGTTTCCCTATTTTAGACTAAAAAATAACTTTAAGGTCAAAGTCTATTTTAAGGCGAAACTAGGGTCCTGTTGGATAATTCAGTATGGGGTGCGTCATATTTTGTTTATTTTTGATTCATGCATTCAACAAAATTAAATTGTTTAAAGCAGTCGTAGGTCCTTCCATCTTTTGGCAGCACATGTCTACCATGAGCTCTAAGAATTGTTAACCGCTCCCCAACTGCAGTTATAGTTATTTTATATTTTAAAGCCAACATCCTCAGTTGATCAAGAGTTGTACCCAATCACTTAAGACTTCATCAGTACTTATCTATGTCATGTTCTGAGACTGAATATGATCAAGATCATTTCATGAGGGTAATGGCTCATTGTTGGTTGAATAACTTGCGCAAAGACTAAAACTATTTTCCGTAACAGCAGTGCCTCTTTTTCCTATATTGCTTTATACTCTATAATAATGTGATGTATGCCTATAAACCTTAGGTCGTTTCAGCTTATAACTTGAACTGCGCAAAATATCGGATAATGCTGTTGTGTAGGATACAGTAGGCATACATAGTGGGGAAACTAGGTATCATGAAGGGCAATTTTGGGCACTTCAACTTTGAGCGAGTATTTCCAAATAATTTTAACTTCCATCAAGACATTTGTTGTTATAGGTCTATAGAAATAGAGTTTTTGCCCTCAAAGTTAGTGCCAAAGTTAAAATTAGGATAATACACCTACTAAAAATATCCCTGTAACCTCATGGCACTTAAGAAGGCTATTTAGTGAACAGTTCAACCTCTTTTTTTCCTTTTTATGTCGCTAACTTCCAAGAAGTTTTTCTAGGTAATAAATAAGGTAATTTTTCCCTATTAAAATGCCCAAAAAAATCCCTAACTTTGAGGACATATTCTAGGTCAGTGCTAGGTAATTTATTACCCCTGCATTGATGTTTGCAGACAAAGATTTTTTGGTTAATATAATTAGGTGTATTTCTTGTAATTCTGAACCAATTGTTTCGACCTTTTCGTCATCTGACTATTAGAACACTAATTAGGTACATTTCGACCAATTTTCGTCAATGATTTGAACGCTCCAAGACATTCTGAATTTATGAACATTAATTAAGTATACAGTTACTAACATTTGACTTATATAGGTTAATTTCTCTTGGGAGGTGGACTATTTTAACAAAATGCTACTTGGGTTGGCATCACTATCAACATGCAGCACTTCCACCACAATTGATAAATTTCTGGGGCGTTAATACAGAGTACTAGGAAAACCTGGCGAAACCGCAATTTCGCACGGCTCGGAAGAGATCGGAGAGATCCAGATATCGGTTACTTTGGTATCGAAATTAAAACGCTGCACTTTCACCACAATTGATAAATTTGTAGGCTGATGGAAGAAATCTTGCGACACCGCATTTCGAACAGCTCTATCTATCGCTTTCCACTATGTTTTGTTTTTTGTTGAGTATACAGTGGAATTGCCAGATGACGCCGATTTAAGAGAAATCTGGATATCGGTAACTTCGGTATCGCCAAACATAGCACTTTCACCATATCTTAGCGTCTTATTGCAGTTAATATCAAAAAATCTATTTCTTTAGAACCAAGCATTTTGAGAAAGCCTGCCATATGAACGTTAGTTTGCGAAAGTAATTTCTGCATTACGATGGAAGTTCGGGATTTTAGCAAGGTTTTATCTACACATCTCGCAGTGCGATAACCTGAACATTCAAAACGGTCCTGCGCCTATGTTTTTCCTCAGAAACACTATTTTTTTTTACCAGGCGTTATAATTACGTTTTCATAAAACTTGAAAAATTAAATAACTAAAACGCAGTTTCGTAGGTATGTAATGTCAAGCAATATTTAAAATAACTTGTACTGTAAATCTAGCATTAACAATCAGCAAAAATATGTGTATTCTTGCAAGATGAGTTAGATATGATCTTCTTCCCCTTCCCCTTGCTACATGTTCCTCTGTCTCTTTCGACTTTAAAATGCCTTGAGCCATTTTATGTAGTATCTTCTAGCATTTTTCGCTCGATATCAGTCTAAACTCCATGTTTTCTGGGATTAGCAAACGGGGTTCTATTACACTTTGGTAACCCCGCCATCTAGTTGCCCTCAGACAGGCTCGCTCTCGGTTCCTTCTGGTAATCAGACTATCTATCGTACAAAGCAAATCTTTGCAAAAATGATGCATTGTATAATATATTTCCGTCCGTGAAATCTGTTGCACAACAGAATGTCTCTGTAAATAACGAGTCAGCACGACGGGGCTCAATTTAAACGGTCCCTCTGTATGGGACCCACTTCAAAGGACCAATCCTGATGGAGGTGAAATCGGGGTGGTTGGGGGTGGGGGGCAGTAAAACTGGAAAATTTTTTGTTTTTGTAATAGGCTGCTCACCGACCTGTGAAAGACCTGCGTCGGTACTCTCTAACTTAAGAGATAGAAACATGTTTCTATCACCATGACGACGATTCGGGTGCCTATCACGTGTCTACTCCGCTGTCGCGGCACGCTGTCATATTTACGAGACCACCCGATTCCATAGTACATAGTGCGTAGAAACACGTTTCTAAGTTACAGAGTACCGGCGCTGGCGTTATAATACACCTTCTTACTTCCATCCGAACAGAAATCAAGGACTTGAAATTTTCTGATGTATATGTTACAGACCGTTTATGGAAAACAAAACCATATTATATAAAAAGAATTTTCTGAATGTATATGTTACAGACCGTTTATGGAAAATGAAACCATATTATATAAAAAGACTAATCTATGTACAAGGTGTACCTGAATTTCCTTGACACGTGACGTTCTCGTAACAAAAAAAGTTCAAACGAAAACTGAGTGAAATTTTTGTAAGTTGGTACTTTTGGTACAAAAAACGTTTTAAAGTCATGGTGTGATGAACTATGGTTAGTGTCCCTCATACCATGATTTTACTTTTACTTTTTTTGTACCCCAACCCTTGACACTCACCCTCAACTTTTGTTTTTCAAATATCACCAAATATTTATTTCTACATGAATTCAATACTTATTTTATTTAAAATCCTGTAGTACCTTTGATTTTATACTCAAACTTATTTTTTTTCGTAAACCCATAAACAAAATAAGAATTTTCTTGCTGCATAAAACGGATAAAAATAAAACTGAGTGGGTTTTTAAGTTTACTGAACGACCTATAATACATACTTTCGAAAACAAATAAATGTCTTTTTAAACCTTCAACCTCAAACAAATCCTCATTTGCCTTATGCTAATGTCTTTACCAAGAAAATTGGTTTGTGTATAAAGTCAAATGCACTACAAGATTTTAAATAAATTATTGACCTCATTAATGTAGGAAAAGCTGTGGGGTGCTACTTGGAACAAAAGTTGGGGTGAGTTTTAGGGGATGAAGTAAAAAAATGTTTCGAAAGCATGGTATTATAGGACATTCATTACTTTCGAAAGGCCCGTTTAGTTTTATTTTTTATCTGTTTCTTCTTGCGAAAGTATTACACCTCAAAGAAATCCTTATTTTATTTATTTTATGTTTATGGCATGACTTGTGACGAAAAAAATACGTTTTTGTATAAAATGAAAGGTACTACAAGATTTTAAATAAAATAGGGACTTATTTGTGTAGGAAAAAATATTTGATGCTATTTTAGGAGTAAAAAGGGTACGATGGTATGATAGACTCTGTAGCGCTTTCAAAAATTCCTCTTAGTTTTTTTTGACCTTTTTTTTGTTACCAGATTATCGCGTGTCAAGGAACTTCAGGGACACCCTGTATACAAGAACTGAAGTCCATATGTGTGAAAAGCCTGTCTTAGAACAACCTGTCTAGTCCTTTTGTAAAAGGTCTGGTCTATTTAGGTATATATGGCCAATCTGAAACTACGCCATATGTATATCTCGATACTTAAGCATGTATTTTGTTAACTAGTTAATTGTATGTTTAAATCAATACATGAAAATGCATACGTACATATACTTAAAGATACAAATTAGAACATTCATAAACATTTTTATTTGTTTTGTACAGGTTAAGCTTTTAGGGCATCTAGAATACCATAATATTTATATTCTCTTATCGACGAGCACACTTTTTCGATTGACATTTACACTTACAATTACACTGAGAAAACCAGCCCTGTTAAAGTGTCTAACAGTGGTTTGCACCAGTCATAGTTAAACCTTTGGCTTAACTAATTAAAGCTTAACTTTAATTAAGGCTTAAAGTTGTGTGTCTTTGCACCGGTCATGATTAACTTTAATTATGAGTTAACTTTTTCTTACAGGGAAATTTAACGAATTTCAGATTTTACGTTGGCGATCATGTCGTATTTTTGATGTTCTGTGATGGAAATGAAGGTTCGTGTCACTGTCGTTGATGGCTGTCAAACATTGTCTTTCAAGTTCAACTGAGGCTATTTGTTTTGATTAAGAAATTTCGGATTCATTTTAGTATTTTTGGTTTCATTTTCATTAATTGATAACCCATTTTCGTAAATATCCAACTCACAGAATATAACAACAGTGGTAAAAGTAAATCCTTGAAGTAAATGCACTTCTTTAGGCAAGATTTTGTCTATGATATAGTTGATTGCAGTGACCCAACATTTGGTGGATTTTGGATGTCTTAATTCTGGATTCTCTTGTATAGGAGTGGCTACAGAAGACATCAGAGTAATAACATTTATGTCGGATCTGTTTGTGGTAAGTAAAAATATATAGAAATGTCCAAAGTGCTGAGGTCAACTAAAAACATCTTTATTATACATTTATAGTGTTAAACTAGCAAAATGTCCATTCATAGGTAATAATTACAATTTTTATATGTATATATAGGTGGTTTCAAGGAATGAAACAATTAAAACAGTAATCTTTTGGCATAACCTTAAGATGAGTTTCCGGAACAAGTGATAATATATATGCAACAAACAATATACATGTTATGACTATCAACTTCTCTATTAAAACAGATTTGTGATATATGCACTACTACAAAATACTTTCTTTTTGTCATTGCAGGTGTGGAGAAAGAATTATTCAGGTTGCCAAGTATTTGAGAAAGAAGAGGCAGACCGATACCATGAGGCGAAGAGCACATAATGTTATGCATTCAGAGCTTCATTGTGATGGCTTTATAGAAAGTAAATACTAATATGTTCCACATACTGTGTAAATTAATAGAACCAATAAATGCATATGTTATCCATATATTGTAATTATATCTGTTAATAAAGGTGGAGAAAAAAAATCACTTTCTTATAACTTCTCATATAACAAAATATAAAATATTTCATAGTATCAGTAGCTAATATGTGATATAAAATGGTGTCTAGATATAGAATGCCTTGTTAAAAATATGTATTTTAAATGATAGTTTGTATAACATGCTCACAGATAGTGATTAATTTCTGTCTTGTCAAACAAGGTGATTATTTAGAAAAACACTCATTGGGTGACTGTAAAGCTGCACCCATCAGAAGGTAAGTTTTATTACTTGAACAAAAACTACTGGTTGAATTCTTTTATATTTTTATTAAATATATTTTCTTTCAATATATCAGGGCTTGTCCTGAATAGTAGAAAATTCAGTAATTAGGATAGGGTGGTCGGTGGAACACACAACAGTGATGTGCTACCGCAGTGCTCAATAATACAGTATGGGTCAATATTATTCAAATTACTCAGTTTTTGTTAATAAAGAGGCTTCAGTTTTTCACTCGTCCCTTAAAGTATTCATTATCATCTGTGATCCTGAAATAAACAATATTTTTATTAAAAATAGAAGGAAATTAACTAATGGGTGGTGAAGATGAATTAAATAAAATCCATGCGAGAACGGGAGGACACTTGCATTCTAATTTTTACAGTAATAACTACTACTGTGATAGCTATTCACATAATAATACTGCATCTGGCTGCAAACAAAATAAATCAAGCAGATCAATTTATTTTCTTTATATGGTAAAAATTGGGCGACTAAGGTGCAGTATCAAACAACTGTCCCTAGTGAATGTGATAACTGTAATTTACAAATAAACGTTTTATCTTTGCTGTTTTCAAAATCCATCCAAGTTTTGAGCGCCCATTATCTCATAAATTACAGCATTCTAAATAACTGATTTGCTTACCTGCTAAGATAGACTTCCTGAACAAGACAGCAGTAACACAACAATGACCAAAAAGCTGTTGAACACGAAAAATCTCATAAACCATAACACGGTGTCTTACAACAGTGATATTTGGCCAATTCCACAATCAGCTTTATATAGTTGGTTATGGTCGTATCCTCAGTTCCTCACGACTTGATATTGAATCCAAGTGATCTATTTTGATTCATAATTGCTTATAGGATATAGAAATCATTTTATAAAATATATTTCACAAACTAACCAAACTTATTTCTGTAGTGATCTGTCAGAATATGTTAAACCCACAAATGTCAAAAGCTAAGCCAAGAAACGTCAAAGTTAAACCCTACTTTGCTTTTGGCTTAAAGTTAATTATGAGTTTGACGCTAACTACAACCGGTGCAAAGCAATTCGTACTTTAATTAAGGCTTAACTTTAATTACAACTTTAACTATGACTGGTGCAAACCACTGTAGCTGGTACATTTTTAATAGCCTATATTAAAGCTGCGTGCTGTTTCTGAAATGTAGCTTCATAGTGAGTTATGAAAACTGAATTCTAGTATTTCAATTTTGTCACAGAAGACGCATATTATTGTAACAATTAAACTGGTTTAAGTACTACTACTTTCAATTAAAAATTTTAATAGTAATAATTAACAAGAGTTACTATAAAGATAAATAAGTAACTGTCGTTATGAGTATTCCTATCGTAGACACTTCAGGTTACAATGACAATTAAACTGGTTGAAGTACTGCAATTTTCAATTAAACATCTTAACTGCCAGAGTTAAAGGATATTACAGCTGTGATAAGTCACGAAATACGCATAACGTCATTTCCCGAGGTGGGGGATGTTAACCATGCTCCATCTCTTTTCTTCTTTGTGGAGGGCAAGTGAGCGAGTGCGATAGAGATAGTTGCTCTTCACTGTTGTTTTAGTTGAGTTAGTCGTTAACGGTTACAGCACGGTGACAGGTGTGAGGTCCATTCGCTGTTCGGTTTTACTATCACATACTATTTTGTGTTCCTATAAGTTTTATGCGTGCTTGTGTCTTTGTGTGTGGAACAGAATAGGTACCTGAATGGTCAAGTATAGCTTTGGAGTACACGAGTCGTACATTTCGGGTAACTTGGCTGTAAGATCAAAATATGTAACAATTTTCCAATGACATTATGTGTTCGTAGGTGTAATAGACGTTTTATGTGCAATAATTACTTTTTTGTTATGACAAACTAAAGATTTTAATTTTTGTTATAATGATTAATTAATTATTTAGGAATAAAGACTATTTTCAATCTATTTGCTTTTTTTAATCCCTCTAATTGAACATAGGAATTATCCGTATTAAATTAAGAAAAAATCAGTATTGGTATTAAAGTTTTTCATTATAACAGTTTAATTCATTATCTGTAGAAGAAGAAAAGAATGTCACAAATAAATAACCGTAATAAATAATCCTGTTTAAATGAGGGTATTAAGCAAGTGAATAACCTTGGAGACGTGGTCTAATTGTAACTGTTAGACTAAGCTACGGTCACAGTGACATTTTTCTAACAACCACTGATTTGATGTAGCTCACTACCTCAATTAATTCTAAACAGAATTCACTATTCAATTGCAGCAATTAAACAGTTTAATTGTCACGTATTTTGATGCAAAATTTAATTGCGGTGATTAAAATTTTAATCGTAGCGATTAAATTTTTCTCTCAGTGTACACTTTCAAAACCTTGCCCGTGCCCTTTCGAGTAGCCACTGATCTAAGGACGAATTTCTCTCACAGTTTTGCTTGGAGAATACACTTTTTAAGTGCACTAAAAACATACGACCTGAATCGCAATAGTCTATCAGTGGTTTGCACCAGTCATAGTTAAAGTTGTAATTAAAGTTAAGCCCTAATTAAAGTACGAATTGCTTTGCACCGTTTGTAGTTAGCGTCAAACTTATAACTAACTTTAAGCCAAAGGCAAAGTAGGGTTTAACTTTGACGTTTCTTGGCTTAACTTTTGACATTTGTGGGTTTAACATATTCTGACAGATCACTACAGAAATAAGTTTGGTTAGTTTGTGAAATATATTTTATAAAATTATTTCTATATCCTATAAGCAATTATGAATCAAAATAGATCACTTGGATTCAATATCAAGTCGTGAGGAACTGAGGATACCACCATAACCTCAATCTACAACTATATAAAGCTGATTCTGGAATTGGACAAATATCACTGTTTTAAGACACCGTACTATGGTTTATGAGATTTTTCGTGTTCAACAGCTTTTTGGTCATTATTGTGTTACTGTTGTCTTGTTCAAGAAGTCTATCTTAGCAGGTAAGCAAATCAGTTATTTAGAATGCTGTAATTTATGAGATAATGGGCGCTCAAAACTTGGATGGATTTTGAAAGCAGCAAAGATAAAACGTTTATTTGTAAATTACAGTTATCACATTCACTAGGGACAGTTGTTTGATACTGCATCTTAGTCGCCCAATTTTTACCATATAAAGAAAATAAATTGATCTGCTTGAATTATTTTATTTGCAGCAAGATGCAGTATTATTATGTGAATAGCTATCACAGTAGTAGTTATTACTGTAAAAATTAGAATGCAAGTGTCCTCCCGTTCTGGCATGGATTTTATTTAATTCATCTTCACCACCCATTAGTTAATTTCCTTCTATTTTTAATAAAAATCTTGTTTATTTCAGGATCACAGATGATAATGAATACTTTAGGGGACGAGTGAAAAACTGAAGCCTCTTCATTAACAAAAACTGAGTAATTTGAATAATATTGACCCATACTGTATTATTGAGCACTGCGGCAGCAGCACATCACTGTTGTGTGTTCCACCGATCAGCCTATCCTAATTACTGAATTTTCTACTATTCAGGACAAGCCCTGATATATTGAAAGAAAATATATTTAATAAAAATATAAGAGAATTCAACCAGTAGTTTTTGTTCAAGTAATAAAACTTACCTTCTGATGGGTGCAACTTTACAGTCACCCAATGAGTGTTTTTTTAAATAATCACCTTGTTTGAGAAGACAGAAATTAATCACTATCTGTGAGCATGTTATACAAACTATCATTTAAAATACATATTTTTAACAAGGCATTCTATATCTAGACACCATTTTATATCACATATTAGCTACTGATACTATGAAATATTTTATATTTTGTTATATGAGAAGTTATAAGGAAGTGATTTTTTTCTCCACCTTTATTAACAGATATAATTACAATATATGGATAACATATGCATTTATTGGTTCTATTAATTTACACAGTATGTGGAACATATTAGTATTTACTTTCTATAAAGCCATCACAATGAAGCTCTGAATGCATAACATTATGTGCTCTTCGCCTCATGGTATCGGTCTGCCTCTTCTTTCTCAAATACTTGGCAACCTGAATAATTCTTTCTCCACACCTGCAATGACAAAAAGAAAGTATTTTGTAGTAGTGCATATATCACAAATCTGTTTTAATAGAGAAGTTGATAGTCATAGTATGTATATCGTTTGTTGCATATATCACTTGTTCCGGAAACTCATCTTAAGGTTATGCCAAAAGATTACAGTTTTAATTGTTTCATTCCTTGAAGCCACCTATACAGGGTTACTGGTAACTCGACCACTTTCCTGCAGGAAGTGATAGAGGGACTCAAATGCAATAGATTTAACCCCCCATATGTAATTCCGAAGGCCGATAGTTTTCGAGATAATTATCATTTAATGTTTTTCAACGATATGTCCAAATTTCCACACTACATCCCAAATTTAGAAAAAACCCTGCTGTCGATTTAAGTAATTTCCAATTTAGTTTTTTACTGACACATACGCAAATCTAATTTAGTATTTAAATGTGTAAAAATACTAAACAGTTTCAAACTACATACAATTATTTAAAAAATAACGAACAATATTTTTACATTCGCCGCGAAAGAAAATTATCTAGCTCAAAAAAAGATACACAACCAGTCAAACAAGTTATTTTAAAAACTTCCTTATCTGATGGCCTATTCCAAGGACAAGAATGACAGTACAACCACAAGTAACTATTTAACAAAGTTTATTAACAGAATACAGAATCATCAACAACATTATATTCCAGCATGATAGTTGTCCAGCACATTACCGTATCACAATTCGGCAGTTGTTGGAGAACACATACCCGAACAAATGAATAGGGAGGGGTGAACCCATCGCATGGCCTGCGCGGAGCCCAGATCTGACAACCCTTGATTTTTACATCTGGGGTCAGATAAAGTCATTAGTTTACGAGACTCCAGTTAATACTGGTGACGAACTAAGGCAAAAAATTATCAATGTGGCGGAGGAGATGAAACGAACTTTTTCAACACGAGTTACAAAAACCGAAGTGAGGAAGCGGATCCGTACTTGTATCCGAAATCAAGGGCAACACATTGAGCAAGATCTCTAGAAACTTTGAGTGGATTTAATTTGTTTTACTTGGATAATATCATCGACCGCATTTGCAAACATGCTAGTATGTAACTGAGTTATCAATAATGATTGTATTCTCATTCGTTCTTTTTGAATAGGTGATTTTTATTCACTGCTGTTTATAATCTTTCTGAAAAGGTTATTAGGTAGGAAAGTTTTTTTAGCAATTTGTTCAGCCGTTTGTATAATTTTTTTTTGAGATAGATAATTTTCTTTCACGGTGAATGTAAAAATTTTGTTGATTATTTTTTAAATATTTGTATTTAGGAACTGTTTAGTATTTTGAAGCATTTTGATACTAAGTTAGCTTTGCGTACCTATGTGTTAGCTAAATACTTAAATGAAAATTATCAGAACCAACAACAGGTTTTTTTCTTAGTTTAGGATCTAGTGTGGAAATTTGGACATTTGGTTGAAAAACATTTAATGTTAATTATCTCCAAAACTATCGGTTTTCGGAATTACATATGGGGGGGTTAAATCTATTACATTTGAGTCCCTCTATCACCTCTTGCAGTAAAGTGGTCGAGTTACCAGTAACCCTGTATATACATATAAAAATTGTAATTATTACCTATGAATGGACATTTTGCCAGTTTAACACTATAAATGTATAATAAAGATGTTTTTAGTTGACCTCAGCACTTTGGACGTTTCTATATATTTTTACTTACCACAAACAGATCCGACATAAATGTTATTACTCTGATGTCTTCTGTAGCCACTGCTATACAAGAGAATCCAGAATTAAGACACCCAAAATCCACCAAATGTTGGGTCACTGCAATCAACTATATCATAGACAAAATCTTGCCTAAAGAAGTGCATTTACTTCAAGGATTTACTTTTACCACTGTTGTTATATTCTGTGAGTTGGATATTTACGATAATGGGTTATCAATTAATGAAAATGAAACTAAAAATACTAAAATGAATCCAAAATTTCTTAATCAAAACAAATAGCCTCAGTTGAACTTGAAAGATAATGTTTGACAGCCATCAACGACAGTGACATGAACCTTCATTTCCATCACAGAACATCAAAAATACGACATGATTGCCAACGTAAAATCTGAAATTCGTTAAATTGCCCTGTAAGGAAAAGTTAACTCATAATTAAAGTTAATCATGACCGGTGCAAAGACACACAACTTTAAGCCTTAATTAAAGTTAAGCTTTAATTAGTTAAGCCAAAGGTTTAACTATGACTGGTGCAAACCACTGTATATGTAAAAGGAGGGTCACTCAGACCACAAGACAAGGACCCTTCTATATTCATTTTCGGAACTGATACAGAGTCCTAGGTAAATCTGGCGACGCTGCATTTCGCACAGCCCTATCCGTCACTTTCCACTCTCTTTTGTTTTTGGTGGCGTATAGAGTGGAAACGCCAGAAGAGGCTCATTTAATACCATCGCTCGTGGTGGCGAGATTACGCAGGTAACAAATGACCGACGTTAGTGGAGTTGATGTCGCACCTCGCGGGGATCGATTGGAATACCTCCTGCTCCTGTTCTTGTCATTGCCGCAGATGTGGTGGGATATTTTTCACCCTTATGGGAACCGACAATACGAAATAATTATGCTAAGCCTTTTTAACTCTTATGTCTAGACTCCACCAGACATCCGAAACAATTTCTTAATTACTCAACCGAATTTAACACATAACTGATGACACTGAGTCTGGGAGACTCCGCGGTAACTACGGTATACAATTTCTCCGTCTACAATTATTTCTGCAGCAGGCCGCTCTATGTACCTTCTTATCATTTAGTAGGGATTGGTCTGTGAACAACATGTGAAGATTTTTCATTTCCAATATATTGACGTCACGAAGTCTGATAGACCCCTTGTCACCATAAACGTGCGCCAAAGCCGGACTGACCGTAACGGAAGAAAACTCCAGACTAGGAATTATTGCTTCGTTTGCCCCTCAGGTTTGAGAAAAAAGACATCGTATGCCTATTTTTTGTGTAAAAAACCACTTTGCCTGTGGTGCTCTAAGAAATGTGCCAGAATTGTTGTTTGAGACAATAATCAAAATTACGATTTTTCACCTAGTGCACGAATTCTATGCTTCAGTTATATTGCAAATCAGCCTTTAGTTTCCACTCTGTTATAGTTTAGGGAGTTACAAAACTTTATTTCTTCACGATTGACAAATTTTCGAGAGACATATTGAATTTTGAACTTGACTGATATTTAGAAATAGGTTTTTCCGTCATTTTATTTAAGAATTACCAAAACATGTATGATTTCCAAGAAGGCTTTGAAATGTGAACAACAACAGTTTTACTGTAAAAAAATATAAGTACCTTAAAAATTACTTTTGCTGATGATACAAATGAATATTATACAAAACTTAGGTCATGTTGCCTGTGAGACTTCGTGTCACCATTAATGTTACAGAAAGCAATGTCACCATTTAAGAGTTAGCAATCTTTTTTTCCTGAATTCGAGTAGAGCATCAGCATGTTTTCGTAATTTTAGGTTTTTGAATGTAATATTAAAAGTACATATCCATAAGACTATACAAAATATTAATACTGAGAAGTAATGTTTGAATCAAATGATTATTCCACTATCTGTTGCCAGAAATTTGTACTCTCGATTCTAGTCCATGATTTGGCTTGTACCGGGTATTTTCCACTACTTCCCCGCCCCTTTCTTATCTTTTGAGTTTGAAAAGATAGGAAAAGGTTAAGCTTTCATATGGAAGCTTCATAGTTCTCTCTTATCTTACAGAACTTGATATGAACAGAAAGAAACAAGAAAAAATTATAAAAAATCCTGTTTTTCGAATAAAGTTATGTTTTTTTTAATGACGGAAACAGATATATTTGTCTCTTGTCTTCAGAGGTTTAGAGTAATCGGTCACCTTAGTTTGAAAGATTTTTAAAATACTCAACTTCAAAGTTTCTAAAATGTGGAAGTAAACCTCACTTCACTATAGCCATGACAGCCGAACAAGAATTGAATGCGGTAATGTTTTGTGTCATTCTGAGATTTTTCCGAAGTAAAAAGCATCGCTTTCTTTACACGTGCAAATAACTTCCAGTTCTATTGGAAGAAATGTCGTTATATTATAACAATCAAAATAAACTGGAAAATATACGTTTATTTTATAGAATTAATAACGATATGTCTCAAGCAAGAAGAGAATACAAGGAATTATTTGGCGAAGCTGTGCTATCAAAAAGCACGCTCAAACATATAGATAACAAATTAATGAAAGAAAGTCTAAAACAACAAGTCTAAATAAATTATAATTACTAGATTAAAGATAACCTTATAAATGTTTAATCTTTCCGCCATTACTTTCAATACGCTTTTAATAATCGGCGGGAATTTTTTAACGGTATTTTCTAAAACCTAGGGTTCAGAAAGTGTATAGATTGAAATTTTCTGCGCTAAATTATCCAAATTTCAGTTTTTCCCTGCGTAGACTTTTTCTTTAAGATATCCCCACAGAAAAGTATCCAGGTGAGTCAAATCTGGACTATTTGATGCACATAAAAGGTCCGTGTCACCCAATCTATGTTTGATATCGGTCATTAAGATAATTGGTCACAGGCGCAACACTATGCTGGTCTTGCTGCCAAATGAGGCTTTAAGCTCCCTTAGGGGAATACCTTCGAGAAAATTCTCAATTCCATTTTGAAAAAAATTTAGGTATCTTTCCCCTGTTAGTCCATCTCGGAGAATAATTTGCCTAATCAATCGGTTATTAAGGATGCTACACCAAACATGGATCGCTTGTCGTTCCTGTATTTTTTATTTCTGCTAGACCCATAGGATTCTAGGTGCCTTAAAGACGACTATTGTGCCTGCTAAATATACAGCGTAAGAAGGTTAGATCGTTAGTAGTACTTTCTGGTTCTGAATAAGTGTTTGAGCTTCTTTTTCCAGCAGTTGTTGCAACTGACGGAACGTGTTCATGCCAGGTCATGCTTTCTGTAATGTTGACTCCTAAAAGCTCGAACGACTGACTTATCGGCAGACTATCGATTATAGGGGGTGCTCATTTAGGCACGTCTTTTTGATAGAGAATAGATCTTGAAAACTTTGAATTGTACCATATTCCTGACTCCCCAAGCGATAATAATTTCAAGATGCCTTGACCGCGAAGCAGTTACTGCCAGCCTTCTGCGTTTCAGTTCAATCACAGAGATGGGCTTATTGCTCATGGTATCTGCGTGAAAAGTACTATCATTGGTTTTGTAGTGCCAGATAACAGATCAGTGATGTGAAGCACTAATTTCAGAGCCAGCTCTAGCTTATCTGTTATAAAAGGAAAAGAAGCAGCAACTTTGCTAACCAACCGCAAACTTTACCAGAATGACCGTAGGACAAAAGCTTGTTTAGGAGATCTGCATGCCACAGCTAATCGATTGCTTTCAAAATATCGAGAGCAACGACGTGAGGCTCGTCAAACTAATGCATGCGTTTAAACCACACATGTGTGAGGTAAGCTAAAAGATCTACAGTTAATCTTTGATGACAGACTCCATATTGTCTATCGTTGTTTAGGTAATGACGCTCTATGTATTTCATAGTCCTGATAGAAGCATTTTGCTGATCACAGAAAGCAGGGCTATGGATCTGTTATGGATTGGATCAATTTTTGTTCGCTTTTTTGGTAAATACGTATTTTAGACTTTCAGAAATTCTACAATGGAGGTGAACAAAGCTTTTTCAATCCTAAGGGTCTACGGTATAGCGCGCGAAATTGAGAATCCAAGAAAGTGCGTATTCCCGTGTTAGCAAGGAGTGTGGCCGCTTGTTCCCTTTCTCTAGTATATGTGTCTAAGATGAGGGGAGGAAAATCTAAAAGGTAAGGTCAAAAGGTCCAAAGGTAAGGTCCAAAGTTGGCCATAAAAGTGAATTTCGCTCCTGACGTTACCTTTGGACTGACAGTAATGATTTAATAAGTAAATTGGAGAAGAAAGCTTGCGCTATGTCACTTCGGTGGATTGAAATCGTGCTTGGTTGTTTAAAATACAGACAGTTGAAGAATGTATGATTTTGCATTGGGAATTTTTTGCACACTAAAAAAGACTTTTTCTTTAATGAAATGTCATTCATCAAGGTCTTAGCTACCATCTTCTGAAATACCGTGTATTTAGTTTGAAAAACTAGTGAGTTCTGTTCGAAATGAGAATCCGTGTTTTATATGAAAAATACATATCTTTAGATGTGTGTACCCAGGCACCCTAATAATGATTGGACATGTTTTGGTAGTCACCCCATCTCTTTTATAAAGAAATTTGACAGTGTGAAAAAATAAATCGAGGGATGACTTTTCTGTTTATGCGTGGGAAGCTAAATGAGTTTTTTAACATTGAGAGACCTAAAAAATCTCTGTCTACTTTCAGCTGAACTTTCTTTTTTCCACATAAAACATGGGAACCCATTTCAGGGGAAAATTAGTTTCGGTTGTTCGGAGCTGACACACTTCCCTTTGCAGAAGATCAATTTAGCTGTGGAGTAGTTAATATTTGTTCAGAAGAGTTTACATCAGGCCGCCTCTAAATCGATCTCTGTCGACTGTAGTAGCAGGGTGGAAGCGGGAGAAATTTTATTTAATTTAGATTCGCAATCGGGAGCCATTAATGGAGTTCACAAACTTCTGATTAGGTTATTGTATATATCCTGAACACTGACGTCAAAATCGGTTTCCTCTCAGCTTTCGACTATACCAAAGTTTTCGTCGGGATATTTTTAGATAAACTAATTTGTTCATCGAGAGAAGGTTACAATATATAGGTCAACAGCTTTTAAGGAGAATTTAGGTAGTTCAATAACAGATTTTTTTGAAAAATAGAGTCAAGTAAATTGACTGCCTGAAACGATATATCCATTCCTAATGTACAATTCACTCCTGGTGTATTAGCATCACAATACAACTGAGATGTCGACTACTGCATCCTCAAATTGCAGTCCACAAAATTTTAAAAATTAAAATTATAAAAATCAAAATTTTTTTTACAGTTTCCAAATATTTTTTCAATTTTCTTTAAATTTTTATAATTTTTTAATTGTTAGCGATTTTTAGAATTTTCGACAAATTTTAAAAGTTTCAAAATATAGAAAATTATGAAATATTCAAATCTATTTATATCAAAGTCACTGAAATTTTAATAGTAATTTAGAAATGGTCTAACTTCACAGAAATAAGGTAGGTGTACTAAATACTGCCACCTTAAGTGTAGTTGCCTTATATGATTCATGTTTTCCAATATGAAGAAATAAAAATGTGAATATACATTAAGGAACATATTGTCTATCACTAAGTTGCAGATACGTTAGTAAAATAACCACAAATGCATTTACTGTGGTTCTCTGTAAGGGACTCGCATGACAATATTAGCCTTACTAGTGTTCCTATAATTGCCATATTACATGACTGATAAAAACTGCTAGCAAGACAAACACCATAATGGAAAATGAACAAATAAAAACGTAAAGCTCACACAATCTTCATTGGGGATAGAATGTTGAAAAAATGCGCAAGTACTCCTAATATTGTCACCAGTGCTCCGAATACTGCCTGTCACTATATGGTATACCATTGTATGGCAATATTAGGAACACGAAGCATAGTCGAATGTTTTCCTTTTTTAGTTAAGAAAACTTATAGCACCAGCAACACAATCTAGGAAACGTCACCTATACACATGTACCTATCTGCATTAATGTAGGAATCCAAAGAATAGTCAGACATAATTGCACACATGCCACTTAAAATATCGATATTCTTGTAGGAGAGAGCTAACGCTACATGCAGCAGATACAAAATGAGACTAAAACTTAAGAAACCCTGACCCACATATTCAATCGCCACACATTTTATTGTTGATAAAGGCAATGAAGACTCATTTAAGTATTTTGTATGACTCTGATCTGACATGGTTGTTTTACATTAGTGGTATTAATATTGTAGTTGAAAGTTACAGTATTATGTTTGGCATTTGTGTACAAAAGTTATATAATAGTTTATCTGCACAGCTTTGTCCACAGCTAGTATAGCTATAGTTCTGGCAGGTAATGGAAAAAAGAATGCTGGTGGACACTGATTCGGAGAGCAGGGACCTCGACCTGGCAAGGTGGAGCTCGCAGAGCCTCTCTCGTATTTCTCGTTCGGACGGCCTTCGGTCTTATATTATCTGGGAGAGCTCACTCGAATAGTAACAGGTCAGCCACCCTTCTTCGATACTCCAGCCTGCAGAGGTTCTTGGTAAGGTTAGGCGTATTGATTAGTCTAATCGCTCTTTTCTGGATAGTGTCCAGAAGCTTTAGAGGGTACTTCGGAGCGCATCCCACATACATGGGAGCAATACTCCAACGATGGTCGGATATGTGCCTTATAGAGCAGCAGTAGCTGCTTTGGTGTATAAAAGCTTGACGGAAGGTGACTCGACTATTGGGTGGCCCTTCATTTCCACAGTTGGTAAGCCAACATGAGACTTCTTTGTCAGTGTTGTTGTTTCTGCACGTTAAACTGTACTTAATATTTACTAACCCCCACTCGATAATTGTATTGATATTTATGTTGATCTGTGAGGTAAGCTGCTATCGCCGACGTACTGTCTCCTGAGATGATAGTGGCTTGCCTGATTCCATGCACGATATTAATGTACTGTCGTCTGCGATGTTGTAGATTTGATTGGCTGTTATTTCCAGCAGCTCGCTGTCATATAGCAGAAACAGTGTAGGGGATGTGAAAAATCCCTGAGGAAAACCGGCGTTTATTGAAAATACGTCAACCTCAACAAACACAGATCGATGGTTCAAAAAGCTATTCAGCCACTGGCGCAGGCCAGACGGTAGTCCATGCCACACTTCATCGAAGGCTTTCGATATGCCAAATGCAACAACACGGGATTCTCTATTATTTTCAATTGCTCTGATCCACAAGTGAGTGACGTAGACCAAGAGGTCACCCGTATTTCTATGCTTACGGAAACCATACTGGCGATAATTTATGACGTTATTGTTGTCTAGGTATTTCAGGAGCTATGTGTTAATGACAGTGTCCATAACCTCAGACGTGATGCTGAGAATTGATGGGATCGGTTTTTTGCCTTTCTTAGGAATGGGTTGTGTGCAGCCAATCTGCCATGCAGCGGAAAATGCGTCGCTGATACGATAGTTTAAAGAGCTTGCAAAGAATAGGAACAAGCTCAGTGGCACAACGTTTAAAGACAATAGCAATGGAAATTTGGTTAGGAAACGTATTTTTTTGGTGTTTAGTTTTTGGAGGATTCGTTTTACACCTTGATGTTGAAATTTGACCTCTGTAATTTTCGAGATCACGTTTAAGGTGGTGGTCGGAGTATTTTCTTGGAAGTCTACAGTAGAATGGGCTGTGAAAAGCCTCTCCTAGATGGCTGCTTTTGCTCTAGGTGTCGAAGCGATGGACTTATCCTCTCTGATCAAGGGTATTATTGACGAATAGGAAAAGTTCTGACTAACAGCCTTAGCTCTTATGTTCTCGATAAACAGCGACATACTACTGTCAATCACGCGTTTACAGATCACTGTAAACCAGCCAGAAATCATTTTGGCATCGATAAAACTGCGGTGGTTCTCAGTTTTTTTATTTTTCCTCCATTCTTTGTATGTTGGTTTTTAGATGATGTAACAGCATCTCTATAACACTGATGGATCGTTTTTGTAGGGACGCTTGTCAACATGTGGAATATAGGCTTCCACGCCGAAAACTAATACATCAGTTATTGCTTAGGATGTGATCCAGGGAAATGACTGGTAGTAGTTTTTTAGGTCGTCCCACTTTGCTGATCCGTAGTACCAGACCCGGTGAGGTTTTGAATGGTGGAGATCTGGAGAATGCAACCTAGATAGGATTGAGACGGTTTTGTGGTCAGACAATCCTAGTGGAGCGGTTATTTTAACTGTGTAAATTGTTTGGTTAGTTTTGACGTATATGTCCAGCAAACTAGCAAAGTTTCCGTGACGGCTGGGGATCCTTGTTGGTTCCTTGACTATCTGCTCCAAGGCACAGCTAACAGCGAAGGCTTCAGCTTCACCTCCCTCGTCGTCCGTTTTAGTTGAGTGTTTGAGCAAGTATGAGTTGTGAACGTTGAAGTTATCCTGAAAGGCTATCTCTGAATTACGGTGACCTGATTGCAGCGCGTCTATAGTAGCTAAAAGCTTATCGAAGAACTCTTTGCAGTTGTCACTACTACGTGGCCTATAGACGCAGCATATGAATTTGGTTTCGAACTCTTACTCTCTATGACGAGAAATCCCAGATTTAACGTACACGCATACATCTAACTCGGGTGTATAAGTCATATCCGGGGTATCTAAAGTAGTTGTCTATTGTTGAAGAGCCTTCTTGAGTTCCCGTAAATGCCGGAATGTGTGGCTTTTCTGCCTGAATATATTGATGGACAGGTTTTATGAATGATTGTCTTTCTTTTGCATATCTTTATTTTATTACTCGATATTTTTGTTGGTACAGGCCATGTTACATAATCTGTAGATGGCAGAATGAGCTCACAGCAAGACTGGCACTACCCTCCTAGGCAGACATTCTTCTGACTATATTCATCTAATGAAAGGGTTTATTAATATAGTAATACTGTACTTCGCCATGAATTAAAATGAATTGGATTGAAATAAAATTTAATATCAACGGGAAAAGTCCCATTTAATTTATCCATTCCATCAACTCACCATTTTATGTGTATGACACGTTTGGTCGTATCACAAACATGTTGATCGTTCTACATTTTTCCATGGCCGGACTATCAAAGCCTCGAACATCAAAAGCTGTGTGTTGAAAATAGAACATTTCAATTTAAAAGGAAAAGCTTTCGAGCTTTTACGCGCCAAAAGTGGGTTGTGTGTGCTTTATTCGGCGAAGGTAGATCTACTTAAAAAGAGATTGAGAGAGTTTGTGCAGGAAGGGGATATCAGGGATTCATGGATCAATGGATTGCTGGCACACTGTATTCGATTTTAGTTTAGCAAAATAGCTGGCATCTGAGATTGAGGAACGTCCAGCTTCTGTATTTTGCAGCAGTGAATAGTATTGTGTTGTTTCATTTCTTTTGTACATTATAGTAGAAAGTAGAGGACCTCAAGTAAGGACGACTTTCACTATTCAGCTTTCAGAATAAAATTATATTCTATCAATTAAAATATGTTTTCAAACAAACAAACACCAACAGGGTGTTACCAATAAACAAATTTCATATCTAACAGCTATAATCAAAATTTCATTACAGATGCAGTAGCTTAGGGTAGCCTGCAAAAATCTGTTCATAAGTAATGGTTGCCTGGCATTTAAAGTTCAAAAATTGGAGAGAACAAGCTGTGAGACGGAGATGCACTACGCATATATTTCATGCGATTAACAAGGACGCAGTACTGTGTACTTATGCGCCTCAAAGCTGCGAAATGGATAGAAAGAGACAAAACTATTTAGTAAACTATTGGGACATGAGTGGGAGCAGCAATACGATTTTCATATAGAAAAAATATGCTTAAGGCCAAAAAAAAGCAAAATTTATTAAACCATGTTTAGTAGGAAAATTTTAATTCTATTTTATTTGATACAACTTTTTATATCAACTTCTTAATTACATATGTTTATATGGAATATATAAAAACGAAACATTAGAGTTTATCGGATATAATCAATGATACACCGTGTCCTAGGACGAATCCCGAAAACTTTAAGGGATGATTTCTGGCATCGACTTATGATATAGTGTGATTAAATTATATGTTTATTCTTGATAGCAAAAAAGTTGAAATTCTCTTAATTAGATCGTGAATTTGTTAATGTGAGGGTTTCTTTAGCATTTTCGTACCGCACAAGTAATACATCATATGATATTTGCTTTAAACAATCGACAAAAACATCCGTTTTCTCCGTTTTTGCGAGGAATTCCCAAAAGTGGATCTGGGCCACATACGTTTCAGTCATCTTTACAACCAAACTTTAAACACTGCTTTTTCTGAAACAAATGTGAATTTCATAATAATTTTTTTTGATACCGGCCTCTTATTCCGAAACCTAATTACAATTTCTTTTTTCGGGATTCGTCCTGGGACACTGTGTATAGTGGTTGAAAGGAAGGGCACTATTGTAGTGAAATCCGCCTGTATGCTTCGATAAAGGCTATTACTATTATTATTATTAACACTTCCTTTTCGTCGCTCTAAATTTCTTTTTGCAGTACACAGCGTACTTACTAAGTTGACTGTTCGCTCTAAATCATGTCTTTCTCTATTATATCAAATAGTACCGCCGACGATAGTTCGCAGCACAGTGGAGTGACTCTGGCACATCTTGCTAGCTCCAATTTTTGAACCTAAATGCCTGGCAAATATTATTTACGAACTTATTTTTGCAGGTAACCCTACACTATTAATTTTTTATTTGCAATAAAATTGCTTGTATTCAATGTATGTTAAATTTCGTACGTCATTGAATTTTTGAAAAATATTAATTCTTTATAATTTTAATTAATTATATAATGTATATTATATAACAATTTTTTTAGGCGACCCTATTAGTGGGAGTTTATAAACATACTGTAATCGATAAAATATAATTTTTGTTCGGGGAAACAGATCAGTGCAGGTCGCCCTTACTTGGGATCTCAAACCATTAGCTTATGTATAAATACAGTGAAGGCTGATGGATAAGAGCTGTGGAGCAGCAGAGCACACCTAGCGCCAACCATTTGTATTATTTGAATATTTTACTAGTTTCAACCTCTACTTTTACAGCATGTATACATAAGTTTGACATTTGATAATTACTTCAATTTTTACGTATGCTTAAGAAAAATTCAGACACCAAAAAGCTATCCGCGGAGAGTATGTTATATAATGGCAGTCTATATTCCTCACATCTATTGGAAATTATTCTTATACCTCGCTTACATAGAAATGAGAGCATGTTCAGTCAAGTTGAATAACTACTCGCTAACTAAGGTTAAATCTCTAGGGAAAGAAAGGACTTATAGATAAAAAAATATTTCTGCTATACTAGAATAAAAAGTAAAACATTTTTTGATCGGCTCGAGTACTTCAAATGTTTTAAATGCGCCTTCCTTGTCTCTACATATGGAAAATTTAATGGTAAAGTTTCAAAATCATCATCATAGTCACAATGTCTTGACAAACATGTTGTGAACTCGTGAAATGCACTTACTCATTTCACGAGTTTCCCTTGGGATATCTTTAAGATCTTTAATGCAGTAGTCTCCCATTTGCTTTCTGCATCCTCATGTCGTTGACCAGATGGTATCTACTAGTTCATCCGCCTTTAGGGGCAATTTCTCACCCCAAAGACAAGAAGGTGTCATGACTCTTCTCAACTCGTCCAACCAACCAAAGCTGGTGGTTGAGGTTACAGCTTATAACAGTTCGGCAGTAGTTCGGTTTCTTTTAGTCGCCTTTTACGACACGCAGGATATACGATGGGAGATATTCTAACCCGCCCCCACACGAGGAGAGTTTCAAAAGTTTCATAAATTATAAGTTTGTTAACGTTATGTTCATTCAAAATAGCTTCGTCCAGATTTGAACTGCAGATTTTGGTACTTTTCATTATTTTTCTTGTATCGTTGAGTTAGCTTTTTCCTAAACTAAAGCAGTAACGTAAATTCTTGGATTCATCCTAAATTAGGGGAGTCAAAATTGCTCAGTTAAGTTATGACAAATATCCCCATCGAGTATTCTTCCAGGAGTGAGTTGTTCTTTTGACTTTACTTTACTACACTTTAATATTTGCGTTTCATAATCGTAGTTGCGGAGAACAGAGTCATATACAGGGTGATCAATTTATATTCCGAAGTTCGATACCTCCGTTATTATGGCAAAAGCAAAAAAAATTTTGAAAAAGGTTGTAGACAAAGCTAAGGTCTAAGTATATTGTAAGAACTTTCTGGCGATGCAATAAAATACAGGGTGTTCCATATAAAATAACAAAGACAATAAATTATCGTCGCTAGTTTTGGTTCACTCTGTATACACAATCAAAGATATCAGAAAACTAATAATTTTGGACAAAACTAGACAACCACGAAATCACTCTAGCATTCAGAACCAAGCCTCCAGTTATTGATGTCTTAAAATACAAGGTGATGAATTCATTAAGATTTTCACATAAAAGTGGCCACATCTCTGAGAATACCCTATATAACCTGATAAAGCCCTATATTTGCGGAATAGGAAAAATGAGCACAATTCATGTTCGGAATAATATATAGGGCATTCCATTTTAGAAAACACAACTTTGGTATGCGGTGACTTTATCAATAACGCTGTATATTATAAAATAATTTTAAAATTATTATTTTTTATTATTATTAGCTTTACCTAAAACTGTTCTTTTTGTATCTCTCATAATAATGGAGGTATCAAACTTTGGAGTATAAGTTCATCACCCTGTATATCTTGCATATGAAACTCACCCCGTTATGTTGTTGTTAACAGTGCAGAAATTTTCTAATACCTGATAAGAAATGACTTTTTCCTTTAAAGGGTTTTAAATCCTACACTCATGATATGTATACCTACATAAGTTGGACATTTGATAAGTACATATTTTAATTTTTACATAAGGGAAATTCAGGCCCCAAAAACCCTTCCTAATTTACAATTGCAATCTTGCTACATCAGATCCATTTACCTATCTACGGTGAACATGCAGACAGCCGATTTGTCATGTTTGGGCGATGTAATATCCCAAAATACCTGTCACCTACATGTACATGCAGAGACCGCACACTGAAGCTCCCGGTTTTAGACATTGGTGCCAAATCTGCTAGAACCGTTAGACGCATTAAGCTAAATTCAGATGCACACGACATACGACATACGACACACGACGAACTGATTCTGTCGTATAATCTAAAATGAGTCCGAAATTTTCGTAGGAAATTTTGTTACAAACTTGGGAATTTGTATTTTCATAGTTTGTACCTATTAAAGTTAAAGCAAGTCTGCCCTGAAGAAATAGTATCGCGGATACAATAAATTCTACTGAAGCAAAGATTTAAAAGCATTACTTGACATTCGCAAATAATTAAAATATTATTCTGTGTCAGTTAGCTTCATCTCCTGCAACAGATTGTGGTACGCTCCTTGCTTCTATCTATTTTTAGAAATGTCTCCAACCCAAATTCTTCGCGTTCTTCCTCTTTTCTTCATTTTTATCCATAAGAGGGATAAAAGTAAAATATTTATTGAATTTACGCATTCGCTCGCTGAAATTCATTGACGGTTATTCGATCAGATTTCCGAAATTTTTAGTTTTAACAGCACAATTACTCATGAAAACATTATTGGAATTATCCGCTGCCAATCTTTGGTTGCCTCAAGTGAACCAGTTCGCAGAGAGTCCAATGAAGCATACGGAAAGACAACTATTGCAAGATATCAGTCGTCACGATCCAGTTCTGGTATGAAACGATGAGATGCAAATGCTATTAGATAACCACTGGCTTTAGAAAATGGTACCGTAAAATTTTTTGTGACGTATTATAATCATCTTACTATGTATGCCTATACCCCGCCACAAGGCTCAGCCTTCTAGGGGTGGCATTATTTGTAGTTTTCTTGCAAATAAAATGAAAAAAAATGAAAAAAAAATATCATTTTGGAATACAAATTCATGGAGATTGTCAGCTGTCAAATTACATACGACATCGGATAAAAAGTTAAAATATTTTCAACTTATCCGACCGTCGTATAAAAGTTAAAATCATCGGACATTTAGTTTGGCGCCAATCCATTTTGAATATTTCTACCAATAGGAACAATTTCGTACCGTCGTATCGTCGGATGTCGTGTGCATCTGAATTTAGCTTTACTGATATTGATGACAGATAATGGACATTAACAGCATTGCCACTCATTCAGGCTCAGCATTTCTATTAGTTTTTTAATTATAGTAGTTATGATGCCTTCTGTAATAATTTATTATTCTATTCAATAGTTTTTTTGATACTATATTCACGTTTTGACGCTACCACATTTTTTACATGGTAAAATGCCTAACGCTCATCAGTCATTAAGCAATATGCATTTTTTGTGATCATAGGAATTTGATCCATTTGCCTGAATTAGTGCAGTAATGATGAAAACTATACATTGAAAATCCGCACTTGGCTGGATTTTTTACTCGGTAACTACGTAATATACATTTTTTGATCTTATTTTATCGCCATTTACTCTATTTGCGTGAATTAGTGCAGTTATAATGAAATATACATATAACTCAGGTGTTTTGCTATGTTTTTCTGAAATAATAAATAATAATAAGGTTGTATCAACGACCGCGACGACATGGACGTGAGGTGACGCTAACAAACCGCTGGTGCAGCGAACAGCCACAGAGGGTGGACTGGACAGCCGGTGTGTCGCGGTGCAGTGGGTACATGAATGACTGCACCGAATACTGGTAAAGAAGTGGTAGACTGTGACGCGGCGTAAGTGATAAAGAAGATCCGCGGTAAGGATTTTACAACAAGAAGTTGTAAAGAGACATTGAGGGTACTGGACTGACTTTGGGAAAGTAATAGGGATATACACGTGTTGTTAGTGGACTCTTATTACCAACACAGCTGTAAGGTTATTTCTAGAGTAGGTCTATATTTCTATAGTTTAGTTTAAGGTTTTCGTGATGCCTAATAAAAGGAAACCTGTCTAATAGAAAGAAAATAAGTAAAAATGATGATAGCAAATTCTGAGTTACAAACTGTCGTTCAATGATGGCAAATAATATGTCATTTTTAGATATAATATGAAGGATTTTAAGCTTGCCGAGAATAATCAAAAAATTCTCGGCAAAATAAGTGAAAAAATATGTTGGCATCACTTTTAATCCAATATGGCGGAATTTTAATGTTCTTCATGCTTTCCTGTAGTATGGAAAATATAAATGCAAGTTAGTAACTAAAAAATAAATTCAAAAAAAACTTCTTTATAAAAAGCTTTTATTTAGACGCTCTAAAAAAAGATAATAAAATGTCCCCTTAAGGTGTTACTTCTCAACTTATAGCCTCACTATATACAATTTATAATATAATCATAGAGGCTTGCCGCGCGATTTACTTGTGTAAAGACGGGTAGTGACGATTCAGTTTCGCTGAATCAGTTTGACTGATCAGAATAAACGTGAGAACACCTTGTCATTAAAGCTGATCAGTGGGTTTTTACTTTCAGTCAAAGTGAAAGCTAGTCCTAATCAGTGGTCCTATACTCTTCATTTATTTTTTGACTGAATCAGAATTAAAAAATGACTATAAACTGACGTGCGAGAGACTTTTCCGTCATCATGAGTGTTATCAGTTTTGGCACTTCAAGGTTAGACATGAAATGTGTTCAACTAACGTCGTTTTCATAAAGCTAAATCAGTTAAAATGATTCATTAAAACTGAACGATAAGTACAAACGTCGCTTTCATTAATGCTGAATCAGTCAAACTGATTCAGCGAAACTGAACAGTCAGAACCCGCCTTCAATGAACAACTAACATGTTCTGCTAAGTTCAATTGTGTTAAAATTTCAGTTTAATTAAATACTTATAGGTACTTTCATAAGCCTCGCGACAAGCTTTTATGATCATTATAGGTACGTCACAAAGTGTCAAAAAACCAACGTCCTATGTCGTGATAGGAAGTCTTCACAATTCCACTTATAATGTGGAAATTAAACCAGGAATAGTCCTATTAATCGTCAAATGCAATATCAGAATTGTAGATCTGGCACCGCAGTGACGTCATCGTCACCCGAAATTTGCGTAGCGCTGCAAATCAGTTCTGCCAGCGCAGCGCTGTAATGTCCCGTTTAATTTGCCTCTCAGATTAGGAAATCCCGGCAACCGCATCTGGGTTACTGGACAAAAAGGGAACAGACGGGAATAGGATTTTGCTCAACCAAACCCTGTATCATTTCTGATGCAGATGCGGTATGTACGACGTCTAATCCTTGTAATAGATATGAATTTGGTGTTAGTAAGAGGAAATTGTTTCTCGTATTGTACCATGATGTAAATCGTTTTACTGGGTCTGCAGTATAATCCGTATTTGTCCACTAGCCAGACGACTCTATGGGTAAAAAATTCATGGCTTTCGCATAAAAACTTATTATAGATGTTTGAAAGTTGTAGGTGTTAAGAGGGACCTATAGAATCATGACTGTATAAATATATACATCTAAATTTGCTCTTTTTTTACTTCCCACACCGATAGGTGAGGGGAGTAATTGTGATCGCGAAAATTTTCGATTTTGAGATAATATACTTTATGGACGTTTCATGACGCCTACATAACGAAAATCCACGTCACTCATTTCCGTGGATCTGTCTGTCTGTCTATCTGTCGGTGTGTCTATCTGTTGGTGATTTTCTAACGTTGTAATATCGGTAACCACTACATGGATTGTAATGAAATTTGGGTAGCGATATGTCGTGAGATCGTAGTAGGTAATGTTCCTATAATTTTGGACATCGTTGTACGGGTGGGGCAGTAATTAGCAAAAATTTCAAATATTCCTCAAACTTCGTTTTTAGGCGTTTTAGGGGTTCCTGATAATTTTCTAGTTTTTTTGGTGGGGGGTGAATTTGGGGTGGTTGGGGGTAGGGGGTTGTTAAACTGAAACATTTGTTGTATTCATAATGGGCTATCCATTGACCTGTGAATGAAAAACATAGCGGCATAATACATTTTTTTAGATCCATTCGAATACCGCCTTGCTTATTCCAGAAACCAAGGGACTCAGAATTATTTGTGATGTATGCATACGAGTATTGTTATAGATCGTTCTATATTGCGTAACGCGAAAATTATTTTAATGAAATTTTGACACAGTATTATTACACCATTATTACCATGGCGAGGATAGAAAATGCGTATGTTTTGGAAAAATCGTGTCCGTGGCGGCGCAGCAATAATAGAAAAACTAAAAATATAAAAACAGCTCAAACTTTGTTTTTAGGCGTTGTAGGGGTTCCTGATCATTTTCTATTTTTTTGGGTTGAGGTGGTTTTGGGGGGGTTGTAAAACTGAAAAATTTGTGGTATGCATAATGGGCTGTCCATTGACCTGTGAATGAAAAACCTAGCGGCATAATACACTTTTTTAAGTCCATCCGAACATTGCCTTGCCTAGTACAGAAACCAACGAACTTAGAATTTGTGATGTATACATACATACGAGTATTGTTTCAAATCGGTCTGTATTGCGTAATGCGAAGATTATTGAATTGGTTTCAATGAAATTTTGACACAGTATTACTATCGCGGCGAGGATGGAAAACGCGTATGTTTTGAAAAAATCGTGCCAGTGGCGGCGCAGCAATAATAAAAATAAATAAAGTATAAAAGAGCTCTAACTTCGTTTTAGACGGTTTGGAGGCTACTGGCTAAACGTAGCATCGTCCAGTTCAAGCATGTAGAAAAAAAACTGTGGCGTCCTACTTTCTAAGGAGATAGACGCAAGAAACTATTTACGAGAGTTTTTGTGAGGAATATTTTTTTGCGGGCGGGAGGGCGATGGTTTGGGTGCAAGGGAATTTTAGACTATAGCTTCAGGCAATGGGAAAATGGTATCATTATGTGTGGGAAGTACTGAGTCAATCAACTTGACTCCATCTTTTTATAAATCATGATTTAAGTTGTAAACCTCAGTATTTTGCTCTTAGGATTTAACGGTTAAGTTTTTGAATCAGTTTGTTAAAATGAAAGTTATAGTTATTAAAAAGGACAATAAATAGGACAGATTATCTATCCACTAAAATCCATTAACACATTTTCGAAAAAATTGGAAAAAGCGACGTATTTTTCCTAGTTCAAGGATTGTTAATAACTTTAGAAATATAAATTACAAGTAACAATTAGTACCTGAAAATTAATGCCATTATAAGTCTTCATAATTGTACAAAATTTCGCGAATGCAAATACCCGCAAATGCGAATATTCGATGCATCACTACTGTGCTCAGCTGTATTTTTTGAAGGTCTAATAGAACTGACGCTTACTGATTAGACAATCTTACTTTAGTTTAAAATATCTCACTTCATTTGCAAAATGAAGGTGCCTACTGTAAGCAATGTACCCCCTCCGAGAGGTCCAAGTACAAAAGTAAGACAAAATTTACCAACTAATACCGAAAATGGTGTTTTGCACCTGAACGGTTCATTTCAAGTCCCATGTATGATGCAACTAGAATCAACGCAGGAATCTAAAAGTGCAATAATATGCAGGATTTTCTATTTAAGAAGACATAACTTTGATATGTCGCGTTTTTATTAAACAACCTGTAGAAAGTCATTCTTTTTAAAATGTAGTTCAACTCGACTTACTTAGACTTGCAAAGTTAATTTTCTGAAAAGAGGTATCGTTCGGTAACAAGAGTCCGAGGTACTGAGCCTGACTCGCCCTGTATATAAAGACCCGAATATTGACGTCAGCAACTGTATTTCCTACGTACTATCCAAATCAGCAAATCAGGCGTGCAGCGGTCATAATTATGTCTATTTAACACCAAAATTAAGTAAATTTCTACCTACCAATATTGAAGTCTGGCATGTTAAATAACTATTACGAAAGACCCTAGGAGAACAAACATTTTTGCATACTTGTTCATTTTCCTTACAAATTTTATCTACACTGTCATTTTCAAATATACTTAGCAGCGAATATAACGTCGCAATAATCCTCCCTTATCTTATTTTCAAGGTTCCTTCAAAGCAGGAACATTCTTTTTACGAGCGATAGGATTGTAGAGGCCTTGTACGTTCGAAGCCTACCCTAAAGGGCTTTCCAGAGATACGAGGTTAGGGGAGGCTGTTTCCGTTTCGGAATAATAAAATTTTGTAATAATAATAATTTATTCATCCCGTAGATCCTATTACAAGGGTGCGTTCATATCAGGGGAAGTAATGTGGTATGAGGCAGAGTAAAAGTTACGTTCAGGACACCCTTGACATTTTACATGGGGAGTCAAATCTTACTTCAATTTAACCTTCTCTCGTAAAGCCTCCAGATGGTGAAGATGAAGTACCACACATTTCGTTCTGTATTGTTTTGTTTTTTACTCGTATTTGTATGAGATTGGGCGGACAATACGGAATGGCAAACAAAATCGCTAACGCAACTTAGTTTCCTACGGACGGAGATGCAACAAACTATTTACGAGAGCTTTTGTATTGGATTTTTTTTGAGAACGGGCGGGCGATGATTTTGTTGCAAGGGATCTCAGACTATAGCTTCATGCAACGATAAAATAATAAAATGGTAAAGTACTGAGTCCATCAACTTGATCAAATTTTCGATTTTGAGATAACACGCTTTTTGGGCGTTTTATGATGTCTACATAACGAAAATCCATGTCACTCATTTCCGTCGGTCTGTCTGTCTGTCGGTCTGTCTGTCTATCTGTCTGTCTGTCGGTCTGTGCGCGTTTTTCTGGCTTCGTAATCTCAGTAACCGGTGCATGTATTGTGATGAAATTTGGGCAGCGATATGCTGGGAGGTCGTAGTAGGTAATGTTCGTATAATTTTGAAAATCGGTTCAGGGGCGGCGGAGTAATTAGCAAAAAATAAAAAAAAATTAAATATTCCTCAAACCTCGTTTTTAGGTGTTTTAGGGGTTCCTGATCACTTTCTACTTTTTTTGGGTGGGTGTTGTACTCATAGTAGGCTATCCATTGACCTGGAAAGGAAAGATCTAGCGGCGTAATGCCCTTTTTTAGGCCCATCCGAACATTGCCTCGCCTATATACTCCAGAAACCAAGGGACTTAGAATTTTCTGATAAATACATAGGAATATTGCTTCAGATCGTTCTGTATTGAGTAACGTAAGTTATGGAAAGGATTTTAATGAAACTTTGTCACAGTATTATTACCGCCGCGAGGATGGAAATGCGTATGTTCTGGAAAAATCGTGTCAGTGGCGGCACAGCAATAATAAAAAATTAAAAAGTAATAAAAACACCTCAAACTTTGTTTTTAGGCGTTTTAGGGGTTCCTGATCGTTTTCTACTTTTTGGGTAGGGGTGAATTTGGGGTGGTTGGAGGGTGGTGGAGTTGGAAAACTGAAAAATTTGTTGTATTCATAATGGGCTGTCCATTGACCTTAGAATGAAAAACCTAGCGGCATAATACACTTTTTTAGGTCCACTTGATCATTGCCTTGCTCAGTATAGAAACCAAAGGACTTTGTGATGTGAATTTGTGATGTATACAGACATACGAGTATTGTTTTAGATCGTTCTATATTGCGTAACGCAATTATTCAATTGATTTTATCAAAATTTTGACCCAGTATTACTACCGCGGCGAGGATGGAAAACGTGTATGTTTTGGAAAAATCGTGACAGTGGCGGCGCAGAAATAATAAAAAACGAAAAATATAAAAACAGCTCACACTTCGCTTTTAGACGGTTTAGAGGCTCCTGATCGTTTTGCATCGTTCAGTTATAGCATGCAGAATGAAAACTGTGGCGTCCTAGTTTCTAGAAATGAGACGCAAGAAACTATTTAAGAGAGTTTTTGTGTTGGACGTTTTTTTGCGGGAGGGTGGGCGATGATTTGGTTGCAAGGGGATTTCAGACTATAGCTTCATGCAATGGGAAAACAATAAAACGAAATCATTATTATGTGTGGGAAGTACTGAGTCAATCAACTTGACTCCATTTTTTTTTTAAATCTCAAAGCAAGTTTTTTTTGTTATGGCGACAATATTCAGCGTCGCGCCAAGTGTTTCTGCCGCCCCTGTGCAAATGATAAGTGGCCGCCCCCTATTACCCCAAGCACAATGAGAGACGGTAATAAAATTTCGTTTACATTTAGGTTTTGTTAAGAGTTTAATATTCTTATACACAAATACCATATAAATAAAAATTCTTGAAACTAAGCAACAAAAAACAAAGCATATAATTATGTACTTTAACCTTAAATTAAAAACTTCCAGAAAACAAAACAAAATATTTAAAAAACCTCAAGTTTAATGTTTTAAACTTAAACAGTGAAAAAACAAAACATAATTATGTACCTCAAACTTAAAAACAAAAACTCTTAGAAAATAAAATACGATGCACCTATCTCCTTATATAAAATTTATAGAAAAGACGCTTGCCTTGCTTTAAGTGCTGCAAAATCCTTTATAATTTGGTCTGTATTTAGTTTTTCACATAATTCAGATTCAATGGAAATTAGTGCCAAATTATTGGGTCTTTCCTGGTTCATCGAGGATCTTAAGTAATTTTTAATGAGCTTCAGCTTTGAAAATGATCTTTCTCCGCTTGGAACTGATATTGGAAGTGTTAAAAGGATTCTAAGAGCAATAGAAATATTGGGGAATGTATCAAATAAATCATTTTTAAATATATATTGTAACACCTCTAAAGGACAGCTGAATGGCTGGTGCCAGTGGCATGTCCCATAGTGGGCGGTACTTAACAGTAACAGGCGTATCGAGCGGGAAGCGGGACATTCAGGAGACTGAGCTGATCGCAAAATGATGGAGTCTAAAAAAGACAGAGTTGTTCAGACGAACGAAATATCATGGGCGCCACGCCGCCGCCCTTTTAGGCTTGCCGCCCGTGTGTGGTGCACACCATGCACACGGAGTTGGCGCGGCCCTGGCAATATTGTACCAACAAGCCACTTCAAATCCTCCTACAAAGAGAATTGTTATTAGCCATTTTTTTCTCAAATGGAAACGGGCTAAGTGATAGCTTGCAAAAAAAGTTTTCAATTCCTTTTCATTCTTACTTTAGTATTTGTTACGATTTATTTAACTACTTTGACTGTTCCTATATATAACTTATCTTCATTTTCAAGAAATCAAATCTTCAATGGTATCTGCGTCTGATTTAAAATATTTTTTGATAAGTAGTCAACAGTAGCCTGAAGTTTTTGTTATCCCTATGTTTGTAGTATATATTTCTAGATTATAGTCGGTATACTGCAAAAAGTGACCAAGTCAAAAATCGACAATTTGACGTTTTTGGTACCAAGGGACTACAAACAGTGTTATTACTTTCGGGAAAAATTGCACGTCAATACTCAAATATTTTTTCCAGTTTAGTTAACAGCTCGTTTTGAAGCCCTAGAGCTAATAAATTAGGTAAAAGTAATCAACTTGACTTGATCATTGTAAGACAATTCACGTATCAAATCTTATGATTTATGATCGAATGTGTTTTGGGGCAACTAATTAATTAAAAATTGTTCTTTAAAATTGTCTTTTGTCCAACATGTTATCCTTTGCTAAAAGCGAAAAATGTGGCCGAAACGTTAGTATACTGTTTATTTAAGTTGATGTCGTTTCTTCTATGGGCTAGTGCGAAGTCATATATCAGTGAGACAACTAAAGAATAAACTTAAGGAATTAGATTCGACAGTATTTCTGCAAAGCCCTCTACTCGAGCCTCTACTATAGATTTGTGAAAGAGAAAGTGGAGGCGCACTAAACTGGAAGAATTCGAACGAGTGGAACATTACTTCACATCGAATATAACGGCGCAATAATATTTCCTTATCTTATCTTCAAGGTCCTTTAAAGGAAGATGCCTTTTACGGGTTATTAGTTGCAGTGCACGTTCCAAACCTGCCTAGAAGGGTTTTCCAGTGATAAGTGTTTAGGGGGGGACAGTTTCGTTTTATTGATCTTTACTCTCAACTGTAAATGAGAGAGAGAGAGAGAGAGAGAGGGTAATATGAGAGACTAGGCAGATTTATCGAATGCTTTTAGGAAGAATCAAGATATTTGATATATCATTTTTTAAATAGTTTTGAGACATCAAGAAAAGTTGCAGGAAAAAAGAAGGGTTCAGTATACAATACAAGCTCGATAATATAAACACAAAAAATTCTGACGGGTTCATATTACAAAAACTGTGCATACTAATGAAGGACTCAAAAATATTAAAAAATGTAGTCTGCACACAGGTTTTATTATTTTAAGAATACCTACAGTTATTGCAAACCCCTTGCAGAAACATATGATTTTGGATAGTTTTTGCTTCTCAGACAGATTAGCTAAAACAGCAGTTTTGATTTCACTTATATTCGACCCGTTCTGTTGAGCCCATTTTGTTAAAACATCTGGAGCCTTAATTGTTTCACAATGTACCACTCTAGTCCCCAAGTCTGGGAGGACCTCACGATCATTTCCTTCGGATTCATTTGTCATCATTACACTAATCCACTTGATCATTATCCTCAGTTGAAACTTTATTCCTCTCACGTTGAGCAAGAAACCGTCTATAAAGTCGTATGTCCAGTTCCGGAAATTCAGTATTTTTTAGCGTCCATTTTTAGGTTGGTATTGTTGACTCTTTCAGGAGTTTGATCTCTTTTTCTTTTAATAGGACAAACTATGGACTTAGCAATGCCATATTCCTTCGCCAGTGCGGTAACGGTCAAACCTCTATTAGCGTCTTCTAGAATTTGTGCTTTTTTCCAAAGAGACAAACAATTCAATTTTCCCTCACTTCAACCATTTCAAGTTCAATGTTTTTCAACTTGACGCGAACAGAACGATAACATACGATAACATGCAGGGACCAAACTGAAAATGACTGGAATGAAATATCCAGACAGGCTCGAATGAGTTTATTTGTTCCGTTCTCATTACCGAAACCATACGATGTTCATATTATAGAGTAGCACTAATAAAAAATATTGTGTTCATATTATTAGCCTCTCCCTAACTGTGGGTGTTCATATTACCAAGCTTGTACTGTATAACCTTAAGTTTTAGCTCAAAAAAATTAACATTCTGGATTCACAAGGTTCCCTGAATATCAAACGGAACAGCATAATTTCTTTTAGACCTAATAAACAAAAATGATTGGAGTTTCTTCATCAGTGCTGTATCAGTACTACTTTTGAATTTTTAAGGGTAGATTCTTAAATGCTGAACATATCAAAATTGAAAAAAAAAATGATAACTTCATCTACTAACAACTGTCGTGAACGAAGGTCTTTAAGATAAATGTTTCATAACCCTGCTTTAGCAAAATGCTGTGCAAAATGTCGTCACCCCTTGGCTGCCTATCCATGGCTGCCAATTGAAGTAACATTATTATTATCTACATTCTGAAAAGTCAATAATGGGCCTTTCAATGAACGTCTTGCTGTATTTGCATCCACTGTTCCAATTTTCTAAAACGGCCTTGACTTAACGTTACCGACGCTAAAGCACAGAGCTTGAAATACATTACGATGGATTCAACGTATCTGGAATATTAACAAGCAATTAGAATAATGGCTGCATTGGGAGCGAGATACATTTTCCAGACACGGTTCTAGCGTTGAGGCAACGCGATCGAAAGCTTAACTCTAGAGATGGGGTGCTATTCACAACCACTGAGCCAATACTGTATTACTGTATTCTGTATTACCGTATTATTCTCCTATTAATGATGAGAAATACAAAGAAGAGAAAGACTGAAAAAATACACCATAAAAGGTTAAAATATTTCCACCTCGTCCGATGGTTTTCCTTTATGATCAGCCACCCGCAAAGGCTGAAAGCCTATGGCGCTGTAGAAGCACTGCGAGAAGATAAGTGTCGGTTCACGTTAGATTTGAAACGCTGCAGGTTGTAGCCGTCATGAAACAAATTCCACGGAAGCTCATTCCACAGCGTCGAAGTTCTCCAAGAAAAGGAATGTTGGAAGAGACCGGTCGGGGAGCAGGGACCTCGACCTGATGAGGATATGCTCGCAGAGTGATCCTCGTTCGGACGGATTTTGGTGTTATTATATGGGAGGGCTCACTCGCACATCTTCCGTGATAGAATCTGTACAACGGGGATAGGTCAGTCAACCTTATTCGATGTTCCAGGCTGTGGAGGTCTTTTGTGAGGTTAGGTGTATCGATAAGACTAATTGCTCTCCTCTGGATAGTGTTCAGCAGCTTTAGAGTCCTTTGGAGCGCATCCTCACACATGGGAGCAATACTCCAACAATGGTTGGACCTGTGCCTTGTGGAGTAGCAGTAGTTGCTCTGGTGTATACAGCTTCGTACAGCGGAATAAAACTGCAGCTTCTAGACAGCGGAACAAAACTTTGAGGCCGTTTTAGCGATACTGACGACATGTTATTGTTGATGTTGATTCCTAAAAGCTTGACGGAAGGTGACTCGACCGTTGGGTGACCCTCCATTTCCACAGCTGGTAAGCCAACGTGAGACTTCTTTGTCAGTGTTGCTGCCTAAGATTTCTGTACGTTGAACTGTACTTTATTTACTAATCCCCACTCGACAGTTGTTTTGATATCTATCGGACATCAGTTTGATGCCCAATCATTTTGAATAGCTTGCATGTGAAATGAGCTTTAAGCTCATGTCCCTATTGGTTGAAATATTCAAAATGAGTTGGCGCCAAAATTATGTCCGGTAATTTTAACTTTTATTCGACGATTGAATGAATTGAAAGTATTTTAACATCTTATCTGATACCATATGTAAGATTACAGCTGACAATTCCCATAAATCTGTATTTGAGAATGGTAATTCAGCAAACCCATTACGTAAGTTCAACAAATAATTCACTTTTATCCCTTTCATGGATCAAATGAACAAACAATGAAGAATGTCAGGTTTATGTTTGCTGATCTAATAACTTTTTCTAGAACTAAACTAAACAGGGTTGGCGATAATAGGTCACCCTGTCTTAGACCCCTTTTCACCCTAAACTTCCGCTAAAGACACGTATTTGCCCTTATTTGGCTATCCGTTTGCTGCATAATGATTTTGATTAGCCTTATTAACTTATCGTTAACTCCTAAATGCTTCAGGGCATTGTATACTGCAGATCTCTTAACTGTATCATAATATATCTTTTTGAAATCCACGAAAATTATGCAAGTTTCTTTCGTATGTTGGTAGCGCTCTGCTTGTAGCTCTCTTAAGGTAAAAATCTGGTCAATAACTCCTCTACTTGCTCTGAAACTGCAGTGATACTCCCCCATTCTGTGATCTATCTTCTTCGCTAAACGGTTCTTAATACATTTCGATAACACTTTATACGCAACGTGGAGTAAAGCTATACCTCGATAATTTGCACAGTTTTGTCTCCTTTCTTATGTAGCGGCCTTATTAGTGCTCCATTTCTGTTTCGAGGCATTCTTTCTTCTAACCAAATGTTTTTTATTAGTTAGAAAAGCTTATATATTAACAACCCCCCCCCCTCCCCCATTTCAATATTTTGGCTACGAATAAATCTGTTCCTGGGCACTTATTTGACTTTAATGTTGAATGTTTAAAAATCTTATATTTTGTTTTCATTCGAACAATATGAGAGTACGCTTCACTGGTTTGGTACCTTATATATACCAAAATTCCATAATCAGAGTTGAACCTGTACAAGGCAAAGCTCTGAAGTATTGGTACTTCAAATGCAGTGGCAAATATCCTGAAAGAGGATGTGATCATAATCTCTTGTTGAACCTTTTTGGCATTGAATCTCTGAAACGGCGTCGTGATACTCAAGCACTGGCTTTTCTTCATAAACTGTTATATGGTGAAATTGATTGCAGCTTCTTATTAAGTAAGATAAACTTTCATTTAGAATTGTCAGTCGTCATAGCTATACATTTTACTGTGACATGTCGCGTACAAATATGTTATGTAAGTCTCCGATAGCTCTCATGTCTTCCATATATAACTCGATATGTGATAAAGCAGACATAAGTGACCGTATCCCAAGATTGTTTTAATAAATATTTCACGATCAAATTATTCATATAATATGCATTAGACGGGATAGTCGTCCATTTTTTTCAATGTATCCTTTATAATATTTTTTTTTCTTTAGTTTAGGTGGTATCCAATAATTTATAATTGCGGTATCTAGTTCAGTTTTAACATTTTTACTATAATTGCGTGATTATCTGTTGGAAGTAAACGTATTATTATTATTATTATTTATTATTATTCAGCAATGAAATAATTCTCGTAATGCTTGATAATTCAATCGCTCCGGGTTCTTCCTGGCGCCTTTCCTCAAACTCGTCATACTTATCCATTAAAAAACCTTCATTTAACAGCTCCTCGTGGTAGTGCCACCGTAATGCATTTAAATAGTTGCTTGAAATAATTGGCCCACAGCTGAGTAGAGAGTATTCGGGGAAATATTTGCTTTAACTTTGAGGTATCTAAATACAGCAAAACGTACTTGGATCATCGAATCATTATCAATCGTCAAAGATATCCTCCATCGGTTAACTACTCAACCGTGCACCCAACAGACATTCTTAAGCGATAAATATTGGAAAGAAATCCAGGTATTTTGGTCGATTGGATTTAATCTCAAACAACCTTAAGAAATTTAAATTGATGACTTGACAGCACCTCGGCAGCAACTGGCATAGGTACCAGCTGTAGGGATACAAATTCTCCAAATTTGTAACCAAATTTCGTACGAACAAAATAGGATTTATATGTATGGATATATTTGGATGGTACAATAGAATCACTGCGAGAACGAATCGTATATCGGAAATCGTATGCATGTGAATTATGCTTTAGACATTTGGCGTGGCGAAGTTCAAGGATGGATTATTATACTCAGTAAACTGGTCGGACATACTGATATTCACCAGGCTGTGTGATAGGTTCAAAGAGAGGAAATTTTCAAGGGGACCATTACGGTGTTTATTCCAAGGGGTCGGCAAAGAGAGCTGGCTTTGATCTAATAGATAACATGTTTCCAGAATGGAGAGTGGTCAATAAATTTTTTGAACCGCTGAACTAGTATACTAGTAGCGGTACTTCTAGATGAAAATAGCTGCTAATTGTAGTAACTGCAAATGTGGAGCGCATTTTAATGCTGTATATAGCTGCTGTAGAGACATTCCTATCCCAACTCTACTCTGTCCCTGTTGTCGCTCTCAGTAGACTCCCAACAATTTATATGCAAATCGAAGCAATTTGAAGAGGTACGTCACAAGGGTTAAGGACAATGTTGTCGATCTTGTCTACTTATCAGTTTAAGGACCGGTTGTACAATGCTAGCTAAAGCTCCGGTTTAAGGTAAGTCGCCGTTAAATTACGGAAGTTACAAAACGTCCGTCAATGGTCCGTTGAACAACGCTAGCTCAGCATTCCACTCCAAGCTCAACACGAGCTGTTTGGATCATTTTTTTACGGGCGAGTGATGATTTGGTTGCAAGGGGACCTTAGGCTATTGCTTCATGCAATGGGAAAATAATAAAATGGTATTACTGTAATACGAGTATGTGTAAAGTACGGAGTCAATCAACTTGACTCCATTGTTTGATATTGTAAGCCATTTGTTCAGGTTCTGTTGTTTAAAAACGTAGTAACACTGCAAAGTGATTTTCGCCGGCGTAAACGTTCAAAGTGCAGTTGGCAACCCTGTCCTGGTTTACGAAAAAAAGTCATTGCGATCCCTGGCAAACCGAAAGTGAGGCTAAGGTCTTCTCCTGTCAAGGATATAACCTAATTGCGACTACTCCAGGCGAGTGTGAGTTGAATAATTCATCCCGGCCAAATCCTCTCAAATAGATGTGGGTTTTTGCAAATTACATTATACAAACCCCTACTCGTAATAGTGCGGTCAATATAATAGAACTAGGGAAATGCACTAGTTTTTTTTATTATATAGGGTTTAGGAAATCGGCTTGATTGTACGGACAAAAACACACTCGGACACCCGGAAGTGTGAGAGAGAGTCTGCCCGCCCGACTTTGAACCAGCGTGAGTCCTCTGATTACATGTCCAATGGACGTAAACGCGTCTGTCTGACATGCCACCATGGCCCGACCGGCAAAAAACCCGTTCCCTCTTTCTTACCTCTGATGCTCTATCGCCATCTGCACCGGGCATCATTGTTAACGACATTCTTCACAATGCAAGATAAGGAAATGATTAAAAACCATTTAGGAATAACTTTTAATCTTCATTTATCCTTGAAGTCGCTCCTCTTTCTCCTTTGCAGAGGGTATTTTATTGACCACCCCATGTATGATATTCCACGCCTCTACGGTGGACATCAGCGGGACCACAGTCTCTGTGGTTAGCCCACCCTCCAGTTTTTGACTTGCCTTGCAATGCAGGCATCTTTCGTCCTCAGTGTTCTCTCTTCGGCCAGCGAGTATAATGGTGGTATCGCCGTTATAAGGTTCTTGTAGATACCGTGCGATAAGCACTGACCACCCTTAGCAGAGACTTTCTCTGCAAGCTGTCTAAGACCTTCTGATACCTTTTCTTTTTTCGTGGTTTTACATCACATAGGAGCTCCATATAGGACGACTGACTGTACAACCTGGTACAGTAGTACCCTTTTGTTGCTACTGGGCTCTGCTACATTTGGCATCAGCTGTGATAGTATTTCTACTTTATTCTCAGCCTGTGTCACTACTATTTTAAGGTATTCTCCGTAACACCTCTCATTATCCAGTGTGACTCTGAGGTACTCTATGGACTTGCTTATCAGGATTTGTACTCCCTTTGCCGCACCTGTCAATCTTGCACAACGATACGTTGGCTTTATGAACCAGCTCTCGCTCTTCATTTGCCACGATAGCTAGTGCCATCGTCGGCGTATGCTACCATCTTTACGCCGCTGGGCAGCGAAAGCTTCAACAAACCATCATGTAGGGTGTTCCAAAGTAACGGCCCTAAAGCAGATCCTTGAGGCACTGTGGCGCTGTGTATCGGCTATATTGCGGGTCACCGTAGTATAGTCGGCCTAGAATACCGGAGACCAGAGACGCTGGTTCGAATCCAGCCAGTACCCTTCATTTTTCCGATTTTTCTGTGAACCAAATGACTGAATTTATCTCCCTTTTGCGGAGTAAGCAAGCACCTTCGTTCCATGAAATCCTGGCGGACTAAGAGTCGTTGTTCAGTAAGAAAGAGAGGTGTCGTGCAAATAGCGGTGGAAGATTCACACTCATCCAACAGCCGACTAGATCACCGTAGTATAGTTGGTAATGCGTCAACCTAGAATGCCGGAGACGCTGGTTCGAATCCAGCCGGTACCCTTCGTTTTTCCGATTTTTCTGTGAATCAAATGATTGAATTTATCTCCCTCTTGCGGAGTAAGCAAGCACCTTCATTCCATGATATCTCTGGCTTGTTTAGGATGATACCGCAAACATATTTGTAGTGGCGACTTTGTTCTTGACGGACAGTTCTGGTGACCAGATCTGCAGGAATCGGTGCAAGTACTTGCGGCGACTTATTACTATTATTCTATTTAAAAAAACAAAAAAGCGCAGTCCGGGCTCCGACACTTCGAGCTGCTGTTCCATTTGCCAGTGACTACTTCTCACACCGTGAGGTGAGCAATCAGTGGATCCGCGAATCGTGCGGCCTAAGTAGATGAAGGGACCCAAGGACTGCCTATTATTATTATTATTCTATTTTGAAAATAAATTTACCCATATTTTCTACTAATATAACATCTCTAATTATAGTACATAGTCATTTTACCAGGAATCTCTTTTACTTCCCACACCGATAGGTGAGGGGAGTATTGTGATCGCGAAAATTTTCGATTTTGAGATAATACGCTTTTTGGGCGTTTTATGATGTCTACATAACGAAAAACCACGTCACTCATTTCCGTCGGTCTGTCTGTCTGTCTGTCTGTCTGTCTGTCGCTTTTTTCTAGCCTCGTAATCTCAGCAACCGCTGCATGGATTGTGATGAAATTTGGGCAGCGGTATGCTGCGTAGTAGGTAATGTTCCTATAATTTTGAAAATCGGTGCATAGGCGGCGGAGTAATCAGCAAAAAACAAAAAAAATTAAATATTGCTGAAACTTCGTTTTTAGGCGTTTTATGGGTCCCTGATCATTTTCTACTTTTTTTTGGGTGGGGGTGTAATTGGGGTGGTTGGGAGGTGGAGGGTTGTAAATTGAAAAATTCGTTGTTTTTTTAGGTCCGTCCGAACATTGCCTTGCCTATTACAGAAAGCAAAGGACTTAGAATTTTTTCTGATATAAACATACGAGAGTATTGCTTTAGTTCATCGTAACGAGGAAACTGTTGAATTGATGTTAATGAAATTTTGACACAGTATTGCTACCATGGCGAAGATGGAAAACGCTTATGGTTTTGATAAATCGTGCCAGTGGCGGCGCAGAAATAATAAAAAAACTAAAAATATAAAAACAGCTCAAACTTCGTTTTTAAGCGTTTTAGAGGTTCCTGATCATTTTCTGCGATTTTTTGGGTGGGGGTGAAATTGGGGTGGTTGGGGGGTTGGGGGTTGAAAAATTAAAAAATTTCTTGTACTCATAATAGGCTGTCGACTAACCTGTGAAGGAAGATCTAGCGACACAAATCACCTTTTTAGGTCCATCCGAACATTGCCTAGCCTATTACGGAAACTAAGGGACTTAGAATTTTCTGTATACATACGAGAATTTATTGGTTTAAATCGTTTTGTATTTTGTAACGTGGACACTATTAAATTGATTCTAATGAAGTTTTGGCACAGTATATTGTTACCGTGGTGAGAATGGAAAACGCTTATGCTTGTTAAAAATCGTGTCAGTGGCAGCGTAACAATAATCAAAGAACGAAAAGTATTAAAACAACTCAAATTTGGTTTTTAGATGTTTTAGGGGTTCCTGATCATTTCCTACAAGTTTTTTGGGTGGGGGTGACAGTGAGGTGGTTGGGAGGTGGGGGTTGTAAAACTGAAAAGTTTGTAGTATCGATAATAGGCTGTCCATTGACCTGTGAAGGAAAGACCTAGCGGCATATGACAATTTTAAGGGGAGGGGGGGCTGGCGATTATTTGGTTACAAGGATCTTATACTAAAGCTTCATGCTATGGGAAAATAATAAACTGGTATCAGTGTAACGTGTGGGAAGTACTGAGTCAATCAGCTTGACTTCATTTTTTAAATACTTTATATGGTTTCATTTAGTATATTATAAGTTTTAGCTCACATTTTCTGTACTATGTCGAAGCATATCGCACAAAAACTCTAATGTTTGCTCTACGCTTTTAGGGATAGATGTGTGTCTTTGACGATGTTTAGGAGAGATTATCTAGTAGCTGACTACGGAGGACAGCAATAACTTAGCGTTCTAGGCCATGTAAGAAAGAACGGTTTAAAAGGACCAAGTCAATCCATTTGAATTCTTTTTTTTTTCATAATTGGGTGGTCCCAATGAAATCTACATTACATATACAGAGTAACCGGATATTCGACCGACAACGCTTGATAACGCTTTTTCGCGTAATACATATGGCAACGATTTTTTTGATATTCACATTGATGTACCAAACAGGAAAAAAGGTAAGGATAATTTAAATGAGATCAATGTGCCTTAGGTGGCGCCCTCTATTCATGATATCAAAATCGCGGTTGAATTTGGATTTTTCGCCTTAAAAAAAACTCCGATATGTAATTATCCCTATCTCAATGTTCATAAAAATGTGAGGTCTATCACCTGTCAAACTTTGTTGGGGAATATCGGGACACCCTGTACACGGACGTCAGTGATGTCCGGAGGGAGAAAAGAATCAGTTTGATTCACCGTTCTAGACTGCCGAGATGCTTAGCATGCATTAGAACTCGATACACCCTATTTAAGATACTTCGATTAAAATATATATAGAATGATCAAAGCGAGATCCCATTTCCATTTTATGGTTGTAATGAGTCCATTACGTTTCAAGTGAAATAAACCCAGACGATTTTATCGACGATGCATCCAGAGCAGTTGACAAGGCGACACGGGCGTAGCGAGGATTTCATTTGGGGAGGGGGCAGACAGGAGTATTAATAACATTAAGGGCGTAGCGAAGGGTGGGTTTGGAATGTCTGAACCCCCCCTATGAAAACATTTTTTTGGTGCTTTTTTAAATAAGTTAGTGTCAGTAATATTTGATATTGAATGTGGCCCAAAGGAGACGTTATTCTGATTTGATAGACCTTTTTTATATGTTGTTAAAAAGTGTTGACAGTTCAGTCCAAATATTGCAAACTTAACCCACCTACCCCAACATGGATGATTTCTGTTTACTCCTATTAATAAAATGCACAGTACAAAGACGGACGGTATAATTAAACAGTTATTGTTTTACATTCGTCCGTTTCAGTAGTTGACTTGCAAATTTATCTCCATTTTTCTTTACCATCCTCCTGGAAAAGTGTTTATGCTACTTATTGTGCAAGGCTGTGCCAATGAATTTAGTATTGTATTTCTTGCTGCAGGAAAAAATAATGTCTGCCTCCCTTGAGGTCTAGTTCCCTAATCTTTTCTCTTGTCACACCCTTATTCTGCCATAGGTTATTCCATAGGTCGGCTTGATTACTGAAAGCTTCCAAATGGTGATATTGGCAGAAAATTTGTGATTTGTATTTCATATCAAGCAGTGACATACTCAAACATTACGCTGGGATGTAGTGACGTCAAACCAAAAGAAGCCAAATTTTTATCAGCAAAATGCTGCTCCAGTGTGGATATAAGATATAACGGAATCTGAATGAAGAAGAAAAAATCGATGGCTTCCAAAAATCTCCTGGAGACTCAACCGGTGGTTAAAGCGATGCTGCAGAAGTTGTAAGTCAGTTCAATAGCAGTCAATGGTGCACACACAGGTATATTTATACGTATCCAAACTTCCTGTTCTCAATCGTTTAACGTTCTTAAATATCCATCGTGCTATTCCAGTTGCTCCAGAAGCATTTCTAGAACATTCTTCTGATCAATGAACGAAGAATGAATATACATTTATAACATTATTACGCTGTGCATTACTGTAAACCCCCCTAAAGAATAAGCTGTATACGCCACTGATAGCAGTTGCAGTTATAGCCTGACTGCCTGAAATAATTTGGAATTCCCCGTTGCTACGATGATCCTTTATGATAGACGTTATTCTTTTGATATGATTTATGCTTTTGTCCATCTGGATCGTCGAGTGTAACGCATTAGCAATGGGTTCCAATATGCCTGAATCTTTGGCTATTAATCCAACGGATATAATGACCTGACGTGTAAAGTTAATCAACCAACTCCTAGATATATTTTTCGATTCATTCGGACCCTTAGCATGTGGCTACCCATAGACTACTAGGGGGGCAGCTGCCCCCATTTGCCCGTACCTGGCTACGCCTTTGGCAGTTGAAATGGAAGCAGAGGCGTATAAGAACAGGGGTTATTACGCCCTGCTTCAAACTTTTTACCGATTTTCTTAACATCTATACGACAGTGTAGACATTTGCGCAGCAATAATAAACACATTGTACAACCACTCAATGAGTTAATATTTTCCAACCTGACACAATTCGCCGCTGATAATACGTATCTCTAAATCGGCAAAAATGAGATTGATACGCCAATGCACATACATTTGACCGTGCTTCAAATTGTGACGTCAAAGCGTACTACAAAGACGCACTGTCCCCGAGTACGTTACGCTTAAAATACGTATAGCCATTTTTCTTTAAATCGCCGCTCTCCTGAAAAATCTGCAAAAATGAGATACGCCTTTATGGATTATCAACGGAGACGTGTTTTGCTAACTGCGGTATAATCTTTGATTTTCTGAGTCTCATTTTTTTTCTTTGGAGATTGTTACTGCGAGTTCTTCCGGTTTTTTGGCTGTCAAGCTTTTGAGTTTCTCATATTTGATCGTTTTGTAGACTTAAGATATTTCGCTATTAAGATTTTATCGGTTTTCGCAGTATTCCGGTTTTCTGTCTTTTCTGTTTTCCAGTTTTGCTATGTGCCTGTTTTCTGGCTCTCCAGTATTCCGGATTGACTTTTTCCAACTTCTTTGTTTTTAAGGATATTTTGTGTTTGCTGTCTTTGGAATTTTGTGGTTTTCCATATATTTCCCCTATCCCCTTTTTCGGTTTTTCATGCATTCTGTTTGGCGATCTTTTGCCACTATGGCCCGAGGGGCTAAAACCCGTTTCCTCTTTCTTACGTCTGATGCTCTAGCTCCACCTGCACCGGGCATCGTCGTGAATGATATTCTTCCCAGTGCAAGATGAGGTAATTACTATACCATTGAGGAATGTCTTCTGATTTTTATTTACCCTTGTAATCGTTCCTATTGCTCCTTTGCAGATAGTATTTTGTTGACCATCCGACGACAGTACATTAATATCGTGCATGGAACCAGGCAAGCCACTATCTTCCCAGGAGATGGTACGGCGGCGACAGCAGCATGCCTCACAGATCAACGTAGATATCAAAACAATTGTCGAGTGTGGATTAGCAAATAAAGTGCAGTTCAACGTACAGAAAACTCAGGCAACAACACTTACAAAGAAGCCTCACGTTGGCTTACCAACTGTGGAAGTGGAGGGTCACCCGATAGTCGAGTCACCTTCCGTCAAGCTTTTGGGGATCAACACCAACAATAATATGTCCTGGCATGACCACGTCGTCAGTATTGTTAAAACGGTATTCCAGATGCTTGGAGGTTTGTTCCGATGTAGGAAGCTGTATACACCGCCAACTACTGCTGCTCTACAAGGTACAGGTCCAACCCTCGTTGGAGTATTGCTCCCATTTCTGGGGATGCACTCTCTAAAGCTTCTGGACACTATACTGGAGACAGCAATTAGGTTAATCGATACGCCTAACCTCACAAAGGACCTGCACAGCCTGGAACATCGAAGAAGGGTGGCTGACCTGGCCTGTTTTACATATTCTATCACGGAGGATGTTCGAGTGAGCCGTCCCAGATAATAACACCAAAGTAGGCTTTCCGAATAAGGTGATAGAAAGGCTCTGCGAGCTCATCCTTACCAGGTCATGGTCCCTACTCCCCGAACCAGTCTCCTCCACATTCCTTCTTTTGGAGAACTTCGACGCTATAGAATGAGCTGCCATGGAGTTGGTTTCTCGACGGCTACAACCTGCAGAATTTCAAATCTAACGTGCACCGACACTTCTTATCCTCTCGCAGCGCTTCTACAGTGCCATAGGCTTTCAGCCTTAGCGGGAGGTAGACTATAATAAAAGAAGTGGTGTACAAGAATTGGATGGGTGGTTTCCCCTGACCGCCACCCATGATCCAGAGCAGTGGAACTCTCCAACGGCCGTAGACGTGACGCTATCGACATCTGCACGCAGTCAGCAAAAAGCCGTAACACGCTTTTGTGCAGCTCCCCTTTGTTGGTCGCGATACAATGGAAAGCGCGTATCGATTTTCCCCGCTTTCCATCACTCCGTCGGCTATATTGGAAATTACCGCCGCCTATTATGGAGGCTCACGCCGCGGTAATTTCGAACAGATATTTCATGCTTCTGATTACTCTCTTTTGCAAATGGGTTGCTGTGCTTTTACTGTAATGAAAAAATAATATACAAGGTGATCAAATTATAAACAGAAGTTTGATACCTCCTTTATTATGAGAGATACAAAAACACTTTCCAATAAAAGTTTTAGGTAAAGCTAAGGTCTACATTTTAAAATTATTTTATAATATACAGGGTTGATAAAGTCACGGCATACCAAAGTTGCTTTGCCAAATGGAACGTTCTATAATATACAGGGTGAGTCAAGCTGTACGCCTCGAACTCTTGTGACCAAACCATACCAATTTCAGAAAATTAACTTTTTAACATTTTAAAAATAATAGCTTTATACAGTGTTCTAATAATAGCGTGCCATATCAAATTTATGTTTCTTAAATGGAATACCCTATATATTATTGCATGTTTATTCCCACGACTATTCCAGTGTAACTTCATGTATCAAACATGGGTCTGAAAGTGAACTATTTAGGTGCAAATCAAAGTTTTTGGTATAAGTAGATAACAGACAAAAATTGAATTTCGCAGCGATTATAAGGATGAAATTTTTCAGATTAAGTTAGATGGTTACATTTGTACTTGGAGAAATCGGTAGCCTGATTAAGGAAACTTCAGTCAGAGATACCTTGATTTTTTCAAATGGGAATGCCTAATTATTTTTATAGAATCGAATTTAAAACATCATAACCTTTATAATGATATAGTAATAAATAATCTCTGGTAGTTTTCATTGAACCGATGTTTTTCAATTTTCCTTCCTATAAGCCTCTCAGCAGGCCATGAAATATAAACAAAGAACTGTTCAGATGGAAGAAAACAAATAACTTAACAGAACTGGAGTAGAGTTGAAATTATAAAAATAAGTTACAACAAATAAAGCCTAACAAGAAATAACAGAGGTCAAAAAGCAGCTGGAGTACGACAGAATTGGATATTTTTTTCACAACATACCAGCCACTACAATATACTAAAGATTGACAATTCACAAAACCATTAAAAAATTTGAAATGAAAGGAAATCTACCACCGAATGTAGCTTCAGAGTAAAATTTCACATTTAATGATTTAAAAAGGTAGAATTTACGTCAAGTCAAAAGTAACGATACCTTAGACTGAAATTCTGCAAATTCTTCAGTATCCATAAGCAAGATCGCCGAAAGTTAAGAATGAATTGAAAATCTGTTCAAATTATAAAACATAATTTACCTGGAAGAAAACTAAAATCTGATTTGTCAGTACTTCCTTTCTTGCGATCTTGCTAATAGATACTGAAAAATGTGAAGGGCTGTAGTCGGACAGTCAAAGGTATCGTAACTTTTGACTTTGACGGAAATGACTACTGCTTTACATATACCATTAAATGTGAAATTGCGTGCTGAAAATATTAGACTGCTAGCAATGAATCTTTTCCTTTCATCTCGAAGGTTTTAGTGATATTTGGAAAATTTCATCTCTTATACATTGCAGTAGCTAGTAATCTGTGAAAATTGTCAATTTCTGTCGTATTCCAGCTTTTCTTAGACATGTTACCGCCGTTGTTTCTTGTTAGAGTTGATTGGTTGTAAGGCAATTTTATAATTTTGTCCCTTAACTCTAATTCGTCTGCATCTTTCTGCTGAGTTAGTTGTCTTCTTCCATCTGAACACGTTTTTGTTTATATTTCATGGCTAGCTAGTTTCTTTATAGGTAGAGAAATGGAAAAACACCGATTTGATTGAAATATCGAAATTAAATGAAAACTACTAGAGATTGATATTTACAACTTTATATTATTAGAAAGCCTATCAATTTGCACATTTGATCATATAAAAATAATGTCACTGATTGAAGTTTCCTTATTTAATCTACCGATTTCTCTAAGTATAAATGTAACTTAAACTTAAAAGTCTAACCTGAGCTGACGCATGCCATGCTTAATGGCACGGCAAAGTCACAGCCCTCTAAGTTTTATAATCACTGCGATATTCATTTGTTTTTCTGATATCTGCTGGTACTAAAATTTGTGACTTGCACCTAAACGCTTCGCTTTAAGTCCCATATGTGTTACATAAAGCTACACTAGAATTGATCCGGAAATATAAATATATAATAATATATAGGTTGTTCTGAGCATAACTTTGATCTGTCACGCTTTTATTAGACACCCCTATTTTATTATAATTTTGACTATTTTTTGTCTCCAATAAAATTAGATTTCAATATTTCCATAGTTTATCCATAGAAAAACAAATATTGATATTAAGAATCATCTTCTGCAAATGTTTTAGTTTAAAAGTATGTATAGAAGCTAGGTGCAGGTAGAAGAAAATGGGAGATGAGGGACCACCAGACTTCAGTTAGACTATCCAGTTAACAATATCAGTTGTTACACCGAGGTCGAAGAAGAAATAAAGGAGATGAAACAAACTGAGAATGAACTTGAAACCGGAAAAAAGATATTAAAATAAACGATATTTTTTTGCAGTTGATGCGCTTTTGTCGTGCGTTCTATCTGCCAGTTGATAGCAGTCTGGAGGCGACCATACTGGCACTTCTCTCTACCTGTACCTTGAGACCTTAGAAAATAGCAAGCCAAATTCCTGTAATTTGGTGATGCTGAACTCCGCCTATTGAAATACACCTATTAGTATGTTTCAGTAAAATTTATTGCTACTACATCAGCGTTTTAGAAGCAGGAAGTTATCGCTATTATGAGCGAATTATTTGACACTGGCTGCAACCCCAAGCCAGCATTATTTCAAGATACAACAGACAGATTATTGTACAGGTCAGAAATATAAGAGCTGTTTACATTTTTTGTGCTCCTATCGAGTGCCGACACTACAAAGGACCCCTTAATCCTCCACAAGACACCCGACCTGTCAAATGATCCCTATAGCTTTCGTCTTTTTTTGCTGCCCGACCATTAGTATAGTCAAAATTGTATATATCTGTGTATAATAAGATGTTATTATACAACAAATAGATCAATTTATTTTGTTTTTTGATCTCCTACGACTTTCTGAATTATTATAATATATATTTTGTACAGATGATTACGGTTTTATCATTACTCAGGTCTACATAATAACGCTATAGAAGTGTCGACACTGATTGAGACCTGAAAAAACTGTAAACAACTCATATATATCTGACTGCTACAATACAAATATTCTTTTTAAGATGACTTTATTCCACCGCCACTGGTGATAACCTTCTTTGCAAGGAAATTAAATCAAAATCACTAAGGGGTACTCTTGTTAACAACCAGAAAGAGCTAGGTTAAATTGAATTCATTAAAGTCCTTCCTAGAACGAAACTTGAGTAAGAGATAAATGTCAAGATGCCAAGCGAAATTCTCGTTATATGTTGCACTTTAATTGCACTAACGAGATTTTTTTCCTTCGAATCATTAGTCGTTCTACAGAAATACTACTCATCTTCTTGGAAAATTACCCCAATTTACCTTTTCGCTTACGATGTCATTCCGAATCAAAATATTTTATTTCAGGAAAAATGGATTGGGATCTTATAAGTGACTTATGGAATAGATCCTAGGTCTATTAATTTTAATGAGGTTTTTTTATGCAAAGGAAGGGCTACAAGGAACTGGCGATAACTGGGCTTACATGGAACTGCCAAAAGCCTGGTTAGAGAGAGACGACGGCAGGTAAGCTCAAAGATTCATTGCGGGTCCTGATAAGGGTCGAACGCTATGGCTTCTGAATAAAGGCAGAGAGACGCTCAACCTTCTGGTGGGGTTCTCACTGGCTGAATAGATATTGATCATTCTGGAAAGTGGTAGAGGACAGCATCTGCTCCAGATGCTGGGAGGAGGACGAAACAGTGTTTCACTTCCTGAGCAAATGTGCTGTGTATCGAAACCTTATACCGTTTTACATCGACATTTTCTACGCGAATTTATTTATTGATCAATCCATGGTCGTCTTCAAGGTCAAACTGATTGTGTTTTACATCTGTGACTAAAACCATGGATTTTGTAACAGCATGCAGTGCTGCCAGTACTGTTACTGTGATATGATTAGCGATTTTCGCAAAATCTATTTTTCTATTTAATTCGTATTTGTTTGTGGCCTTTTAACAGTAAAACTCTCAATTTGATTGCGAGTTTTTATTTAGAAAATGTTTAATAATATTCAGATACGGGTATGCAACATGCATGATATGCATCATATGATTTTCAAGGTTGCCACTACTGAATTTTACGTCAAACTTGACCAGATTAGAATAGGTTCTAAATTAGTGAAGAAATCCAAGAAGAAATCCATTGACTTATTTGACGTCAAATTCCTGTTTTACACTTGTCAATTTTGACCACGAACTGAATCTACGAATTAAAACCATGGATTTACTGTTGATGTAAAATGAGTATTAGGGTTCAGATATTCGACACGACGGAGTTCGGGGAGGAGTCACTATATTCAGTAAGATGATCGGATATACTCACTTTCGTCAAGAGGTCTGGTAGGTTAGAAAAGAAGCTTTCAAGGACGTAGGTTGTTTACAGTGATTTGGTTCAGTGGGGTTGGCAAAAAGGGCCAAAGGTGGCCTACTTGCCTGGTTTCGCCTCCCCATCACTACTACTGCTACAACGCGAAGGAGTACCATATCAAAGTGTAAGAAATGGCGGATGTGCACTCAAATAATAAAGTTCAAAAAGTTAGTTATAAGTATATTTCAACTATTTTGTCGAGAAATGGTAGGACGCCAATCAAATGCGAGGGTATATCTAAAAATTACGTTACTGGTGCTATAGTATAACCATTAGGCAGTCTGCTTAACTGCAAAGCGATGACCCTGTCCTACATACGAGGTGTGATATAATTTCTTCTATATTAGGTATCCCTTTTGGGAGGGAGGCACACGGACGGCTCGCTTACCGACGAAAGCTCCGGCGCTGCGGTCTGTGGGCCAAAAACAAAGCCCTCCCTCTCTCTTGGGGGATACACCACGGTATTCCAAATAGAAATATACGTGATTGTAGCTTCTGCCTCTCGATATTCATGAGCCTAGGAGGTGGATTACTATCTGCTGTGACAGTCTGCAGTTCTGCAAGCACGTTATTCGACACGGAGCATTATGGGTAAAGTATTTGATAAAAAATAAAATAATAATTTCGAATGGATAGAAACCCATAAAGGCTACATTTTTAAATATTTTCATGTTATACAGGGTGTCCCAAAAACACGAAATGTATCAAAGTTGTTTTTTAAATGGAACACCCCGTATATTATTGCATATTCAGATTCCTTGATGAATTCTAGTGTGACTTTATGTATCATATATGGCACTTAAAGCGAAGCGTTTAGGTGTGAGTCACCATAGGAAAATTGAAAAACGCCGATTTGTTTGAAAATTTAAAATTAAATGAAAACTACCAGGGATTGATATTCACAACCTTATATCATTAAAAACGTTATCAAATTCCACGTTTAACCGTATAAAAAGAATTAGGCATTCCCATTTGAAAAAATCAAGATATCGCTGATGGAAGTTTCCTTAATTAATCGACCGATTTCTCCAAGCATAAACGTAATTTAAATTTGACAGCCTCACCAAAGCTGACGCATTTTATGCTTAGTAATACGGCAAAGTCACAGCCTTCGGAATTTTATAATCTCTGCGATATTCAATTTTTTCCTGATATCTACTTATACCGAAAATGGTGATTCACACCTAAACGCTTCGCTTTAAGTCCCATGTATGATACATAAGGTCCCACTAGAATTCACCAAGGAATCTGAATATGCAATAATATACGGGGTGTTGCATTTAAAAAACAACTTTGATACATTTCGTGTTTTTGGGACACCCTGTATAACATGAAAATATTTTTAAAATGTAGCCTTTATGGGTCTCTATCCATCCGAAATTATTATTTTCTTTTTTTATCAAATATTTAGCCATAATGTTCCGTGTCGAATAACGTGAATAACCCTGTAGGAAGGGTTTAGATGGTGTTATGACAAGACATCAGGTATTACCTAGATGTGAGTACTGAGTCAGCTGGAGTTTGCGGTAATGAAACGGTGGACGCGCTCGCCCAGCGAAGCTCTAGAAACAATTTCCTGTGTCCTGGCATCAGGCAACATTAGAAAGAAAAGTGTGGTTGCAAAATTAACATCTTATGAGATGTATAAGAATCTCTGAACAACTCCGTCGAGCTAGAGAACTTATTTTAGGAACTCTGGCCAAGGTGGGGCGATTCTGCCTCTCATTGGATAAAAGCCGACCAAGATTACTTTCTGGCCTGCTGCTATCTGTTCATATCATTTTCAGACGTCACTTGTATGTAATGAAAGTGGTAAGCAACCCGACGTGTGCACACTGAGGCATGGAGGAAGAATCCTCAATCACATTCTATGTCACGGGTATTGCAGGCAGACTATATTAGGTTCAAGGGTCCTTGAACATAAAGACATAAGATGGGAAGGCCCAACGTTCTGTCGCTCATTGGACACAAGCCAATTATCTGTCCATAATACCTTCAGACGTCACTTGTGTTTGATGAGGGTGGCCAGCGAAATGACGTGTGCATGCTGTGATGAGGAGTTCTCGGCTCACATTCTATGTCGCTGTGACGTCCTTGGGTATAACAGGAAGACTATATGGGGTTCAAGGGTATTTGAACTTGAAGACATATGATGGGATTAGCCCGATGCCATCCTCATCTTTGCAATAAGGGCTGGACATGGGAACAGGAATAACAAGATGTGCAGAAAGGCCCGCTTGTGGGCCTATGCACTGGTGTTCTTCTCATCAGAAAGCATCTCTCATTCTTTCATTCAAGCTGTCTACACCTATGTTTAGCAGAGCTGCCGAGACAAACATTGTAGAAAGTTTCCAGGAATGTTAAAGAAAATTAACAAAGCGGTATTGGATTATACTCGACTGAAAGTGTGCTGTTTCACATCCATGAATAACGTGGACCCATCGCTTCACATACAAGTCAAGAAACAATCAGTGAAATGCAATGGACTGAAAATAAAGAACCTGCTTCAAATATGGTGTAGACCGTTCCATCTGTAGTTCTTGGGATGAGCGTGTGACAATTTTCATTGACTATCTCAAAAAAGGTGAAACTATCAACAGCTAGTATCATGTGAACTTATTGCAGTACTTAGGCGAAGATATCAAGCAAATACGGTCACTATTGACTAAGAAGAAAGTGTTGTTTCATCAAGACAATGCACCAGCTCACAATTCCGTTACTGCTATGGCCAAAGACAATTAATCGAAGTTTGTTTTGCTAATCATACTACATATTCACTAAATTTTAAACTGTACGGTGAGCCGCGGTAAAGATAGATAAAGTCTATGATTTGTGAAGATTGTGTTAGTAACGGTGAAACAGCAGTACAATATACAAACCGTTAAAACTCTGTTTTTGAATACTCCAGGGATCTCTGATCAGTTTCTAGAGTTTTACTTCCCACACCGATAGGTGAGGGGAGTATTGTGATCGCGAAAATTTTCGATTTTGAGATAATACACTTTTTGGGCGTTTCATGATGTCTACATAACGAAAATCCACGTCACTCATTTCCGTCGGTCTGTCTGTCTGTCGGTCTGTCTGTCGGTCTGTCTGTCGGTCTGTCTGTCTGTCGGTCTGTCTGTACGCGTTTTTCTGTCCTCGTAATCTCAGTAACCGCTGCATGGATTGTGATGAAATTTGGGCAGCGATATGCTGGGGGGTCGTAGTAGGTAATGTTCTTATAATTTTGAAAATCGGTGCAGGGGCGGCGGAGTAATTAGCAAAAAACAAAAAAATTAAATATTCCTCAAACTTCGTTTTTAGGCGTTTTAGAGGTTCCTGATCATTTTTTACTTTTTTTTTTGGTGGGGGTGAAATTGGGGTGGTTGGGGGGTGGGGGGTTGTAAAATTGAAAAATTTGTTGCTTTCATAATAGACTGCCCACTGACCCATGAAGGAAGACCTAGCAACATAAATAACTTTTTTATGTCCATCCGAACATTGCCTTGCCTATTACAGAAACCAAAGGACTTAGAATTTTTTCTGGTGTAAACATACGAGAGTATTGCTTTAGATCCTTCTATATTGTGTTACAAGGAAACTGTTGAATTGATGTTAATGAAATTTTGACACAGTATTACTACCGTGGCGAGGATGCAAAACGCGTATGGTTTTTATAAATCGTGCCAGTGGCGGCGCAGAAATAATAAAAAAAGTAAAAATATAAAAACAGCTCAAACTTCGTTTTTAAGCGTTTTAGAGGTTCCTGATCATTTTCTGCGTTTTTTTGGGTGGGGTGAAATTGGGGTGGTTAGGGGGTGGGGGGTTGAAAAACTGAGAAATTTCTTGTATTCATAATAGGGTGTAGGGTTGGGGCTGTGAAGGAAGACCTAGCGACATAAATCAACTTTTTAGGTCCATCCGAACATTGCCTAGCGTATTACGGAAACTAAGGGACTTAGAATTTTCTGTATACATACATACGAGTATTTATTGCTTTAGATCTTTTTGTATTTTGTAACCTGGACACTATTACATTGATTCTAATTAAATTTTGACACAGTATTATTACCGTGGTGAGGATGGAAAACGCGTATGTTTGTTAAATATCGTCTCAGTGACAGCGTATATAGCAATAATCAAAAAACTAAAAGTATGAAAACAACTCAAACTTCATTTTTAGATGTTTTAGGCTGTCCATTGACCTCTGAAGGAAATACTTAGCGGCATAAGACAATTTTAGGGGAGGGAAGGCTGCCGATGATTTGGTTGCAAGGGGATCTCAGACTAAAGCTTCATGCTATGGGAAAATAATAAACTGATATCACAGTAATGTGTGGGAAGTACTGAGTCAATCAACTTGACTCCATTTTTTTAAGTTTAAAATGAGCCAAGGTAGGAATACTTTTAATAGAAGGATTGATACTGATAATACAATCTGTTTTTAAATATCGGGAAATCAGTATGTGATTAGAATATCAGTTGAAGATTGTAGAATAAAAACTGTGTCGTCCTAGTTTCTGCTGAGAGAAATGTAACTAACAGGTCACGAGAGTTTTTGTGTTGATTGTTTCTTTTTTGGAGGCAGGTGGGCGATAATTTGGTTACAAGAGGATCTCAGACTATAACTTCTTACAATGGGAAATGATAGAATGGTATCAAGGTAATGTATGGAAAGTTCTGAATCAATCAACTTGGCCCAATTGTTTGTTTAATTTATTTGCTACTACCTGGTAGGCTCCAAAAAAATCAACAGCAATACTTACCATGTTTGTCATATCTTCATGGTCTCGATCTATATGCTTTTGAGGTAAAAAGCAAGCAGTAATCGTCAGCCATTTTCTTGCAGAAATTGAAAGGCGAAGAGAAAAATTCCATCCAAAGCATACCAAATACAAAAACGTGCAAAAAACAACATACTTTGAACATACAAGGGAAGATAGGAAGATTTTGGAGGACAGCTTCTTATTTACGTTATTAGTTTGCTGAACTATATAGAAAAATGAATAGAAAATTATGTGATTCACGTAACATATAACAGTTATACATGTTTTGTTTTGTAATGAAAAAGAGTCTTTTAGGAATTGTTTTTTACTTGACTTGTGAACGATGACGGTTGTGATTACTATACTGGGAAAGTACGTGAGCCAACAAATAAACAGAAACCAACTAATAGAAGCAAATGTCAATTTTGACGTATTACTATACTGAACTGGAATTTAACTTCAAGCAAACGTGATTTCGTTATGAATTGTATTTAACTAAATAATTTTCTGGACACTTTGCTGGCTTTATGTCTATTTGATAGATATCAGCTGACCAAGAAGTGCATCAATTTTATAATAGTGATCTGGGTTGGCAGTCCTGCAGGTCATGGGCCTCTCAGTAATATTTTTAGTGTATTGCCAAGAAATAAATGACTATCTTTGTGAACATTTAATTGCTTTAATGTCTAGAAATTCATAGCAAAAATGGTTGGCTGAAACACGTAAGTTTGTTGGTAAGTATGCACCAAGCGTCAGTAAGGCTACGGTCAGAGTGCATCCGTAATCGACCGATTTTTTACACGGCCGTATACGGCCAACAACAATAAATAAAACAAATCCGGCAAATCTAACAAAGGCTACGGTCAGAGTGCATCCGTATTCGACCGATTTTTTACACTGGCGTATACTACCGACAACGGTGGAAAAAAGAACTCCAGCAAATCTAATGAAGACGGTCACAGTTGCGCCGTCCAGCACTGACGCGCATGACTGTAACCGCCTGCATTAGATTTGCCGGATTTGTTTTTTCCATCGTTGTTGGCCGTATACGCCAGTGTAAGAAATCGGTCGAATACTGATGCGCCCTGACCGTAGCCGAAGACGGTCACAGTTACGCTACTGTGGTTGCGCCGTCCAGCACTGACGCGCACGGACTTGTTTGGCCGACTGTCGGTAGAAAACAGATCATTTTGTTTTTTTTAGCCCGGGTGTGACATTCCTTAAGTTCACAAAACTGTTGTGATTTTCTATGTACGGCCTAATCCTATCGAATATTTACCAGAACGTATTAGTTTTCATTCTGAAATATTAAAAAAATTATTTTCTTAATCCAGCAACTGAATAAATGAGGTGTGAAACTCGTCGTGTTCCTCACACTCTATTGAAAAATAGAATTGACCCGTGCACTCTTTTTACCACTAAATATTATATACACCCAATGATGTTTCAAACAACAATAGTTCATCCTCGTCCATTTTCGATTGGCAATTGACAATATCGGCAGAAAAAATCGCCCGAAACAGGTGCAGTATGACCAAAAATTCGTCAGAGTAAATCGGCCGACTGGGTCGCCCGTTTACGCCAGTGTAAAAAATTGGTTGAAGACGGATGCACCCTGACCGTAACCTTAGTCGTCACTAGCAGCATAGACAAAACTCGTCGACTTTCTCGTATAATAACTAGCAGCACCAGCACAGAGTATGGGCCAGTATTCCGTCAAAGCATGTGTCAAGACTCATTCTGGGATATTTTTAGTTATCACTAGCCGAACAACTGTTCGTGCAGTACAAAGTGTTCGGAATAAATTATATACTGAAACTTAATGTTGATTTTACTGTTCAGGCGAGAAGGGTGTTACTAATTTTTTACCTAAGTATATGAGTGGCCATGTAACAATTCAAAAGTTGGATATGGCTGAGTCCTCCTGATATGTGTTACATTAGAGCTTGTCACTAAGGGCTGTAATACTCAAGTAGCGAATTGTCAAGTTGACATTTCGCTGCAGTCAAGGTGATTTTGAAAGTTAATTTTGAAGTAAGGTGTTATATGTTTCTGTCACATTCGGAAAAGTTTCCGGCACAAAACAGTAAATACTAGCACAAAACGAAAAGATATGACAGAAAACACCAAAACGCATAGGCATGACATATTGAGTTATATTTGAAATATGACAACTTCGCAAAATGTTTGCCCGCTCGTAGATGCTGTCTAGGAAACAGATACACAAAAAATGACACATTTGAGGTTCCCTTAAGTATTACACAAGAGAACTGTCAATATGGCCCTTAAGGCTTCTTCCTACACCTTTCTAGTGTCACTAATATAATTCGGTTTTGTCAGAACACTTGGTCAGTTACTTCTTCCTGAACGAAATATGTTAGTTATACGACGTCGGTTTTGATGTATTTTTATTTAAAGTAAAGTATTAAAATGTTGGTGAATGTTTGAGCAACGTACGGTACATGCATAATAATAAATTGATGTGTGCCTTTAATAGCCTGTTAAAAGTTACAGAACTTAACAGCGACAAAATTCGTAACAACTTATGGGGCTCTATTTGTACTTAATAGAGTTTGAGGAATCAAAACTTTCTAAAAAAGGGCGTAATCTATTAATAGTATTTGTTTTAACCCACTGTTTATCTGAAGAAGCTGCAAAAATAAAACAAATTATTATTTCAACATCACGTTTATTACAGGAATTAGATAAGGTACAAAAATGCTTGGCTACCAAAGCTACAAACAGCAAGTCGTAAAAATGTAAGTAAATGTATAACTGCAAGGATATTTTGGGGCTAAACTCGAAGATTTATGTTATAATTAGAACAGCAAACATTTTCTACGCGTACACTTTTTTAGATATTCGAGTTTAATCCCTTATATCTTGTGGTCTATCGAAATAAATAGATCAAAGGCAAAGTACACAAAATACTTAGATACAATAGGCTCATTACTCATCAATGGCGTGCAGAGTAAGCAAAATATAATGTGGTAAAATACTACTACAACTTATGGGGCGATCCATTAGGTCAAGACAGGTAGGTACATTTAAGATCCAACAACATTCAACTTACATCTATGAAGTGAAATCAACTGAATCTTGCTTTTTCAAATTTATCCCTTTAAAGATCAAGCTTTTGAGATACGTGATGTCATACATCCCACATGTCAACACTATAACCATAAGAAGGTTCATGGTACTATCCGTCAGTGCTTGTCAGAGCGGTCCGGTGGACCTTTGCTCTTAGTTACAGTTGGTCTGGTTTTCCAGAGACCAGACAAAGTCGTGGAGAAGTAAGGGAAGAAAAAGAAAGAAGGACATCAAAGAGGAGGAAGTTTTGTCGGTTGAAGTTAGTCGATTTGAGTTGGGTAATTTGTAGGTTTAACCATATTGGTTAATTTTGAGGTTCGAACCCTAAAAGAACAAAAATTTAGTTGTTTCCAAAATTGCACGATTTGATTTTGATCACAGTGCGAGTTATAGTTACCAACTGTACTATAAACTATAGTATTGTACTATATTTCAGGATTCGTACTGTTGAAGAAATATATAGCACGCCGAAATACGAATTCGGTACAATAGATGGATGTTTATACTTTGCAACCAAATTCGTTCACAAGAATTTCATTTCTGCTATCTATTCCGCCACCAGGGCATTCACAAAATGAATATTTTTTGTTATGAATGCCAAGTGGCAGGAAGAAACAGGGAATCTTTACCCTTAATAAAAAGTTTATATTAACTTAAACATATACTGTAATAAGGCATACGCCACTTTTATCGAACATAGAGAATTGTTAAAAATATAACATACAGGAACATAAGTGAATAAAAATATAAAAGTCTATTTTTCATTCCTCCTTGCTAAAGTATGTACTATATCTTTTTTGAAGCATACTATATTTTCATAGCATTTTTATAAAAAATACTATATATAAACAAAAAAATGTTGGCAACCCTAGTGCGAGCCAAGGTCTAATGTGCTTTGAAACTGGCTGGACTGTGTAGTCCACTAATTCGCGCAACAGAGGGTTGCTGTGCGATTCCGCTGGACTATAACGTCGTTGCGCCTTTTGTTGAATGTCAAGGTCACTGTGAAGGGTATCGATGGATACATATCATGGGGCGTTAGCTACGAATTCGAATAGGCTAGAAGTAAACAAAATTTTTGTTGTTTGATCCATCCTGCTTGCGATTTCCCAGGTTGAGCAAATTGTGCACAACTTGGCAATACCGCAGTCCACACGGGTATCCTCAGAGTTGTGTAACTATACCAGTCTCTCAAATTATGAACACACATGCTATCGTTTACACTGAGGTTATTGCTTTTGAGCAAACCATACATAAACATGGTAGATACGTACCGACAACTAGAAAATGATAAATCAGGGGTTCCCAAACTTTCCTTTATTTTATTCCCTTTTTGCAAAAAAATACGGAATATAGACGTACTTCTCAGAAAAGACAAATGCAAAAAAGTATCCTCGATTTCGCATTCCGCGACCCTTAGTTTGGGAAATAATGTTTGAGATGCTTTACATGTAGAAGTTGCTTCACGTATAAGAGGCTTCAAATATTGAGCATGATACTTTAACAACTAGTTGATGTTGATAGGACATCTTTGTAAAATACTTTAAATTGTTCGTAATGTTGAAAAAGTTTTCATAAGTAAAGAAATCAGAACTCGCAATAGTGCTGAAGGTCTAAGAAACCTGGATGTTTTCTATTATACTTTACAGGTTCCTATTTTCGGCGTCAAAATGATCATATGCTTATACTTGAGATGAATCACATACACAGTGTTCTGTTATAATAATTACAGTTATAAAACTATACTGTCAACCCCTGTATTGTTGATTTACTATTCGCGGTACGTGTATTTTTTTTCTCAACTGCTTTCATAGACTTAATATATACAAACTTAAATTCAATATCATATATGTGACATAAGCTTTCAAATATTTTTATACAATTTGCTCATAATCTATTTATTTCGGCTAATGCCTAAAATCACATTCATAAATTCTATTATCCTGACAGATACCGGGTTAGTAGAAAATACCGGAACGCTTAAATATCTCCAAAACTGCCTAAGCTGGAACGATAAATTTCAATACCTGCTTGTTTTTGGTTTTTGGACAAGCATAATCCCAAAATGCTAGCAGCAATAAAGTTGCCACACTTAGCACTTTTATTTTTGTTGCGATAAGTTGCGCATTACGAATTTAGTAAGATTAAATCGCCGCTTTTTTAGGAAAGAAATACCAGAATGCTTAAATATCTCCAAAACTGCTACAGCTGGAACGATAAAAACCATACCTGGGGGTTTTGAACATGCGGAATCCAAGCATGCTAATTGCAGTGTTATCAGGTTTACCACTTTTACTTTACACGTCATTAATGGGGCATAATTATCATTTAAAATAACAAATTTTAGCGTTAAACGTACAAGTGGTAAATCTGACATTTGCTGGTAGCATTTTTGAATTCTGTATCTTCAAAAACCCCCAGTTATCGTTATAGCTCTGGCAGTCTTGGACGTATTATTTAAGCGTTCCAGTACTTTTTACTAGCCCGGTATACAAGGTTAGTAAATATTGTGAAGCTGATAAAAACGCGTTAAAAATGGTGGATGCGTGGGCTGAACCACCATATTATGCCTTTCTTTGTTGAAAAATGGTTAAGGGGCTAACAAGTTATCTAATATTTAATTCTAATGGTTCTGGCCAGGCAACAAACTTATTGAATTATTGTACGGTCATCTGTTCTCAATAAGTATGCAAATTTTTGGTTCCGTTACATAGATACATCCGAGATACGAGGATATATCAGTATACAGGGTGTGCTCTAATCAATAATGTACAGTCAAACTGCACATTCTTTAAGTAAAAATATTGAGATTTAACCAAACTCACCTTAGTGCAAGAGCTGATAAGAACCAAAGTTGTAATTATCATCTTGTTTTGGCTTAATAAGTTACCAACAGGATTGCGTTATTGTACGAAATTAGGAACTTAGGGATTTTTTGAGGCAAGGAATTCAAATCCGTTCTTAGTTCGGACGCCACTTACTATACATTGAGCCTCTTTAAAATTATGTAACTTTTTTATGTCACGCTATATTAGCAAGAATGCTAATTTTTTAATTTTCTTACAAGCAACAAGTACATCTAAATAGAATGTGAAAAATAATCTGTCATTTTTACCTTGACTGCTGTTTTCTCTAGTTAGAGCTGATTTGTTGTAAGAATTGTTTTATAATTTTGTTTCCTGCACTAGTTCGTCTGTATCTTTCTGCTAAGTTAGTTGTTTCTTCCATATGAACAGGTTTTGTTTATATTTCATGACCTGCTAGGTTGCTTGTATGTAGCAAAGTTGACAGAATCCGACTTAGTGGAAAATTAGAAATAATATGAAAACTAAAATGATTGATATTCACAATCTTATATCGTTAGAAAGGCTATCGGATTTTACAGTTTTCGTATAAAAATAAATTAAGCACTCCGATTTGAAAAAAGCAAGTTATCACTGATCGACGTTTCTTTGACAATTGATCAACAAATTTCTTCATTTGCCTTTAAGTTTTATAATCGCTGCAATATTCAATTTTTTCGGCATCTATTTATGCCACCTAAAAAATTCATTTAAAGTCCCACATTTGATGCAAATAATGTCACACTGGAATTGACCGAGGAATTGAAATATGAAATAATACCTATACAGGGTGTTCTATTTAAATTTTGACAACATTAACACGAAGCTTTTTTCTAGCACACCCTGTATAAATGATAACAATTTAAAAGCGTGCTTCCATTGGACCTGTATAGCATAGGATGAACAAAAATCGAAATCACTCAATGACTTAATACTTTTACTTCCCACACCGATGGGTGGGGGGAGTATTGTGATCGCGAAAATTTTTGACTTTGAGATGATACGCTTTTTGGGCGTTTTATGATGTTTACATAACGAAAATCCACGTCACTTATTTCCGTCGGTCTGTCTGTCTGTCTGTCACGTTTTTTCTACTCTCGTAATCTCAGTAATCGCTGCATGGGTTTTGATGAAATTTGGCTACCGAAAAGGTATTGGTGCTAAAATTTTGAAAGTCGATGTATTGGCAGCGGAGTAATTAGAGAAAACAAAAAAATAAATATTCCTCAAACTTCGTTTTTAGGCGTTTTGGGATATCCTGATCATTTTCTACTTTTTTGGAGGGGGTGAAATTGGGGTGGTTGGGGGGCTGTAAAACTCAAAAATTTGTTATATTGATAATAATAGGCTGTCCATTGATCTGTGACAGGGAGTCCTAGCGGCATAATACCCTTTTTTAGGTCCATCCGATCGTTGCCTTTCCTACTACAGAGATTGAGGGATTTAGAATTTTCTGATATAAATACATACGAAATTGCTACAGATCGTTCTGGATTGAGTAACATGGAATTTATGGAATTGATTTGAATGAAACTTTGTCACAGTACTATTACCGTGCCAAGAATGGAAAACGCGTATGGTTCTTAGAAATCGTGTCAGTGGCGGCGCAGTATCAATAAAAAAGCTAAAAACAAATACCGTAAACGCGGGCTACTTTGGCCCACTTTTCAGTAATTATTGTATGTACTTTTCTCTGGAAACTGTCGTTTTCACTGCCAAGAAGTTCTGGTAATCTTTTTTACAACTATAATATCTTAAATTTTAATTAGTAATTCTGTTTTTACTTACAAAACGTCTATTAAATTAATATATTTTTTTTAGTTTTGGGCCAATGTTATCCTGCGGTTAGGGTAACTTTGGCCCAAGTCAATTTTTAGCGCTAAAAGCAAGATACAAATGGTATGGATAAAGAAGGACTTGGATATTGACTAGAACAGGTTCTTCAACGAAGATTATATTATCAAATGTTATCAAGTTTTGTCATAATTATGAATTTTATCAGGTGAAACATCTTTGACCACCTTTTTCAGATGTTCAATATAGTCTGTGATGATTTGTTCATGAACCTGATTACGATTTCTTTTGATCTTCGACGAAAACGTGACAGTCAGTTGAAGGTGTCTCTTTACAAACGATTTGACCCAGTCACGTCCTGGAACATAGTTGCAAAAACACTGCATAGTCTTCCATTGCCTAGTCAAATAAGATTTTATGATGAATCTTAAATTTAGTTCATCGAGAATGCTAGTTCTTCTTGCGAAAAAACTGTTGCATGGCCTGGTGAACTTGAAAACAAACTTTTCAACTTGTTTTTTATAGGGGTATCTTGAAATGATCAGCAGCCTGCCTTTGCGTCATATCACCAGATCTGGTTGCTTCTAGACAAGTTAGAAGTTGTTCATTGCTATAGCCAGTGTATACTGGGCCTCCAGGAAGTCTTTTATTACGGCATCCTGAACAAGCTGATTATGAGAATACGCAATATAAATGAAAAAATAAAATGTTTCAAGGTTTTTGTAGCAATTCATAACTTAATATTATGGGTTTTGGCCAAAAAGAAGTTGGGCCAAAGTAGGACGTTTTTTATAAATTATTGGGTCTGATTTAAAAAAACATGAAAATAAAAAAACTTGTTGAGTTTACCAGTGTTGTAACTACAGTACGACTTAAAGAAAGGAAAATTGTTTAATAGGGGGTACTTACCAGATTTGTTAAACAAGAAATACGTTTTTTGTAAATGGAAGTTTGGGAGGTAAAGATTGCACGTGGTTTCACTAGTCAAACAACTATACGTGCTGCTTTCTAGTGGACAGCAAAGGAACCACTGGACTTATCAGACAGCCTGTATAGTGCGGCTACCTACCGGAATGAGCCGGAAGTATTTTAAATACGGTCACAAATATGATTGTAGAGTATGATTTTGTTTTTTTTTCTTTGGGCCAAAGAAGGACGTTAGGGCCAAAGTAGCCCGCGTTTACGGTACTGCTCAAACTTCGTTTTTAGGCGTTTTAGGTGTTCCTGGTAGTTTTACTAGTTTTTATTAGATTTTAATTAAATTTCGATACAATATTATCACCGTGGCGAGGCTAAATAATGCGTATGGTTTTTAAAAATCGTCTCAGTGGCGGCGCAGCAATAGTAAAAAACTAAAAATATAAAATTAGCGCTCAAACTTCGTTCTTAGGCAATTTGGGGATTTCTGATCATTTCTTTTCATTCAGTTTAAGCTCGTAGAATAAAAACTGTCGTTCTAGTGCCTATGGAGAGATTTAAGAAACTATTTACTAGGGTTTTTGTGTTGGATGTTTTTTGAAGGCAGGCGGCCGATGATTTAGTTGCAAGGGGATCTCAGACTATAGCTTCATGCAAAGGGAAAACAATAAAATGATATCATCGTGATGTGTGGGAAGTACTGTGTCAATCAACTTGACTCCATGTTTTTGTGAAAAGACAGTCGCGAAATAGAGTGCGTCATCCTGTATATTTATGTATGCAGCAGGGTAATATATAAATGTGGAAAACTATGTAGGTAGGTATATTTGGCCTCTTTTACACGAAACACGTTCTATACGGAAAACATCCTGTATTTTTCAGCCAAACCTGAAATCGTTTACGTCTACCGAGACACAACAAAGAATAAAAATAGGGAAACACCGTAGGTATCAATGACATACCGAGCGATGTATCTCGCGATTGGTGGAGAGCCGTCGATGGAAGGATTTGGCAGGCTCCGTCTCGGCATCGCTGTCGGAGCTGTCTTCGGGGGGGCCCGCGTGACTGGGGCCGGGCCGAGAGGGGCCCCTGAGGCGGGGGCTCCGCCGCTGTTGGAAGCCTTCACTACCGCCCGACGAAGAGGCCATGCCATGCGCCACTCAGCCTCACACCATCGTGCACCGCGGTTTCTCGCATTTACCCCGTTACGAGGTCGCCACACAGGGGGAAATCGGGACACGCGACGTCGCGATGCCGGGGACCGTTTAGTACGCGGCTCCGCCGGTAGGTGGCCGACGACGCCGGCACGCCTGGATGGCCGGGATCGCAGGTGGTTGTTATAGTACGGTAACTGTATAAACTACTGTGCGACCACCGCAAATTGGCCAGCGCCGGCTCGCCCTGAGGAAGGGTAGCTCATGTCGAGTTCAAAAAGAGAAATGAAAAAATACCTAAGTATAACAATTAAAACAAAACACTTTTCTAGAAAAAGCTTTTTAACATGTTCTAAAAAGAAGAAAATAAAAAAATGTCCTTTAAAATGTTAACTATCAACTTCCCACATAACAAAAGTATATACAGTGTACATACATTGGATATAGAATCAATGGATATGTATATCCACAAATGGAGCAAGAATGTCCAATGGATGTCAAATAGGGGCGGATGCAAATTGCAGCCGCGGTTAGGGTATAATCTTATAAATCTCAAATGTAACCATAACTTATCGTCTTATCGGCGTAGCCGCAGGGGGTGGATTAGGGTTAGTCTACCTGTTTGGAGGTATTCTAAAAATTAATTTGGATTTGTATAGCAAAATATTATATAAAAATAATATTATGTGACAAGTCAAATTAATTTTTATCTAAAGCAACAATTTGGTGGCATTAACTTACCTACCTACTTCTGTTAGTGATCTTGAAAACTATATGACATCATAATGACTTTTTCAAATTAGAAACCCAAAATTTTATTCGCACTTATTGTTATAGAGATTTTGCAATTCTCTACTTAACTAACTAGAACTTAACTAGAAAAGTTAATTTCCTGATTAAGGTTTCCATTATTATTGTGACAATTTTGATACTTTTTTGCAATTTTCGGAAGGTGATAATATACCCAATGTGCGGTTCTTTTTAGACTGAAACTAATGAGTTACTTTTGTTAGAGAAGTCAATAATAAAACAAAAACTGTTGACATTGAAAGAAAATTATATTTTTCTAAAATGTTAATTGTTAACATTTAACATTATGTACAAACATGTTCTTAAATTGTCTTACATAAATATATACATAAAAACCATAATAACTAACTAAGGTTATTACCATAAAAATGACATACACTTTTTATATATTCTAATATACTTATTCTATTTCCATTGAGTAAACCTTTTCTAAGATTCAAAAAATCTTGCTTCTTTTTAGTTGTTGCATTTGGAGCGTGCTTTTATTCTGACACTATTCATTTTAATGTATGTGTTTGTTTGAGTATTTATCAAAAACTCTACAAAAATAAACAATGATGGATAGCTGTTATAAGAACTCTGGTTAAAGTGCGCATGGAATGATTCACAGGCATTGGTAGTGCGAGATGTGTTGGCAGAGTGTTCCGCCCAAATTTCTGGAGGAAACTCAGAATCCCCCGATATATAATTTAAATAAAGTACCGTCAGCAAATAAATACTCAACACTGTATAAAAATGTTAAATTAGATAAACAACTGAAATAAGTAATTACTATCTCATCTATGTCTAACAGAGGGTCGTCCGCTGCAATTTCCATGTTTACCTGAAATGGAAAAATAACCAGTCGCTGTAATCTGCAATCCCCGTCAAATAGACATCAAAAAAATATACATTGCATGTACGTTTGTCGCGAACTTTTACATCCATGGCACATACCCATAGAATGTACATATGTACGTCTAATGTACATGCATAGTATAACATAGTCTAGGTATGAACATGTATATTCATAATATATACCATGTAAATACTTACATACCAAAGTATATACATTGTACGTACATCGAATATGTTTATCCACAATTTGAGCATAAACGTCTAATGGATGTAAAATGGACAAACAAATTTACATTTCATGTACGTTTACGTACACATCCGTAGTATATCCATTAAATGTACATTCATGTACTTTTAATGCACATGCATAGTGTATGAAAGTTCAATGTAGAGGCAGAAAGAAAGATAAATGAACTTTATACTTTCATTATGTATTGTTATTAATTCAATTTCTGATTACAATAATAATACTTGGCAAAATCGATTATTATGATTGTCATCTCTTTCCTGTTTAATGACATGTCTAAAGTCACAAAGAAATCAAGGTTATAAAGTTTTGTAGGTGGTTTGTTCCGCTTACCACTTACCGTCAAACGCTGGATGCGAGTGTTATCAGTAGCCAGAAGATAAGTAACATTGCACAATATTTCACCCGATCAGGTAATCAGGCACAACCACCACCAGCACACACACGCTAACTTCGACGAATGGCTAGAAATCAGCAATGGCGGCACTAGCTGTCCTTCACGCAGGCGTAAACTACTAGATGTATATACGATACATAGACCAACATCTTATGTATATTCACATATGTATATACCTGACGTGAATATACATAGTATGTTACACTAGTGTATATCATTTTTCCTATGTACATTTAACGTCCTATGAATATTCAAAATATACATGTTCAAACTGGAATATCTAATGTACATTCTGTGGATGTACATATCCATATAGTGTAATGTGGGTTATAGCCTCATTATACACAATTTATATAATCGTAAAAACTTTGTCACGAGGTTTACATAAGTACCTATAAATATTTAATCAAACTGAAATTTTAACATAATTAAACTTAGGACCGGTTTCTCAATGTCCAGTTAAATATTTATCTGAAAGATAACAGCAACTGTTAGATAAATTGTTTAAACAATTGAAGGCTAAACATACGAAGTCATGTAAATCTTATCTGACAGTTGTATCCATAGCAACGCTATCTGGCAGATACCTATCTGACACTTTAACTGGACATTGAGAAACCGGCCCTTAGCAGAACAAGTTAGATAATCAAATCGGTACTAGCTATTATAGTTCATTTATACAAGTAAGTCGCGCGACAAGCTTTTATGATCATATAAATTGTGACCGGTGTGAACTTGGCAGCTAAAACCCAGCAGACAATTTTCCGAAGATGCCCGAACGACCAGTGGCGTCGTTATTACTAATAGACACTACTGACGGTATGATACGTGCTTATATATCGGATTAATAACTGAGCGATCATCTAAAGAGGTAGCAGCCAGGACTCATAAAATGGCATTATTTAGGTGTTACTTTTTGGCTGCAATTTCATCTTGGGGAATTATTTCCTTAGGGGTAAAAATGATATTTTAATTGTTTTTGAGTCCAGTCTCATCAACTGAGCGAACTTCTAGAGGGCGAGCAGCCAAAATCAAAAATATTAAAATATCATTTTCACCCCTAAGGAAATAATTCTTCAAGATGAAATTGATGCCAAAAATGAACACATAAATAATGACATTTTATGAGTCCCGTCTCATCAACTGAGCGAACTTCTGAAGGGCCAGCAGCGAAAATCAAAAATATTATAACATCATTTTCACCCCTAAGGAAATAATTCCCCAAAATGAAATTGATGGCAAATATTAACACATAAATAATGACATTTTATGAGTCCAGCCTCATCAACTGAGCGAACTTCTAAAGGGCCAGCAGCCAAAATTAAAAATATTAAAATATCATTTTCACCCCTAAGGAAATGATCACCCAAGATGAAATTGGTCATCAACCCCACCTTGATGAATTATCCCTTTTACAAAGTTCGCTAAGTCCATGAGAGCGGCCTGATAAATTGATACTATTTTACTGTTAGTTTTCGGCATGAATCTCATTTTGGGGATATATTTCCTTGGAGATGAAAATGATATTTTGATTTTGGCTACTAGCCCTTTAGAAGTTCGCTCAGTTGATGAGACCAGACTCATAAAACGTCATTATTTAGGTGCTTCTTTTTGGTACCAATTTCATCTTGGGGAATCATTTCCTTAGGGGTGAAAATGATATTATAATTTTTTGATTTTGGCTGCTGGCCAATTTTTGGCATCAACTTTATCTTGGAGAATTATTTCCTTAGGAGTGAAAATGATATTTTAATTTTTTTGATTTTGGCTGCTGGCCCTTTAGAAGTTCGCTCAGTTGATGAGACTGGGCTCATAAAATATCATTATTTATGTGTTAATTTTTGGCATCAATTTCATCTTGGGGAATTATTTCCTTAGGGGTGAAAATGATATTTTAATATTTTTAATTTTGGCTGCTGGCCCTTTAAAAGTTCGCTCAGTTGATGAGAGTGGGCTAATAAAATGTCATTATTTAGGTGTTACTTTTTGGCACCAATTTCATCTTGGGGAATTATTTCGTTGGGGGTAAAAATGATATTTTAATTTTTTTGATTTTGGCTGCTGGCCCTTTAGAAATTAGCTCAGATGAGACTGGGCTCATATAATTATTGTTTAAAACAAAAAAGTGCAGCCCGGGCTCCGACACACCGGGCTGCTGTTCCATTACCCAATGACTACTCCTCACACCGTGAGGTGAGCAATCACTGGGTCCGCGAATCGTGCGCCCTAAGTAGACGAAGGGACCCAAGGATGACTGCCTTCTGCATTCTGGCGGCTAAGATGTGCGCCGCCGCACGGCACACCGGTATTTTGCGCAGTGCAGAGAGCAGCGTATTCCTCATTCCACCTAGGGATCCAATGACCATAACCAGCAGACTTACAGTGTAGTCTGGCCAGAGCCTGCGAAGTTGTCCGAGCAACTCCTGATATTTGGTCCGCTTTTCCTCCTCCTTAGAGACGATGTTCACCTCGGCAGGCGCCGAAAACTCAATAACGAACATTGTCTTCTGTTGGTGGTCGAGAAGGACTATGTCGGGCTTGTTTGCCTGTACAAGCTCGAGCGTGGGGAACGAGTAGTTCCAGTAAATCCGGCATCTCTTGTTCTCCACAACGGACTCTATATCCCCTGGAGCGTATGGCAGCACCGGTGTCTCATCGATACCGTATGAGTGCCTCAAATGATAGTAGAGCACTCGTAGAGCCGCGTTGTGCCGATGGACGTAAGCCGTCCCAGCGTACGTCTTACACGCCGACAAGAGATGCATAAGCGTCTCTGGCGCCTGTCGGCAAGCTCTACAAAGGGTGTCGGGTACATCTACACCCATAACCCTTTTACGGTACACCAAGGTGTTGAAGACACCGTCTTGGCAAGCCATTATAAAGCCCTCAGTCTCCGACTTCAACCCACTAGACCTTAGGAAAGAGAAGGTCAACTGCTCAGACAAGCCATGCTCTTCCAGATGTTTGTAGAAGATTCCATGCATTGGAAGGCTCCTTTTCCCGCATTCTCGTGCTCTCGCACAAAGCGGATCAGGGGATCGGTGCTGTTCGTTACATAGCAGGCAGTGGCCAGTACTACTCTGTTGTGCAGACGCTCCAAACTCAATAGTCCACGCCCTCCCAGGTGTCGCGGGAGGTATATTCGCGGGACAGAGGACTTAGGATGCAGGCTTCTCTCCATATTCATCCTTTTGCGGGTCTTCGTGACGATTTCCTTCAGCTCGTTCACTTTCCAGTGTATAGCACCAAAGGTGTATAATAACAATAAATTATTTATGTGTAAATTTGAAGCATCAATTTCATCTTGGGGAATTATTTCCTTAGGGGTGAAAATGACATTTTAATATTTTTGATTTTGGCTGCTAGCCCTTTAGAAGTTTGCTCAGTTGATGAGACCGGACTCAAAACATGTCATTATTTAGGTGTTTCTTTTTGGTACCAATTTAATCTTGGGGAATCATTTCCTTAGGGGTGAAAATGATATTTTAATGTTTTTGATTTTGGCTGCTGGCCCTTTAGAAGTTCGCTCAGTTGATGAGACTGGGCTCATAAAATGTCATCATTTATCTGTTAATTTTTGACATCAATTTTATTTTTGGGAATTATTTCCTTAGGGGTGAAAATGATATTTTAATTTTTTTTATTTTGGCTGCTAGCCCTTTAGAAGTTCGCTCAGTTGATGAGACCGGACTCATAAAATGTTTCTTTTTAGTACCAATTTCATCTTGGGGGACTCATTTCCTTAGGGGTGAAAATGACATTTTAATTTTTTTGATTTTGGCTGCTGGCCCTTTAGAAGTTCACTCAGTTGATGAGACTGGGCTCATAAAATGTAATTATTCGTGTGTTAATTTTTGGCACCAATTTCATCTTGGGGAATTATTTCCTTAGGAGTGAAAATGATATTCTAATATCCTTGATTTTGGCTTGTGGCCCTTTAGAAGTTCGCTCAGTTGACGAGACTGGACTCATAAGATGCCATTATTCTTGTGTTAATTTTTGGCACCAATTGCATCTTGAGAAATTATTTCCTTAGGGGTGAAAATGATATTTTAATATTTTTGATTTTGGCTGCTCGCGCTTTAGAAGTTCGCTAAGTTGATAAGGCTGCACTCATAAAATGTCATTATTTATGTGTTAATTTTTGGCATCAATTTCAACTTGGGGAATTATTTCCTTAGGGGGTGAAAATGATATTTTAATATTTTTGATTTTGGCTGCTCGCCCTTTAGAAGTTCGCTCAGTTGGTGACACTGGACACATAAAATGGCATTATTTAGGTGATATTTTCTGGCTGTAATTTCATCTTGGGGAATTATTTCCTTAGGGGTAAAAATGATATTTTAATTGTTTTTATTTTGGCTGCTACCCCTTTAGATGATCGCTCAGTTCATAACCCGATATATAAGCACGTATCATACCGTCAATAGTGTTTATTAGTAATGACGACGCCACTGGTCGTTCGGGCATCTTCGGAAAATTGTCTGCTGGGTTTTAGCTGCCAAGTTCACACCGGTTAAATTGTGTATAATGAGGCTATAAGTTGATAGTTATCATTGTAAGGGAAAATTTTGTTTTCTTCTTTTTAGAACATTCAAATAAAATCTTTTTTTTCAAGTTTTTTGTTTTATTTGTTTTTGTACTTCTTAGTTATTAACTTGCATTTATATTCTCCATTTTTTTTATGGTCAGTCTCCCGCAAAGGCTCAAAGCCTATATGGCGCCGTAGAAGCGCTGCGACAGGACAAGTGTCGGTGCACGTTAGATTTGAAACGCTGCAGGTTATATCCGTCGGGAAACAAATTCCCCAGCAGCTGATTCCACGGCGTTGAAGTTCTCCAAAAGAAGGAATGCTGCAGGAGACTGGTTCGGGGAGTAGGGACCTTGACCTGGTAAGGATGCGCTCGCAGAGCCTCCCTAGTGTTCCTCATTCGGACAGCCTTTGGTGTTATTATGTGGCAGAGCTCACTTGAACAACTTCCATGATAGAATCTGTAGAACAGGGATAGGTCAGCCACCTTTCTTCGATGTTCCAGGCTGTGGAGGCCCTTTGTGAGGTTAGGCGTACCGACTAATCTAATTGCTCTCTTTTGGATAGTGTCCAGAAGCTTTAGAGAGTGCTCTGGAGCGCATCCCCACACATGGGAACAATACTCCAGGGAAGGATGCCTTGTAGAGCAGCAGTAGTTGCTCTGGTGTGTACCCAACAGGGGAACAAAACTCCAAGCTTCTGGGATGCCGTTTTAGCAATGCTGACGACGTGGTTGTGCCAGGACATGCTATTGTTGATGTTGATCCCCAAAAGCTTAACGGAAGGTGACTCGACTATAGGGTGACCCTACATTTCCACAGTTGATGAGCCAACGTGAGACTTCTTTGTAAGTGTAGTTGCCTGAGTTTTTTTGTACGTTGAACTGTACTTTATTTGCTAATCCCCACTCGGCAATTGTTTTGATATCTATGTTGATCTGAGAGGCATGCTGCTGTCGCCGACATACCGTGTCCTGGGATGATAGTGGCTTGCCTGGTTCCATGCACGATATTAATGTACTGTCGTCTGCGAAGCCGTAGATTGGATATTATTTCCCGCAGCTGGTTGATGTACAGCAGAAACAGTGCCAGGGATAAGACAGATCCCTGAGGAATACCGGCGTTTATTGGAAATACGTCTGATGAACAGCCTTCGACTACAACAAACAGAGATCAATCATTCAAAAAGCTTTCAACCACTGGCGCAGGCCAGGTGGTAGTCCATATGCAGCGAGCATACTCTATCGAAAGCTTTCGATATGTCAAGTGCAATAACACGGGATTCGCCATGATTTTCTGTTGCTCTGTTCCACAAGTAAGTGTCGTAGGCCGAGGTCACCCGTAGACCTGTGCTTACGGAAGCCATTCTGGCGATCATTTATGATGTTATTGTTGTCCAGGTATTTCAGGAGCTGTGTATTAATGACAGTCTCCATAACCTTAGACATGATGCTGAGAAGAGCCACAGGTCTATAATTGGTGGGATCGGTTTTCTTGCCTTTCTTAAGGATGGGTTGCACGCAACCAATCTTTCATGAAGTGGGAAAGACGCCTCGCTGATATGATAATTTGAAGAGCTTGCAAAAAATAGGTGCAAGCTCAGCGGCACAGCGCTGGAATTTGGTCAGGACCAGAAGCTTTCTTCGCGTTTAGTTTTTGGAGGATGCTTTTTACATCTCGATGTTAAAATTTGACCTCTACCATTCTCGAGTTCAAGTTTTATATGGTGGTCGAAGTACTTCCTTGGAAGTCTACAGCAGAATTGGCTGCGAAAAGTTTCCCTAAGATGTCTGCTTTTTCTTTAAGTAGAAGCGATGGACTTATCCTATCTGGTCAAGGGTGGTATCGACGAATAGGAAAAGTTCTGAGTAACAGCCTTAGCTAAGGACAAGAATGTTCTGGACGAACTAGGACATGAGAGGAGCTTGTTCTTAATTTTTTGGTTGTGTTCCTTGCTGCTGCATGCCATAGGAAAGCATAAGTAATTTCAAATCTCCGCCATATCGGATTAAAAGTGATGCCAAAACATTTTTTTAACTTATTCTCGGCAAGCCCTTTTGTTTGATTCCCATATTGGACAAAAGCATAAAAAATAACTATTTCGCCACCTTGGATGGTCCGCCATATTGGATTTAGGATGACGTCACATTATTTTTCGAGTTACTCTCAAAAAGCCCTTCCATTGGATACCCATATTGTGGAAATGCATTGGAAATATTTATTTTGCCATCTTAGATGGTCTGCCATATTGGATTTAGAATGACGTCACATGCTCTTTCGAGTTACACTCACAACAAGTTTTTTCATTGTGCAGACTATCTTCTTTCAGGTAGTAAGCAAGGTTCATGCAGTGGTAAAACAACTTACCGACTTTGAGCAGTACATCTAAAAATGACATGTTATTTGCCATCATTTGAACAATAATTCGTAATTCAGAAACATTTTGACCCATTTTTGTAGATTTCCTTTTATTAGACATCACGAAAACCTTAAACTAAACTAAAAATATAGACCTACTCTAGATATAACCTTAAAACTGTGTTGATAATAAGAGTCCACCAACAACACGCATTTATCCCTATTACTTTTCCAAACTCAGTCCAGTACCCCAAATGTCCCTTATTATTGGAAAATTCTTGCCACAGTGACGGGCCAATAAGGGTAAATAAGGTGTTACAACCAGTTGAGGAGGGTTTCTTCCAGCAAGATATTTCGCGTCCTCATATTGCAAGCATGACGATGAGGTTCCTACAGCAAACTGGGGTCGGGAGGTATCGTCAATTGAAAAACGTAGGAAAGAATTTACTTGAGTAAATTCAAAGGGCGCTTTCCGGGTCAAGGGATTGCGGAGGTCCTAGATCAAACATTCAAAGGTCCTAGATAAACGGTTCTGGGTTCTCTTCATCCTCAGGAGGGTCGCAAGGCGATCTTCAAGACCGTCCAGGAGGTGGCAGGGGACTTATCTTCTGTCTCCTGCTGTCGTGCAGTATTGCACCTTACACGCAGTGGCCCCGTCTCCGCTAAACCTGGCGGATCTAGGCTGGACCATCCTCCCCGAAAGTGCTCCCTAGCAATGGGCAACAGCATAGCTAGTATTGGTACCAGTTTCTAGGAAATCATACCAAACGTCCTGTAGGACATCTGAAGACCCTAAGCCAAGCTGTGATGCGATCCGTGCCGAGGGCTGAATGGCACCGGGGGTTGTTCGGTGTCGCGAACGGAGCCTTCTGGGAACAGGGGGGCACCCAGTTGTATTTTCCTCTTATCCTCCTAAGCGGGTCACTGGGAGGATGGACCGTAGTAACTTGGTACTCGTGGGATCAGTTATGGATAACGAAAACCAGAAGAGAGAGAGAGAGGATGCCGGAGCGGAGTGTGGTGTGGTTCTGTACCGATGACCTTCCGATCCACAGTCGCAGTGTCTTGTCCCCTGCCATTATGGAAGAGGACGAGCTGCTGAAATCTGGAGAGGAGGATAACACCTCGAAGCCTCCAGAAAGTCAGCTAACAACGGGAAGCTCCGATAAAAGGCTCTCGCGTGGCGAGCTTAGAAGGAAGAGGAGAGGAGAGGTTCTCGCCAGAGGCGAGAAGATTCTCTCCAGAAGCGAAATAGGACGTCTGTGGGGAGATAGGCATGGGGCCAAAACAAACCTTCCCCCTAGCGAGTCTGCTCCTGAAGCACAGGCGTCGACATCTGGGCAGCAGAGTCATGAGGAAAGAGGTTGCACTCGCAACTGACCCCTGAGGAAGCTGCCAGGATGACCAAAAGGTCAAAGACCGAGGCGGGGAGCTCGAAGCCCCCAGAATCCTTTGCCGATAAGGTGTCGGTAGAAAAGATAGCTATAGTCCATATAAACCACCCTGAAACGAGGTTGGCTAAAGACTTAGCCATAATAATCAAGATGGAGCTGGGCAGACGTGCCATTCGAGGCAAAGAAGTCCGGATATCCAGTTGCCATCTGGAAAATTGTGCCATATAGTTGTAGGCTGCGCCAACTCACTAACCAAGACTTGGCTGGAAAGCCAGTTTAAGCAGCTGAGTCCATTTGAAGGAGCTCAGTTGAGACTGGGCCCAGCCAGAAGCCTGGTGAAGTTGTGCAAAGTCACAACTTTTGTACCACGCACGACAGAGCGGAGACCAAGGAAGACGTGATGCTTGGTCTTAAGATACAAAGTGGGCTTGACACGGATCACTGGGCTGTTGTGGGTGGCAGCAATACGCCAGAAGGACGGCTGCTAGTGATCCATGTCGATGAAGACTCCCTACAGAAGCTAAAGAAGCTCGGAATGCGGCCATTTTTAGGAGCAGAACGAGTTCTCTTTGAGTTGCAGGGCGGGCAAGAAAAGAAGAAGCCGCAATGACTGCTGTGCTGCAAATGAACCATAGACCGTCAAAGGCAAAGTGGTGGGGATGGGCTCCGCAAAGGGTAAGCTCATCTATGACACTAAATGTGATAGGCCTAGAGCCTGAATCTTCGTGAAAGTATTAAAGCATTAAAGATAACGGACCTCTGTTCTAGAGGTACCACCGTGGCAGAGGTACACTTGCAAACAGGTGAGGGGACCATCAGAATCCTGATTGCATCAGTGTATTTGCCATATGAGCGTGGAAACACCTCCGACCACAGCGATGAGGAGAGTTGTGGAGCAAGGAGTGAACAAGGGAAGGCACCTTATACCGGGGCTGGATGCCAATGTCAACCATGAAGCCTGAGGAAGTACCAACGCCAACAGTAGCGGTTCTAATGTCCAGAATTTGAGCCCTAATCGAAAATAGTTGGTACAATATACAGCAAAATAAACTTATACAGTTGATGGACAGGCAAAAAATAGGCACTACTGTCGCCCTGATGCCAACTTTCTACACTCCAGTCCACTATCCCCACCATCAGTAAGCCCAACGTCCGGAATTGATCTATGTAGTATATGGTCACCCCAAAAATGACAAGGACAAAATGATACCATACCAGTTATGAATATGATACATGTTGAAGTTCAGGAGTTATGGAGTTTTCTACCTATCCTAGAGACGGGGTCACCTTTTTTGGAACACCCCGTGTATAATGTCACTCCTGGACAAAATGTGTCAAGTAGCAACGACAAAAATTTGAAATCCTCAGCGGATTAAAAAACTTCTACGCAATTTTTGTGCTCGTCGTCTCCATCACTAGCTTGCCAGCTCCCGCTATGTGTCGTACAATATATGATAATAAAACCCAAACAAAATGCATTATGTCCATGTTTATAAGACAAAATTAAGCTCCTCATAATTATGTACTTGCCAGTTGCCACTTTGAATAGATTTCCTTAATTTATTACAGGCACGCGAAACCATGGCGAAACGGATAACCGGGACCTATTCCAACGAACTAGGTCCTGCGTCCACAACAGCCGGGACCATCGATAGCTACCGGGCCTTATGGTGCTGCGTGTGACGTCACACGTAGCGCCGCACCGGGCCGCACGTATCTACAGGGATTAATAGAGAAACTCCAGCGCTACGAGCATTTTCTTGATATACTGAGAAAACGGTAAAAAATACAAGAGTAATGTATAGGAATGAATTTACAGGAAATTGAATTTGTGATAAGAGGTGCTAGTTGATATTTATTTAACTAGAGTCGTTCAGAGTTGAGAAGGTCAAAAGTTGGCCCTATTTGCACACAAATTATATGAAATTATCTATTATCCACAAAATTATGTAGACAGTACATATATGTATGACTCGCCGTCACGTATTTTTCTATAAGCTCCTAGAAACAAAAAGTAAATCGAACAGGACCATATTAATGTGTCAGTAGTATAACTTCGTTGTTTTGAAAAAGTTAAATTTAGGTGATCTTTGGGGAAAGATAATTTTTTCAATATGGTATCCAAATTTCAGAGACAATTAAATGCGCCTTTTCTATTTGAGTACATGCCTGGTTAACAAGTGCATTATTAGCTTTATCAATACCACCGATTTCACAAACATTTGTACACATACTACTTACTAAAGAATTGCATTGTACCCAGCTATTACACAAATTACCTTTACCTAATATTTCTTTAATTTTTAAAATATTATTTATCACGAAATCTTACTATATACTATCGCAGACAGATCTTTTTCAATTGTCACAGATGAGATAACTTTGGGCATTTCAGTAATATCTATCTTATAAATAACAATCTTATTTGTACCTTCTATTATTGAAAAATTTTCTATTCCATTTATGTTCTGTTTAAGATTGCATTTTAAATATTCAAAATCCGTTATGACATCTTCTTCACTTCGTTTCTGGATCTTGGCATCTTTTCGTTGATCAATTTCTTGTGTTCGTTCTGCGGGATCTTTTCTTTTCGGAGGCAGGCGTACGTTAAAATATTGCGGCTGATTTTGAAATTTTGTCGGAATAGCATAGTCCGACAATTTAATCTTTGATCGAGGAACTGTTAAAGTCGTACCATCGGGCCTAGCAGTATCAATACGAATTATAAATCTATCTTTGAGTGTTTGATGCATATTACAGACGGATCCTTTATCGTGAAGTTATCTCGATGTATCGCGCGTAACCACTGATTACGTTTCATTACATCTTTTGGAAATTTGAACACAGATATGCGCTCTGTATCTTTATAATTACGACTGCAGAATGGCACACAGCAACTAGACAGCATTTTTGACTAGAGAAATAGAAAATCCATGGGCGTATGCGACGATTACAAACGCGACTGGATGATCGGCCGGCCGCCCGGCGCGGCGCCTCGTGTGACGTAGACGCCGTGGTGGGGATACACCAGCAGGCCCGGTAGCTATCGATGGTCCCGCAACAGCGCCACCCATCACCCAACACCAAGGACGTCCCAACACGCATTTCAAAAAGGTTATTGACATTGACATGTTGTTGACTGGCCGCATTATTGCTGACTGGGGAAGTTAATAATCTCTTGAATAAATTGTTCAAGAGAATTAAATAAATGTAAATTCAATGTGAACATCTACAAAATGAGTTTTTCTAGTGATGAGGTGAATTTTCTGGTGTATAGATACCTTCAAGAATCAGGTAGGTTGTGAAAACGAGGACGCCAAACAACAACATAACCTAAACAATTGGAACAAGGAAGCTTCATTATTTCATGGCATTATATTTTTTTTCAAATTATTGGTTTAAATCCCTCAATTTTCTTTTTAATTTAAATGGGGCACGGGTAAAAATGCTTACAAGGATGATAAAAAAGATAAATGAGAGTGCTAGATATAATGAGTTATAATTTTAATGTAATTAGTAAATTAACAGTAGTAGCGAAAGCTATAGTAAATCAGGTAGTTACTACACATCTTTTTTGAGGTACCCTGTTTTCAAAGATTGAATTGAACAAGTTTCTTTCAGGAGAAAAATTGTATTTTGTGCTGAAGGCAATAAGCAAGTTTTAAACACGGTAGCAAAATAATGTGACATTTGGCTCTATTGGGTGTATTGTTTCTAATTTAGTTTATCATAGCTTATGAAGCTGAACTTAACAAGCTGTTGCAAAATTCAATAGATGCTAGAAAACTTGCCATGTATTATGTTCGGATATTATATGACTTTGTTTACTATTAATTTCTATCCCTCTCTGTTTTTATTTATTGCTATTATCTATTTTCTATCTATTCTATTTATTAGATTGCACAAAAGGGCATGAAGGCCTAGGGCAGAAATGAGCACAGTCTGATCTTATAATGCTAAAATTTATATAACATAAAATTGTCTTTGAATACTTTCACCACTTATTTCTGAGTATATCCTGGACTATTCCATGCCACCTATTTCTGTCTGCCAACTTATTTTTCCAGTTTTTAATATTAATTTTCTTTAAATCATCTTCTGCCTTCTTCAGACATCTCCCTTGGTCTACCTTTCATTTTTTTCTTATTGGTCTCTGGTTGAGACATAGTTTTGCCATTCTCATCCCATTCAGCCTCTCCACATGTCCCAGCCACCTTATTCTCTGTGCTTTGATGACTGCTTTAATATTGGGGTTCTCATACCTTCCAGTTCCTGGTTTGTTCTTCTCCTCCATCCCTCGTTTGTCCTTATGCCTCCATAAATAGCTCTAAACATTTTTCTTTCCCATCTTATAATTTTTTCTTCCCCCTCTTTGTTCATAGTCCACATTTCACAAGCATATGTTGCTGTTGGTCTTATAACAGTTGTATAAATTCTCTCCTTGGTCTTTCTGGATACATATTTGGATTTCATAAGAGTTTTCAGGGCGCCATACTTCTGGTTTCCTTTGATCATCCTTGCCTGTATTTCTTGTTTCTCTTGTCCCTTTTGCTCTATGATTACCCCTAGGTACATAAATTCTGTAGTCATTTCAAAAGTATATTTCATGTTGTTGGCTGTAAAGGTTAGGTTCAGTTGATCATCAGAATTTTTTTCCATTTGTCCCATAAGCATATATTTTCTTACCTTGATTTATCTCCATCCCAAATCTGCTGCTTCTGCAGCTATCCTTGCTGTAATGTTCTTTAGTTTTTTCTTTGTTTTTGCTACTAGTGTTAGGTCATTTGCATATGTTATACATTGGTGTTTGCTATTAAATATAGTTCCATTTGTCTTGATTTTGCTTTTTCTAATTATTGCTTCAAGCGTCAGGTGAAAAGTATTGTTGATAGAGGATCAAATTGTCTGAGTCCTTTTCTCACTTCAAATTCCAGTGACTCACTTCCGATCCATGCAATTTTGTTCTTAGTTTTTTGTAATGTCATTTTTATTAGCTTTATGAGTTTTCCTGGAATTCCTAGCTGCACCATTGCTTCATACATTCTCTCTCTGTTTATACTATCATAGGCTTGTTTAAAGTATGTGAAGTGAAAAGCACGTGTAGTTCCATTCTATATTCATAGCTTGTTATTATTTATAGTTCCTAGCGGACGAATATCTGTCATACTCCTGCCGCTTCTGAATCCAGCCTTATATTCCCCTAAAATTGTTTCTGCATAACCTCTTTCTTAGTATTTGTCCAAGTACCCTGTAGCATGTGTCTAAAAGAGTGATACCTCTATAATTTTCGCATATTGTGGGTCACCTTTCTTATATATTGGACATATTAAAGCATTTGACCAGTCTACCTGCATTCGTTCTTTTAGCCATATTTCTCTCATCATTTCGTGGATCTTTCTTCTAAGCTTTTCTCCTCCAACTTTTAACATTTCTGCTGTTATATTGCTTTCTCCAGGGCTTCTATTGTTCTTCATGTATTGTACGATGATTTCTATTTCTTCATATACGGGGTGTTCAAAAAGTCCCGGACCGGATGAATAACTTGGGAAGTAGGGGTCACACAAAAAAATGGTCAAGAGTAAAGTCGTAGAAAATTTTGCGGGCTCTCCGACGGTGACCCTGATGGTGACCTTCAACTCGACCTTCAAGGTCATTTCAAGGTCAAGTTGATTTTCTTAAATGGAAACCCCTATTTTTGACACCGAAAATAAAAAGTACGGAAAATTTTACAACCAGATTATGACTTTGACTTCTTGAAAATTTTGACCTTGAACGGGTAAGTCAAGGTCAAAGTCTAATTATTGTGGTGTGCATGGTATCGTGAGAAGTAGGGGTCACACAAAAAAATGATCAAGGGTTAAGTCGTAGGAAATTATCCGGGCTATTGGTGACCTTGATAGTGACCATGAACTTGACCTTCAAGAAGATGTCAAGGTCAAGTTGATAATCTCAAATGGAAATCCCTATTTTTGACACCGGAAATGAAAACTACGGAAAATTTTACGACCAGATTATGACTTTGACCTCTTGAAAAATTTGACCTTGAACGGTTAGGTCAACGTCAAGGTCAAATTGTGATGTGCAGGGTATCTTGAGAAGTAGGGGTCACACAAAAAAATGGTCAAGGGTAAAGTCGTAGGAGATTTTCCGGGCTCTCCGATGATGACCTTTATGGTGACCTTGACTTTGACCTTCAATGTCAATTCAAGGTCAAGTTGATTTTCTTTAATGAAAAAGCCTATTTTTCCCAGCCGGTTAAAACAAGGCAAGTGTTGTCGCGACCAATTAAGGCAAGGCAAGCGTTCTTCCCGGCCAGCTAAGGCAAGGAAAGCATTTGTCCCGGCCAATTAAGGCAAGGCAAGTCTTGCCCCGGCCAGTTAAGGCAAGGTAAGTCTTTTCCCGGCCAATTAAGGCAAGGCAAGCGTTCTTCCCGACCAGTTAAGGCAAGGAAAGCGCTCGTCCCGCCCACTGTACACTGCATTTAAATAAGCACGTACATCTCGCCCATAATGAGGTGCTGCTCCATCTTGCTGGAAGAACGTTTGATCAAAGTCATCACTCACAATTGTTTGAATTGCTGGGATGATGTCATTTCGGAGCATATCTGCGTATTTAACTGCAGTAAGATTTCCCATTTTCCAATGAAAAAGGGCCCAACAACGCTATTATTTATCAAACCAGCATTCAACTTCTGAGGGTATTGAGTGCTAAAAGTATCAGACATCCATCTTGGGTTTGTATCACACCAGTACCTAAAGTTATGTCTATTGATATTACCATTAAGTTCAAATGTTTCTATTTCTATTCATCCGTTATTCGGGTCATCATCAATTCACAAAGCTCAAGGCATCTATCTGGATCATCTTCGACCAATTCATGTAGGTACCAGTTTTATTTTGTATGTATGGAACTTCAACTTTTTTTTCAAAATAGTATGCACTGATCCGACACTAATATCATGTTTCTGATGAAACTTCCTAATCGAACTATGACAGTCGTCATTGATTGAAAGTGCAATATCCAGCTGTTTTTCTTCTATAGTTGCTACAACTGGCCGACCCAATCTAGGTAAATCCTTTACACCCCCACTTACATTGAAACGCTGGATTGTCCTTTGGACTGTCGAATTGGATATCGGTTCTGTTCCGACCATGAAAGTGTCATTGAATAATATCTGCACTTCTTCATTACTTCTTGTCCTGTCACCGTATCCTTTCATCATAAGAATAGTTATTCGCTCTCGTTCAGTCAGAAGAGCCATGATACATTATGATTTAATAATAATGTTATAAAAAAATTTAAATTGGAAGAAACTACATGAAAAATTAAGGACAGTACTCAAAAATTACTTTGAGAAGTTTCAACGAAGGAAATGATTATCGAAGAAAGTGGGAGGCAGACTTTGAAAGCAAAAAAAAAGTAAAAAGTAGATTAATGAATTTTTAAATAACAATGAATGTTAAAAACAAAGAACTAATAATATTTAGTTTGAATAAACGAAATCCATTTATGTATTTATAAATTTTCAAGTTCAGCAAATCAATGCTTCATAAAGTATTTAATAGAATATTGGCATTTTTAAGTTTCTCTCAAGCAAGTATTACTTTTCACTGATTGAGAATCTAAAGTTAGATTTAAATAATTAAAGTTTTCAAGACGACAGATCCAACATTGCGAAAGGAAAATTTTGAGAATAGTTTAATATGCACCGACAAAACGCTCCAAATGAATTTTTGAGGTAGCTAATTTAGAAATTTGGGGTCAGATTCCAAAAATTTGAAATTTCAGTATGGTGGAGCCAATATGGCGGAAGGTGAACTTTAAGTCGGTTAAAAGTAGACCGAAATAACTACATCGATTCTTCAGACCTCTAATAATTCTGGTAAGTTTTCAACAATTGCTGAGAGGTCGATTCAACATGGCAAATAGAAAAGTTGAAAATTTAAGTTAAGGTGACACTCATAAACGTAGAGAACGACATCTAACTCGGAATATTTGTAATACTTGTATCTTGACAATTTTTTAGAATGACCCCTTTTCTCAAAATATCCTGCACGTCGCATGTTGACCTTCACCTAACCGTACTTTTCATTTCCGGTGTCAAAGTAGGGGTTCCCATTTGAGAAAATCGGCTTGACCTTGAAATGACCTTGAAAGTCAAAGTCAAGGTCACCATAAAGGTCATCATCGGATATCCCAGAAAATCTCCTACGACTTTACCCTTGACCATTTTTTTGTGTGACCCCTACTTCTCAAGATACCCTACACATCATAATTTGACCTTGACCTAACCGTTCAAGGTCAAATTTTTCAAGAGGTCAAAATCATAATCGGGTCGTAAAATTTTCCGTACTTTTCATTTCCGGTGTCAAAAATGGGGTTTCCATTTGAGAAAATCTACTTGACCTTGAAGGTCAAGTTCAAGGTCACCATCAAGGTCACCATCGGATAGCCCGGGAAATTTCTTACGGCTTTACCCTTGACCATTTTTTTGTGTGACCCCTACTCTCAAGATACCCTGCACATCAAATTTGACCTTGACCTAACCGTTCAAGGTCAAATTTTTCAAGAGGTCAAAGTCATAATCTGGTCGTAACATTTTTCGTACTTTTCATTTCCGGGGTCAAAAATAGGGATTTCTATTCAAGAAAATCAACTTGACCCTCAAATGACCTTGAAGGTCAAGTTCAAGGTCACCATCAAGGTCACCATAGGATAGCCCGGAAAATTTCCTACGACTTTACTCTTGACCATTTTTTTGTGTCACCCCTACTTCCCAAGTTATTCATCCGGTCCGAGACTTTTTGAACACGGTGTATAGGAACTTCCAAGCTATCTGCATCACCATCCCTCACTAATTGAGTTTCTTGATTTTCTATCTCTTCCTCATTCAACAGGTTAACAAGGTGATCTTTCCACGTTTCTAGTATTTCGTCTTTGTCTGCAATTAACGTTCCATCCTTGTTTTTCAAAAATATTTGCCTATCACAATATCCTCTCCCCATTTCATTTGCTTCTTGGTAGAAAGACCTGTTCTCCTTATTTCTGAAATTTTCTTCTATTTCCCTTATGACGTTTTCATTATATTGTCTCTTCTTTTTTCTGCGTAATTCTTTCATTTTTCTCCCAATTCTCTTGTAGTTTTCGATATTCAGATCACTACCATTTATTAGCATAAGTAACCTCTACTTCTTATTTTTGCTTCACATTTCTCGCATTCTTCATCATACCAGTCTTTTCCCTTTGATTGCATTGTTGTTGATGGTATTACAGTCTCATTTGTATCTTCTATTATCTGTTTTAGCTGTCTCCACATATCATTGATTCCTTCTACTGGGCACGTTTTCTCTAATCTTTTATTTATAGCTTGTTGGTACTCATCTCTTGTTCTTATCTATCTATTCTATTATTTTATAAACATGAAACCATATACAATTGCAGACGCCAGTGCAACAGAATAAGGCTAGACTCACTATGTTACAGCTTTTACCAACTGGTGATTGTTTTGGTGATTTTAAAATTCTATTGTCTTGTGTTAGTCTAGTGTCTTATGTAATGCTATCTTTTGTATAAAATATAGAAGTGACAGCAATTTTCAAATTGTTTGTATGCTTTTACTTGAGTTCCTTTCCTTGAGACAGGAAAGGAGGCTATTTTAATTTTAATTACAGGTCTAATTTTGTCTAATTAGTGATCATTCTGATGTATATTGTTCTAGAAATTGTAGTTCTACAAATAAAGCATTGTCTTGTCTTATCTATTCTACATATTTATTCCATTTTTTGAAACTAGGCTTCCAGCATTCAGCATACACCTTTGGCATAGAATCTCACATATCTCAATCCAACATAAATGGAGCCCTGGTACCACCTGCAGCATTGCTCAGCATATTGCAGAAGGGCCTTCAGTATACTGAAGCTGAAATCAGTATTGGAGAGGATGGAACAGAGCAGAGGTCAGTGGAAAGTCTGAGTCTGATTGATGCTGTGATGCCAGATGTGGTCGCTAGCAGGCAGAACCAACAGAATCAACAAAAGCAAGCCATCAAGGCTGAACAGACTGAGACTAATGGCGAAGAAACAGCTCCTGGTAAGATTGGGATCGTTTTAAATTCTTTATCTGTATGATTCAATATACAGGGTGCCCTACGACCAGTGGAAAATACTTCAAGAGAAGGCTGTATTTCCTACAAAAAAAAGTCATAAAGTAGGGGCTGATTTTCAACTATTTCACAGGTGTTTAATTTATTTTCATAATTTGATTTCCAGCGATTTTTGTGCATGGTTGATAATTTTACAACAGCATAACGTTATGTAGCGAAATAGTATATACAGCCAAAATTTTAGCAAAATACAGAACAAAATTTCAAGGAAAGCATATTCAGTCTTAAAAAACGACACTGTAAAATTTAGTTTGCAGATATTTTGTCTGTTATTTGGATTTAAGCTTAGAACATATATTCATGCAAAGCATCAGCCACAAGCCATGTGAAAAAATTGTCACTTTCTACTCTTGTAATTCTATTATCAGCCTATACTACAATACTCCTTCTGATAGAAAATTCCATGCCGTTCCACAATATATATTTGGTATTTTGCTGCATGAAATCTGTGGGGCATAAATTTAACAAGTACGCGCCGAAATATTGAAAATAAAAAAATTAAATATCTCTGAAACTGTTGAAAATCGAACACTCTTCTCCTAAAGTATCTTCCACTTGTCGTAGGACACCTGTATATAAGTGTAGAGGTGGGGTCCAAAGGCAGAACTGCACCAACCTGACGCCAATGTGATGATCTAATGCTCCCTTTCATTAGAAAATAGCAGCATTAAACATAATTTCACTATTCATAAATAAAAAAAATCATCTGTCTTTTAAAAACTACTTTATTTTTGAAAAATGAAATTATTTATTCACTACTTAGTTAACAAATTCTGCTGATAGAAGCTGCATCAGTGATCTTATTTTCAAACATGACATGCAAAAAAACTCTATTAGTGAACCTGAATCAATGAGGTCTGTATTTCTCTATAAAAATAGTAGCATGCAGAACTGTGAATGTGAATGTACATAGTTGCAATATTATTTAAACATTGTACGGTTTAAACAAAACGTGACATTTACAGCTTCCAAAATGTCTTTGTAAGAAACCAAATGATGTATATTATTATATTAATTGACCATACCCATAACGAGCTACAAAGCCTAAAGATCTTTTTCAAAAATGCTTTTTTAAAAAAAAAAGGTAAGTCAGCAATGACGGACGAGAGTCTTTCAATTTTGTCAATTGAGTAAAACATCACAAGATCCATTTCATATGAAGAGGTAGAGCATACATCATGGTAATGAGCAGAAGACAACAGTTTTTTTAAATTCGTTATTGCTGCGTAATAGCTTTTTAATAATGTCTTTGTATTTTTTTGTTTAGTTTAAATTATCTTTCTATTTTTTACATTAGTCATTTTATTTGTTTTATAAGAAAAAGTTTGACTATATTAGAAGCTAAAAAGAATTGAATTTTTGGGTGAATGGGGGTCTCAGAAATTCAATCAGGCTATGGCCCCAAAAAAAACATGTTCCGTCACTGGTGGGGTCACCAGCCATTTGCTGAAAAAAGTATTGGTATTATTATTGCACTATGTATGCTAAACTCATGATGACTTGTTTTTAATAGAAAAGGCTAATAGAATCAGTTCATGGATGTAAGTTGTGCAGTCAGCGAAGACCCACCTGGGGTTATAGAGCTTTGTGATGATGATGATGATGATGAATAGAATCAGTTACATGGAATGGACACAGGACTGCCATCTCTATGTCACTTGCTTAAGGAACTGATTAATCAAACTCATGGCACCTTCATATCACTACATATACTACCTAACACTTATGGCAACAACTAATATGCTAATATCAGTTTGGTTGGTTATATTAAATAAATAAATAAATAAATGGACTTTATTTACCCCATAAGTAAATAGGCAAAGTGTCAGCTAGTCGCTGTTTTTCAACAACCTTTTTATAAACTATATGAAATATAACAAATAATGTATAAACAACAATAATTCACATACAATAGATAAATAGATACACAAAAATATTTGTTAAACGTGCAACCATATTAGCCAAAAAGAAAAAACTATATAAAAAAAACACCATGAGAGTAGGCCAAGAACATAGCAAGAAACCTTCATCAGTGACTAGGTTTAATAATAGACTTTTTAACCTCTTTTTGAAATTTAATAGTGACAGGTTTTTTATGGTGTCTGATAGAGAGTTGTAAATTTTAGCGGCGTTGTAGGAGAAGCTTCTGACAAAAAGAGCCGAGGTATGGCGTGGAATTGATAAAGCATGTTTAGAGCGTGTTTCAGTACGTGTCGAAAACGGTACCAACTTATCATAAAGATACACAGGAGTTTTACTAACAATAATTTTATATACCAGTACAGCTAGATATAGTTTCCATAAAGCATCCGATTTTAGCCATTTAGATTCTTTGAACGACGCACTGATATGGTCATACTTCAGAACACCAAATGAATATCTCAAGCATGAGTTTTGTATGCGCTGAATGCGATTGGCATCAACTACTTTCAATTCAGGTCCGTACACGGAATCGCAATAGGATAATCTCGATATTATCAATGACTCACAAAGCCTAAGTTTCACCTCTGGTGTAAGGAGGTGACGGTTTGGAAACAGCTGTCTTAAATAACCATATGGCACAAATAGTTGATATGTGGTGTAAATCTCAACTCATTATCCAATTTGAGTCCCAAACTACCAAAAAAGATCGCAATCGGTTTATTAGGATTTAATTTTAAATTGTGGGCAGCAGAAACTTTGAATAATGTGTTTAAGTCGCTGTTTAACCTATCTTCAGCCGTAAGACAGTCAGTTATTGAGAAGCTCATATAGATCATCCGCATAATGGTGAATATAAGAAAACTGAATATAACTACAAAAATCTGAAATGTAGATAGATAACAGAATAGGTCCTAAAATTAATCCTTGAGGGACGCTATAGCTTTTGGCAAGAGTTCTAGAATGATTTTCGTCGTAGGGGACACTTTGTGTACGTTCGCTTAGATACGATTTGATAAGATTAGCTGCATTGCTGGAGAATCTGTAATATCTCAACTTGTGATATAAAATTTCATGATCTAAAGTATTGAATGCTTTACTATAATCTAGCATCGTAAGACAAACTGCTTTTCATCAACACTTCTATAAATGTGATCCGTGACCAATAAAAGCGCGGTAGTAGTGCTATATATGCTTAGTTCTAACCTCATTCAATTCCAACAGCTGTGGCATCAACACAAAGCGAATCCATGGATGTGGACACATCTATAGAAATTCCCTCATCAAAGGCGACAGTGCTTCGAGGTCATGAATCGGAAGTGTTTATCTGTGCATGGAACCCAACAACAGATCTTTTGGCTAGTGGTTCTGGAGACAGTACAGCAAGGATCTGGGACATGTCAGACAATACAGCTAGTCCTAACCAGTTGGTCCTCAGGCATTGCATTCAGAAAGGTGGTACAGAGGTGCCTAGTAATAAGGATGTTACTTCGTTGGACTGGAATGTGAGTATAAAAATTATAATGTGTGATACTGGATAATTTATTCTAGCAACTGCAATCACACTTCACAATCTAATCAGTTGATTCTTTCAAACCAGGGACTCGTTCTGTGCTTAAAAACACACTAAATACTAAAGTTACTTAAGACTTTAAGGCAAGGCACTTGTATGGTATAACTATTGTGAATTGTATCACGTAAAAAACTAAGTCCTGACCGACAATCGGCGTTTCCTTTGAGAAGCATGGGCGGCGGGACAGGTATTTAGTGTTCATTAGGAGATTAATAAATTATATAGACACAAACTACATACTATAAAAGACTTAATATGTTTTTTACTTTTCATCGATCAACAATTTGTACAATCAGTATGCACGCCACTCCAAGTTTCCAAGTATTCCATGGTCTAGAATATGTAAAGTGGTACCTACACAGCATAGTAAACAACCAGCACAATAACTCAGGTTGGCGGAAATTACACGCGCATCCCCAGTTTTGGATGATTTTTTGTAGGGATGCTAACGATACTTTGATACTTCTGCACTAATATCGAGTATTTTTGTCATCGATACTTTTTGAGGCATTCCGAGCTGGCATCGATACGTTTGTATCGGTATCGGAAATAGTTATACAATTATTGAGTGGTGTAATCAATTGTACAAAATTCTCTGTACGGACGAAACGCGCCTACTTGGCTAAAAAATATCGAGTTGGTACCGGTATCGATATTTTTATTTTCGTATCTCTACCCAAACTTCACAGCCGTAAAATCATCCATAAATCCTCCCAAGGTCAAATTTTGTGGGAACCATTTTTACACAGGAAATCCTCAGAGATATTATGCTGGTTGTTTATTCCTACCTATACCTACTTGTTGAAAATCACAATAATGCTACTAGGACGACAATTCACGAGTGCCAAAATAGCAGTTAATAAACTGACAGAATCATAAACAAAACAATATAATATGCTTGTTTCCTCCCAGTTACAGCAAAAAGCATATTTGAAAACTAACTGAATACATAACTGTAATACAAATAAGTTGTATTATACCAACACTAGTCATGAGCAATATTTCAAATACATGGGATTCTATCAAGATTTTCAATAATCACATATTTTATATATATACGGCTGTTCCTGTATTTCCAAACTAAGTGTATTTTGATAGGTGATCTTAACTTTAGGCATCTCCTCCACTTCAGTTATCATGTGAAATCATCCAAGTATTATTATATTGTGCTATCGCTATGCTTAGAAGTTGAAACAACACTAGCTCAAATAAATATAGGTTATCGATAGTGTACACGATCATAACGTGTTAAGAAATTTTCTATAAGAAAGCGCAAAATTATACTACCTATACTATATATTTATGACAAAATTCGACATAGCTAGAATGCTACAAATATAAAAATATATCAGTTACGCAAACGACTCATATATATTCAAGACAACGTGTTGGCAAAGCATATTTATGTAAAACTTTGTTTTGGGACCCCGCAAATTAAGCTTCAACATTGTTTGAATCTCCATGATCGCTTTCTCTAAAAAGCAATTTTGATATTTAATACTTTTCAATTTCAATAAAAATCAATTCACTATCTGATAGGTCATTTCGCGCGCTACTAATATATTTCCTACAAATAAGTAGGTAGTCTGCACCGCCTGATAAAAACTGCAACAAAAAGGGTCTCCTATCGGCGCCGGGCGCAGTGGACCAGACAAATATTTCTCACTTTTCACTGATACCTGCTTGTGCAGCGTGTCACCGTCAAGCAGTAGTTTCCTTGGTTGATTGTATTTGAATATGGGGGGCCTTCAGATGGTTTTCGAGCATGTTTTACGTTTATTTATTACGTTATTACGTGATTTCGCATACAGTTAATGCACCCTGGTATAACAGCTTGATTAAAATATGATTCAATTCACAATAGGTATACCATACGTCCATGATGACAGATAAGTGCATTGCTACACTAGAGTTATCTATTCAACTACATCTAAATGCTCTGTATGTTGCTTAAAATGCACACCTCTTCCAGCTGTAGTTTCTAAAGCGTCAAATTGATAATTCAAAACGGTCAAGTTAATTTTCCAACTCGTCACTGTAATTTCAAACTGACAAGTTTGAATTAACATTTATAGTCAGTACATCAGATTTCATGTTAAGTAGTCCTTAACCTTGTGGGTTGACTAGTATGTCTTTAAGTCTGTACTAGACAATGTTCAATTCTCAGTATTAAAATGGTTTTGTATGTTTTAACTAGAGAGGTTGTACAGTGAAGTTTTCTAAAAGCTATATTTACTATCAATAACAATTTCTGCCATAATGTCTACTGTCGTAGAACATCTGTTTCACTAATGAACATGAAATCAAACAATCATAAAATTCGAGGGTTGCTCTATACCTCCGTCAATCCACCAGTGCGCAGACAGCTGTTTCACGCTTATTAGCGATCATCAGTGAGCCATAGGTCGATTGACGGAAATAGAGCGCATCAATTCTTTCATGTATACCAGAACCTTTCTATCATCTGCTACAATCATAAAACTGTTTGACAATTAGCAAATTTCAAGGAGCTGGACAGCGTAATACAAACGACTACAATCCTATTGCTAACAGCCTATTTTTTCCTAGTCTCTTAAAGTATATGTGCCTGCCTGACATATCAATTAGAAGTTAAAAAACTGTCTGAATTCTCCCCTAACGACACATAGAAATACCTATGGAGTTTTCGTAAGCCACCGAAAAAGGTGTATAAAAATGAAGATAAAAGAAGCCATAAATGTATGCAGTAAGTTGAAATAAAAAGACGAAAGCAATGCAATGCAAATTTGTATCAGATCGTTACCTTTGTGAGCATGATGTTCACATAACCTTTGGACACTCAATTTCAAAGTGCTCAAGCATATCGCCCTCTTGATTTGCAGGTAAAACATCTCTTATTTGAACATGATTGTAGGAATGACCTTTAATCCCATGACAGCTAGTAAAGTCCTACAACAGAGGTTCAAACACAATTAAAATATATTTGATTACAGTGTGATGGCAGCTTGTTAGCAACAGGAAGCTATGATGGATATGCAAGAATTTGGACAACTGACGGTCGCCTGGCAAGTACGTTGGGACAACATAAAGGGCCAATTTTTGCCTTGAAATGGAACAAGCGAGGAAACTATATACTGTCAGCAGGGGTAAATATTGTTTGTGCTACTGAATTCCTTTGGATACAATTATTAGGTATTTCTAAGACTTTGAAACACTTTGAGCGAATAATTTTGTTTTCTATGACTATATTTTCTAAATAGCCCATTCTCCTGTTCTTTAGAAAACAGCCGATTTACTCCTACCAACCCACATTGTTTGAAATAATGTCACCCCATTATGGTATATTTATCGCAGGTGTTTCCTGTTTCACATCTGTTTGTTAACAATATTGTAATTGACAAGTGGTATTTTGTTAAGTTACAGTACTGTTGTTTAGTACATGGTGTGCATAATATGAAAATAGTGTGAAGATTATATTAAACACTTTGGTGATGTTACCCCAGTTTCGGTTGCATAACAATTGGTAAAGAAATGTTAATTTATTTTTCGTTGTATTAAGGGAAATAGTTTACATAAATTGTGAGAAAGTGTATTTCCCGTACTTAGTATGTATGGCAAAAAATCAAAATAAATGTGATGTGTCCACATATGGACCAATTAGCACACTCCCTTGAATTGAAAACCTGCTGGAACAAATATTCTATATTCAAATAGTCTCATATTTTAATTAACGTCATCTTTTTCTTGGTAACCAGTTTGGTTTTCGCAAAGACCATTCTTGCGAAACAGCAATTCAGCTTACAATCTCAAAATGGAAACAACACTGTAGACAATAATGGATTAAATAGTTGCTATATTTTTAGAAAAGATACCTTTGAAGTAATAGAGATTTATTGTTAAAAAACTGATATATTATGATTTACGGAATATTTAACAAACATTTCAGCATGCCCGAATGTGTAACAGTAAATCTTTAAACAAAGGAAACAAATATGGGGTACCCCACTGGGTGTAACTTTTTTGAATTAATTGAAAGGATACAACGGTTGGTTAATAGAATAGGAAGGGTTTTAGATACTAAGGCATTAAAACTGAATACACCCAAAACCAAAGCAATGGTAATTTCTACTTTTCAGAAAATAATGACATTAAATATCAAAAATATTGAATTAAAATAGAAGATGTAGGAACTTTCTCTGAAGCCTCATTTTGAGTATATTTATAAGAAAATTTCAAAAAAGTATTTTTTTTCAATACAATTAGTGAGCATCTTTCATAATACTACACCACTTTGATTACTACTCTAGTGTTTTATACTTGATTTAGGTTCAATTCAATCTCTAAAAATTTTATATAATAAAGGCATGATCCTTAGGTGCAACCGTTACAGTCCTATAGCTATCCACCTTGGGGTAGTTTTTAGTAGAAGACGGACCAACGTACTATGGTTTTTGTTGTAAATTGGAGAACTTACAGTATGTTACGTATTTATTTTAGTGAATTTGTAGTACTCAGGGTCCAAGTTCCCTCACACAGCACAAGAGATGTTAATGATTCTAGAGATATACTAAGCTAACAGTACCTACCATAATACAATTATTTCACAAATCTATGAGTGAAATTAAACACCTTCCACCAAATGTCTAAAATGCTGTGACACTGTTGATGCTGAGCACCCACCTGAGAGAATATGTTATAGAAGTGTATATATTAATTAGGACTATATTGTAGTAGGATTCCTATTCAAAGAAACACTATCTATCGATCTCTATCATCTTAGCCAGTCACTATAATATGTGGCTCTTGCTAAAAATGCCATACTTTCACAGTACTCCACTTTCAGTACTTGTTATCGAATATACAGCGTTTAACGAGTTTTAAGGTGCTGTTATAAATATTTGGGCATAAGAAAAAAGAATCCATGTTATCTGAATTGATCGACGTGACATTTGTCTATATCTTGTCTTTATTATTATAGGTTGACAAAACGACAATAATTTGGGATGCGGCTAGCGGACAGTGCACGCAGCAGTTCAGCTTCCATTCAGCACCTGCTCTAGATGTTGATTGGCAGACAAACACTTCATTCGCAAGCTGTTCGACGGACCAGTGTATACATGTGTGCAAACTGTCAATGGATAAACCAATCAAATCTTTCCAAGGGCATACTGTAAGTAATATACTTGATACATAATATAAGAGGTTAAAATTGTCTTGTTTTCAAGATGTTCCCACAGCAGTTCGAAGTACTAACGAATTAAATCTCTAATATTTTTTCTCCAGTTTTATGTAAATTTGACCAAATCATGTTACTTTAAATCTACTTGGTGATAATAGAAGTTATCCATTCTGTTATGGAAGCCTATATCTAGAATATCAGTGTTTACCCTTAGTATCATATAGAGTAGCGAATGGGTGCCTTAATCTGTATGCACTATTTAAATTTTGCAGTTTTAGCTCTCGCTGACTCATCGAAGTCTCTGAAGAAAGCTTATGCAAAGCGTCTGTCTGTCCGTTCGTCCGTCCGTCTGTCCTTATACAAAAGATAGTCGAAAGCACAGGTTCTAGAGAAAAACTAAATCCAGATTCGGAATCAGCATGAAAAAACTAGTCCGGGAACATTCCGGTTTTGTCAGTATCGCTTCCGATTTAAAAATAAATTGAATCAAATTACGACAGGTAACTGACGACGTATTATGTACGGTGTATTGATATTCCTGGAGCACAGGCAGCGTGGCCGAGCAGTTATGTAAGACGCAAGGGACCAGTTCGATAGGGCCTGGGTTCGAATCTCACCGCGGTCAATAACTTTTTTCTCTTTTTTTGAGATTAAATGTTAAATTTGTTGATTACTAGTCCGGGAAAAATCCGGTTTTATCAATTTAATAAAAAAATTACATTTTTATACCAACAAATTCCACAGTGAGAGCGCCGTTTGAATTTTCTCAGTAATTTCTTTCCTTCTTTTTTTTTTTTGTCGTGCATGCGGCAACTCGGAAATTTGACAGCTGTCGCCCATTGCTGCTCCGGTTTAAGAAACATGTAGCGTTACACAAAATAAACGCGTAATTATTGAGTAACCCATTTTACAAACGGAGAAAGTAACCCTCAGAGCGTTTGCAAACTTTTTGGTCAAGAAAGTGCACCTAGTGTGCCAACAATTGCTGTTGTAAAGGAGAGTGTGGCCGATAATCGAAAACATTACGCCATTGTATTGCCAACTGCACGAAGCACTACGCTGCAAATTTTAACGTACAATTCACTGGTACAAGATTCAGAAGTGGGATTCTGTGTCGTATGGTATTTTACATATCGAATTCTACAATAGAAATCTACTTTCGAAGTCGACCCTGTGTCACTTATCGACATCGACTTCCCTTCGGCATGACTCGGACATTTACGAGTCATGGTGGAAAACTAGTGACTTCGGATTTGCGTTCCGACTGTTTGTCAAATGAACCTAATCTTTTCTGGTCAATGAAAATGTGAAAATGCCAAGAATTTTTTTTTGTCGAAAGTGACATATTTGACCGACCTCTATACGAAAAAAGTAAAATCGCTAGGAAAATTTTGGATATCTAAAGCCTACCAGTCCCAGTTATTCGATAAAAGTAATCTTCACAGATGAAGGGCATTGCCATCGGAATACTGTGTGAATAAACCAGATCGTGACTGTGAACATTGGAGTCTTTGTGGTCAGAATGTGGTTCCAGCAGGACAGCGTCACCTGACAGATCGGCATTGAAGCAATCAATTTATTGCAGCAGCGGCTATTTTCAGACGATATCTTCTCACGAAATCCAGATGTGAACTGGCCATCAAAGTCAAGGATTGCTTTCTTTGGGGTTCTATCTTTTGTAAAACCTCGGGTTTATGCGAATAAACCAGAAATCCTGAGCCCAATGCCGAAAGAAAGGTTTTTACAATGCTTTTTAAATATTATAATTTAAAAAATCATGTTTTATATTTTTAAACGAAAAAGTGCACTCTTATTGAGACTCCCGTTATATGCTAGGATTCACTCCACATTCATATAAATATAAGTTTTATATATAACGGGTAAGTCGGGAGGAACATACCAAACTCTAGGAGTGCATTATACTCATGAAAATAATCTAAAACAACTCATATGTTCTTATCCAATTCTCATTTGTTTTCAAGTTGGAGCGTAGTTAAAAATATTTATCTATCTTTCAAACTTGTATCTGAATTCTGGCATAATCAGACTATGCCATGTTCGAGGCTCAAAGCATTTGATAACTCCGATATTTTGATGAAGTGTCACTGGACAGTGACAGTAATGGAACGTTAATGTGTGTTCTTCACATAAGAAGCAGTAAATGTTTAGAGGTCAGTGGCGGTGTTTTTCAACATTTATTAAAAGAACGCTGTGATTAAGAAAATTTTAATGTGTGAAATTTGTTTATTTGTTATTAGCTATAACTTGAAAAGTGAGAATTGAATAAGCAATACACTCCTAGAGTTTGGTGCGCTTCCCTACTCACCGTGTATAAGTGTACCTGAATTAGGTCATAATAATAACAGTGATGATAATATTTCAGAATGAGGTGAACGCAATCAAATGGGACCCGCAAGGCCAACTGCTTGCATCGTGCTCGGACGACATGACCTTGAAGATCTGGTCAATGAAGCACGACAGTTGCGTCCACGATCTTCAAGCCCATTCCAAGGAGATCTACACTATCAAATGGTCACCTACGGGTCCTGGAACGCAGAACCCCAACATGAACCTGATACTGGCTTCTGCCAGTTTTGATTCTACAGTCAGGTTGTGGGACGTCGAGCGGGGAGCTTGCATACATACGTTGACGAAGCATACCGAGCCTGTGTATTCAGTAAGTTGATTGTATTTTGGTTTATTTTTACCCACCCTTCTGGCTGTATCTTTTTTGTGCATTATTGAAGTCAGAAATATAAGAATTGTTTAAATTTTTTGCGAGCAAGGGAAAGAAAGCCACAAAAACTGGATACCTCCAAGCAGCAAGACAGGGGCGGCTTAGAATATTTATTTGTTAATATTTCCTACCGCTAAACCGTGCTAAGTCACCAGTAAAAAGGCATCAAATGATAAACGATGAACAGCGACTTTTTTACCTGAAATTATCAGTATGCAGCGGTTATGACTAACCAGAAACGTAATAATCTGCAATGCCTGGTCTGGCCGCACTCGGGGTGATCGTTTTTTACCCAGACCGACCGACCCTTTTAAGCACCGACCGATGCCATGTATACATGTATATGTAGATTTAACATGTATACAGGGTGGGCCAATAGTGCGTGGACGGAGGATTGTGGGCTTACTAAAAAATATTTCAAAAATCTGTCACTTGATCATGGTTAGGACCCTTAAGGGCTATAACGTAAAAATATTTTCACTTAAATTTTGACGTTTATACAGGGTGATTCATATCAAACTTACATTTTTTTGAATGGAACCCTCTATATATTATTGCATATTTGGATTCCTTGGTCAATTCTAATGTGACTTTATGTATCATACATGGACCTTTAAACGAGCCGTTCAGGCGCAAATCACCATTTTTGGTATAAGTAGGTATCAGAAAAAAATTGAATATCGTAGCGATTATAAAACTTAGAAGGCCGTGACTTTGCGGTACGACTAAGCATGAAGTGCGTCACCTAAGGTAAGACGGCTAAATTTGGATTCTTTTTGTACTTGGAGAAATCAGTAGATTAATTAAGGAAACTTAAATCACAGATAACTTGATTTTTTCAAATGGGAATGCCTATTTTGGTTTAAAGAATCAAATGTAAAATTTGATTACCTTTCTAACGATATAGCATTCTTGATATCAATCTTCTTTGGTTTTTATTTTATTTCAAATTTTAAGTCAAATCGGTGTTTTTCAATTTTACTGCGTGCAAGCAACCTAGTAGGCCATGGAAAATAAACAAAAGCTCGTTAATATAGAAGAAAACAACTAAATTAGTAGAAAGATGCAAACGAACTCGAGTAGCGAGGCAAGAACATGAAAATTCCTTACAACACATCAGCTCTAACCGGAAACAACAGCGGCAAGATATCTAATGTCAATGAGTAGCTGAAGTGTTTGTTTTACACAGCCTACTAGCTATTGAGGTTTACCAGGGCTTGGCAACTTTCCAAAACGATTAAAAATTTTGAAACAAAAAGAAAACTACCAGCGATTTTTGCTTACAGTCTAACATGTTTAGAATGAAATTTCACATTTAATGTGATAAAAAAATAGTCATTTCCGTCTAGTTAAGTGGAAAGTAAAGATATCTCCAACTGGAGCATTCTGAACATCTATTGAAATAATTGCTAGAATTTTTTTATTACGCTATGTTGTAATTGTGATTATTACATGTAGTTTTCTGCAAACTAATTTATGTTTTACAATTCAAACAGACTGCAATTCAAGTTTCATTTTCCGAGATTTTGCTAATAAGCAGAAGTACCTACCGAAGAATTTAAAGGGTTCCAGTCAGAGATATTATTACTTTTGACTTACGGAAATGGCTACTTTTTATAGCAATAAATGTGAAAATTTATTCAAATTTATTCAGAAGACTGCCAGCAACAATCACTAGTAGTTTTCCTTTGATTAGGTATTTTTTTACTAACTTTGGAAATTGGCTAATAGCTAGTAGGCTGTGAAAAATGAGCGTTCTTGTTACTGCTATTGTTTCTAGTTAGAGCTAATATGTTGTGAGGAGTTTTCGTAATCTTGCCTCGCTGCTCTACTTAGTTTGCATTTTTCTACTAAGTTAGTTGCTTTCTTCCATATTAACGAGCTTTTGTTTATTTTTCATGGCCTGCTAGGTTGCTTGCATGCAGGAAAGTTGAAAAACACCGATTTGACTGTAAATTTGAAATAAAATGAAAACCAAAAAAGACTGATATCAAGAATGCTATATCGTTAGAAAGGTAATCAAATTTTACATTTGATTCTTCAAACCAAAATAGGCATTCCCATTTGAAAAAATCAAGTTATCTGTGATTGAAGTTTCCTTAATTTATCCTCTGATTTCTCCAAGTACAAAAAGAATTCAAATTTAGCCGTATGACCTAAGGTGACGCATTTCATGCTTAGTCGTACCGCAAAGTCAAGGCCTTCTAAGTTTTATAATCGCTGCGATATTCAATTTTTTTCTGATACCTACTTATACCAAAAATGGTGATTTGCGCCTAAACGGTTCGTTTAAAGTTCCATGTGTGATACATAAAGTCACACTAGAATTGACCAAGGAATCCAAATATGCAATAACATATAGGGGGTTCCATTCAAAAAAATGTAGGTTTGATATGAATCACCCTGTATAAACGTCAAAATTTAAGTGAAAATATTTTTACGTTATAGCCCTCAAGGGTCCCTACCATGATCAAGTGACAGATTTTTGAAATATTTTTTAGTAAGCCCATAATCCTCCGTCCACGCACTATTGGCCCACCCTGTATAGATTTAACGGCGCGTTTATAATTATAATTTATAATTATTATTATAATTTTACATGAAATAAACACAATTACAACATAGCGTAATTTGCAAATACATATCTATGTATAATATGAGCTGCCTAGACATCAACTGTCTGTATTGCAGCTCACCCTATGTGTGTGTATACATGCAATTTGCAACAGGAAATTACATACACCTATAGATACTCTATTACATCCATATACGCAACATATACATAATATAAAGAGAACGTGGATGCTGAGGTGGAGAAAGTCGTGCATTTCATTTCACAATACTTCGGGTAGGTTTAGAATATTGTAAAATTGATGTGAATTTTGTCTGATGAATTTTTTTACTTCCACTTTGAACTAGCAGTTTTATTTATTTGCCTAAGATTAAGAGGAAGCTGATTATAAAATTTGGGGGCAAAAAAGAAGAAAGACCTTTGACAGACTGTTTTTTTAAAAGTTTTAATAACAAGGCTTTGATTAGTATACGATCTTGTCGGATAGGTGACATTAACTATTTTCCAGTTGGGATTATTATGAAGTTTTAGTATACAGTGATAGGTAAATAGTAGCTTGATATCCAAAAGGCCTGTTTCTTGATATAAGGTTTTAGTGCTGAATAATCGATTTTTGGTACATATTATCTTTAGAAGAGTATTTTGTGCTATTTGTAAGATGTTTAATGCACTGTTGTAAGCACCTCCCCAGATAACAATACAATAACGTATAACAGATTCAGCTACTGAGTTGTACAACATGATTAAGTGTTTCTTTGAAAGGATCTCTCGTAAATTATAAAACCTGTGTATTAGACATCTTAAACGATTGCTGACATGGATAATATGGGCTTTCCATTTTAAGTGTTGGTCTAATATTATCCCTAAGTATTTTAAAGAAGATACTTTCTCCATCCTTGGACAGTTGCAACTTAATTGTTCATCACAGGTTGAAGTATGTATTTATGTTTTATATGTTGGAAGGGTGATCTGTAGCAGTTGGTGAAAATGCTATATATTTTGTTTTTTCAGAATTCAATGTAAGTAAATTATCATTCAACCAAATTTTAATTTTTTTCATGTCAGATTCCACAGATGATGTAACCTTTCCCCAACTGTCACCTCTGAAAATCAAGGCTGTATCGTCAGCATAGCATATGAGGTGCCCTTCAAGCTTATCAATTTTGGCAAGGGAATTCATGTACACAAGGAATAGTATTGGTCCCAATACAGTTCCTTGAGGTATACCAGTCTTTATCAAAGATATACTGCTCAATTTGTTGCCTATTTTAACCCGCTGAGTTCTGGCATCTAAATAGTTATGCATTAGTTCATAGGCTATGCCACGAATGCCATAATTATATAATTTTTTTAATATTTTCTCATGAGACACCGTATCAAAAGCTTTGGTGATATCAAGAAATACAGTAACGCATTTTGATGACTTATCCATTGCTTCTAAGGTATGTTCGAGAAGATCAGTTACTGCATTTTCAGTATTAGAATTTTGAATAAATCCATACTGATGATCACCTAAGATTGCATGTCCATGGAAGAAGTCAATCAATCTTTTTTTAAGGGCTTGTTCAAAAATTTTAGCGAAGTTGTTTATAACGGATATTGGTCTATAGTTAACTAACTTAGTTGAATCACCTGATTTATAAACTGGAGTTATAATTGAATCTTTCCATTGTGATGGTATTTTACTTGTTGAGAACGAAAGATTTATAATGTATAACAGAGGAGGTAATACGTATTCATGTATTGTTTTTATAGTTTTTACAGTGATTCTGTCAGAACCAGGTGAGCATTTGTTTTTCAGTTTTGATATGTAAAAGATTATTTCATTTTTCGTAACAGGATTTAAGAATATTGATTCGTTTACCAATATGTCCTCGCAGAAATTTTTTTGTAGGTTTTCTTTAGGAATTTTTTGTGCCATCCTGCTCCCTAGGTTTGTGAAAAAATTATTAAATATTTCTGACTTTTCGCTATTATCATTTACCAATTCACCCTCTTCATTACAAACTGTTAAATTTTCTAATTGTTTTGAATTTCTACTTTTTTTGTCTGATATCTCATTAATAACATCCCATAGTTTTTTATAGTCTTTACCCGCTTCCGCAATTTTGTTTTGATAATACTGGTTTTTTGTTTTTCTAATTGAAGGGTCGGCCGGAACAACGTTGTATATAACAAAAAGGCTTAGTGGTAGAAATTAAAAAAAAACGTTTATTTCAATGTTTTTTATTGAAAGCATGTCTATACAGTTGTCCATTACAATAAAAGAACAATAATAACACAAAGCTATTGTAGTTTAAAGGCACTGACAAAATGTACAGCTATGGGAACCATTTTTTGGGACAATACATGTAACAAGGTTGTATGGTCATGTAACTTACAACGTTGTTACAGGGAGTCCTTAAACAAATCCAAACAAAGCATGTGATTACAGCAGTTACAGTTGATTAAAGGGATTAAACTACGCATTAACCATTTTTTTATGGAAAAAACTATTCAAGGCGGACAAAACTAAATTTGTAGATAAATCTAAGCACATACTGATGTTACTGGTTTGCAGTTCGGCATTCGGAAAAGAATATAGATATAGGTTATGTACTTACAACGTTGTTTTACGTACCCCATTTGGGGGTGGAAGAGCCGCTATGGTTACATTTCTTGATGAAATATACGCCTCACCGGCATCCCTAGATTGTTTTCTACGGATTTGCTTTCATGCATCTAAATTAAGTTTTCTTTTTTTGCCTCTATTTAAGTGTACAATGCTTGCCGGTGATACTTGAACCGACATGGTCACCACGTGTTTCAGTACATGCAACGTTGTTACACGGAAAACTGAAATAATGCTATCTACAAATTTACGTCACAGGGATTTGTGACTGGAAACCGGTTCTGCTATGTTGTCAGCAGCTTCAAATAGGCACATACTACGTTATTTTATGGAGATCTCGTTTTATACGAAAATGTTATATACAACGTTGTTCCGGCCGACCCTTCAATTAATGCATGTGTTTTATTTCTATATTCTTTATATGTTTCTTCGAGCTCGGGTGAATGGTTTTTTAGCAATTCCTTCTTCAAAGAGTCTCTATGTCTTATTGACGTTATAAGTCCCGTTGTAATCCAAGGTTTAATTTTTTTGAACTGTTTGTTTGTTGTATAACTTAATTTTGTATTCTGTTCAATGTAGTGATTTAGTTTTTCAATAAATTTTGAATAGGCGGTTTGTGAATCATCACACGCGATTACATCTTCCCACTTTTCTCCTTTTAGCATACCCTTCAAAATCTCATAATTAATAATATACCTTTTATAGCTGTTTTCCGGAACGTGACACTTTTCTCCCCATGATATAAATAGAAAAGGTGAATAATGGTCTGTAATATCTGTATTAAATATTATTGAATCAGCTGCTACGTTTTCTTTTATTTTATTTTGAATTCTGAGAAAAATGTGATCTATAATAGTTCTACTTTCTTTTGTCTGTCTAATAGGTTTATTGATAAAAGAAACGAAGCCTTTGGATCCCAGCACACTATAGTAGTTAACTGTATCTATTGATTCAGTTTTTATTAGATCAATATTTATGTCTCCTAAGTATATCTCCATATTTAATATTTTTATTTTGTCCAAATATTGTCCTAGACTATCAATATATTCTGTTGTTTTAGTAGAAAGTGGTCTATATATAGCTGTTAGTCCAACACTCTCCATACTAGTCGTCAAAAATGTTATTCTTAGAAATTTGAAGTTATTTACTTGTACTATGCTCTCTATTACAGATATACTACATTTTACGTATACTACTACCCCATCGCACTTATTTAGATGTGATTCATTATAATACATATTATAGCTAGGTATACAAAAATTAGATTTATCTTTTATTTCCCCAGTTTCTGATAAGACTATTATATCTAATTTATCTTTCATCGTATCAACATATACTAATAGCTCATTAAAATGCTTGTATAGACTACGAATATTGAAATGTATTATACCCAAACCATTTATATCTTTACCTGTTTGATTTTGGATGTAATCCTGAAATGTATCATATACCTTTGTATCCACCTCAGCATTATCGTCAATACTATCTAGAATTTCTATCATAGCGGATGCGTCGATAGCTATTGAGTTCCCTTATTCCTATAAAAAACATTAAAATTAGTTACAAAAACAGTTAATATAATTTACATATCTGAAAGGTCTTCTAGATTTCGGACAATAATTTTCTTTCCGTTAACTATAGCGAAAATCTTCCCATTCTCTGTCCACACATTCCTCAGTCCGATCTTCTCAATGGTTTTGCGTAGTAATTCCGCTCTTAAGGAAGTGAGATCTTCTTTCACTACAATACCTGTACCCTTCAAATGCTTCTTCTTTCCATAAATCAAATTTCTTTTCTCAATACTGACGAGTTTAATGAATATTGGTCTATTTTTTCCTTCTTCTTTTCGCCCAACTCGATGGCAAATTTCAAAATCGTTGGCTGCTAAGTTTAAAGCCATTTTATCATTGAATAACTGTATTATATTATTTGTAGTATTTTCCTGGTTATCGTCTTTTAGATTGAAAATTCTTAAGTTGGCAGATCTGCAAGCCTGATCCATTTCATCTAGTCTGATCTCCAATGTGTTGATTCTTTTGTCTTTTTGTTCCATTTTAAGTAACATACTTTCGATAGTTTGACTCTTTTGAACTATGTCCAAAGCAACTCTCTCTTGATTTTCGAATGTATGTTTTATAGCATTAAAATCTGCTTTTAGCTGCGTCACTGATGTTTCTAACATTTGGAATTTATCATCCAGTGTTTTTATCACGGCATCACTCACTTTTTGTACAATTTGGTGAATAAAGTTATCTGACTTAAGAATGTTACTCACTGCGTGGTTTACGGACATTTGTATTTCTTCCTTGGTTTCTCTAGTTAGTACCATGTTTCCTTCTTGTAATTTTCACAAGTTGTTGAGTTACTAATAACTTGTATTTCTGACAATTTTCACAGTATTATGTTCACTATTACTCTAGATATTGGAGATTTATTCGGGAGCTCAATAGCTACACATCTACTCTGCACAACACATAGGTGTACTAAATACTTCAAATGATTGACCCAATTGTCAAAATGTCAAAAGAATTTTTATATGGCCGCGCTCCTTTTCAAACCTCACTGTAGGACTCTTGGAATACTGCTTTTCGTAGATATTTGATCAATCTTCCAGATATAGTAGAAGAGTTGAATTATTTCAATATGTATCTTGCACTAAAACGAAATTTATGCAGGAACCACAGTAAGATACTTTTGACTTTATTATTGGAACAATGCATAATTTATTTTGCTTGATTCATAACTAGTATTTTGAACTATTAGTGCCTTATATGTGATTGTGCCTTACTCAGACGTACGTGTTGTAAGGATAAATAACTGCTCGATATTACTCATACATATACCCCAATATGACTATACTATGTATACACGGTAGGAATACAAAAAATGTAAACAACTCTTATATTTTATTATTTTGCCTGTTGTCTCCAGATAATCGTAAAAGGGTATGACGAAGACCACAAGAACGTTTTGCAGAATGTATCTTTAGTTTTAGGGTAGGGTACCAAGGGGGTTCACTTATGGTGTGGGCTGGAATTTCTCTGGAGGCACACTCAGAGTTGTACATCATTCCAAGAAGGTCTTTGACTGCAGTCAGGTACATTGATTAAATCCTACAAGATTTTGTTGTTTCTTATGTTGATTTTATTGGAAATAATTTTATTCGTAGGCGTAGGGATGTGGCGACCCCATCGCCCAGAGGTGATGATACACCTTTCACCGACGACGGTGCATCATGTACTATTATCTCTGCAAGCAGCCACAGGGGGGAGAAGTGCAATCTCTTAGCTTCGCCCGCGGTGCAATCACCCCCACATCGGAATATTTCCGGGAAACTAGAAATAGGTTCCCGGAAATAGGCGGCGCCAAATGGCCTCACGGTTCATGTTCCGTCGCTGGGCTGATGTTCTCGGTTTCTCATAAGTGACAAATTGGATTAATTAGAAGTAAAAAAATGCTCAATGGCTCTTCCAGGATCAAAAGATTCCGGAGGTAAAATACCTGGCGGTTCGGATCTCTGGGTGCCAGGTGGTCCAGGGGAACATTAAGCGAAGTTTGTTTAAAAAATTGTGCTGCCACTCCTCGTCAGGCTAACAACAGAAGCCGTCCTTCGCAGCAACTTCGCACTGACGACAGGCCCGAAGGCCAGAGAAACTTTTTCAGAGCCGACTTTACAAATATACGAGATCTTGCCTCCAACATAAACTCTGTCCATCAACACCTTCAGGCAGAAAAGCCACACATTCTGGCTCTTACGGAAACTCAAGTCGGCTCTTCAACAATGGATAACTGCTTCAGATATCCCGAATATGACTTATACACCCGATTTAGACGTAGGTTTGGCGTATGCGTGTATGTTAAATCTGGGCTTTCTTGTCATCGAGAAGAAGAGCTCGAACTGGAAGGATTTGAGGTCATATGGCTCAAAATATCCTTCCAAAATCATTCCAAATTTATATGCTGCATTTATAGGCCACCAAGCAGTAACAACTGCAAAGAGCTCTTCGAGAAGCTTTCAGCCACTGTGGACGCGCTGCAATCAGATCACCCTCATTCAGAGATAGCCTTTCTGGGTGACTTCAACGTCCACAACTCATACTGGCTGAAACACTCAAACAAAACGGACGACGAGGGACGTGAAGCTGAAGCCTTCGCTATAAATAAATAAATAAATAAATAATAAATAATAATTTATTGTCATAAGGTTTATATCCATAAACATTGACAACGTCAAAGTAATACAGGTATGTCCTGGGCAAAACAGCATAAACACATTAACTTAAAGTAAAAAACACATTAACAACACGCAATTAAAAAACACATTAAAAACAGTCCAGAAATTCAATTATTAAAATATTCTTGGAGGCTGTAATACGCCTTATCCAATAAGTAGGTTTTCAATGTTCTTTTGAAGGTATCGACGTTCAAAATGTCCTTTATGTCAGTAGGTAAAGCGTTGAAAATTTTTATACCATTGTAATATGGGCTTTTTTCGTACAGTTTTGTCTTATGAATTGGTACGCTTAAATTGTTACGGTTTCTAGTAAGCATGCTATTATAATAGTTGCCGTTTGTTCTGTATTTACTGAAATTTATCTTAGTATCAACAGCAACGCTAAAAATATATAGGCAGGGCACTGTCAGGATCCTTAAGTTCCTAAAATGTTCTCTGCACGATGTTGTTCTGGTCAGTTTCAGAACGGTACGTATAATTTTTTTCTGAGACGTGAAAACTTCACAGCATCTCGGTGAGTGGAACCAAAACACAATACTATAATCTATTACAGATTGCACATGCGCATAATAAACCATTTTGAGGACGTCCACACTGACTTGGTCCCTGATACATCCTATCAAGTAAGAAGCTGAACTCAATTTTGATAAAACTGTTGTTATTTGTTCATTCCACTTCAGCGAATAATCTATTTTAACACCTAGAAACTGCACACAGTCTGTTTGTAAAAGCGACTTCCCTCTTAGGCTGACATAAATCGAATGGGTTGTATCATTATTAAAATAGATTAAGTTCGTTTTGTGGACATTCAGTTGTAGTGAGTTATTAGAACACCAATCGGCTACCTCATTTACGAGTTTCGTAGAGTTCTGCGAAATTGAATCTACTTTTTTATCTACAACTATGCCTGAGATATCATCAGCATAGATAAAGAGAGATCCGACATCAATAAATTGGGGCAAGTCATTTATGAAAATTAGAAAAAGAATAGGCCCAAGGATTGACCCTTGTGGAACTCCCCTACATATTTTAATTTCATCGGAAAAGCAGAACTCACTATTATCGGTAGCAATGCTAACAATTTGAGAGCGGTTAGCTAGGTAGGATTTAATTAAATCATTTGCAATGCCTCTTACTCCATAATGCTCTAATTTTGATAGGAGTATCTTATGATCAATCAGGTCAAAAGCTTTAGAAAGGTCAAAGTACACTCCAGTTGCTTTATTTCCACTATCTAACTTATTTATCAGCGTATTTAGCGAGTCCCTAATGGCCGCCTTTGTTGACCTTTTTGGCAAGAAGCCGTATTGGTTCATAACAAAAATTTTGTTGTCTATAAAAAATGACAGAAGTCTGTTATAGATTATTCTTTCTATTACCTTAGAGAAAATAGATAATAGTGCGACTGGTCGGTAATTTGACACATCGTCCTTTGATCCTTTCTTGTGCACCGGAGTTATTTTAGAAATTTTAAGCTTTGTTGGAATTGATCCAGTAGAGAAACATTCGTTGATAATGTCCGATATAGGGTCACAAATAATGCTTGCTACCTTCTTTACTACAATAGTAGGTATCCCGTCTAGACCAGTTGAAGACTTAGGTGGTAGGTTTTGAATAATATCAAAAACCTCGTGTGGCGTTGTTGGTTTAAAAAATAGGTTTTTTGTGTGTGTACCCTTAAGTTTGATACTGCCGTGTTGACTGTTAGTACCATTGGTATGATTGTTATTAGAAAAATGGTTTACAAATTCATTTGCTATTTTGTGCGGGGTTGTTACTTTAATGCCATTTACATTTAATTCGTCTATTTTATTTGTATTTGGTGATTTGCCTTTCATCCTGTTTACCAGCGACCAGGCAATTTTTGTTTTATTGCGGGAGCCTATAATGATGTTGTCATTGTACGCCTTTTTTTTTATCGTTAACTGATTTTCTGAATGATTTCCTCTCATTTTTATATCTGGTGTGTACGTTTTCACATCCAGTTTGTTTATATAGATCATACAAATCTCTTAAATACTGGGACTTCTGCTTAATATCAGGTGTTATCCAACTATTGTAAGTTTTGTGTTGCAATCTAACGGTTTGTATTGGAAAATATTTGTCAAAGTAATAAAAGAATATATTGAAGAAGCAGTCATATTTACAATTCACCCCGTTTGCAACATAGACTTCGTGCCAGGATTCCCCCATCAAGCTATCAAAGAAATTCATTAAAGCATTGCTGTCATACCGTCTTCTCTTACTAGTTATAGTAGGTGTAATTGATTTTTTACATGTAAATTCAAACATTAACGGATAGTGATCTGAAATATCTGCTTTAATAATTTGACAAGAATAGTTTCCTTCAGTAAAGTCAGAAAAAACGTTATCAATGCATGTACTAGAAACTGGCGTGACCCTTGTCATTTCACTAACGTGGCTTTCAATACCGTATGACTTGAATATGTTCAATAATTTGGTTATGGACTCATTTGGTTTAGCAAAATTTAGGTTGAAATCTCCACATACTACAAAATGGCGCTTTACCTTATATAATTTCTCTAACAGCTGCGACATTAACTCTAGAAATATATCGATGTCTCCACTTGGCGGTCTATAAATGCTAATAATAATAATTCTAAAATCATCTGCGGCTTGGAGCAGATAGTCAAAGAACCAACAAGGATTCCCAGCCGCCACGGAGATTTTGCTAGTCTGTTGGACCTATATCTCACAACTACTCCAACGGGCTACACAGTGAGGGTAACCGCCCCACTGGGATCGTCTGACCACAACACCCTCTCGACGCTATGCAGAATGCATTCTCCAGATCTCTACCATGCAAAGCCTCGTCGGATCTGGCATTACGGATCAGCAAAGTGGGACGACCTAAGGGAATACTACCAGTCCTTTCCCTGGAACGACGTCTGCTTCAAGTCACGAGACCCATCCGCTTGCGCCCAAGAAATAACAGAGGTATTAATATCCGGCATGGAAGCCTATATTCCTCATGTCGTCAAGCATCCCTCCAAAAACAAGCCACGGTTCAATCAGCGTTGCAGAGATGCAGTTACCTCTAAAAACCAACATTACAGAGAATGGAGGAAAAATCCAAATGCTGAGAGCCACCGCAGTTTTATCGAGGCCAGAAATCACTGTAAGCGCGTGATTGACAGCAGCAAGGAGGAACACAACCAAAAAATTAAGAACAAGCTCCTCTCATGTCCTAGTTCGTCCAGAACATTCTGGTCTGTAGCTAAGGCTGTTAGTCAGAACTTTTCCTATTCGTCAATACCACCCTTGACCAGAGAGGACAAATCCATCGCTTCTGCTCCTAAAGAAAAAGCAGACATCTTGGGGAAGCTCTTCGCAACCAATTCTACTGTAGACTTTCAAGGAAATACTCCGACCACCACCATAAGCGTGAACTCCAGAATGGCAGAGGTCAAATTTCAACATCGAGATGTAAAAAGCATCCTCCAAAAACTGAACACCAATAAAGCTACTGGTCCTGACCAAATTCCAGCCATTGTCCTTAAACGCTGTGTCGCTGAGCTTGCCCCTATTCTTTGCAAGCTCTTCAAACTTTCGTATCAACGGGGCATGTTTCCCGCTTCGTGGAAGATTGGCTGCGTACAACCCATCCCTAAGAAAGGCAAAAAAAGTGATCCCACCAATTATAGACCTGTGGCTCTTCTCAGCATCATGTCTAAGGTTATGGAGAGTGTCATTAACACACAGCTCCTGAAATACCTGGATAACAATAACATCATAAATGATCGCCAGTATGGCTTCCGTAAGCACAGGTCTACAGGTGACCTCCTTGCCTACGTCACTCACTTGTGGAACAGAGCAATAGACAATCATGGCGAATCCCGTGTTGTTGCCCTTGATATATCGAAAGCTTTCGACAGGGTATGGCATGACGGACTTCTGGCCAAGCTTGCTACTTATGGCCTACCACCTGGCCTGCGCCAGTGGCTGAATAGCTTTTTGAACGACCGATCTCTGTTTGTTGTAGTCGAGGGCTGTTCATCAGACGTATTTTCAATAAACGCCGGTGTTCCTCAGGGGTCTGTCCTATCCCCTACACTGTTTCTGCTGTACATCAAGGAGCTGCTGGAAATAACATCCAATCCAATCTACAGCTTCGCAGATGACAGTACATTAGTGTCGTGCATGGAACCAGGCAAGCCACTATCATCCCAGGAGACGGTACGTCAGCGACAGCAGCATGCCTCACAGATCAACGCTGATATCAAAACAATTGTCGAGTGGGGATTAGCAAATAAAGTACAGTTCAACGTACAAAAAACTCAGGCAACAACACTTACAAAGAAGTCTCACAATGGCTTACCAACCGTGGAAATGGAGGGTCACCCCATAGTCGAATCACCTTCTGTCAAGCTTTTAGGAATCAACATCAACAATAACATGTCCTGGCACGACCACGTCGTCAGTATTGCTAAAACGGCATCCCAGAAGCTTAGAGTTTTGTTCCGCTGTAGGAAGTTGTATACACCAGAGCAACTGCTGCTGCTGTACAAGGCACAGATCCGACCATCGCTGGGGTATTGCTCCCATGTCTGGGGATGCGCTCCGAAGCACTCTCTAAAGCTTCTGGACACTATCCAGAAAAGAGCGATTAGACTAATCGATACGCCAAACCTCACAAAGGACCTCCACAGCCTGGAACATCGAAGGAGGGTGGCTGACCTATCCCTGTTTTACAGATTCTATCACGGAATATGTTCGAGTGAGCTCTCTCAGATAATAACACCACAGGCCGTTCGAACCAGAAAAACTAGAGAAGCTCTGCGAGCTCATCCTTACCAGGTCGAGGTCCTTACTCCCCGAACTAGTCTCCTCCAGCATTCCTTCTTTTGGAGAACTTCGACGCTGTGGAACCAGCGGCCGGGGAATTTGTTTCCCGACGGCTACAACCTGCAGCGTTTCAAATCTAACTTGAACCGATACTTATCCTCTCGCAGCGCTTCTACAGCGCCATAGGCGGGAGGCCGACCATAAAAAAAATTCTGATGTATGATAATGCCAGATCCCACACCACGAGAATTAGTCAACAATACTTAAATCATGTAGACATTGATGTCTTGGAGGGGCCAACGTGAAGTCCAGATGCGAATCTAATTGAACATGTGTGGGGCATGCTTGGACGAAGAATACGAAGTCGTGTTCCTATTCCTTTAATCTTAATAATATAATTCTGACGTGTATTATGTGGGGATATGTTTTGGTCAAGTGAATGTGACTCGGTTTTAGTGATGTTATAGGTGTACTACTGAACACTTTAAGCTTTAACAATAATTAATTTACGTCATATAACGTTCATGAGGGTATATCGATCGCGTCGTTGATCCCGTCTTTGGCGTCTTTCGTCGTAAGTCTTACTAGCTCGACCTTCGTCCCGTGACTACCTGCTCGCTCGATAGGGATGGGTCGCTTCCAGAATGTTCGAGAACTTCTAGATGTCCAGAGCCGTATCCCACAACTATAAGATTAAAATGTACGAGACCTTTTACCTTCATCCATGGGCATGAATTTATGATAGACGGAAATATGCTTTCTGGTAGCAAAAGCTACAAGTGCAAAGGCCTAAAAACTGGTCTTTCTACACCTCTTCTTACTCTAGATTCCAAGTCCAGTCCTCATCGTAATGGTGAGGATGGCTTGGGTCATGCCCATCTTATGTCTTCAGGTTCAAGAACCCATTTTTTATGGTCAGCCTCCCGCAAAGGCTGAAAGCCTATGGCGCTGTAGAAGCGCTGCGAGAGGATAAGTGTCGGTTCACGTTAGATTTGACACGCTGCAGGTTGTAGCCGTCGGGAAACAAACTCCCCGGCAGCTGATTCCACAGCGTCGAAGTTCTTCAAAAGAAGGAATGCTGGAGGAGACTGGTTCGGGGAGTAAGGAGCTCGACCTGGTACGGATGAGCTCGCAGAGCTTCTCTAGTGTTCCTGGTTCGGACGGCCTTTGGTATTATTATATGGGAGAGCTCACTCGAACATCTTCCGTGATAGAATCTGTAAAACAGGGATAGGTCAGCCACCCTTCTTCGATGTTCCAGGCTGTGGAGGTCCTTTGTGAGGTTAGGCGTATCGATTAATCTAATTTTCTGGATAGTGTCCAGAAGCTTTAGGGGGTGTTTCGGAGCGCATCCGCATCCCCACACATGGGAGCAATACTCCAGCGATGGTCGGATCTGTGCCTTGTAGAGCAGCAGCAGTTGCTCTGGTGTATACAACTTCCTACAGCGGAACAAAACTCCAAGCTTCTGGGATGCCGTTTTAGCAATACTGACGACGTGGTCGTGCCAGGACATGTTATTGTTGATGTTGATCCCCAAAACCTTGACGGAAGGTGATTCGACTATGGGGTGGCACTCCATTTCCACGGTTGGTAAGGCATCGTGTCGTGAGACTTCTTTGTAGGTGTTGTTGCCTGAGTTTTTTGTACACGACAATTGTTTTGATATCTGCGTTGATCTGTTAGGCATGCTGCTGTCGCCGACGTACCGTCGCCTGGGATGATAGTGGCTTGCCTGGTTCCATGCACGACACTAATTTACTGTCATCTGCGAAGCTGTAGATTGGATTGGATGTTATTTCCAGCAGCTCGTTGATGTACAGCAGAAACAGTGTGAATATGTCTGGTGAACAGCCCTCGACTACAACAAACAGAGATCGGTCGTTCAAAAAGCTATTCAGCCACATCAAATCAACATCTTATATGTTGATCCCCAAAAGCTTGACGGAAGGTGATTCGACTATGGGGTGACCCTCCATTTCCACAGCGACATAGTATGTGTGCCGAGGACTCGCTTCCTCACAGCGTGCACACGTCGGGTCGCTTTCCCTCCATCACATACAAACGTCTGAAGGTGTTATGGCCATATAGCAGGCCCACAAGTAACTTTAGCCGGCTTCTGTACAGTGAGAGATAGAATCGCCCCAATTTAGCTAGAGGTCCTAAAACAAGTCCTCTAGCTTGACGGAGATGCCCAAACATTCCCCTCATCTCATATAAGATGTTGATTTGATGTTTTCAAGCATGGCGGATATGTCCAGAGATTAATAAATTCTCTAGTTTGACGAAGATGTCCAGAGATTCCTCTCTACCTCTTAAGATGTTGATTTAGCAACCACATTCATGGGCATAATCTGATTGCCAAATTGTCCTAAGTTTTTTTGAGCATATTTAGAAACTGCACCTTTATAGAGTCTTTTGTTTTTGATAAGGTTTCAATACAAGTTAAAATACCACAGTTTTCATTATAACTAAGTAACACGCTGTATCACGCTGTATTTTCTCTACGTCGATTAGTAAGTAATATAATCTCGAATTGATCCATAGACCTTCAAGAAATTGATGGACACGGACAAAAAAATCATGGCCACAGTTTTCTCGGTTTCGCAAGGTGTCATTCATATCGATTACCTTGAAATTTGTAAAATCACCTCCGGCGAATATTATACAGTGTGTTTTAAAAAAAGGTGACCCCGACTCTAGGATAGTACGACCGCACCATTGTTCCCAGAGTGCCTCGGGCTTGGAATAGACTATCAGGAGATGCATTTACTGAGCCTGCGAGTGTCAACAAATTTCCTCTGACATAACTAGGGTTTCCAATTCGGGACCCCGGAGCTTCTTTGGTCCCGAAAATCCCGGGATCAATGAATCGGGACCCCGATAATCTCAGTTTTTAATTCCAGACCGCTCTATTCCTTTATTTCATCCGCGTATTAAATTAGCTTTGCTCGTGAAAAAGCCTTTTCTTCAGCGGTTTCATGCGAACAAAGTTGAATCGCATGTCAAAAACTCGACTCTAGACTCTGGTTTTTCGAAGGTCATATTATCTTAATTGCACATTTAAACGAAACTTTTCTTTATATTTTTGTGTTTAGTTCCTGTTACTAATTTTATTTTTTATAACCTAAATTGATTTGGTTTGATATTTACTTTTCAAAAATTAAAGGTTGAATTATTGGGGTTAAACCCGAAATCCCAAGTTCTGGATATTTTTCCCGGGATTTCGAAACGAGATAGCGATCTTTTAAATTGGAAACCTTAAACATAACCTTTTCATAGCAGCCGCGCTCCTCTTCTTCTTCACTTCAAAATATTTTTAATAAGCTACTTATTTACCATGGGTCAAATGCTTGTGTTGCTAGTATTTTGAAATCCTATTTTGAGTTCCAATAAGGACAAAACGCTGTTTAAATGAAGTCAAACTTCTTCTTCTTCGTTTCGATAGCTGAGAACCTTTCTTTACGTTGTTTCGTTCATTGCAGGTTGCATTCAGTCCTGACGGCAAATTCCTAGCTAGCGGTAGCTTCGACAAATGCGTCCACATCTGGTCGACGCAATCTGGACAGTTGGTCCATAGCTACAAAGGCACGGGAGGAATCTTTGAAGTATGCTGGAACTCCAGAGGAGACAAAGTCGGAGCCAGCGCATCAGACGGAAGCGTCTTTGTTCTCGATTTACGCAAATTGTAATTCTTTTAGAAGTATGAGTGTGTGATTGTAGATATCTATATTTTTGCTCTTTATTAGACAGGCGCACTAAAATAAATTCGGAGCAAGAAAAGCGACTTATTCCATAGTGTTAACGTGTGTTCAAACAGAATTTTTGAAACTTTCTGCTTAGCATAACCAGTTTCAAAGTGGATCAAAATTTATCTAACCAATTTTTTAAACGAATTGCTAAAATTGGACATTTTCGACCGAAATTTCATTTTTAGGTGTCTTGTGTTATCCTAAAGAAGGCTTGTTCCTGTACACTATTTTATTTTTTAAAATTAGAAACCTCCCAAAAATCATCATACACAGGGTGCTCTAAATACCTATCATGTACAAACAAAATGAAGAGATTATTTTTTTTCTAACTGAAATTTCAAATAAACATAGGTCCGTAAACGTTTCGTTCCCGATCTACAGGGTGTTGAAATTTCAATATTTTTCAGTTTTTCTTAATAAATCTCGACTTGTTTCAGGGTGATATTTTTTCAGGGGTCATGTCCCCTTTCTTATCCTGAACTTCTCTCCGGTACATTTTGCAACTCAAGGTTGACGACACAACTTACGATTTAAAATAGTATATGTTAAATTTAATAAAACGAAACACTTATCCAAATAATCCTCCTAGACCATTTTTCTCGATAAATATCGGAGATAAAAAAATTACAGGATGACAGAGTTTCCAAAGCAGATAAAATTATTTTGTTTTTTGAATCTACCTGCGGCTTACCGCAGAAAAGTTCAGGGCAAGAAAAGGGGGTATGACCCCTGACAAAATAACACCATGTAGATCCTGGCAACCGTTTCATATGTGCAATTATGTAACTCCTATTGCGTATCTTATATTCCAAATTTCAGAGAGATATCTCAATCATTGAGAAAAAACTGATATAATATTGAAACTTCAACACACTGTAGATCGGCAATGAAGCGTTTACGGACCTATGTTTATTTGAAATTTCCTTAAGAACACCGAGGAATTTTCTCCCTCTGTTTGTACATGGTATTTCGGAACACAAAAACTGAAAAATAAGAATTGTATTTGACATAGTGATAAAAACTTTCGCTTATCTTGCTCTGAAAGAAATATTTTTGGGTGTCTGTGATATTGTTATACAGTATATCTTACTTCGAATGATAATTAATACATTTATTGGTCAAATTATTACAAATAAATGATGATGCTGATGGATTTATCATGTGACTTGCGATTTTCTTTGGGAAGTGTCAAATTTAGAATGTTGTTTTATGTGGGTACTTTGCTATGCGACTTCCTTGTATGTGCGGATAGATTTTTATAGACGTACTGATATATCTTTTTTTTTTAAAATTATATACACTAAAGCATCCTTGTAGTTCTTCAAGCACTATGTATATGCTAGGAAACCATCTGAAACAGGCAATTTTTTAATTTTCGAGTTTTTCAGAATCCCGACGAGTACAGTATATACCTAAAAAGCTGTTATCTAAATAAATTTAAATTTATATTATAACTCACAAATTATGCTATATAAGTCAGAGGTAATAATTTTTAAAATAAGAAGTAATTAAAACGGGTCCGTTTCAATAATGAAAATATAGAAATAATTTTTTTATTGTATTTCACTGAAGCAGTGGCTCAAAACTAGCTCCTTTATACTTCTTTCTAGATAGACCTACGTTTACAACTTTAAAAAAAGAGTTATTCCTCAGGATAACAGTACAATGACTTGCAAAATTATTCATTCAAGTAGGTATACAAAGTTGAAAAGTGTGAATCCAGTAGGTGTTGATGTACTTTCCTTAACTTATACAGTAGTTATCTCTGTTCAATCGTGTTTCACTGACAAAAAATTATTTTTGAAAAACTGACATTTATTTTATACTTTGATAAAGGCCACAGAGGTTTCTAGAAGGGCCAGTGAAACACAATTGGGAACAGTCGTTTTTTTCAAATGGTTGCCTAGCTTATACAGTTGACCCTTATTTTATTATTGTGACTATTACCATTCTTTATACTGTTGTAAGTTAATATACTTTTTTTGAGGCAACTTTATTATTTTCTTTGAATATACCTATTGACCTGACATCCGTGAACCGAGTAAGTTGTATATGTAAACATCAGTGGCGTATATAGAAATCGATTTCGGGGGAGGGGGGAGGGGCATCGGAAAAATTTTCATACGATATAATATTGGCGTATTATAATCCTAACTTCAGCGTCTTCCAGACGTCAAAACTGAATGCGTGGCTGGTTTCGGGCCCCCCAGCCCCCCCCCCCTTATATACGCCACTGGTAAACATAAAAATTTGAGTTTGCCACACAAGTGTAACATACGTGTGGTATCCTCTAGAGAGCGTATCTATATAAATACCTTGAATTTTCCTAAAACGATTATTTGTACTTCTATATACATGAATAGCTACTGAACATTGTGGTCACGGTTATAGTTGAGAAATCAGAATTTTGCAAATCACGGTCCTCCACTGTGTTTTATCATTGATTAACACATTTACTAAATAAGTTGATCAATGGTTTTATGTTTCATAATATATCATAGTATTTAAATGTGTTAATCAATGATAATAGTTACAAATTAATCCACATTCAATTTGTGCTCGCTATTTACGATTTCAATCCAGCACAATAAATAAGCTGATAATATCCATATTTAGATTTTATATTGAAGTAGGCTATGACAGCTCCACTAGGCAACAGCATGACAGGTTATATTGTTGAATTCATCGTGTGTCAAAATGAGAGATCTTGGCGAGCGAGCTCGTAGTGTAGCCTTAATTGAAAATGGTGTTAAAATCCGACAAGTCGCCAGAAATTTAATTCGCAGCCCTTGTGTGTATGATCGATTGATCGCTATAGGGTGACTGAGGAATATAGAAGACTAGCCGGACAAGGTCAGAAGCGGAAAACCCCACGGTGGTCAAGACCGGTATTTAGTAGTTTATTCTTTGTTTTCTTTTGGAGAACTTCGACGCTGTGGACCTGTGGAATGAGCTATCGGGGAATTTGTTTGCCGACGGCTACAACCTGCAGCGCTTCAAATCTAACGTGCACCAATACTTATCCTCTCGCAGCGCTTCTACAACGCCCTAGGCTTTCAGCCTTTGCGGGAGGCTGACCATAAAAACAAAAAAAAAGCAAACGAACATCTACAGCCAAAGACCTCCATAATGCTCTTAGCAGGGAGGCTCAAGTAATTATTTCTGACCAGACAGTTAGAAACAGATTACGGGATGCCCTTTTAAGACCAATACGACCAGATTCGTAATAGGCGATCCCGAAAACCTTGAAAATCATGCGAGGCTCAAGTAGGTACGATGTGAAATATGTGGCATTTCATGCAAGGGAGTGGTGGGGCGGTGAAATTTTGGACGTCAAAAACCCCTGCGTAGGAAATTTCAGATCAATTACTTGATTTTTCGATTTTTGACAAACTTTTTTGGATTTGCTCCCACTGAGACATCCTAATGAACGTTACTCCGCTACCACTGTACAAGAAGTAGCTACATTTGGAGATAGTTCGGTAATGGTCTGGGGTGGAATAAGTTTGGAAGATAAAACGGACCTTGTGTGATACCGCAAACGGCGCAAACCCTTATACAGCTGCAAGCTAATATGTTGACATGATTCTGTCAGATCATGTTCTTCCTCAGCATATGACATTGGTCCTTGATTTTTTTTCATGCAAGATAATGCCTAGGTCTCATACTGCTGCCATAATTTCATCTTGAACATGAAATTCGTACAATGAATTGGCCAGCGTCGAGCACCGACCTCAGTCCCATTGAAGACCTATGGGACATAATTATTGGATAGGCATATTCCTCACCATTTAAATCTACCCCAAACTCTTCAACAACTAACAAAAGCAATTATTAAAGAATGGGGCAATAGGAAGAAGCTGTTCAAGCTGCAAAAAGACACATTCGAAAATACCAATAACAATCAAATAACCAACCATTAGCTATAGACTGTAGAAAGCTATCCAGTTTTCACTTCTCGTACTTTTTTCTTTTTGTAAGTTTCTCTTACAAACAAATGAATACGTAAATTTTATATTCTTCAATTTATTCTGAGAAAATGTTTTTTTTCAAATATATATGCTCCATGTGAATGTAACTAACACTTCGAAAGTTACAAGTGCACTTAGGTGTTATGTTAATATTTTTGAGGAGTGTCTATTATTTGATCCGGGAGTTTCACTACAAAATCCTTGAAAATTGGTTACTTTTAAGCACGGGCTCATTTCGCTTCTTGCAAGATTTTAAAAGAATTATTAACATTTATCATATTTCAGAACATCTGTTCTTAAATCATCTTTTTATTGCATAAACCTTGGCATAAACAGAGGCAGATAATCAAACGACTGTAGTACAGAACATCATATAATCTGCCATCTATCACATCAATCGTCTCTTATATGCATACAAATTATCATGCTGATAATATTTATGAATTAAGTGATACATATGCTTAAAAAAATACAACATATTGTCATACTGTCCATTATATGCCTTATCTTCTACATTATACAACAAACTAAATTGATTGATGCATCTTTCTGTAAAACAGTTGATGACGCCTGTATAAGCAGGATTTAATCCCCATTGATGAAGATGAATCTCAACCAGAAATTGGTGGATTGCTTCTACTGTAGCTAGATACCATCTTGGACTGCCCTTCTGGTGCCTCCAGAATTGGGATACCCGATTTTGAATTACCACACATGGAAGCCTATTTATCCTTTCATCCTTGTAAATACCTGAAAAAATTGAATTTTGTAATAAGTCTCTGGATTTATACAGCGTATGCGGAGAATAGCGGCTAAAGCGATAAAATTACAAAAAAAGTTTTTTCACAAAAATTGCTCAAAATCGAATGCTCTTCCACGTAATACACTAAGCCGCAAAATTATCGCACCACTAAAATTTTGCTACAAATGCGATGCTACGTATCTTTTAAAGTTGTGGTCCGATTTTGGGGACTTTATGCGTCTTACGAGTTATTTTTACTTCCCAAACCGATAGGTGAGTGGAGTATTATTGTGATCGAGAAAATTTTTGATTTTGAGATAAGACGCTTTTTGGGCGTTTTATGATGTCTACATAACGGAAATCCATGTCACTCATTTCCGTCGGTCGGTCTGTCTGTCTGTGCGCGTTTTTCTAGCCTCGTAATCTCAGTAACTGCTGCATGGCTTGTGATGAAATTAGGGCAGCGATTTGCTGGGGGGTGACTAAGTGTAATTTTTAGCAGTGGGGCTCTATGAAAGATAAAGTTTACGCTTCTCTGCCTACTACTGTCGGTGATATGAAAGTTAGAATAATCAGGCCATTCAGTGGTTTTGGAGAACATATAGCAAAATTTTAAGAATAGAATGGATCTATGCATTCAGCAGAATGGCGGGCATATTGAATGCATAATATGAACTGTTTTTTTATGATATTGTTAGTGTAAATAAACAATTTCACATATATGTTGCCATTAAAAAAATAATTAAATTCCAATTTTCTCCACAACTAACAGTGACAGACCTAAGAAGTGCTACATCAATTTAAAGGAAATTCAATTTTAGTGTCCCACCCTGTATGTATATTACAGTGGAATCAAATTGTTTGACTTAGTACTTCTCACACAATTTTCACTTTCACAGCAGTGTTATACTGTAAAGCAAGGTCATTAGTAACATGCAGCTGTTACATGGGTACAAAAAAATGGCAACAGAGCAATGAAAATGGGATGGGATCATAAAACCTGTTAACTTAAAATAGTGAATTCTGGCAATTACAACATGGGATAACACAACATAACTATGCTCTCAAAAGCATGTATAGGGTTTCCAATTTTCAGGATCCTAATCTTGTTTCAAGATCCCAGGATAAAAAGCTGGTCCTGAGATTTCAAGATTAACCCCATTAAATTTTTTAAGCACTAATACAAATAACAATAATGGTAAACATACAAAAATATGGTAAACAAAAGTACGTTTTTAATAGAAACCACAAAAAAACATATTTTTTGTTTTAAACAGTAAATATCAAAACAAAGCAATTTTGATTAAAAACCATAAAATTGGGAAAAGCATTAAAAACGAAAATGAAAGAAGATTCATTTAAATGTGCAATTACAATAATTTTCAATCATTTGTGATGTGCTTAGTACTCAGCTTAGTATAAATAAAGTATGATCTTAGAAAAACCAAATAGTCGTGGGTTGAGTCTTTTAAGTGGTTTTGGGGGGTCTAGATCCATGTGCAGGTGCTTTTTTGTGAAATTTTATGCCACTGAGGGGGCCCCAGGAAATATCTTGTGGGGACATTGAATTGGGAGTTATAATTGGATGATAAATAATAATAGTAGAAACTGCTATTTACAAAAAAGTACAGGCCAATATTTGTACCCTGTTGGACAGACAGGCACATCATATATACATTCAATATACAGTGTACATAATGTACATCTGAAACATACACCTTTTCCAGCTTTCTAAAGCATCAAGTGATAATTCAAAATGGTCAAGTTAATTTTCCAACTCGTCACTTGTAATTTCAAACTGTCAGGTGTAATTTATACCTCAGTTTGAATTTACAATTGACAAGTTGGAAAATTAACTTGACCATTTTGAATTACCACTTGATGCTTTAGAAACTATAGCCACAGCATAGTAAACAACCAGCACAATAACTCAAGTTGGCGGAAATTACATGTGCATCCCCACTTCTGGATGATTTTTTGTAGGGATGGTAACAGTACTTTGATACTTGTACTTCTGCACTAATATCGACTATTTTTATCTTAGATACTTTTTGAGCAATTCCAGGTTGGTATCGATACTTTTGTAGGTGTATTGGTATATAATTGTTAAGGGGTGTAATCAATTGCACAAAATTCTCTGTACGAACCAAACACACCTATCAGGCTAAAAAATATCGAGTTGGTACCAGTATCGATATTTTTATTTTCCCATCCTACCCAAACTTCACAGCCGTAAAATCATCCATAAACCCTCCCAAGGTCAAATTTTGTGGAAACCAATTTTATATAGGAAATCCTCAGAGATATTATGCTGGTTGTTTACTATGCTGTGCTACAGCTGTAAAAGGTGCAGTAATTTAGAAACAATCTAGCAAGATAGCCTGTTTGCTTTTTTTCACACTAAAATTCATACCATTCACACTAAAATTCACACAGGAATCTAAATATACAATACTATACAGGGTATTCCAGTTAAAAAAACATAACTTTCATATGTCACGCTTTTATTATTATTAAAATGTAGACCAACCTGACCTACATACACTTGCAAAGTTGTTTTTCGTATCGTTTGGCCACAAGAGTCAGAGGCACTAAGCTTGACTCACCCTGTATGATACTTATCAGGTGGTAGTCGAAGTGTCCCTTAAGAGCTATGATATATACCTATAACATTATTGAGCTGCTGAATGTTTGCCTACTCAAAGCCTACATCAACAAATTTTATAGCTGCTGCTATATGCTGGTATTTAGGCTTTGCCTTTGTGGTTGCATAATTATATGTTATAAAAAGCAAACGAATGTAGGTATAAACAATCTAGAATAACTGTACCTCTACTTTGATTCCATGTGCTATCTATAAATACTGCTTTTGATACTGGTAGTTTGCTTACTCTGGTACCAAACCCACACTCCTCCCGAGATTTTGGTATCTTTTTCATTAAAGTACTCCTGTTATAGCCTGGCGGTACCTCATCTAACGGAGCTTGCTGATACTGTGCTATCCTACCATACGCTTTCCCTGCTATTAGCTGACTAACACTTATAGCATTTTGGCTGGGAAAAATTAACACTACGTCATCGTCCTCGTAGTCTGGAATATCTGGATACGTGTAAACAGACACATCACCAGGTGCTAATACTGCTGCATGTGCTGCAGTGCTTTTACCATCAATTTCATGCTTATGTTTGATGATGTCGATCTTGAGAGGCAGCTACAATATTGTTTGGATGAGTTTATATCATATCGATGCTTTATAAAGATGAATACCTTCACAACAGGTAGTTTTCCTTGAAGTTCCTCAATGGGTACATAACACGAGTAGCAGTAGAATTTTCTGGATTTTCCGCATTTGGGGCAGGAATGTCTTCCTTCAAGTGTGTCCAAAATGGATGCATCTTCGATGTTCAAGCCATCGAAGGGGTGTGTATCTATAAAATTCTGTCTCGAAATCTCTGTTTTGGGATGTGCCATTTTTGTAGGTTAGGTTTTTCGTTTTTGTTTTGAGTTTTGAAAGTTCCCGACAGGGTGACCATCATTACCACCATCGTCGAAACTAGTTTCAGGAAAAAAATCCCTACAGTGAAAATTCTTCGCCTAAAGTCGCCTTCACACTGGCGAGGATAATTCGCGACGGCTGCGATTAATTTGAGCAGGTAAAACTGTATTGTATGGTTACGCATTATAATAGTAAGTTATAAGTAAGGTGCAATCACTGCAATCTGTGCGCTAAGTTGTCACTAACGAGGTGTAAATTGAGACACGTACCTATATAGCGCGTGTGAGGTGGCCGCAGCGCAACACGTTCTTTCAGTTCTTTTGTCTGGAGTGAAATGCATTAGAACAAATTGGCCACAAGCCACAAGACGCGGCGTGGCGCGTGGCGCGTGGCGCGTGGCGCGTGGCACGGCAAACGCGGCCGACACAGTTTCTTGTGTCACGTAGGGCCCGTAGGGGAGAGTTGGCTAATAGGTATAGGTGTTACGCTCAATACCCGAATTCGGGCAATGCCCGAAAAAATACGCAGAACTAGTTTTGTGCAAGGAATATTTTCCAAACCCGAAATATGAATTTTATACGGCTATTGAGCATTACCAAATAGGCAGAACTAGTTTTGCGCATCTTGACATGCACAGAACTAGTTTTGCGCAACTTGAAATGCATAGGACTAGTTCTGTATATTTTCTGAATGATCAGCACAAATTCTGCTTCTTCCATTTAATCAGCGCCAGCGACGGATTCAAATAAATATAAAGTTGGAGAAGCTAAATATATTTTAATGAATACCAACAAGTAATAAGTCGCCAACTGAGGCTGGTTTAAATTTTTTATTTGATTCTGTGAGCATCTAATAGGCTTGTGCTTCCAAACCTCTTTTTGCGTTTTCACGATTCGTACACTTATATTGCAAGAACGTTGGCAAAAAAACCTAACCTAACCCAAACTAACCTAACCTAAACGATAGGTTTTTGATGGTTTTTGACACACAATGCATAACGAATGTTCACTTTGGTTGTCATTCCGTACCACAGAACTAGTTCTGTGCATTTCAAGTTGCGCAAAACTAGTTCTGCCTATTTTGTAATGCTCAATAGCCGTAAAAAACTAATATTTCGGGTTTGGGAAATATTTCGTGCTCAAAACTAGTTCTGCGTATTTTTTCGGGCATTGCCCGAATTCGGCTATTGAGTGTAACATAGGTACGGGATAGCTAACGTGATTGGACACGAAACTCTCTAGCTATGCTACTGACACCTACCTCTAGTACCGACCTACTCTTTGTTTAACTGTTATTTCGGTGTTCATTTCTTTCCTAGTTTCAAATGTAGTTGTTTCTGAAAAGTTTGAGGGTACAATAAAAAAAGCATATTTGTAAGCAAATGTACCTAAAGTATCTGGTTTTGCCCACCTTATCGGATAAAATGGGATAAGATATTTGCGTATCAATGAAAAAATACTAAAATGTGAAATATATCTATCGAAATTGAAACCAAAAAACATTATGCGACGCATAGTTATAATAAAAACATATTAATATGGACAAAAGTCGCACGAGCACGGTTCACCCATTGTTTCAATTCCGACACATATTTCGTAAAGCTCAAAGTCGACAATCCTGACAGTCCTGGCACATATTCACCTAATCGTCGTTGATCATATGCAGTTTGTTATTGTTTCGAAGCCTGAGAACCTCTTTGATGGCCTTACTTTCCTCATTCTATTATCTACGGCATAGTATGCGGCGTCATCCGACTGCATAGTGTCCTATTTTACCCAACTGCACATCTTCAACCGTTTTAAAAAAATCACAAAAACGAAATGATTGATGCCGTATCCACAGATATCACAAAACATAGTCAATTTCCTACTAAAGCGTAGAAAATACTCACACTTATTTAACTTGCTTACTTGAACAAAAATTGCGCGACTAACTATCCAAAAAACATACATACTTACTATAACATAACCTTCCATTTTGGAGTTATATCGCTTATTGTAACTTACCATAGATTAACAATCAATTATAATAACCACCTGTTACATCTGAACATACTTTATTTACATCAATTATAACCAGCAATTGTCCTTATTTAGAAATAATTGCCGGTATAGGTATCCCATTTTACCAGTTTTGGCTAACCTATTGCAACAAGTGTTCTTTCGTTTATTCCGATAAAAATGGCGGAACAGAAGTTAAATAGAGGCAGTAAGGGCACACAAAAAGCGATGCGAAAGATGCGGAGATACAGAGTCTCAGTTTCTCGGAACACACCGTACACGTAAGACTTCTGAGGATGCCAACCACTCGAGTTGACGAAACTTCAAGCAGCGAAGCGCATCGGCGCGCCTAGGCGGCGGAGCGTACTGGCGCTGACCGAACAGACCAAGAACCAACAGAAAAATCCATCTTCTTGGGGCCGTCGTCTGTTGGAACTTATTCCTAACGTTTCGCCAGCACGAGTGGCTAGCGTCTTCAGAGGTCGGTGTTTTCGGATCGAAATTTATCTGACAACTGTCTGTCGGACAAAATACATTCTGAGGATTTCGATCCGAAAACACCGACCTCTGAAGATGCTACCCACTCGTGCTGGCGAAACGTTAGGAAGAAGTTCCAACAGACGACGGCCTAAAAACCCGAGAAGATCTATGGATTTTTCAGTTGACGACGGTCGCGAAAGCCTCAACACTTACAAGAACCAACAGTTCATCAGGTTATGGCCGCAAAAGCCTAACACAAAATACATTCTGAAGACTTCTCCAGACCTATCAAGGCAAATATATAGGATGTTTTCAAAGTTGGGACTTTCTTTGATATATGGTGAATCAGCAGTAGTACAATTAAAAAAATGGTAAGAAAATACTTACTATTCGTTCGCTGCGAAGGTTTAAGTGAGGTCCTGTCATGAGTATTTATAGATGTGGTTCGAAGGTCACGCCGCGAGACGGAAAAGCCAAGTATTTCTTCTTAAATTTGTATCATTCGAGGTTGTCTAGGTCGTCGTAGTCGTGTACCCTATAATGCTATTTGCACGAGATAGACAAATCGACGGGGTGCAGGGTGAGTGCGCTCAGGGAAATAATCAGCATAAGCATACACTCGCGAAGGTTGAGAGACATTTTGACCACATTTACCCTCATATCCATCAGTTTATTATAGTTATACCTATTGCACCATTTTTGTTCTTTTTAAAGTTCGATGTAACACGTCAACACCTCAAGAGAGGTCAAATGCGCGCTGCTACCTACTCCATGGTAAACTGAGTGTTTCCGTTTTTTGCCTCTATTTTGCTCTAATCGTACAGGGACAGAATTAGAAATGAGAATTTCATTATCGGTCAATATCTTGCTCTCCCTAAACATTTCGGATATATCCTACTGAGAAAAATCACTCCTTTTGGGTAGTACTATATTAGGGTGCTTATGAGCATATTATCACTATTGTCTGGAATGACACATAATAATTGGTGAGTCACAAGCGAAATGTCTCGACGGCCAGAAATTGGTCATATATTTTTTTATTAGCGTCGGTCATTAGTCTTTGAAGATAAAGGTATACAAATAAGCAACCTGCGATTGTTTTGCATTGGCGGATTCAGAGAAGGGGCGAAGGGGGGTTAAAAGCTCTCTACTATCGATGCAGAGCTTTGAGAGCTTTTTCTTTGCTCTTCAGAGCGCACCAGCACTGGTCCGTCCCCCCTAGGCCTGTAATGGAAAATGGAAAGTGTAATGGAAACAGGGACTATCTCAATATCTGTGTAAGTACCAAAAGTTGGTTTGAGAGTTTTTTGCTCTTCAGAAAGTTGTAGAGCATCCCTGTGGCAATTTCCACATACTCATGAAATTCGAGCTCGGCAACACTGATCCGCTCCCCCCAGAAGAAGTCCTAAATCGGCTCCTGTTGCTTTGGGTTGTTACCAAAGAACGAGCTTCCAATTTTCATATTTTCAATGTCCTAGGGACATTACCTACTGAAAAAATCTGCTTGTCTCATCTCTGCCGTAGTTCAGTCGTTCACGAAAAAAACTAGAGCAAACGAGGTTATAATATACAGATGTTTCTCGTGGCGACCATTACTTCGCCAAAGGCACTATAGCACAAGGTCCTGTACCACAATTGGCGCCGCTAATCTTTGGTGTTGCAACAAGATGCAGTTTCGGAAAATAAAGTATCAACATGTTTTTCAAGTTGTAAGACATTGTGGACATTTTCTTTGATGTCTACCGACTCAGCAGCAACCTGACCTACAACGATACAGCAATAAGATACGTAACAAAAGGGCATGATTTCCACCCTATGCATACAGAAACACAGATTAGAAAGACTCAATAAACTTTCGACAAACGAGACTGAAACTCAAAACTGCGGTCTGATTTGCGATCTAGCACTCTCAAATTATCCAAAACGCCAGGCTTCATTTTAACAGAAAGCCAAATAAAGATTTTCGATTTTTTTAGGAAAATCTGAAGATCTGAAGGACCTGAAATTTTTGACTTTTGTCCAACGATACTGAAACTTAACACTGCGGCCGTATTTGTGATCAGCACTCTCAAATTATCCAAAACATGAAGCTTCATCTTAACAGAAAACCAAATAAAGATTGTCTACTTGTCTAGCTCTTAGGCAAACTTATTGAAGATCTGAAATTTTTGATTTTCTTCAACTGAGACTGAAACTCAAAAGTGAGACCAGATTTGTAATTAGCACCCTTAAGTTATCCAAAATACAAGGTTTCATCTTAATAGAAAGCCAAATAGCGAATTTCTATTTTTTAGGCAAACTGAAGGCATCTGAAATTCCTAACTTTCGTCAAACCAGACTGAAACTTACAACTTTGGCCAGATTTGTGATAAGCATTCTCAAATTATCCAAAATACAAGGCTTCACCTTAATAGACAGTGAAATGGAGATTTTCTATTTTTAGGCAACCTGAGGATCTGAAAGATCTAAAATTTTTGATTTTTGTAAAACGAGACTGATACTTAAAACTGCGGCTGAATTTGTAATTAGCATCCTAAATCATACAAAACACAAGGTTTCATCTTAATAGAAAGTCAAATATAGATTTTCAGTTTTTTAGGCAAGTCAGATAAAAGATCAAATCAGATTAAAAATATTTCAACTAAAACTTCTTCTTCTTCTTCTTCTTCTTCGTGTGCCCTGTGCAATTCCGCACGTCGGCGATCCCTCGTATTATTCTCACATCATAATTATGTAGGGTGCCATTTTCTGCCTGTCTGAATGTTGTGGCGGCATCTCTTATTCCGCACCAATCTCTTATATTTCGAAGCCAAGAGTGCTGTTTCCTCCCCGGACCTCGTCGGCCTTCTATCTTACCTTGCAGTATCAATTTAGGTATCGAGTATCTGGCACCTCTAAGGATATGACCAAGGTAAGAGATTTTCCGATGTTTGACAATATGAAGAAGTTCTCTGTTTACGCCAGCGATTCTCAGTACTTCTTCGTTGGTTTTATGTGCAGTCCAGGGAATGCGGAGGAGTTTCCGGAGTGTCCACATTTCAAATGCTTCTATGCGGTTCAATGTTCGTACTTTAAGAGACCACGTTTCTGCTCCGTAAAGTAATATGGGCCAAACATAGCACTTTACTACCCGAAGCCGCAGAGCCAACGGAAGACTTCGTGCTAGAAGAAAGTTCTTTAATTTAAGGAATGTAGTCTTCGCATATCCAACCCGTGCTCTTACTTCTTCATCGCAGTCCCATTTACTGTTCAGTGTGGATCCTAAGTACTTAAAACGTGTTACCTGTTCTATCTGTTCTCCGTCAACGTTAATTGTGATATTGTTGTTCTGGCGAGCAATTGTCATAACCTTCGTTTTCTTGGTGTTAATTTGTAGGCCAAAGCGTTTACCCAGAACTAAAACTTGAAATATTAAATCTAGTTTTTCTGATTTTTTTACAATAAAACGAAAATTATAACAACAGTAGAGGACTGCTATTGTGTTGTCTTCAATTTAAAAATGATTCTACTACTAAATTGTAGAGAGAGCGGTTAGGAAAATGCCTGAATAATAATAATATAAACATTTAATGAAACTGCTAATGTAAAAATTGAAAAATGAAATTTAAAAGCAGTATAAGAGATATATAAAAACTGATGAGTGGAGTGCCCAAGTTGAAAAGAAATGGCGTAACAGTTAGGATTCAATATATGAAAAAACTCTGCTGAATGTCATTTGCACTGTGATTGAGGAGCTGGCGACTTATACCTAGGTTCAGCAAACCTTTGATGTAAGGGTGGGTACGCAGCTCCTGTAGCCACCAAGGAGCCTACTAGGTTGCTGGTAGGCTGGTAGGCGCCAGCCCTCAGGGGAAGAGCCAAACTTGACATGGTATTACAGCTCAGGTGGGTTCAACGCCAACAAATCATTGAAAAGGGAAAACCAAAATGCAACACAAGAATAGTAGGGTGGAGATTTTTTTAAAACTATTTGCATTTGGAAATTTTTCTTTGCATTTTTTTTACAAGTTCTTCATATGCTTGGTTTCTTATATTTTTATCTGACTACACTTTAGCCTTTGTATTCAAGACACTTATGCAGATGATAAATGTTTATGAAATCTTCCAAAAATTGTCGATCACTTTCCATCATGTAATTTACACTCACACAAATGTATAACTAAAATGACGTGGGAAAATAGATACCTATCGTCTTTGCTTCGACGCAATACTATACACGTTGAAACCTCCATCAGCGTCATCAACTCGGCGTCATGGCTAACCGACCAAAATGGGATTCCAAATTCTGCATCGCTGCAAGCCGCAACTGATGCCAAATACGTGATTCAGTGCTACATACGTTGCTAGTTGCATAATGAAACGTAGAAGTTGGTGGCAGCGTCGCAGCATGCATCAAAACGTCTGTAGGCCGCTTAAGATATCATCCATTAAGCGGCCTACAGACGCTGATGCATGCTGCGATTCCTGAATCGACTCAAGGTTTCATGAAACTTTCATCAGTTGCACAAGTTCGTACTCACTTCGAAACTTGTTGCGATTCCTGAATCGACTCAAGGTTTCTCGAAACTTGCATCAGTTGCATAAGTTCCTACTCAAATCGAAACCTGTTGCGATGCCTGGCTCGACTTCTTAGCTTATGCACGTTTCAAGCAACACAAGAATAGTAGGGTGAAGTTAAATAGATATCGTCTTTGCATCGACTCAATACTATACACATTGATACCTGCATCAGAGTCAGTAACTCGGCGTGATGGCTTATCGACCAAAATGGGATTCCAGCCTCTGCATCTCTGCGCACCGCAACTGATGCCAAATTCAGTACTACACACGCTGCTACTTGCATCATGAAACGTAGGAGTCGATGCTTGCATCGCAGCATGAATCAACGTCTGTAGGCCGCTTACATGTTGAAACATTTGAAACCTGCATCAGCGTCACTGACTCGGCATCATGCAGGAGCGAACCCAGAATATTTTTTCGGGGGTGATACCATGATTTACCCGAATGTTATAAATTTTACAAATAGCTTATAATTATAAATATTTATTACTTTTATTTGATGTGAAAAAATATACTAAAGAAAGCATTTTAGTTTTATTTGTATGTTTGAGCTTTAAAAAAAAGGTTAGGAGATGAAAGTTTTTGTACAGAACCCATATATTTCGGGGGGTGATTTATCCCCTATATCACCCCCCTGGGTTCGCCCCTGGCATCATGGCTCACCGACCAAAATGGAATTCCAGACTGCATCGATACAAGCCGCAACTGATGCCAAATAGAATAGATGATTCAGTGCTACACACGCTCTACGTGCATAAGGAAACGTAAAGTCGATGGCTGCATCACAGCATGCATCAACGTCTGTAGGCCGCTTTAGGATTTACAACTTGTTTCATGATACTGTTTTGAAACACGTTGCTTTAACAACACTAAATGCAGCTTTACACTTGGCGGTAATATTCAGAAGAAAAATCATGTAACCGAAACACGAACCGAACACAATTAAAATTCAGAGGAAACAAACACTTAAGGAATAAAATTATTAAGAAAAGCCAATTATAGTAAACTAATAAAGAAGCAAATTGAAATTCATTTAAAATTTGCTATTTACTTCTGCGACTACGTACTCTCAATCGAAGATTCTGAAAGAGGTAGGCCAAACGTTAATTATTTAATTAGCATATAAACATGGCGACGTCAACAGATGCTTGACTGTATATGATATAGCAGAAAATGTAGGCATCATATTTGCTAGAAAAATGTAGTCACTCAAGGATTATTATTCAATCATTGACCGCGATTGATAAATGGATGACATCATTCCTCAAAGAAATGTTACAGAAAAAAATATAGACTTAAGTGGGCAGGCTATGCCTACGTGATCTGACAATAAATCAGTGATGACTCTATTTCAATGAGACAAGCACGCATTGTTCATATTTTTGGAACCAGATTGGCGTGAAGGCTTTGAAAAATACCTCGATTAGTTTGACTCATTTCCCACTTATCTTTGAGTTACATAAGAAATTCGAAACATTCTGAAAATACTTAGCCTATTGTACTTTGATCAGTCTCAGACTGTTTATTTCTAGTCCTTTTTGCTGTTACCTCTTACTGTTGTACTTTTACTTCCCACACCGATAGGTGTATTGTGATCGCGCGAAAATTTTCGATTTTGAGATAGTGCACTTTTTCGGCGTTTTATGATGTCTACAATAACGAACATCCACTGTTTGTCTGTCTGTGTCGGTCTATCTGTCTGTGCGCGTTTTCTAGCCTCGTAACTACGGGTCCTAGTAGGTATCGCTGCTGTAATTTTGATGATCGGTAAATGGACGGCGAAGTAATTAGAAAAAAAAACGAAAAATTAAAAATATTCCTCAAATTTCGTTTTTAGGTGTTTTAGGGGTTCCTGATCATTTTTATACTACTACTTCTTTTTGAGTGAGGGTGAGGTTGGGGTGGCTGGGGGGTGGGGAGTTGTAAAACTCAAAAATTTATTCATAATAGGCTGTCCGCATTCACATCTGAAAGAAGATCCTAAGGCAATGATACCCTTTTTTAGGTCCATCGAACATTGCCTTGCCCATTACAGAAACCAAGGGACTTAAAATTTTCAGTATACATACGACTACTTCTTTAGATGATTCTGTATTGTGTAACATAATCGTAAATTTGCAAGGGATGCTGATCTATTAGAATTTAAGAGGATTAGGAATTTAGTTAAATTAAAAATTAAACAGGCTCATACCAACTATATTGAGGATATTCAAGAGTCACTGAGTATCAGCCCCAACAGATTTTGGAATTTCGTAAATTCCAGGAAAGGCATAACAAGGATTCCTGGGGTTATGAATTATAATAATAGAGAAATTCGCGACTCCCAAGCTATAGTTAACGCTTTTGCAGACTTTTTTGAAAGTGTATATTCAAGATCTGATTTAACTATTAGAAGGCATAATACAAGTAACAGGGCATCGCACATTCACTTTCATCCCATTCAGGAATCTGAAGTTACGGACGCTGTTAAGAAACTTAAAAACAAAATGACATCGGGCCATGATAACATACCTTCATTTTTCGTTAAGGACACTGTATCAGCAATGATCTCTCCGCTTACTGATTTATTCAATTTATGTTTGAAAACCAGGACCTTTCCGGATGCATGGAAAATAGCGAGGGTTTGTCCAGTACACAAAGGTGGCAACAAAAATGATGTACGTAACTATCGGCCTGTATCGATAACCCCTATGTATGCAAAAATTTTTGAAATTGTCTTGTATAACCGTATTAATTTGGAAGTGGGAAATCAGTTGTCAATTCATCAGCATGGATTTATTGCAAAAAGATCTGTTGTTACAAATTTAGTCGAAATTACTCAATACATATCAGAAGTATTAGACAACAGTGGGCAAGTTGACATTATTTATACGGACTTCGCAAAGGCTTTCGACAAAATTGAACATGGTGTCCTAACTAATAAATTAATAGATTTTGGTTTTTCTGACGATGCAGTAGAATTTATGGTATCCTATTTAATAAATAGAAAACAATTTGTCTGTTATAATGGTTTCATGTCAAAAAGGTATAGAGCAGTGTCTGGTGTTCCCCAGGGCTCGAATTTAGGACCGTTGCTTTTTATTATCTTCATAAATGATTTTATTGGAGTAATATCAGTGAAAAAACTTTGTTTTGCAGATGATTTGAAAATATATCTACAAATAACTAACAACAATGACTGCCTTGAAATACAGAGACAACTAAACGCTGTACAGTCTTGGTGTATCGAAAATAGATTGAATTTGAATATTGATAAGTGTAAGGTGATGAGTTACTCAAGGAAGAAGGAGATAATTGATTTTAAGTATAATCTAGATGGACAGGACTTGAATAGGTATAGTGAGATTAAAGATTTAGGTGTTATCTTCGATGATAAATTATCTTTTTCAAAACATGTTGAACAGGCTGTGTCTGATGCGTTGAGGTCATACGGTTTTTTAATAAGGAGTTCCAGGAACTTCCAGAATATTGATGCTATAAAACAACTGTACGTTACCTGTGTTAGGTCAAAACTCGATTATGCGAGCATCATATGGAATCCATATTATGGTTTATATAAAATGTGTGTCGAGCGAGTTCAGAGAAGATTCCTTAAATATCTATCGTTTAAGGTTGATGGTATTTATCCTGAAAGGGGAATAAATAACTTGGAACTATGTAGACGATTTGAAATGATCAGCCTTTTTTTTTTTTTTTTTTTGGTCGGCCTCCCGCAAAGGCTGAAAGCCTATGGCGCTGCAGGAGCGCTGCGAGAGGACAAGTGTCTGTTCACGTTAGATTTGAAACGCTGCAGGTTGTATCCGCCGGGAAACAAATTCCCCGGCAGCTGATTCCACAGCGTCGAAGTTCTCCAAAAGAAGGAATGCTGGAGGAGACTGGTTCGGGGAGTAAGGACCTCGACCTGGTAAGGATGAGCTCGCAGAGCTTCTCTAGTATTCCTGGTTCGGACAGCCTTTGGTGTTATTATCTGGGAGATCTCACTCGAACATCTTCCGTGATAGAATCTGTAAAACAGACATAGGTCAGCCACCCTCCTTCGATGTTCCAGGCTGTGGAGGTCCTTTGTGAGGTTAGGCGTATCGATTAATCTAATTGCTCTTTTCTGGATAGTGTCCAGAAGCTTTAGAGAGTGCTTCGGGGCACATCCCCATACATGGGAGCAATACTCCAGCGATGGTCGGATCTGCGCCTTGTAGAGCAGCAGCAGTTGCTCTGGCGTATACAACTTCCTACAGCGGAACAAAACTCCAAGCTTCTGGGATGCCGTTTTAGCAATACTGACGACGTGGTCGTGCCAGGACATGTTATTGTTGATGTTGATTCCCAAGAGCTTGACGGAAGGTGATTCGACAATGGGGTGACCCTCCATTTCCACGGTTGGTAAGCCATCGTGAGACTTCTTTGTCAGCGCTGTTGCCTGAGTTTTTTGTACGTTGAACTGTACTTTATTTGCCAATCCCCACTCTACAATTGTTTTGATATCTGCGTTGATCTGTGAGGCATGCTGCTGTCGCCGACGTAATGTCTCCTGGGATGATAGTGGCTTCCCTGGTTCCATGCAAGACACTAATGTACTGTCATCTGCGAAGCTGTAGATTGGATTGGATGTTATTTCCAGCAGCTCGTTGATGTACAGCAGAAACAGTGTAGGGGATAGGACAGATCCCTGAGGAACACCGGCGTTTATTGAAAATACGTCTGATGAACAGCCCTCGACTACAACAAACAGAGATCGATCGTTCAAAAAGCTGTTCAGCCACTGGCGCAGGCCAGGTGGTAGTCCATAAGCAGCAAGCTTGACCAGAAGTCCGTCATGCCACACTCTGTCGAAGGCTTTCGATATGTCAAGTGCAACAACACGGGATTCGCCATGTTTGTCTATTGCTCTGTTCCACAAGTGAGTGACGTAGGCAAGGAGGTCACCTGTAGACCTGTGCTTACGGAAGCCATACTGGCGATCATTTATGATGTCATTGTTGTCCAGGTATTTCAGGAGCTGTGTGTTAATGACAGTCTCCATAACCTTAGACATGATGCTGAGAAGAGCCACAGGTCTATAGTTGGTGGGATCAGTTTTTTTGCCTTTCTTAGGGATAGGTTGCACGCAGCCAATCTTCCACGAATCGGGAAACACGCCTCGTTGATACGAAAGTTTGAAGAGCTTGCAAAGAATAGGTGCAAGCTCAGCGGCACAGCGTTTAAGGACAATGGCTGGAATTTGGTCTGGACCAGTAGCTTTATTGGTGTTCAGTTTTTGGAGGATGCTTTTTACATCTCGATGTTGAAATTTGACCTCTGCCATTCTCGAGTTCACGCTTATGGTGGTGGTCGGAGTACTTCCTTGAAAGTCTACAGTAGAATTGGCTGCGAAGAGCTTCCCCAAGATGTCTGCTTTTTCTTTAGGAGCAGAGGCGATGGACCCGTCCTCTCCGGTCAAGGGTGGTATTGACGAATAGGAAAGTTCTGACTAACAGCCTTAGCTACAGACCAGAATGTTCTGGACGAACTAGGACATGAGAGGAGCTTGTTCTTAATTTTTTGGTTGTGTTCCTCCTTGCTGCTGTCAATCACGCGTTTGCAGTGATTTCTGGCGTCGATAAAACTGCGGTGGTTCTCGGCATTTGGATTTTTCCTCCATTCTTTGTAATGGTGGTTTTTAGAGGAAACTGCATCTCTACAGCGCTGATTGAACCATGGCTTGTTTTTGGAGGGATGCTTGACGACATGAGGAATATAGGCTTCCATGCCAGATATTAATACCTCTGTTATTTCTTGGGCGCAAGCTGATGGGTCTCTTGACTTGAAGCAGACGTCGTTCCAGGGAAAGGACTGATAGTATTCTCTTAGGTCGTCCCACTTTGCTGATGTGTAATGCCAGACCCGGCGAGGCTTTGCATGGTGGAGATCTGGAGAATCCATTCTGCAGAGCGTTGAGACGGTGTTATGGTCAGACGATCCCAGTGGAGCAGTTACTTTCACTGTGTAGATTGTTGGAGTAGTTGTTAGATATAGGTCCAACAAACTAGCAAAATCTCCGTGGCGGCTGGGGATCCTTGTTGGTTCTTTGACTATCTGCTCCAAGCCGCAGCTAATAGCGAAGGTTTCAGCTTCACGTCCCTCGTCGTCCGTTTTGTTTGAGTGTTTGAGCCAGTAGGAGTTGTGAACGTTGAAGTCACCCAGAAAGACTATCTCTGAATGAGGGTGATCAGATTGCAGCGCGTCCACAGTGGCTGAAAGCTTCTCGAAGAGCTCTTTGCAGTTGTTATTGCTTGGTGGCCTATAAATGCAGCATATAAACTTGGAATGATTTTGGAAGGATATTTTGAGCCATATGATGTCAAATCCTTCCAGTTCGAGCTCCTCTTCTCGATGACAAGAAAGCCCAGATTTAACGTACACGCATACGCCAAACCTACGTCTGAATCGGGTGTATAAGTCATATCCGGGATATCTGAAGCAGTTATCCATTGTTGAAGAGCCGACTTGAGTTTCCGTAAGAGCCAGAATGTGTGGCTTCTCTGCCTGAAGGTGTTGATGGACAGAGTTTATGTTGGAGGCAAGTCCTCGTATATTTGTAAAGTCGGCCCTGAAAAAGTTTCTCTGGCCTTCGGGCCGGTCGTCAGTGCGAAGTTGCTGCGAAGGGCGGCTTCTGTTGTTAGCCTGACGAGGAGTGGCAGCACAATTCTTTAAACAAACTTCGCTTAATGTTCCCCCCGGACCACCTGGCACCCGGAGATCCGAACGGCCAGGTATTTTACCTCCGGAATCTTTTGATCCTGGAAGAGCCATTGAGCATTTTTTACTTCTAATTAATCCAATTTGTCACTTATGAGAAACCGGGAACATCGGCCCAGCGACGGAACATGAACCATGAGGCCATTTGGCGCCGCCTATTTGCGGGAACCTATTTCTAGTTTCCCGGAAATATTCCGATGTGGGGGTGATTGCACCGCGGGCGAAGCTAAGTGACTCCACTTCTCCCCCCTGTGGCTGATTGCAGAGATAATAGTACATGATGCACCGTCGTCGGTGCAAGGTGTACCATCACCTCTGGGCGATGGGGTCGCCACATCCCTACGCCCGAGCCTGGAGCATAGAAGACATTTTGCGGCAGCTTTATTTTTATTCAAGTTAATGAACGGCTATATAGACTGCTCAGCTATTCTGGAAAAAGTTGATTTTGCTGTACCCTCATTTTTGTCTCGGAATAAGATTACATTTAAACTCTCAAGAGCTAAAACTAATTTATTACTAAAGTCCCCATTATATGTCATGAGTGATAACTTGAATCAGATAAGTACCCATTGTGATATATTTTTCTGCTCATTAAGTCAATTTATAAAAATAGCTAAAAGGTTTTGGCGCTAAGATAATATATATGTGTATATATGCGTGTGTTCTTATATATATGTATATATGTGTTTATGTATGATGTGTACATTTACCTAATTTTGGTTCATTTTTCATCCTTACCTAGTATTAGTTTACTTTAGTGGTTTAGTGGTTAGTCTTTGTATTGATTGTTTCAACTGTGGTACAAGGCACTCAACTGTATTCAATTGTATGGAATTAAATTGTTGTATTATCCTATAAATGGGAAACTGTTGGATAATAAACGCTAAAAATAAATAAATAAATAAACATGGAAATTATGAGAATGATTTTAATGAAACCTTACAACTGTATTATTACGTTAGGTGTTTTAGGTTTTCCTGGTCATTATACGAGGGTTGCTCTATATCTCCGTCAATGCACCCGTACGCAGACTGCTGTTTCACGCTTATTAGCGATCATCAGTGCGCCATAGGTCGATTGACGGAGATAGAGAGCATCAGAATTTTCATGTCTACCAGACATGTGAAGCATGTGAGAGTAGCCGTCAGCTACTTTCCTGGTCATCTTCTGCTTTTTTTGGCTAAGGGTGGAATTGGGGCGATTGGGGGACGGTCGGCTGTAAAACTCTGGAATTTATTGCATTCATAATAGGCTATCCATTGACATGTGAAAGAAGGACTTATCGACACAGTACCCTTTTTTTTAGATCTATCGGAATATTATTGCCCTGCCTATTACAGAAACTAAGGGACTTAGAATTTTTTGATGCATACATACGGGTATTGCTTCAGATCATTCTGTATTGTGTAACCTGAAATCGATTTTAATGAACATTTATATCATTGGCGGAACTTAACTGCTGTGACAAAGGGAAATTAATTATTAATGTTGATTTGCGGGAAGCCGAACAAAAACAGGAAGCAGCGATAGCAAAGGGCTCTTGTTTGCTTTTGCTTCTCACGCCGATAGGCGACGAAAGTATTAGAATCGATTGCAGTATACTTTTTCCATGTCTGCTATCGTAGTGATATGGTGTCAAAATTTTATCACAATCAAGACGATAGTTTCCAAGTTATAGATTACAGGTTACATGCTGTCTGGTTGGAATAGGCCGAACTGTTTTATTTCTAGCTTTAGTTCACTGACAGCGGAGTAATTATCGAAAAACAAAAAAAAATCCAAAATTGAATCATCAATGTGGATGGAAGCAAATTATTTTGAATATGTATAAAAACCAAATGCACGAAAATTTCTATTTAGTGCTTGAAGTAGTTGTATGGAAGGATGGTGATATTTCAGGAGTGAGATGGTCAAGTGTATACAAGATTATTTAGGGATATAAAGGTAATAAATCACTGTCGGTGCTAGAATCTTATCTCAAAAGAAAAAAAATCACCAAAGCAATCGATTATTTCGACAGGACTGGGATCAGAAGAAAAGTACACAATTATTTCTTCAGAAATAAACTACCAACCATGACAAAATACTGAAAGAAATGAATGATGATACAGACATGCAGAATTTTAAGAGAACGACGTTTTACCAGTTACTTAAAGAACTGTATTTTCGGTTCGTAAAACGGCCGAGAAACAGTTTATTGCTTGAACGAGAAGAACGAGCATTTATCTATTGTTGAATGATATGGAAAATGTTATTTCTCTGATAGAGACTGATTACATTTATATTCCTTGATGATTCTATATACACTTGATCGACCCATAACCGAAATCTCAGCTACCTTCAATACAACTTCTTCAATCACTAAATCGGCATTTTGTTGCATTTGGTTTTTATAAATATTTAAAATGATTTGCTTCTCAGCAGCAGCACTGAGATGCAGTCTTTTGGCCCTTTTTTTGGCGTTGTAAAGCAGATATCATCGATCTCTCCAGCTGTGTCCGTGTCAAACATAATTCAAACATTTACGCTAATAATAATTAAATGTATTTCGATGCGCTATCGATCGCTGTATAGAAAACACTAAACAAGTCCACACCTGTTCAAGCGGCGGCGGCGCGCCGCGCCGGGCGTTGAATGGCTGTCTCACTCACACTTGCATGCAATTTCATTGGCCGTGCAGAGAGGCTCGCCCAATTAGGGCCAATAGGGTTAGCGGTTATCATTCAACTAGTATGGATACCGCAAGATGACATACCTATCACGCATAGATCATTGTTTACACTAACTTTTTCTGTTGGGTGAATCTAGTATAATTCGATGACGCTCGCGAAAACTAAAAAATAAGCGAGAATACAGAACCAAAAAAAGTAAATCTGGGCTCGTCTATCAAGACGTACCTAGTCTGTTTATGTTTAGTTTTTCGCTCCGATTTTTGTCTTATTGGTCAGGCGTTGTACCTCAATTAGTGAACTAGTCACTTTAAGTTTATTATAGTTAATTTCTAATTGGTAAACCCTAAAAGTTGATTCATATAATTAATCTGCTAGTTCTATCATTTACCAATGTGAAATTATCAATGACATGTAAAAAGTGACTACTGCGCTGTCTCACAGGTACAATACTTGATCGATTTGACAAAAATCCGAGCAAAACACAAAACATAAACAGACTAGGTACGTCTTGATACAGATATACTTTTGTCATTCTGCATCTCGCTTATTTTTCAGTTTTCTGTTTGTTATTTGTATAACGACATAATTTCGCACGGCTATGTTATTTTCTTATAGACACAATGGAAATCACCTAGACAAAGATAAAGGGGAGAAAAAGCGGGCAGTCTATTATCGGCCGTGATTGTTATCGCTTCGGCACTGAGGTGGTACCGTCGCCATCCGATATTTGTTCGTGAAGTGTAAATTGTTGTTGTTGGAGACTCAATATATTGGATTATGGGGAAACTCTCAAATTTGTTGATCTCATAATGGATGCTCCATACTTTGAAAATGTGACCTTGGTGCTATTCTACATTTTACAGACGTATTCGAAAAAAAATAAAAAACTAACCAATTAATTCAAGTGTAACACAGACACAATTAAATAAATAAATAGCTTTGCCCACATGTATCTTCATGTTAGTTGGAGATTTCGCATCCCATATCCAACTTTGCCAATCGTGTATACATAAGGTTTGTTCTGGGGATGGGGTAACTCAAACAGTTTGCACGTATGGGAAGTACTGAATCAAGCCGCTTGACGCATTTTTGCCTTCCCACACCGATAGGTGAGGGGAGTATTGTGATCGCGAAAATTATCGATTTTGAGATAATACACTTTTTGGGCGCTTTATGATGTCTACATAACGAAAATCCACGTCACTCATTTCCGTCGGTCTGTCTGTCGGTCTGTCTGTCTGTCGCTTTTTTCTAGCCTCGTAATCTCAGCAATCGCTGCATGGATTCTGATGAAATTTGGGCAGCGATATGCTGTGGGGTCGTAGTAGGTAAGGTTCCTATAACATTGAAAATCGGTGCATGGGCAGCGGAGCAGTTAGAGAATTAGAGCAAAAAATAAGTACAGGGTGACCCACGACGATTAAGAGAAGGAATATATCAGAATTTGACAGTAGTAGCGAATTATAATTTTGGGGGTGCAAATTGGAGTAAATATAGTATCTTCCCTTATAATTGTGTCACCCAATGAGGTATTTGTTTTTGGCCACGTGACGTCCGATTAAAACATTTTAATGGAACACCCTGTTATATTTGTGACTTTTTGTGTTCCTCCCGATAAAACAATTCCAACAAACTAGTACATTGGGGTCTAAGGTGATTGATTCAAGAGATACAGGTATTTAAAGGACTGTACCTGAGCGTTTAATTTGAGTATCCGAGCACTGTTTATGTGACCCGCTTAAAAGCATAAGTTATAGAAACCTGCAGGTACGACAACGAACAGACTCTTTTTTGTGGAACACTCATTTAACACTCCCAACATTCGGTTTTTAACTCAATTAAAGAGTAGCAATTTCATTCATTCATCCGAAGCCAATCACAGACGACGTCGTTTCGCTTTTATTAAAGCTCGTCAGTGTGATTTAGGACTCAGACGAATAAATGAAATTGCCTGTTAGTGCCTAGCTGGCAAAGCTCGTACTAGTAGTAGCAACATATAGATATTGGGAAGCAGTACTTTGAAAAAACATTGGTTCGCCATCTATCTACCAAAGCCGGTACCTGAGCGTTTTGATTGAATTTGAGTATCCGAGCACTGTTTATGTGACCCGTTTAAAAGCATCAGGTATATTATTTATTGCTTTTTAGATCGTTTTGTATTTTGTAACGTGAAAACTATTAAACTGATTATAATTAAATTTTGACACGGTATTAAATCGTGTCAGTGGCAGCGTAGCAATAATCAAAAAACTAAAAGTATGAAAACAGCTCAAATTTCGTTTTTAGATGTTTTGGGGGTTCCTGATCATTTTTTATCTTTTTTTGGGTGGGGATGAAATTGGGGTGGTTGGGGGGTGGGGGTTGTGAAACTGAAAAGTCTGTAATAGGCTGTCCATTGACCTGAGAAGGAAAGACATAAGGCATAAGACAATTTTAGGGGGAGGGCTGCCGATGATTTTGCTGCAAGGGGATCTCAGACTAAAGCTTCATGCTATGGGAAAATAATAAACTGGTATCACAGTAATAATGTGTAGGAAGTACTGAGTCAATCAACTTGACTTAATTTTTTAGCTACCGCGAAGCTGCGTTCAATCGTTAATAACATGTATGCGATGGTACCGGTAATATTCACGATACCGCGACTGGCATCCCCACTTCAGACCGCGGTGGTACCGCGGTACCCATTCCACCTGAGAGAACCATCGCGACCGCGGGTACCGCAGGTAGTTTACGCAATATCTGGCGCACAGCACTCTCGATTTCGCCGCAGAAAAAATTACTGAGCCGTTTTGGCCGTCTTGCCGTCTGTGACAAGTGAGCATCACACGTGCTTGTGACAGTTTAGGGTGCGTGAGCAGCGTCGGTAGCAAGTGCCAAAGCTTCGGGTGTTTTTTCATGCTGGAAAGCTCAGTGGAAGTGACAGTTGCGAGTTGGAAACGTGCTTTGGAGATGACGCGGGCGCGGTTTTTTGCCTCGGGCGTTTGTTTATGGTGAGGATTGCAGAGCGGAACCAGTTTTTTCGACTTATTTGTGCATGTAGGTGAAATCGTTTAGACGATGACATATTCAAGTATATTTGCAGGACTGATTGTCGGGTTGTCATCGCCGTATATAGGCTGAAATCGTTCTTACGTCATAAATACTTTTATGTACTTTGACTCGTTTTCATGCCCGTTTTAGTATAACTTTGTAAATAATAATTGTGTGCCCATTATGTATTGAATATGTATAATATACAGGGTGAGTCGGGAGCAATGCATCAAACTCAAACTCTAAGGAGTTATACACGTGAAAATAATGTAAAATAACTCATATGTTCTTATGCGATTCTTATGCGATCTTCATTTGTTTTCAAGTTATAGCATAATAACAAATAAACAAAATTCACATATTATCATTTTCTTAATCATATCGTCCTTTTAATGAATGTTCAAATATACCTCCACTGACCTCTAAACATTTTCTGCTTCGTCTAAGAAGAGCACCTGTTGCTCTTCAAATTGGTTCATTCCTTTCTTCTTTAATATGGTCTGAAGTAACCTTAATTCGTCGAATTGGTGCATCCCATGTATCTGACATTTTGCAAAACATGATCACATAAAGGTTCAATTACTGTCACTGTACATTGACACTTCATCAAAACATCAAAGTTATCAAATGCCTTTGGGCTTCGAACCTGGCAAGCTTTGATTGTGACAAAATTTAGGTACAAGTGGAAATATAGATAAACATTTTTAATTACGTTATAACTCGAAAAAAAGTGAGAATCGGATAAGAACATTTGAGTTTTTTACATTATTTTCATGCATATAGTACATTACTAGAAATTGGTGCGTTCCTTCCGACTCACCCTATATATCTCAGAAAATAATGATTGTATAAAAAATGTTCGTATAGAAATTGTTTAAATGGCATTCCCCATAATATGGCAGTATATTCACTTGTTTTTATTTTAGAAAACAAATTAGTAACGAAAATCAATTAATCAAATGGAACTCCCTGTATATTTTGATTTGGTCGAATTCGCTACTTAATTCTCTGTGTTGTCATACTAAAGGAGCATTTGTTTGAGGCGTATTATTTTCGTAATATATAAGGCCTAAAAAAGACAGCTGTTTTCGAAAGCATGTGTTATAGGTCATTTACTACCCTAAAAATGCAATTAGTTTTATTTTTATCCGGCTTTTTGTGTCAAGCAAATCCTTATTTTATTTATGTTATGCTTATGATTTAACGAAAAAAAGTTTGCGTACAAAATCAAAGGTACTGCAGGATTTTAAATAATATAAGGACTTGTGTAGAAAAAACTATTCGGTGCTATTTGAAAAACAAAAGTTGATGGTGATTTTTAAGGCAAAATGTTTTAAAAGCATGGTATGATAGACCCTATAGTACTTTCAACAATTCCACTCATTTTTCGTTGGAACATTTTTTTGTTACGAGAATACCACGTGTCAAGGAAATCCAGGGAGATCCTGTATATAAATATATATTGTTAGAAATGTAAAAATATTTACGAGTCGTGCCAGTCACAGAGGGAGTACTTGCTGTTATCAGTGAGTATAGGTTCGCTACCCGATACCCGCCAGTCGATAGTAGGACCGATGCCTCGTGCTCGGAAAATTGGCCGCTCGGAGACGCAAAGCTTTGTTATAGTTTGTTATTCAATTATCGATTGTTTAATTGAGATTGCTGCAAGGTAGAAAAACTTAGCGGGCTCTTAGACTATTTGCGATGAGGGATGAGGGCTGGATTTGGGAACTAAAGTGTATTCAAATCCACCGTGCAGTGGCTGTAAACAATAACACGCGCTCGGCGACTGGCCTGTGGATGTCGGTCGCCAGAACCGTATTCAAAATAGCAGTCATAAACTCCATAGTATCGGACGTTCAGTAGCAGTTATGAATCATATTTTTCCATTACGTCAAAATGACTCTTTTTTGACCTCTTCCTTGGTGGACTCAAATCCTGACTTGTAGCCACATCCATGGATTCATGATTCGTCTGCTGCAGTGTCTGTATTACTAGACATCCTTCAATATCTCCTTTAAGTTATCGGGGAATAACACAAACACCACTAATAGCTATTAAAACAACAGTACAACACAGATAACACTAAAATTCGCACAACAACACGGCAGGGTATGCGATGATAAAAGCACGATGTACGCTATCATTAACACGACGCGTCGTATACAGTGATAAGCACATGGAGCAACTGAATAAAATACAACCCTGTACTTTGTTGAACGACCCAGACGGGCGGCAGAGCGGTAAGCCTCCAAGGTGTTTATTGTCTCTTGGCCAATCGCAATGGATTCCGCCTTACTTGGGCGGTGTGCATGGTATCCTGTTTGTTTACAATCTTCTGCACCTTGGATTTGAATACGGTATAGGGTAAGGAGAAGTACGTAAGGGCTCGCTTGTAGATCTATACACTTATATGGTTGTGGTCATCAGAAGCCTCCCCCCTTTCGTTTACTCATTGTAAGCTTCGGCGAGTCATGATTGGAGATGGGTTTCCCTTTACCTTACCTTTGAGTGCCGATGGGTTGAATGGACTTGGCAAGGGACGATACTTCGTATCTTTAGATGTAGCTTCGGGGTTTCATCGGATCTCTGTACACGAGAAGTCCATTCATGGGACAGCATTTGTTACACCGGATAGTCATTTTGTATATTTGGGAGTGCCCTTTGGTCCCGCTTGTGCACCAGCGGTACTTCAGAAAGTTGTTAACTTAGATTTAGAAAATCTAAAGTGCTCTATTGCACTATTTTATCTTGATCAGATCTTGATGCCGAATACAATATTTCCAATGATAGATGGATCATCGAAACCATTTTGTAACACCAGACGTACATAGGAGAAACGGCCAGGCAGAGCGCTACATGCGAACCATCAGAAATCTGCCAAGAGCTGAAAAGCAAAGGCAAATGACCGAGTGGGTTATGGAAGACCCAGCTTGTTCTCAACGCAACTGTCCAGAAATCCTTAAATTCAAGTTCTTTCCTGCTGATTTTAGGAATCCATAGTGTTCAGAGGAATGACGCGTAATTTTCGTGTCCAAAAGGAAACCGGATGACGCTTGGTATTTGAGTTCTAGCGGCAGTTCGGAAACTTTTGTTATTGCACCATATAACCCCAAAATGGAAGGGATCGGAGATAAAGGGGGGCATTGACACGTGGAAAGAAATCGCTAAGTAACCGAATGAAAATGCGGTAGCGTTTTAGTACACCTACCAACTAATGTTCCAAAAAATCGTCATTCGAAATCAGGCGGTTTGCGCGTACCGATGTTTTTAAAATGAGAACAAAAAGAAATGCGACGAAACCGGTTGAAATTTGATGGAAAATGCTTTGTTTATTTTTTAGATGACACAAAAAATACCGTCATCTGTTTCTGCTGGACAGTTTATGAGAATATTGAGCATAAGTTCGATTTTTCACGTCATTTTCGTTGAAAATCGTTAAAAAGTTGTAGTATTGTTTAAAATGGATGTTTGTGGCAGGTCCAAGCATTACATGTATCAACGTCATCTGTTTTTATCTTCAACCCCATTTTTGAGCTCCTATTATAGGGGTTGACATTATTGAACACCTTCCGTATCCTTTCAGAACCACTTTCAACCTCGCCTTTACGCTTAATATCACACGAAAATAGGTAAATTAGTGTAGAATTTCCAGTTTGCGAATATTGGTAAATATTTAAGGCCAATAGCGACATTCTGAATATTAACCTCATAAATAAAGGGCTGCACATAAAACTGAATATTGGAACCTTTTTTCGATAGTACTTACCAAAACGACGCTATTTTCCGAAAATCGTCGCGAAGAAGAGTTTTCACCCTTCGTCTCACCCCTCGAGCTGCAACTCCCTGAGACCGCAAACTTAGGGGTGCATTCAGGGGGCCAAAATCCACCATCTCACCAAATTTCATTTCTTTCCGATTTTTTGCGCTCAAAAGACTTTTATAGGACGTAACGATTGGCCAATATGGGGGTAGTAGGTAGCAATGTGTTCCTAAATGTCGTATTTTTTTTAAACCCAAATGCGTTTATAGGTAAGAAGTGTTATTATCTTAAGAGAAAAAATGGAGTCAAGTTGATTGACTCAGTACTTCCCACACATTACGATACCAGTTTATTATTTTCCCATAGCATGAAGCTATAGTCTGAAATCCCCCCTTGCAACCAAATCATCGCCCATTTGCCCGCAAAAAAACACCCAACACAAAAACTCTGGTAAATAGTTTCTTGCGTCTCCCTCCTTAGGAACTAGGACGCCACAGTTTTGCATGCGATGCGGAACGCTCAGGAGCTTAAAAACCGTCTAAAAACGAAGTATGAGCTGTTTCTATATTTTTAGTTTTTTGATTATTGTTGCGCCGCCACTGACACGATTTTCCAGAAACTGACGTGTTTTCCATTCTCGCCGCGATAGTAGTTCCTGTGTCGAAATTTCATTGATATCAATTCAATCATTTTCGCTTTACCCAATATACATAGAACGAAATTAAGCAACACTCGTATATGTAAACATCACAAAATTCTAAGTCCCATGGTTTCTGTAATAGGCAAGCCAATGTTCAGATGAACTTAGAAAAAAAAAGAATATGCCGCTAGGTATTTTTTCCATAGGTCAATGGACACACTATTATGAATACAACAAATTTTTCAGCTTTACAACCCCCCACCCCCCAACCACCCCAAATGCACCCCTACCCAAAAAAGTAGAAAATGATCAGAAACCCCTAAAACGCCTAAAAACAAAGTTTGAGCTGTTTTTATATTTTTGGTTTTTTAGTATTGCTGCGCCGCCACTGGCACGATTTTTCCAAAACATACGCACTTTCCATCCTCGCCGCGGTAGTAATACTGTGTCAAAATTTCATTAAAATCCATTCTGTCATTTTCGCGTTAAGCAATATACAACGATCTAAAACAATACTCTTATGTATACATCACAAATTCTAAGTCCCTTGGTTTCTATTATAAGCGAGGCAATGTTTGGATGGTCCTAAAAAGGTGAATTATGCCGCTGGGTCTTTCATTCACAGGTCATTGGACAGCCCATTATGAATACAACAAATTTTTCAGTTTTACAACCCCCCACCCTCCAACCTCCCCAAATTAACCCCCACCCAAAAAAAAGCAGAAAATGATCAGGAACTCCTTAAACGCCTAAAAACGAAGTTTGAGGAATATCTAATTTTTTTGTTTTTTGCTAATTACTCCGCCGCCAATGCACCGATTTTCAAAATTTTAGCAGCATTACCTACTAGGACCCCACGGCATATCGCTGCCCAAATTTCATCACAATCCATGCAGCGGTTACTGAGATTACGAGGGTAGAAAAACGCGACAGACAGACCGACAGACCGACAGACCGACAGACCGACAGACCGACAGACCGACAGACCGACAGACCGACAGACCGACAGACCGACAGACCGACAGACCGACAGACCGACAGACCGACAGACCGACAGACCGACAGACCGACAGACCGACAGACCGACAGACCGACAGACCGACAGACCGACAGACCGACAGACCGACAGACCGACAGACCGACAGACCGACAGACCGACAGACCGACAGACCGACAGACCGACAGACCGACAGACAGACAGACCGACAGACAGACCGACGGAAATGAGTGACGTGGATTTTCGTTATGTAGACATCATGAAACGCCCAAAAAGTGGATTATCTCAAAATCGAAAATTTTCGCGATCACAATACTCCCCTCACCTATCGGTGTGGGAAGTAAAAGGTGATTTGTATCGCTAGATCTTCCTTCACAGGTTAGTGGACAGCCTATTATGTGTACAAGAATTTTTTTAATTTTTCAACCCCCAACCACCCCAATTTCACCCCCACCCAAAAAAACGCAGAAAATGATCAGGAACCTCTAAAACACTTAAAAACGAAGTTTGAGCTGTTTTTGTATTTTTAGTTTTTTTATTATTTCTGCGCCGCCACTGGCACGATTTACCAAAACCATACGTGTTTTCCATCTTCGTCATGGTAGTAATGCCGCTTCAAAATTTCATTAAAATCAATTCAACAGTTTCCCCGTTACAACGATCTAACGCAATACTCTCGTATGTTTACATCAAAAAAAAGTTCTTTGCTTTCTGTAATAGGCAAAGGCAATGTTCGGATGGACCTAAAAAAGTTATTTATGTCGCCAGGTCTTCCTTCACAGGTCAGTGGACAGTCTATTATGAAAGCAACAAATTTTTCAATTTTACAACCCCCCACCCCCACCCAAAAAAAAAGTAGAAAATGATCAGCAACCCCTAAAACGCCTAAAAACGAAGTTTCAGCAATATTTAATTTTTTTTGTTTTTGGCTAATTACTCCGCCGCCTATGCATCGATTTTGAAAATTATAGGAACATTACCTACTACGACCCCACAGCATACCGCTGCCCAAATTTCATCACAATCCATGCAGCGGTTACTGAGATTACGAGGTTAGAAAAACGCGACAGACAGACAGACAGACAGACAGACAGACCGACAGACAGACAGACAGACCGACGGAAATGAGTGACGTGAATTTTCGTTATGTACACATCATAAAACGTCCAAAAAACGTATTATCTCAAAATCGAAAATTTTCGCGATCACTATACTCCCCTCACCTATCGGTGTGGGATGTAAAAGTATTACAGAACTTTTTGATAGCATTCTTCGACTTGATACGCCATAAAACTATGATTTTAGTAAAAGTTACACACCACCTCCTAACTTTGGGGCACTGTAGAATGGAAACTGTTGGTCGTACACGAAAAATGTGAAGTGCAAAATTGTGGAGAATTTTACTGTCTCCATATATTATTTGAACTTTTTTTCGATAGCACTTACCACAACGGAGTTATATATTTATCGAAAAGCGTCACGAAACAGCTTTCACCCCCTCTCCCCACCGTTGAGCAGCAACGCCCAGAGGTTGCAAATTGAACACTATCTTAATTAAACAACGCCAAGGTAGTATCATTTCCACTAAACGTATGCACAAATAAGATATTTTCCGCAACAGCACATATCGGTCGTTGGTAGCGAAATGTCGTATTTTTTTTTTAAACCAATTGCGTCAGCTTTGGCTGCTGCAGATAATAAATAAATGGGGAGATATAATTCTTTTAGGGAAACAAACATGTCACACGACTTTTTGATAAAGTTCTTCGTTTTAATCCACGATGAAGGACGCAAACTGCTGGTCGCACACGAAAAATGTAAAGACCAAAATTATGCAGATTTTTTTCTCTATAAATCGTTTGAACCTTTTTTGATATGTCACTTACCATACGAAGAGTTTTCACCCTCCCAACCTTCGAGCGGCCACCACCAGGGGTCGCAAACTCAGGTGTAGGTGCAGGGGCCAATGTCTATCACCCCTCAAAATTTCATTTATTTCCGACCTTTTGCTGCGACCGCCTGGACTACATTTTATAATCTACTATCAGATTTTTCCTTGATTCAAATTCACGTTTTATAATATTATCTTGCAGACCATCAAATGCTACGGACTGAATGAAGATGGAGGGCAAGATATCACACAGTGGGCTGTTAGCCCGTAGCCCCGAAGGACATGCAGCCAGAGGGATGCAGATTAAAGGAAATGAAGACCTTTGGGTTGAGATACAGGCAAACACCTTCAGGAATTGGGTGAATGAACATCTTCCTAAGGATCTCAGGGTTTTGGATCTTTCGCAGGTATGACTTCGTTTTGCTCTGAAATATGTAATATCTAGATGGTGGAGACAATCTTTATTTAGGTCGGCTGATAGAAATATCTTGTAAAGTTTTACTTATTGGAGGTGTATTATACAGGGTGTTCCTAAATATCATGTAAAAACGAAACGAGGAGATTCTTTTGTTTTTTATGACTGAAATTTCAATTAAACATAGGCCCGCAAACACTTCGTTACTGATCTACAGGGTATTGGAATTTCATATTTTTCGTTTTTTCTTAATAACACCCTCAATTTTTGAAGTATTTAGGTTAAATTTGGAATATAAGAAACGTAGTACGAGTTACATAATTACACATATCAAACGGTTGGCAGAATCTACAGGGTGATATTTTTCAGGGGTCATGTCTCATTTACTTACCCGGAAATTCCTTTCGGTGCACCACTGGTAGATTAAAAAAAACAAAATAATTTTTCCATTCTGTTTAGAAACTTTTCTTTAGTGAAACAGAACAGTTATCCAAATAAATCCATATCCTACTAGACTATATTTCAAATACATTAAGGTAGGTACAGATATACATGCTCATAAATAGCATGCTTATTAAGTATGCTCAAAATTAGCATGCTCATGAAACTAATACATTTACTTATGTTTAGCATGCTTTTTTAGAGCATGCTGTTATCGATCCTGCTAAAAGCAAACACTCCGGATACAAATGCTTATTAAAAGCAAGGCGTCTATCAGCTAACAATGGAAAACCAAGGGGCGCTCACAACAGTGTTGCCAGGTCTAGTGAAATTTCACTATATCTTGTGATTCTTCTTGAATTCCCTATTCAACATGTCCTGATTTTAACACTAACTATCTCGCGAGGTGTTTAACATATGATCTTTTCTTTTCTTTTAGTCGATAATGACGTAATAGTATATATTTTTTAAGGACTAATACCAAAAATTCGAAACTCTGACAATACATTTCTGTTTTATTGGAGTTTTCGTTTGGAGGTCTGCATTTTAATGAAATTCCCTAAAATTCAATTTAAACTGAAAACTATTAACAATTGTACATTGTCAATTTATTAGCCTACCACCTTCGCTATCCTTATTCTCAGGGCCGGCGCGTGCCTCGAAAAAGTGGGGGGGCCAAAAACAACCAATATACGACAATCTTCCAGAAATCCAAAGTTCCAGAAAAATGCAGAGTGCTGGAAATTGGAAAATAATGCAGTAGCGGGTGTAATTATAATCTACTTTGTAAAAAATAATTTCCTATTAATTTTTGTAACTCCTCATAAAAAGTGGGGGGAGCCTTGGCCCCCCAATGCCCCCCGACGCGCCGCCGCTGCATTTTGTATATTATATAGTTTGAGTTGATTTTTACCTATGCAGTTAAATGTTACAAGATATGTATTTCGACATTTCAATTTGCAAACTCCAGCAGCAGATGCTGTGGAATTCTAGTGATTTTCTTAAACGTCATCTAGTGAATTTTTGAATTTTGACCTGGCAACAGTGGCTCACCAGCAGCCAACGACAGATTGATTTAAGCATGCCCAATAAGCAGACCTGTCAACACATGCTTAAAGCACGTGTAGCCCCGCTACAGGTAGCATGCTCACAAATCGCACGACCGCCGGTTCTTTAGCATGCTCGAAATTAGCATGCTTATTTCGAGCAAGGCGCGTATTCACATGCTACAAAGTAGCATTGCTCATTATTAGCATGCTTCTTAAGCATGTGTTTTTTCTCGATAAGGATCGGAGATATAAAAAACTTACAAGAGAACAACATATTCCGAACAAGAAGGAAACACTATTTAGTTTTTTTGAGTCTACCTGTGGCGCACCGCTAAAAAGTTCAGGGTAGGAAAAGGAGGCACGACCCCTAAAAAATTGCGCATTTTATATTCCGAATTTGAGATAAAGACCTCAAAAATTCAGAGGGCTGTTAAGAAAAAACTGAAAAAATATTGAAATTTCAACATCCTGTAGATCGACAACGAAGCATTTGCGGACCTACATTTATTTGAAATTTTATTCCATAAAAACACCACCACCTTCGTTTGTACATGATGTTCAGGAACACCCTGTATATTCGATGGTTATGGTGTGGAACATAATATTTTAACATATTTGATAGGAAAAATGACGTTTGAAAACCTTCTACGTGATTTTCTGGTTTTTGGACCACTCTACGCCTGGAAGGCATTTGGAATTATTTAGCGTGCTTTCATATTTTTTAATTTGCTCGTTTATTTATTTATACATCAACCAACATAAATATCATTTACTGGGTGAGATTCTCAATGTATACAAATATGTTCCCTACTCACTAATATACAAGGGCCGATTATATCAACAGGCGCATTTTAACAAAGACTTTGACCAATCAGAGCAGCCCATTCAAGTACACGCATCTGTCAAAGTACTCTGTAAATTATTGATTTTTCTTGAACTTTACCCCAAAAAGGTGAAAAATGACATGCTTTATATACAATCGACCATTATGACCATCTAGTATCTTTTCCAGTCTGATTTTCCATCCTAAATGGGTGAAAACTTGCATTTTCTCGTTTAACAAAGATTTTAGCAATTGCTAATTTCAACCAATCAGATTCCGCAAAAACTGTACATTTGATCGCTAGTTTTTTCTTCTACCAAATGATAATGATCACAAAAGATTAGGGTTTTGAATAATTTTTGTCGTGACAAATTGAGAGATCAAATATAAGTTTTACGTCAAAACTGTTTTTGTTTTCTTTTTTTCGCAATAATTCAAAAGTTATATCAGAATAAAAATGGGTTTTTGAATCCAGTACCGAAAACACGCCGACGGCTTCCGAACCCGTGTGACGTACTTCGTGAAAATACTTGTAACAGTTGTAACTAAAATGTATATTCGCTGCAACATAGGCGATGAATGAAGTTTGCAGCTCGAGACTAAGTCAATGATCGAAATAAATATCTTTTTGAATGTTTGAAATTAGATCACAAATCCCAGTAATAAAGTACCTAGTCAAATATGTACCGTTGAGGCGATACTTTGTACAAGATTGTGGGTGGCCGAGCGGCATAATGGTCGACACCGTATCGGTTGGTATCGCTGTATTCGTGGGTGGTGTTGGTTCGAGACCCAGCCCGTGCAACTCTTTTTATTTTAGTACAACAAAAATTACGAATAGTTTTACTTTTTTGAAATAATTTCATTTCGATACCGCTATCAGAGCAATTGGCGATTGATATTGACGGATAAACTTCACTTCCACTGACTGAATTCTCCACCGCCTCCGGAACTTAGCTTTTGCAATACGTCAAGTAAAATGTCTAATAAAATTTGATTCAAAAACATTTTTATATCGATGGTACAAAAAATGTGTGTAACATGTAACATAAGTAAAAAGCACATCAATGAATATTTTGGATAAAAAAATAAAAAAAAAGAGTTGCACGGACTGGGTTTTGAACCAACACCACCCGCGATACCAGGCGATACGGTGTCGACTACTATGCCACTCGACCACCCACAATCTTGTACAAAGGATCGCCTCAACGGTACACATTTGATTAGGTACTCTATTACTGGGATTATTGTGATCTAATTTCAAACATTCAAAAAGATATTTATTTCGATCGTAGCCTTTCTCTCGAACTGCAAACTTAATTCATCGCCTATGTTGCAACAAATATACACTTGTTACAACAATAGTTTTTTTATAAAACTTATATAGGATATGATGGAAAGTGTCATCCAGCTTTGACGTTTTGTTTTCAATATTGATAAAATACTATTGGATGATATTTATTAACCTAGCCCGCAATACCCAATAGAAAGCTTTTGCTAAATAACATCCAATAGAAAAGCTTTGTTAAATTCTTTGTTAAATATGCATATTGATAAAATCGGCCCATACACTAACATATCTGGAAAATCTATGCTGGCTGGTCCACCTTTTAGCATCAAAACCTTAACACTCCATAGAAAAACTGATTTTAAAGTGGACATTCGTATAAACATGGTTACGCAACAGCTTCGTTTTTGAGATTCAGCGTGGTGAGGTTTGGGAAAAAATTGATTTTTTATTAATTTCTTAAACATCACTGAGCCGACTTTTTAGTAATTTGGCAGTGTTGTTCACTGTGATAAGACGTTGAGTTAGTACTGACTATTAGAAGATAATTATCTAAGTACCTATAAAATTTGACAAAAAACATATTTTGAATAAAGACATTATTTGACTGCAATTATTTGACAACAAGGAAAACTCTTAGTTTTCAACTAACCTCGTAACTAGCTAACAGTGAAACTGAAATCTTAAAACACACAGTGGTCCACATTAGCATCTTAGGATCATGATACTGTCTGTCTTATAAGTGAATAGTACGACACACAGACTGAAACTTCAACACAGGACAATGCCGCATATCATTCGGAATACAATAACAAACCATAAAGAAGCTTGAAAAACCTATGCTTAACATGGTTTGGCTAACATTGATTACATTTTCTTTTACAACGCACAAAGAGTCTCAGTATACAGATTTAGTCAATCAATCAAACAATTCCATTTCATGCTACCAAATGTATTAGCTTAGGGTTGATTGTGATGTTTCCCCTTTAATCGTGTAATTTATATTTTACGTTATTTGCCTCTACATTGACTAATTATTAAGCCTAATTCAGACGCACATGACATCCGACGATACGACGGTACGAAACTGTTTCTATCGGTTGAAATTTCCAAAATGATGTCAAATCAAAATATTTCAACCAATAGGAACACTTCCGTAGCGTCGTATCGTCGGATGTCGTGTGCCTTAGAATTAAGCTTTAATAAGATAAAAGTATATTAAATTCACTTTTAAAAATCGAAGACAGTAATTATTTTATCGCACCATTTTAACTACAACAATAAATAATTTAACCAAGTTGCCTACGCTTAATTTTTCTACTAATGCTTGTGCAGTGAAGCAAGTCGAGCCAGTCAAGGAGAAGACCTTCCTCAATGCTAATCTGTGTTTAGTTACCACGTTTCTTTCAATTGTTTCAAGTTTTCTCCCATCTCAAAGATGCATCGTAACGATCTTCGTCGACGTAAAATGCATGCTTTGTTTTTATGGTAACATTTAAATGAAAATTACGCCATTAAAATGGAAATCTACACGATGATTTTCTATACCTGCAAGCTGTCGCTGTTTTTATAGCACGAGCCATAACTGTTGCTATTTATCGTTGTCAATCGTTGATATGGCACATATCCATTATTTTATGTTGGCTAATTAAATTTGATGCGAGAGTGACTTGCATTGCTAGGATTTATTGCAAAAACGTAAAACCTTGACAGAATTAGAATATTGAACTGCTTTCTTAGCTTTTGAGATAACCATCTTTGCAGAATTGTTTTTAAATTTATTTTGGAGTGACTAGTGAGCTTAAAGAGAATGCATGCAAATTAATTTTAGATTGCTAGAGATGTGGCGACTTTTGGTAATATTTTGGTATACTAGACCAACAGTGATGACAGATTTGTCTCTTTATTTGAAACAGAAATATCACCTGTCACTTCTGCACAGAAATTGGGACTCCACAAGAATAAGAATCTGTTATGGCTCTCTGGAGATTGAAGGCTTTTACATCACTAAGCTGTCTAGCTGGTCCTTGTTTTGTTTCCGAACGGATGAATCAGTTCATCACTAACAACTGACAGCACACATAACATAGCTAACTATTTTTTTAGTACTCAAGTATTTAACACTAACGAAAAATCAGTTTTAAACATGGGATTTATGATCCGTGGATTAAACGAATAGTTGGGTCAAGAACACAAAGCAGATGGTTAAGAAAAATAGTTACTGATCTAAATAACCCGATCGCGATCACTTTCCGTACAAGAGTGAACTGATCGTAGATCTCCTTCTGAACGTCAAGATCAGTGATACTTCTGATCAGGTTAACTTGATCATAGTTTCAGTAAAGGCCTATTGATATTATAATCGTAGAACTGTTTTTAAAGAAGGTGAGAAAATGACTGACGAGATAGGAATCGAAATGCAGTTAGACAGGGATGCGTGCTATTCTTGCCCTCTGTTCATGGAAAATTATGCAAAACGCTATATCTGAACAACAGTAAACAGAATCGTGAATAGCCGTGAATATCAAAAAGACAAATTTCATGATCATCAGCAAAGCAAATGTCTCGGGAAGATTGTATGTTACCAATGAGTCAGTCGAGAGAGTGAGTGAATACAAATACTTGGGTACCTACCGTTTTGACACTGGAGGACACTTCAGAAATTGTAATCTAGAGATCTGAGCATCAAACTTAAGATCAGATTGACCAGATATTAGATTTTCCGAACTACTCTCTATAGGATGGGGTTGTAAACAATAAACAAAGTTGATCTGAATCGATTCGAGGCTTTCGAAATGTGGATGCGAAATTTAGGCATACTCAGAGTTCTTTGGACGAAAAGAGTCACAAGAGCTGAGATATTAAGGCATATATGAATGAAGAAACAGAGATAGTAGAAGCTGTAAAAACGGGGAAACTCTTACTTTGGTCACGCTATGCGTGGAGAAAGATACTACTACAACTCATAATACAAGAGGAAATATAAGGAAAAAGAAGTACGGGAGAAAGACGCACATCATGGCTGGAAAACCACGAGAGTAGTGTCACTGTCCTAACATCAGTTATCAGTCCTCATGTTGATAGTCAACCTTCCAAGAGGACACCGTACATAAAGCATAAAATGGAGTCAAGCTAACTGACTTAGTACTTCTCACACATAACGGTGATATTATTTTATTATTTTCCGATTGCACATAGCTATAGTCTGAGATTCCCCTGCAATCAAATCATCGCCCGAGGGCCCTCAAAAAATATCCACCACAAAAGCACTACCCACTATGACCCCATAGCATTTAGCTGCCCAAATTTCATCACAATCCATACAGCGGTTACTGAGACTACGAGGCTAGAAAAACGCGAACAGACAGACAGACCGACAACAGACAGACAGACAGATCGACGGAAATGAAAGCATATTATCTCAAAATCGAAAATTTTTGCGATCACAATACTCCCCTCACCTATCGGAGTGGGAAGTAAAAAAAGTAGAAAATGGTCAGGAACCCCTAAAACGCCTAGAAGCGTAGTTTGAGGAATATTTGATTTTTGTTTTTTGCCAATTACTCCGCCACCAATGCACCAATTTCCAAAATTATAGCAGTATTACCTACTAGGGCCCCATAGCATACCGGTACCCTAATTTCGTCAAAATCGATGTAGCGGTTACTCAGAGTTCAATGCTAGAAAAACACGCACAGACAGACAGACCGACCGACAGACAGACAGACCGACGAAAATGAGTGATGTGGATTTTCGTTATGTAGACATCATAAAACGCCCAAAAAGCGTATTAACTCGAAATCGAAAATTCACAATACTCCCCTCACCTATCGGTGTGGGAAGTAAAAAGGACATATTGATAAATAGCAGTAATGGTGAATGTTTTGAGATCGGTATGTCAGAATTTTAGAAAATCGAAACATAATTTTCGTGGCCTCTCACACATCACAAAAGTAAAGTTTAAATAAATAGAAATATTTGAAATCGTTGTTAATAATTTGTTTAATGTCCAATAATTTACGTTTAGAGATTTGAATTACATATATCATTAAATTATTAATTTCTAAAAATGTCAGTACCAGCTCTGGCTGTTATTCTTCCGGGTCCTGCGCTCTGTTTTTAAAAATGATCACTGGCGGCGGACTGATACTCCATATGTCGGTTTTAACCAATTAATGCTGTTGTTTACTCTGACTTTTTTAAATCATTAACTACAACTTCTGGTCCATATAAATGAGTGATCAAGTTGTCGGCACTGGTTTTGGTAGAAGGCAGAGCGAGCTTTTACCATTAAGATGTTCTATCTTTTCCAACATAAACCGATCATATAGAAATCACTGCATATTTTTGAACATTTTCTATTTCTAATATGATCTCATCTGCAAAAAACTGAAAACTATTTGTAGTAGTGGTTAGGAAATTCAACAATAAATGAAAAATAGAGCTAGAAGATAACAGAAAACATCAAAATGCGTAGGCATAGACATAACAAATTGACTTATATTTGAAATATGACAACGTCGCCAAATGAAACCCGCCGTCCGGTAGATGTTGTCTGGGAAAATATACACAAAGAAAGCCACACTTGAGGGACACTTGAGTAACCCTCAAGTAACCCTCAAGTATCCTTTGAGTAATACTCAGCTCAAGGGATATTCGAGAAACGATGAATACGGACCTTAGAGGGTCGTCTTCCACCAGCGTTCTTAGCAGGTTTGGACAAGGGATTTCGAACAAAGACAGATAATCCCTCAACGTTTTGGTGGAAGTTCTCACATCCATTGCCTATTGACCTGACATTTATCACACATGAAAGTGCTAAAAGCCTATTTATTCGGAGAAAGACCAGTGGCCTGGATACCGGAGGATAAGGAATATGTCACCAGTCCCTTTTAAATAATACTAAAAGATAAACTATATCACATATAATATTATTTACCTATATTACAACCTCAACAAAATTAAGTTTGAGAATAATTTATTGAAACTATCTGCTTCATGTCTGTCATGAAATAAGAACAAGGTCTTTGAGAAGCTTCAAAAGCAAAGGTTTGGCATGGAAGTAAACTGTTTCATTGCAATCACATTAAGATATAGCCATCAAATAATATAGTGTGCAACAAATCAATCCTACAGCTAGTGAAAATTAAGAAAGAGCATACCTACCCATCTAGTTTTGGAAAGTACTTGGTCCGGTCAGGACAAAAGGAGATCCATTATTAATCAAAAAATGCATATTAATACTCCTAAAATCCATTATTTCAAAAAATATTAATTTTTATGATTATAACGCTTCGTCCGCCTATTGGCGTCGGAATTAAGCATGTTTAAGGAATCCTTATCATTTTCGGGTTTTTTGTGAATATAAATTGATGAAACTTAGAACATAGACGCAATAATATTTTTATTTCTCCAGGATCTATGCACAGGGGTGAGGCTCTGCGCTCTAGTTGAAGCTCTACAAGGGAAGCCTATCAAACCATCTTGGAACAAAAGACCTGTCAATCAACATCACTATTTGGAGAATGTCACTTGTGCTCTGAAAGCGATAGAAGATGACGGAATAAAGCTTGTCAACATTGGTAAGTGTATATCGTACCTATTTGTAATCACAACATATTTATTATATATTGATAGTAGTAATTTCCACAAACCGTGCTCTACTCAGACAGATAGTCTCCTCCAGCATTTGTCCCGACGGCTACAGCGTTTCAAATCTAACGTGCACCGACACTTATCTTCCGCAGCGCTTTTACACCGCCATAGGCTTTCAGCCTTTGCGGGAGGCTGACCATAAAAAAAATCAATGATCTCTGGTGATAGACTTATGATGTCAAAGATTGAAATAGTAAAAGAACTAGCACTAATCCATGAAGTCAAAGATGAAGAAACTATGCATGTATGATGGTTTTGATCCATGAACAGCAAGTTAAAAATAATTCGCGATATGTAAAATTACAATGTTTACAACCGACACAACGCACTAGGGGTGTAGTTGATCAAATAGCTTTGATATGAATATTACGAATAGCTGTTATTCGTGGCATCAATGACCGGTGATCATAGATTCGTGGGCACTGTTATTCCTAGCAGCTCCAAGCTGATGTATTAGGGTTAATCATGTTCATTACCAGCAAACATGATTTCATGCACGGAATTAATTGACTCAATGCACAGCGATCATAACTTTTTGGACACGAAAACTCATATACAGGGTGTCCCATTTTGGGAACTTTTACGGGGTACCTCGGTTATTTTTGACGATAAAGTGTTGCGGTTTTCGCGACAGTGTGCTACCTTTTTGTGAGAATAAAGGTGCCGTTAACAAAATTATCATATCCCTCTTGGTTATTGAGATACAGGATGAAATCGAAAACTATCGATTTTGAGACCACCCTCGTATCTCGGTTGTCTTTTATCTTATTGAAGAGTTTAAAAAAAGGGTCTTATAGAATTTTTTCTGTAGAATCCAGTGGTGTAGTTTTATGTTTTCTCGCTCTAACCATTTTTCAGTTATGAAGCAAACATATATTTTTTTTAATGAAGTCAATCGGAAATAATTCAAGCTTTTCAAAAATATACAGGGTGAGTCAAGCTCAACGCCTCGGACTCTTGTGACCAAATGATACCACTTTTCGAAAAATCGACTTTGCAAGTGTATTTAGGTCGAGTTGGACTACATTTTAAAAATAATGACTTTTATGGGTGTCTAATAAAAGCGTGACATATCAAAGTTATGTTTTTTAAATGGAATACCCTGTATATTATTGCATATTTAGATTCCAAGGAAAATTCTAGTGTGACTTTATGTATCACATATGGGACTTTAAGTGAACCGTTTAGGAGCAAATCACAATTTTGGGTATAAGTGGATGTCAGAAAAAAATTGAATATTGCAGATATTACAAATCTTAGGAGGTTGTGACTTTGCCGTGATACTAAGCATGAAATATGTCAGCTTACGTTAGACGGTTAAGCACATAGAAGTAGTATCGACTGCAGAAAGAATTCTAAAAGAATACAATTACCATCCATACAAGTTTAAGATACTTCAACATTTGCGCACGATCCAAGTTTGGGAATATTTAATCGCCATAACACGAAGGAGGCCAATAATTCTTTTAAATGCCATTAAAAGAATAAGAAACTGTGCCAGATTTGCATTCGAGAAAATTGTCTCCAACTTGAACCAACATCTCTAAAAGCTCCTCGATATTTTTAGTTTTTATTTTGATTCAAATTCAAATTTAATAATGTGTTGATATTCTTCAGATATAATGTTGTTTGGTTTTAAGTAATGTAATAATGGACTAAGTAATATTTATTGAACATTATCGCAAATAATAGTTAATAGCGTATAAAATACAATTAAATAATTCAGTTTAAAAGTATTGAGTATCTTGTATCTTCATAATTGTTTACTTGGATATTGTTTTTAATAGATTAGTTATGGCCTATACTGCTACAAATAAAGTAAAAGATGAAAAAATCAACTTTTGAGCGTAATTTTCAAAATAACTTAATACTGATATATATTTTTGAAGAGCTTGGATTATTCCGATTGACTTCAAAAATAATATACAGGGTGTTCCATTCAAAAAAATACATGTTTGCTTCATACCTGAAAAATAGTTATAGTAAGAAAAAATAAAACTATAACACTGGATTCTACAGAAAAAATCTATAAGACTCTTTTTACATTTTTTTAATAATATAAAAGACAACCGAGTTACGAGAGTGGTCCCAAAATCGATGGTTTTCGATTTCAGCCTGTATCTCAAAAATCAAGAGGGCCATGATAATTTTGTTGACGGCATCTTTAGTTTCACAAAAAAGTAGCACACTGTCGCAAAAACCGCAACTCTCTTATCTTCAAAAATAACCGAGATGCCCCGTAAAAGTGCCCAAAATGGGACACCCTGTACAACCCTGCTCTCGTCCTCGAAAGATTGTTAGTGTTCGTTCAATCGATGGATCTTCGTCACTTCTTTCGTTCAGTGGTTGAGGGCTCTTATATTGTTGTAGGGGAGCGTGAGCCCGCCATCACGCTACATTATACCTGTTGCCCCAGAACTTCCTTGACACGTGAATTCTCGTAACAAAAAATAATTCTAAACTGAGTGGCATTTTTAAAAGTACTATAGGTTCTATCTTATCATGCTCTCAAAACGTTTTTTCCTCCAACTTAAAGACTCACCCCTAAAATTTTATTTTTCATATAGCACTCAATAGTTTTTCCTATACAAAGTAAGTCATTTTATTCAAAATCTTGTAGTAACTTAACACCAATTTTTTTTTAAATAGCACCCACACCTTTTTCTACATAAATGGAATCATTATTTTATTTAAAACTTGTAGGGTCTTTGCTTGACAGAAATCATTTTATTTTTGTAAAGTCATATGCATAACATAAATAAAATAAGGATCAATTTGAGGCGTATTTTCGTAATAAAAAAGGATAAGAATGATATTTTTGTAATAAGCATGGTGTGATAGGTCATTCAGTTCCCTTAAAAAGCCACCTAGCTTCTTTATCTGATTTTTTTTTTGGCTAAAATTAATAATTATATTTTGCTTATGATATTACAAAAAAAAATAAGTTTGCGCAAAACACAAGATTTTAAATAACATAGGGATATCGTTTATGTAGGAAAACCTATAGGGTGCAATAAAAAAAAAGATGGGTGTGAGTTTTAAGGGGTCAAAGTGAAAAAAAAGGTTTTGAATGCACGGTATGATAGGTGCTATAGTACCATCAGGATTACAATTCAGTTCTTGCTTGAACCGTTTTTCATTACAAAAATATCACGTTTCGGGGAAATTTAGGGACATCCTGTATACGGCACTGTATTTAAACAGTGGTGCATCGCAGAGTAAGATGGATTTTAGTTATATCCAATTTTGCCATTGACAGACGATTTCAAGGTTCATCAAAAGAATGTTCTTGCGGTGAAATTATTCAACTCCGTGTTCAACCATCATCTAATTAGAAAATCGTTACGCTTGAAAACATGATGGAATTAATCATTGGTGATTTCTATTCGGTTTCCACGGCGATTTTCTTTTAATTGCTCTGACATAGTCTAACTAACTTGAATGGAAAAACTGTACGAAAGTCACGCAAAACATATACGATGATGTCTTCGTGCAAATCGCTTTATGACAGCATATATTTGCAAAATTATCGAAACCACGAAGATAGGTAAATTGGGAAACCAGTATAGTATAAAAGCAGGATATCGAAAAATTGGAAAACTTGAAAAAACTATAGCCTCAGAACCGAAAAACCAAAAGAAAAGGTGGAGTGAATATATGCGATAAAATTTTGTTTCCTGTTTAGCTTAAACACCAACTGAAACTTTTTAAATACTTAAAAGTTCATATTCAGATGATAGTTTATCATGATGTATTATGTTTGATCTGCATAACAAGCTAAAAGATGGTTTTGAATCAGTTTTTAGTGGAGCTCGTCCTGGTCCACTACCACAAAAATTGAAGAAATTAAGGACTTTGTACAAAATGTTCCCTGGATAGGCATAAAATGAATTTTTGAAAATATTACTTTGGCTTACGATGCTGCTCAAAAATCATTCATAAGGATTGAGTACCGGAAGGTTGTAACAAGATGGATTCCAAAAGTGATGTTCGATTGAACAAAAAGCAAATAGAGTAACAACTAGTCAGTGGTGAAAAAGGCAACTGCAATGTAATCCACATTTTTTTTAGAACGTGGTTACATGCTATGACGTTAGTAATATCGTTACGCCCTCAGTAAAACTCTAAAAGAATGTAATGGAAGCATAATTGCAGCCCAAAGCCGCAGAAGGCCAAAATTGTTGAAAGCGCTGGTACAAGTTACAGAGGGTCTCAGTGTCGGAAAACGAATTTAATTATTTTCTTTTAACATATTTTGCCCTTTTATGGAATAAAATTTCGCAAATACTTACCAATAGTTTATGGTATACATGTTTCGTTATCAAATGAGACTCATTTTGTGCTTCTAAGACCTCTACTTGTGCAACTATGGCTAAATTAGTACAACACTCACGCTTCGATTAAAAAAAAAATTGCCGGCCATTTTATTATGGTGGGAGAAAAACTACTTATGGGGGGTAATTTGTCGATAAAAAAATACTGTATTTACCCCCTAAAGGCTCCGACACCGATGACCAGACACATTTTATAAAGCATTTTACCGCTCGGAGTTTGAGATTAGACTATAGAGAGAACTATTCATTCATTCAATCGAGAACTCTTAAAGATAAATTAAAGCAATAACGGCAGCTTTATCCAAACTTCACTTGGACAAAGCTGCATTACGACGATGCTGAGGTCGAAGATCTGAGGTCAACAACACTGGGGTGGGTATTCTAAACAAACTATCAAGACTGATTTCCCAGAAGTTTATGACAAGTGGATAAAGGGATAGGATAAGTGAATTGAACAAAATAAAGAGTACTCTGAACAATAGTTGTTGAAGGTTGTCAAATAAATATTTCATTCTTGTCCTATAGCTAGAGTCTCGTTATATTTTGATAAATCCTCGTAGATACTCATATTTTAAAAGTAACAACTATTAGCGGCACCAACCAGGAAGAACCATAAACAGTACGATAAGCTGTTTGACGCCGCAAGTGCGATAGAATGCCGTTAGATAAGAGGTATACGCTTAGGAACGCTAGAACTCAAAATTACTGGTATTATTATATTTAACACACCGCACTTTGTAGCTCGGAATTACAATGAGACTATCAATGCTTACACTGGTACTGAAGTTAGAATAGAAACATCCATTGAAATGGCAAACAGATATGATATGGATGCTTTGTTATGGCTGTACAGGGTGATCCATTATAGAAGTTTAATGGCGTTTATATATGTTACACTCAATACCCGAATTCGGGTAATGCCTGAAAAAAATACGCAGAACTAGTTTTGAGCAACGAATATTTACCAAACCCGAAATATTAATTTTATACGGCTATTGAGCATCACCAAATAGGCAGAACTAGTTTTGCGCATCTTGAAATGCACAGAACTAGTTTTACGCAACTTGAAATGCACAGAACTAGTTCTGTGGTACGTGCGGTAATGACAACCAAGGTGAACATTCGTCATGCATTGTGTGTCAAAAGCCAGCAAAAACCTATCGTTTAGGTTAGGTTAGGTTTCCTTACCAACGTTCCTGCCATATAAGTGAAAACGCAAAAGATGTTTGAAAGCACAAGCCAATTTGATGCTCATACAATAAAGTAAACATTAAAACATTTTTCTTTATAACTGAGCAGATCGCGCAGGCAGAGCCTAAATACCAGAGTACCGCGGCTGCTGTGAAAGGGTTATGTTACGGGAAGCTTGTTAACGCGGGATTTGAATGGGCCGATATCCACAGGCCCAATAAATACATCTTCTGGCAGTCCATTCCAAGCCTTGGACACCCTGGGAATAAATGTGAGGTTGTAACGCTCAGTTCTTGATGTATGAAGAACGACCGTCTTAGGATGAGATGCAGCGGTCGTACGGGTACATCTGATAGGAGCGGTGAGCGGCGGAACTATAGAGGATAGCTTAGAGGAGCAGATTGCGTTGGAATATCGGTAGAAGAGTGAGAGGTCACCAACAACACGCCGGTGAGAAGGTGGCTGGAGGTGGCGCGTCAAGGCTGGGTCGCAAATCAGTCGAATTGCTCTCCTCTGGACGGCATCTAGTATAGACAGGGTAGTAGGGCCAGCAGCTCCCCAGACCTGAGAGCAATACTCCAGGCAAGGTCTTATCTGAGCTTCATATAGCGTGAGGAGGTTACATGATGAGAAATACTTTCTGGCTCTAAATAGGTACCTCAGCTTTTTACCAGCAGCTGTTGCAATTGACGCGACGTGTTCGTGCTAGATCAGATTTTCTGTAATGTTGACTCCTAACAGCTTGAATGAGTGACTCTTTGGCAGAGCCCGGTTGCGCATTAGAACCTGGTATTAGCTTGGGCACTTCTTGTTTGATAGCGTACAATACTGGGTCTTGGAGGCATTAAATTTAACCATATTCTTAAGCCTCCTAGCGGTAATGGTATCGAGATCCTTTGAAAGTGAAGCTGCCACTGCCAGTCTTCTGCGTTCCAGCTCGACCACAGAGATCGGTCTATTGCTCATGATGCCTGCATGCAGCGTACGGCCATCCGCAAAACTGTCGATTGGGTTTGTAGTGCTAGAGAGTAGATCATTAATGTGAAGCAGAAACAATGTCGGAGCCAATACCGATCCCTCCGGAACCCCGGCATTGATGCTATGGAAAGAAGAGGAAAAGCCGTCTACCACGACAGACATTTTTCCGATCTGAGAGGAAGTCTGCGAGCTAACCGCAAAGCTTAACAGGGAGCCCATAAGACGGGAGCTTGTTTAGGAGAGCTACATGGCACAGTTGATCGAATGCCTTTGAAATATCGAGAGCAACGACGTGAGCCTTACTCGATGAGTTGAATGATACCTGACTCATATAATTCATTTAATGAATCAGAGTTGTTCAAAAATATGAGGAAAATGAAAATTAAGTGTACAAATTATGCGAAAATAGAAATACGTTATGCAGTATATGCGTTGATTTGTGATTTTTATTAGAAACGCAAGGTATATTGCGTAACTCAAGTTTAGATATGAACCATTGAATACTTGAGAAAAAAAAATGAAATACATTTTAGGTCTAAAACCTTAGAGGGGGTTGCCCCCCACTTGTATACGCCTGTGCGCGCTACCTAATAATCCATATAATTTTCCAGTCCTTCATCAGCTTTTTCCAGAACACAAATACTGTAGAATATCAACTGCAACAAAATCGTCGTTTATTTTAATCTCATTTTTTATCAATGAGGACTTTTATTTTTGTACGTTAATTTGAGTTGTTTTAAAGTCTAATACTAAATTTGTTTCATCATCTTTATTTCTTCTTCGGACGCATTCCAACAGTTCATATTTTCATCACCGATGGATCGTCTAACTAACATCTGACGGTCCCCCTCTCCTCAATCTTCTCCTATTCACACCTGCTTACATACTTACTTCTGGAGTTAAACATTTGTAGAAGACGAAATATTAAAATGTATTTTCATTAGAGGAGAAACAATTAAATATTAATTTAAACCATTAAAAAAATAATAAATAATCGAAAGAATCAAAAGCGGCAGAAAAAATGGGTGAACATTTTAGAATTTTGTGTACTTAAAGTAATTAAGAAGGATTTACATTAATTTATCAATTAACATTGATAAGTTTTCGGTAGCGTTTGACGCTTCATAGCTACATTTGCAGCTATTATAGAGTCTATCCTATGCATTTCCAAGAGATCAGTTCTGGTATCCAGCAGATGGCGTCCATAACCCACAACTGGCCGTGAATTATGAAAAATAACTTGCCGTGTTTGTTGGAATAGGTGGTATAAAGCTACATTTACATTGACTTTCAACTTGAAGTTGAAATTGACATTTCATTTCTCTCCATTTACATTACCAAATTTAGAGGTTAAAAACGTGTAAACAAACTGAAAGAAACTTCCAGAACTAAAGTAGAAATCAAATTCAAATAATGGACTATCAGATAATTGTCTTACTGGGCACTGTCGCATCGTTGGCTACTTTGACAAGGCATAAAATGTTGAGTGAAAAAATAAGAAATAGGAGGATGTGGATACCTGGCGGTATCATCTCCATCGTGAATTCAAAATACTGATTGATAATATTGATAGTGAAGTGATTTAAAATCACAGAATGTCAAACAACGACAGATCCACGACTTTTCTAACCTAAAATTTTTATTTCTGCTTGGCTTTTGCAAGCTGCTTGCGCCTGTCCAAACTGCAATTCGAAGTGAACTTCGAATTTGGTGCAATGTAGATATTAGCACAGTGTTGACATAAGCACATAAGTTTGCTGTCAAATTGCTAAAGGGAGTGAATGCAAATGTAGCTTAACCTGTTAGGAAGTAGTTTGGTAATGGCTGTTTAACCTAAAGGGAGTACACAAAATTACTTATATACGGCCCTGTGTGCTTGTTAGTATGACATAATTATTACCAATGTGAAGCTTTGCAAACGAGATAATTGAAATTAATTGGAGAGCTAAAAACACCAATACTCTAGCCCGTAAAGATTATAGATAATGAATCGAATTACATTTAATACACCTTTGCTATCGCAAATAGTTGGATTAATTAAATAAGTACCGATCAAATTTAATGAAGAGATATACGACGCCACCATAACTGCACTATTCCGTTATGAATTTTGCCGGAAATGGTGTGGATCAGTATTTTAGGGTCAAAATACTGCTGTATAGATCTTAAACCGGTCTTTAAAAAGCTTGCTAATCTTATTGAGGTTGGAAAATACCCTGTTGGTATGTTTTTCGATCTTAATGTCAATCCTGAGAGTCTAATTAACAGATTTAAGCTTAATTCACATGCACACGATTTCCGACTCTACGATGATATGAAGCTATCCCTGTTGGTTGAAATATTCAAAATGAATTGGGGCCATACTTATGTCCGACAACTTTCATCAAGTTTCATGTGAACATCGAACGAGTTTTTTTAAGTTTCTATATCGGATAGAAAGTTAAAAAAACTGAAGTGTTGCTGCAAAAAAGGGTCTGTACTTGAGCGATGACATATTTAATAATGATCAAATAGTGATTATGCTACGCCACTTTAAGGTCCGATTTTATCAACATGCATATTTGACAAAGCTTTTCTATTGGATGTTGTTTAGCAAAAGCTTTCTATTGGGTATTGAGGGCTATGTTGATGAGTATCATCCAAAAGTATTTTAACAACATTGGGAACAAAACGTCAAAGCTGGATGACACTTTTATCAAAAATATTTTAGAATTTGTGGATCAAAATCATAGCAGAAAATCAGAACAAAGCGATTTATTTGCAAATTAATGCTAGATTTCCAGTGTTTAATCTTATAATACATACATACATACCTTTATCCATCTACTAGATGCTTGTTTGTTATAGACCTTCTTATAGAAGTACATATTGGGATTGTAAAGGCGCTGCGTAAAAGGCACCGTAGCGCAGAAACACATTGTAAGGTATGCATATGAATAAAAAATCCCCAATGCTGGTTTCCCCTTTCTCTGAGAATTACAGAAGCACCTGATGATTCATTTTCTGACTATACGACAGACTTCTGGTTTAGGAAAAATAAGATTATACGTTATACTTTTGCCAGCCGCGAGCTTTGTTGTTAAGAGGCATAGGCAACCAGTAATGCACACTTGTTAAATCGTGTGTTAACTTTGTGAAATGTAATAAAAAATGTAATTTTCACCCCTTTTTACTATAATACAAAGATATGTTGCAGGTGTTTATAATTATTATCGATAGTAAATTATTGTTTTATCAAAATAAGGCAGTAATTTGAATTTCTTGTCATCATTATCTTAACAGAACGTTTGATCCTGTGATCAAATGTACGGTTTTTGTGGAATCTGATTGGTTGAAGTTAGCAATTGCTAAACTCTTTGTTAAACAAGAAAATGCAACTTTACACCCATTTAGGATGGAAAATTAGAGTTGAAAATACACTAGATGGATACTAGATGGTCGATTGTATGTAAAGCATTTTTCACCTTTTTGAGGTAAGCTTTAAGAGAAATCAATAATTTTCAGAGAACTTTGACAGATGCATGTTCTTGAATGGGCTGCTCTGATTGGTCAAAGCCTTTGTTAGAATGCCTGGTGTTGATAAAATCGGGCCTAAAGCTTACTTACTTTTCTTGGCGGTCTATTTCCATTTGATAAGCAGCATCTGATATTGCCAATATTGATGTTTTTATTCCAAAGAAATGCACGCAATGCTTCAAAAGTGATGATAATTTGAAATAAACAGGACAAAAAAATTAACTCAATATAAGGCACATTTTTTGATATTAATCAATTTTTTTGTCAGTAAATTGTGATATAGTTGGGATATACCCTGTAGACAGATTGTAGTCAGATCTCTTATTTTTTTATCACTTTGATAAAACCAACGCAGTTCCAGCAGTTGGCCGAAACATTTAATTAAACTACTCCTGGGCTATAACGTCACAATTAGACAATCGAGCCAATAATGGTCATTATTCTTGAACAATTTGTCCGAAGGCGTAAATATTTTGCAGAGGCTGAACGCAATATGTAAGTTTGTAAACAATGGGTTGGTAAATAGGTTTAAAATAAACAATGAGACTTATATCTTTGTCGGTCGCTTTCTGTGGGTTGTTTGGTGTAGGCTATGGATGCGAATACAAAACCAACAATTACCTCAGTAACGGCGTTTGTATACATACGTGTTTTTATTTGAGTGCATCTCTTACTTCCAACTTCAATACGTGAGGGTAGTATTGTATTCCGGAAGGTTGAAAAGAGCACACACCAAAAGTTAGGGAGATAATCTTAAGTAAAGTCACCTAATAAAAGCAGAGAATAGATATTGTGACGCATACTGCGATTACCATGGTGGAAAAAGAAAAATCTAAATTACAAAGAGGTTTGAATATTGACAATACAGCCATGAATTCCCAGCGAAGAAAATCTAAAAATCAACCAGTAAGGAATTGGAATTAGACGGGAATCTGAATACAATGCTTGAATAACTTCTTAATTGGGAAAATTGATTGCCATATACACTAACTGACACGAAAAACGGAGCACTTGACATTTTATATTTATTTTAATAACTTATATAGAAATAAAGCGTAGTAAGTAATTTCTAACATTATTCAATACTACAAAAAACGTAAGTTGGTAGTTTGTTAAATGACCTTAAATTATTCAAAAATGAAACGAATTGCTAGCAAAAACTGGGCAGGGGCATTTTTAATAACGATTGTTGCTCCGCGTGCTCGAATGATTACTTGCATTCTTCTTGGCATACCTAAAATCAAATGATGAATGTCTTCTTGAGGAATAAGGTCCCTTTTCTCTAAAAGAGCGTGCTGCAATTCATTTAAGGTTAAAGGAATGGGAACATGACTTCGTATTTTTCGCCCAAGCCCAGACATGTTCAATTGGATTCGCATCTGGACTCAACGGTAGCCACTCCAGGATATCCATGTGTATACATCGTATTGTTAAGTAATTCTCGCGGTGTGGCATCATCATTATGCATCCAAATAAAATTATTTCCAATAAAATCAACATAAGGAACAACAAAATATTGCAGACTTTCATCAATATACCTGACATCAGTTAAGCTCTCTTGGAACCATGTAGAACTCTGTGCGTGCCTCCAGAGAAATTCCAGCCCACACCATAAGTGAACCCTCTTGGTGGCCTGTACCCAAGAATAGAGGTACGTTCTTCAAAACGTTCTTGTGGTCTTCGCCATACCCTTCCTCGACCATCTGGAGACCGCAGGCTACATCTGGACTCATCGGTAAACAAAAATATCCCCCAATCATTTTCAGCCCAGTGTTCATTATTTCTCGCAAACTGAAGTTGCGCTACACGATCGATGACGTCTAAGAAGCTCTGGACCTGCAACGGATCTATGACTACCAAGATTGGCTTCACCAAGTCTTCGTCTAACAGTTCGTTTGCTTCAATTGGCATTTCGGACGTGATGAAGGTGATTTCTGATTTCTATAGCTGATGTAGCATGGCAACCTCGTAGACTTTGTAAGATGATAAAGCGATCATCATGAGCGTTAGTCCTTCGTTGGGGGCCAGTGCCAAGTAGTCTAGTGTAACATGCAGTTCAGTTTTAAAAAAAAAAGTATATAAATACGATGCATAGTGCTATTTGATACGGGACGATGACGTTGGGCAGCATATCGCTCACTTCTTCCGTCTTGAATTAACGCAACCAAAGCAGCCGCGGTTTGGGGACTAACAGCAGTCGCCTTAGCTCAAATAAATGCAGCAAAACTTGTAAACGACTTGCTAAATACATCAAAACTTTGACAAATGTCTGTCAAATTTATTAAAAACAATAGAATAACCCATGACCAACTATGCAGTTTTAAGTGATACAATTATACAATGTTCATTTTAGTAGGTACACTTTTTATTAAATTCAGTTTATAAACGGTTGATTGAAGCATTGATGTTTTGCTTGTGGGTAAGTATTTAGGAAAGTAAAACATTACAAAAATTATATTTTAAAAAATCATAAAATCTCAAGTGCTCCGTTTTTCGTACAGGTGAGTGCAGCTTATGAGTTAACTGCGACAAAGGCTTGTGAGGTTTCTTCTCTCATCTATCGTTGATGTCGCTAGACCAAATGCCGTAATCTTAGAACATAAAATACTTATTATAATCCGTTTATTGTACCGAGATTCAGCCAAAAAACGACCTGACAGGTACGATGGCCGTCTACCTACCAAGTGCTACCAATAAGCAAATAGCTGGGCAATAAAAAGAGAAGTATGGCTGCCGTAGTACACGCCCTTGTCAAAATCAGTGGCGTGTCTACCAGTTTTATGCTATAAGCTATAAACTAATAGGTATTTGTACAAGTCAGAAACATACGAGTATGTTTACATTTTACATTTTTTGCGAGCAAGGTAAAAAAAGCCACAAAAACTGAACACCTGCAAGCGGCAAAGCAGACAATAGTCAAAATACCGAGGAATCTATCGCCACTACTGGTTTGGGAACCACGCCTGGTGATTCACCTTCCAGGACTAAGGCAGGTAGCAGGCAGGCGGTCCCAGACGACCCAACGGGAAATGATTTATGGCTTTTAAATCTTGGTAGAGTAACACGTCTGTACAGTCCACGTTGGCTGATAACAGAAAATTTGTAGCTGCGACGTCACAATGTACAATAATTCTAGAGGCTACAACGAATTTATCGGTCTGTTGTTTTGTCAAAATATGGGTTTATATAGGGTGACCATTATTTATGGAATATATCTCAGTAAGTAATGATTCTATACAAAAAATATTGTATTTCCAATATTGCAGCAGTATTCAGTTGTTTTTGTTTTAGAAATGAATAACGAAAGACAATTGATTTTTTTAAAAGCAATGTACCCCTTCATTAGACTCATCTGACAGAGGTCTTTTTCTCTTTACAATGGCATAATATGTGAGTACTTAAATACAAGAAAATGTTTGGAATAAATTAAGCATTTTATTAATTTTATTACATCAATAACATTAATCTAGTATGTAGGTATTTGTTTTTTATTAGGCCTTGAGATAAAACGAAATTAGTGATGAAGTGGTTTTACATTACAATAAGGTGTTCAAAATGTTAACCATTAGCTTGTCACGAAAAGCTTGAAAATAATTTCTGAGCATCCTGGAAGAAACTGTTGGGGCTGCAATTTGTATTTGTTGTTTTAATTTCGTCCTGATTGACGTATAGACATAGGTATAATATGTCAATAAGTTTTTGTCACGTTTACTGGACTACTAACAGATCTCGGATACCTAGATCAATGTTATTGATATAACAGGCTCAATAAATCAAGCTCAAAAAACTTTAAATTTTTTAAATATTTCGTTGTATTTGAATGCTGACATATCATAGAAAAGAGAGAAAAAACCTACATTAAATGAGTTTAATGCAAAGGTACATTGCTATTTAAAAAAGTCAATTATTTTTCGTTACTTATTTGTTTTCTGAAACTGAATACTGCCGTATTTTAGGAAACAACTTTTATATATAAAAAATTATATACTCATCATTTACGGAGATATACAGGGTGCTTCCTAATTGAATGTCAATATTTATGGTGGCGATTTTTGGGTTCATTTTAAGAAGAAAACTTCATATGAACGTATGTCCTAAACGTCTTACCTTACCGTTTGAGATACAGGGTGGTAAAGTATTCAAAAATAAATAATTTATTATTAATATCTACACTCGTACTTAATTTGACTTGCCTATTTTGGCAGACATAGATGGTACGCCACTGACTTCTTCTGAAATAGAGATTATTTTTGAAATTCCCACTCATTTCTAACCAAAGCGGAACACCTTATTTTTTTCAATCCGATGCACGGTTTTCGCTTAAAAAAATAAAAACCGTTTCTCTGCATGATCGCAACAATATCGTTAATTGAATTGAATACAGACTGCATGGTGATACTGTCATATTACTGTCATATTTGTATTTAAAGTCTTTATAAGTTTCTGAGAACAATGTGGTCATTTGCCATTTTACACATAACACATATGTTACACTATTTGGCGTTTAAACCTGTCACCTGTCGCCAATATAACACAACTTGAAATCAAGAAAATTACCGAGAGCGTGGGGTCATCACATTATTATAATTTTTTTACTTTATGATGTGTAACAAAACTAGTTGTCGTCAAAGCTCTATCTAGAAGGTCGCACATAATGTGTGAGTGTACGTATTTCGTGAAACAGACCTTACTGATGAATAGTAGCTCGATTGCCTTTACCTCGCCTTAAAAGCGATATTCACCATTAATTGGCATGACATGTTATCACGTCTAACAAGCTTATGTAGGCTTTTGAGTATGGTGAATATAACGAAGGTGTAGATAAGATCGGTGCAGTTATTGTTATTTATTTCTAGCGCTACGTAGTAAACGACTGTCTTCCGGTTTTTATTCCATAATAAAAGTAGGTTTGCTACTTCAAATAAATGATCATTCGGTTACTTGTATATGACGTTTCTCAGTCATCTTAATTTTAAACTCCTCTAGCTTTGGTCTGAGATGAATTTGAAAAAAAAGTAAACTGCTTCGGTCTTTCCTATAGGTTCTCGTGAGTTTACTGATCGCACACAAAAATTCTGGCTCTAATTTCGTGGAACAATTTGAATGTATTATTTAACGAGCTCTTTTTAAGAAGCAATTTCCATATTCTGAAGATTATACAGTCCCATTGTCCCAGCATGCAATAAACATTGTACATCACACAAAATATGGTAATTTAAATATCGCTTAGGGAACCACAAGGATGAGTTCCACTCTACCCTTGTTATTTTCAATTTTTTATACAGGGTGTCGAGACACATCAAATGATTTGTCAAAGGGGCAACTTTTTACCCTTAAACTAGTTCACCCCCTTGTTACTTGTGCCCCCCCTTCAAAAGTTTAAATGACAAGGCGTATCTAGTAATATTTCGTTTGAAACGTATGAAAGGTACTTTATTTTGGCGTTTGATTTTTTAAAATAGGTGCGGGGAGTATCGTGATCGCAAAACTTTTCGATTTTGAGATGTCTACATAACGAAAATCTACGTCACTTATTTGCGTCCGTCTGTCTCTCTTTCTGTCTGATGGTCTGCCGATCTGTATGTTGGTGTTCTTCTAGCCTTGTAATCTCAGTAACCGCTGCGTGGATTGTAATGAAATTTGGGAAGCGATATGCTGTGGGGTCGTAGTAGGCAACTCTCCTGTAATTTTGGAAATCTGTGCATGGGCGGTGGACTAAGTAGCAAAAAACAAAAAAAATCGAAATATTCCTCAAACTTCGTTTTTAGGTATGATAGTGGCTTGCCTGGTTCCATGCATGACACTAATGTACTGACATCTGCGAAGCTGTAGATTGGATTGGATGTTATTTTCGGCAGCTCGTTGATATACAGCAGGGAATAGGACAGATCCCTGAGGAACACAGGCGTTTATTGAAAATACGTCTGATGAACAGCCCTCGACAACAATAAACAGAGATCGGTCGTTCAAAAAGCTATTCAGCCACTGGCGCAGGCCAGGTGGTAGTTCATAAGCAGCAAGCTTGACCAGAAGTCCCTCATGCCACACTCTGTCGAAAGCTTTCGATATGTCAAGTGCAACAACACGGGATTCGCCATGATTTTCTATTGCTCTGTTCCACAAGTGAGTGACGTAGGCAAGGAGGTCACCTGTAGACCTGTGCTTACGGAAGCCATACTGGCCATCATTTATGATGTTATTGTTGTCCAGGTATTTTAGGAGCTGTGTGTTAATGGCAGTTTCCCTAACCTTAGACATGATGCTGAGAAGAGCCATAGGTCTATAATTGGTGGGATCAGTTTTTTTTTCCTTTCTTGGGGATGGGTTGTACGCAGCCAATCTTCCACGAAGCGGGAAACACGCCTTGTTTATACGAAAGTTTGAAGAGCTTGCAAAGAATAGGTGCAAGCTCAGCGGCACAGCGTTTAAGGACAATGGCTGGAATTTGGTCAGGACCAGCAGCTTTGTTCGTGTTCAGTTTTTGGAGGATGTTTCTAACATCTCGGTGTTGAAATTTGACCTCTGCCATTCTCGAGTTCACGCTTATGGTGGTGGTCGGAGTACTACCTTGAAAGTCTACAGTGGAATTGGCTGCGAAGAGCTTCCCCAAGATGTCTGACTTTGCTGATCCGTAATGCCACACCCGGCGAGGCTGTGTATGGCGGAGATCTGGAGAATGCTTGAATATTTTTTTTTCAATAGATTTGTCATGGCCTACTGCTACAAATAAAGTAAAAAAATTAAATTTTGAACTTAGTTTTCAGAAAAAGTTCATACTAATATATATATTTGGAAAGCTTGAATCATTTCCTATTGACGTAAAAAATAATATACAGGGTGTTCCATTTAAAAAAATATATGTTTGCTTCATAACTGAAAAATGGTTAGAGCAAGAAAAAATCAAACTAACCCACTGGCTTCTATAGAAAAAATTCGATAAGACTTTTTTTCAAACTTTTCAATAAGGTAAAAAACAACCGAGATACGAGGGTGGTCTCAAAATCGATAATTTTCGATTTCACCCTGTATCTCAAAAACCAAGAGGGACATGAGAATTTTGGTGACGACATGTTTAGTTTCACAAAAAAGTAGCACACTGTCGCGAAAACCGCAACTACTATCTTCAAAAATAACCGAGATACCCGTAAAAATGCCCAAAATGGGACACCCTGTACAAGTCGTGTTATTACGTACTTGCCTGTGACATTTATATTGTAAACATGAGTGTATTATGAAGGTGTTGAGGATCTTTAGAGCACAATATTTTGTGATATACTCCTAGTGCATTTGGTTTGAACAATTTTCCATGAAAAGTTAATGCAGCTCTTTCAGTTTATATAATACACGTTCGAATTTTATTTATTTATTATTATATCATGGATGAACCTAATACAGATTTTTTGCACCCTCTGTTTATAATTTAATACTTTCGCTATCAATACATGGTATGTATCCTACAGAACAATACAGAAATTGAGATGAAACGAGTATATCACAAAGCATTTGTAGCATCAGATAGATATAATTTATAGAGATATAGAAGTTATAAAGAAGCATCATGCTCTCTGTATGTTTCTTAAAGTATGAGGTCTAAATCTCAAAGTTTCATCAATTGTTGATGAGTAAAATCTAAATACTACATTTTCACCACATACTGATATTAGATTCCAAATGAACTTAAAATAATCTTTTTGCAAATGTCATAGCTGTTGTTTTCTTTAGAGTCAAAATAAGGGAATGTTTCTCTGAGACATTGGGTGAAAAGGATTTATAGGTTTGAGTATCAACAGCATATATAGTATGTATTGAACATTGTCTTCATTTTTTATCGATTGCAGAATCTGGGGTTAAAAAATGCGAACAGTATTTTTTTGAATTGAAAAGATTGTAATTTTTAAAGTCACACAAATTTCGAAAATTTTTATAATAAGAAAAAAATTCAAGAATATTGAAATTTATTAAAAGTTGGAATATTTCAAAACTTTGATATAGACCCAAGGGAACATAAAGCAAATTGCATAATAATAATATCATTCTGTAAGAATATTTTAGAGAATCGAAAGCAGCTCCGGCACGATGAAGTGCCGAGTCAACCAACCTGACTATATTTTATATGAACAGGTATTCTGAAAGAATTCAATTTCCTTCAGTACTCCTAGCTCTCACGCAAGTTATCTAAAGATATTGATCAGCACAAGTAAAAAGTGCCTATTGCAGTCGAGTCGAAAACTTTCACGCATTTATTTTGCCATTTTTGGTATGCGTAATAATTATATTGATAGATTACAGTTAGATAGCTGTATCTGAACTACGAGTATGTACATTTTTTGCACTGGAATGTAATAATTGACCATACCTTCTTAATCATACTCGCAAAATGGGTCATTCTTAATAAATTAAAAAAAATTCTGGTTATAAGCTTTAAAATAAAAAGATTATATTGGTAGCAGTTGTGGGGGGCAAAGCCAGGCAAGTGGACCGCCTTTGACCTTTTTTGACTCCACAGAACCATCTCTAAAACGCTAATGGTTTCTTGGAGGACTCCCTTTATTGTGATCGCGAAAATTTTAGATTTTGAGATAATACGTTTTTTGGATCTTTTATGATATCTGCATAAAGAAAATTAACATCACTCACTTCCATCGGTCAGTCTGTCTGTCTTTTGTCGTTTTCCTGGCCTCGAAATCTGAGCAACTGTTGCATGGATTGTGATGAAATTAGAGCGGCGATATGCTATAGGATCTTAGTAGGTAATACTGCTGTAATTTTGAAAATCAGTGCATTGGCAGAGGATTGATTAGCAAAAAACAAAAACATTTGGGTTGCGGAAGTGGGGGATTAGAAAACCAAAAAAATTGCTGTATTCATAATAGGCTGTCCATTGACCTGTGAAAGAAAAGCCTAGCGGCATAATACACCTTTTAGGTCCATCTGACATTGCCTTTGCTATTAAAGAGACCAAGATACTTTTTTGATGTATAATACAAACGAGTATTGCTTTAGATCTTTCTGTATTGTATAACCTGAAAATTATTAAAGGGATTTTTAATGAAAGGATGGAAAATGCGTACGGTATTTAGAAATCAGTTCAAACTTTTCAATTTTCGTTATTAGGCATTCCTAGAGTTGGTGATCATTTTCCATTTGTTTTTGGGAGAGTGGTGAAATTTAAAATAATAGGGGGTTTGAAAACTCAAAAATTTATTGCATTCATAAAGTACTCCACATGGTGCTGAAAAAATTGACTTTGGTGATATCGTGTGCTTAGGTCATCCGAATGTTGCCGTTGCATTTTATATCTGTGGAATTATTTGACACATACATATTATAATATTGTAACGTATATAACTTGGAAACTACGAACTTGATTTTGATGAAATTTTGACAATGAATTGCAACTGTGGAAATGCGGTAACAGTAATCGTTGTTGGAACAGTGGCAGAGGAGAAATCAACAGGAAACGAACAATTCCAAATTTAGATATTTCAAGGTCCCCAATGATTATCTAATTTTTTGAGAGATCGTATAGGGATAGAAGAACTCCAAATATTTGGTTAGCACAGATAATGTGTGAGAAGTACTGAGTCAAACAGGCCAACTCCTTCTGAAGGTTAGTACAGCCTGACAAGTGTAACAAGAAACAAGAGCCGTGAGAAATATGAAATAGACAAGAATAGCAAGAGATGAGAGGATATGAAATAACGTGTGCGTGTGAGACAGCGGCGAAATTCCCAAGTCTCTTGCTACACTTGTCAGGCTGTACATGTGACCAGGTTTCTAAATGTATGATTCCCCTTCAAACTCTGTCGTGTCAAGTCAAATATCTGAAACGTAACACTGCAGTATACAGATTAGACAAAATTTCATCCGCCATCTGGACCAGTCGGGTCTTTCATCGTTCGCATTGGTGATAAATTTCCTCCCAACAGAAAATTTGTAGTTATATCTGCTTAGTCGACAATGGCCAACTCAAGCAAAAAAATTGAGTCACTCCATGTCTTTGTTCAAAGGTCATAGCGTATGGGGCTAGACTTCGTTTTAGCGGAAACCAAAATTGGGGTTGAGACTAGTGTCAATCGGCTCTGTTTGACGTCCTCAGTCAAACGAGACCATTCCCAGAGCGAGGAAACGCTCTAGTGTTGAGGTCAAAATGGGTTAAATGGGGTTTAGAGGTTTGATGCCTTGATTGGAATTAGACTATCCCTTGGCTGAGAAAACTGCCCGATGAAAATCTACGCCTATTTGAAGATTCAAACCTAATCTAAAAACAACTTTGGAATTTCGATATTTTTTCACGAAATATATGGTCATTTAGGAATGTATTGGACGAGTAGAGTACAACGACACCGAAAACAACACCAAGAAATGGAAAATAAAAAAGTTATGATACTTTCAATTCTTAATGTTCCTAGAAATTGGGTACGTTTAAGTACGTTTAAGGTTTGTTCATTTGCATTAACAGGGGCGGCTTGGGGAAGCTGGGCTCCCCAGATGTCACTAGTTTTGTAGATTTTGAATACTCTAGGCAATATACCCCCAGGTAGGGTTGTCACCTGTTCAGTTTTTTCACAGTGTGTCGGAATAGGCCCCAGGCGCAGACTCTCGAAGACGTTCTTTTGGCTCAATTTCCTAAATAAGAATCAAAATAAAACGTTTTTTCAGTCTATTAATTGATACAATTCGAGTGAGGACATCAAACCAAGACGATTGGCACCCTTTTTAGCTCGACCGATTTGGTTAGGTTATGTCAGGTATGGTTTGAAATTTCCAAATTTTAAAGTGGCGTAGATTTTCACCGGAATGTATACTTACTCTGGAAGTAGTCAAGTTCGAGTCACAATGTCTAGCCACGTCGACTAACATACATTTTGAGCTCACTTTTTTGGATAAGTTAGGTTATGTAAGGAAACTTCAAAATTTTGTAGTTTTGTTGATCTGGGAGTGGTCTCGTTCGATTCAAGACATCAAAGCTTGCATTATATCATCTATCTTTCTCTCTCTCTAACTAAGCTTTTGCTAATTCGTTGTAAGCCAACTCATCCAGAGTGACATTGATCCGTCGCCTACTAATACCTAATTTCTGCCCCTATCTTAGCCAAGTGGTCTGCCCTCTCATTACCCGGTACACCTATGTTTCTAGGGACCCACAATAGGGAATATAGTGACGGCTCTATTATTGCCGCCATCATATGGTAATACGCAGTGGCTCGCTGTGTCACCGAAAAGGGAATATGGTATATTGAATATTGAAAAATTATTTCTAAAGGCGGGTTCTCACGATTCAGATAATGAACGTGAGAATGCACTTTCATCAAAACTGATCAGTGGGTTTGTACTTTTAGTCGAAGTGGAAGCCAGTCCTGTTTTTCATTCATTTTGACTACTAACTAACTCATTAAAAAATGAATACAGCCCAATAGAATAGAAAACAGCCCATAACAACGGAAAGCAAGCAGATAACAGCACTAGACGAAAGAAAATGACTAAATACAGCCGAATACAACAGAAAAGAACAGAAAACAGCTCAAAACGACAGAAAGCAAACAGATAACAACTGTAAACGATAGAAAACGACCAAATACAACCGAATAGAACAGAAAACAGCCCATAACAACAGAAAGCAATCAGATAACAGCGTTAAACAATAGAAAACGACTAAACACAGCCGAATACAACAGAAAAGAACAGAAAACAGCTCAAAATAACAGAAAGCGAGCAGATAACAGAATAGAAAATAGCCCATAACAACGGAAAGCAAGCAGATAACAGCACTAACGATAGAAAACGACTAAACACAGCCGAATACAGCAGAAAACAGCTCAAAACAACGGAAAACGAGCAGATAACAACTGTGAGCGATAGAAAACGGCCAAATACCACCAAATAGATCCATAACTAGCTCAAAACAACAGAAAGCGTGTAGATAACAGCGGGAAACAACAGAAAACGACTAAACACAACCGAATACAACAGAAAAGAAAATGAATAATGAATCAGTTAAAATTATTCATTAAAACTGAATAGTGAGGGCATTTACATTTTCCATCTTATCTATTTCCATAAATGTTTATCATAAGCTGCCTTTGGGAATACTCGATGTTCTGCCATTTAAAGCCTCAGTAATTTTTGGACAAAAGGACTTCGACCTTCCCTGACATACAACAGAAGTCAAGTCATATAATCGTTGCAAACAATCTGATGTAACTTATTATTCCATTAGATTCACTCTCCTTTTTCGATTCAAGCCAAGCTTCATTTCACCTGCAATTAAACAAACATCCTTTCTTGCCATAACATAAATGGTCATGGATGGTACATGGTCTTTTTTAGAGATGCTTTAGTCACGAAGAAGCAATGTTTCTTATTCACTGGAAACTTGTCATTAGGTACAAATATAGAAAAGAAATTCAAAGAATTCGTACATATAGATGATAGACACTTCATATTGAATGGCTTTACTGACGTGAGTCAAAATTTAGTAGGTTGCTACACAGGCTCTCGCATAGACATGAAAAACTACAGAAGGTAAACGTTGACTACTAAAAAACAAAAAAAATTGTAATAGTACCCTTAATAATATGGCGTTTCTGAGGTTTATTTTTCCCTAAAGAAATATTCGGGTTATAGTAAATACACTTTTCCCTATAAGCTTAATTGATTCCGGGTTCGTAGTTAGTAGTAGTAGTAAATATGAGGTACTCACCTATAGATACAGCGCACCTCCGTGCCGCTGAAGAAATACATTTTGGTTGTATCCTGTAAGCAGCAGTTCAGGTTAAGGGACTTTTAAATAATGACCACACCTTTACTTCAACGTTACTCTCACCCTACCCTTACAGTGTATATTTTAAAAGTATATGGTTCCAATCAATAAATCAATGTGTACTTACTGCTATTCTGGGTTAAAGCCAACAATATACAATAATTGCACACCCAAAAATACCTTCACCCTCCACGCGTAAACAGTGCGTAAACATAAACATCCAACAACTCTTCAAACGGTACGTCCTATACGACGTCTCCAAACAATCTGCCCACCGACGCAACTATCACCCGATAGCGGGCAGTACAGAAAAGAATAGCTCGCCCAAAAACGTTAGACGTCAGGAATAGACGACTGAATGACTGAACAGCTGGATAAACGGTAATAAAGCTAACAATCCTTTGAGCATCTAAAAAATGTATTGATATATAGATTTTGACTGCAGTATGATTTTATCTCGTTATCTCGAAAACGATTACCTCTAGAGACTTAAACAAAGTATACCTTTTTTTACGTAAAACATATTGAGAAAACGATTTCTTTAATATTCACATTGATACAACAAACCGTAAAGAAAGTTTTTTAATCCAAAAGAGTTCGATGTGCCGTAGGTGATACCCTCTATTCATGATAGCAACACCGTGGCTGAATTTGAATGTCTCGGCTTAAAAACCCTCCGATACGTAATTTTAGATCTTTGTGCCATTTTATTGCAAATTGTGAAAATAAAAGTAAAACTTCGACACCCTGTATATTGAAAAGTAAGCATCTTAAGGCTTCATGTTCTTATTTCAAGGCCTTCACGGAAACTATAATCGGGTTAACCCGATCACAAGGATCACTGATCCTGACGTTCGGAAAGTGATCTAGGATCAGTCAGAAATAGGGTCATTTCGGTCTTGTATACGGTAAGTGATCGCGATCGGACGATACAGATCATCAGTAGCTGTTCTTCTTAACCATTTGCTTTTTATTCTTAAATCAACTTTTCAATTGTTCGATGTCCGTTAGATCCATGGAATCATAAATCCCAGTTGACAGCTGTTTAGCGTATAACTGATCGATCCGGATCCAGATCACTATTTCCGTAAAGGCTCAATGTTCATAAAAATGTGAGGTCTATCACCTATCAAACGTTGTCGGTCGAATATTTGGTATAATAAATGGTATACCGTATATAACAGATAAACGTTTTTTCAAGATAGAATAAATACTAAACATTTGATAGTCACAATCGCACGTCCAAGTTATTAATGTAGTCCACTGCACTTTCAGTCACAGTCAATAAATTAGTCATCTCACCATCAGTGTAGGATCGTAGTGGGCACTCTTCCACGATTCCAAATGCCTTCATTCTGTGAACATAACGGCATATGGAAAAATGGAATAGAGCAATGAGTTGTGTTTACTATTAGTTAACTTATACCACCAGTGGCCTGTACTATAGGAAAACTCGTGACTGAGATCCTAGTGACCAGAAAACGCATCGTTATTGCTAAACTCTCTTTGTTAAGAATAGCTTCTCTGAATCTTGTATTTTTCTTTTCCACTTTAGGTCCAATAAGATAAATTAACACTCCGGTCCTTTGAATACATGCGACCGAAGTTTTTAAATTGACTTGTTAATATTGATGTCGATTTTTGTACATTTTTGTTATCCATCACCGTCTCTTTTTCCTTTTGACATGATTCATACAATATCACAAATCCACTGCAACTTAATGGTAGTGCTTCATCCCGAGCTTCATCTTCACTCGACGACATTATGCAAACTACTACTGGGAATATGAAACGAGTTGAGAACACACGCATGCGACGTAAAAACTAAAACCAACAAACACATTGAGCACACACGCATATAATAATAATAATAATAATAAACACATTTATTGAGATAAAAACTCAAAAGGATAGGGTATTGTATACACATTTTTCAACCCCACCTTAAACAATATAAATAGAGTTCAATAGAGGTAAATTTAAAAATATACAAACACTTTAACAAGACCAAACAGTCTCAAAGGGAAATCAATAAATCATTACATAGTGGAAGAGTTTAAGTGACATGAATTTATCAATTACATAAATTGGAAATAACACAAACAAATATCAAAAACATAAGTCACATAAATCACAGTGGTTAGTATATATATGTCCAGTTTATGACATACATTTAGAACCTGTTTATATATAGTAAGCAAAGCAGATATAAATACTATATTGCACAATCGCTATCAATAATTATTTCTTTGCTTGTTTAATAGGTATTCTTTGTACTTCTTTTTGAAGCTTTGCAATGTAGCTGTGTGGAATAGTTCCAATGATCTGTTCAAAATTGTTGGAGCAACATAATCAAAACTGCTCTCAAACCTTGAAGAAGAGTGAATGGGGATCATATAAAAATTAGAATATCGCGTATTGACAGTATGAACTTCAGAAATCTGCGTCAACTGATTGAATAGGTATAATGGTTTTTCATATTTTAATAATTTGTACAATAAAGTGCTATATTGCAATTTAACCTTTGAATTATATTTGAGATATCCAAAACTGTTGTAATGTGGTGTTATATGCTCAGATTTAACAATGTTGCAATAGCTGTACCGCAAACAACAATTCTGGAGCACCTGTACTCTATGTTTCAAATGAGTGGTTAAGTAATGATAGTAAACACTTAATCCGTAATCCAAGATAGAAAGTACCACAGCATTTACAATTCGTCATTTAAGGTCGGCTGGTAGTATATATTTGAATCGCCATAAGCTCTTAAATTTAAAATAGCAGGCACTGATTTTCTTGGTTACTTGGGCTTCAAAAGTCAAATTGCTATCTAACATTACTCCTAAATTTTTGACATGATCACTAATCTCTATAACAGAACCGTTTAACACTAGATCTCGCGACTTGACCGATAAAGCACGTTTCACCATTAGTTTACCACCAAAACAAATTGCTACTGACTTACACGGATTCAAGCGAAGTCCCACTTGCACAGACCATTCACTCAAAGCACACAGATTATCATTGGCTTCACTCACTAAGCTATTAAAATCATTCGCTGGACCCGATTTATAGAACTGTGTGTCATCTGCGTACATGTGGACTTTCCATCCATGCCTCAGGATTCCGGGAAGATCCGCCGTGTAGATGTTGAATAATAAGGGTCCAAGTATACTTCCTTGCGGTACGCCTGATGTAACAGCCTTTTCGTCTGACAGCTCTCCATCAATTTTTACAGTTTGCCGCCTATCTGACAGGTAGCTCTTCAACCAGCGCAATGCCTTTGACTTCAATCCATAGTGAGACAACTTTGCTATTAAGAGGTTATGGTCGACTAGGTCGAATGCTTTACTGAAGTCCAAAAGGATGAGCAAAGTAACTTTAGAATTATCCGTAGATGTTGTAATGTCATTCGTAAGTTTCATAAGTGCTGTAGTAGTGCTGTAGTTTTTCTTGAATCCCGATTGAATGTCTGGTATTGTATTATTGGTTTCTACATGCCTCAGCAGTTCGGCTTCAACTACCTTTTCAATTATTTTAGACATTGTCGGAAGTATATTTATTGCACGAATATCGTTGAGTTGTGTTGCAATAGGTACTTTGGCTAATGGGAGTACAATCGAGCGTTTCCATATGGATGGCATAACAGATGTATTCAAGGAGGTGTTGATTATATGGCATATAGCATATTTTATGTGAGGAAAAATAACTTCTAGCATAGTTAAATTAATACCATCTATCGGGTTGGCATTAGATTTAATTGTCCTGAACACTTCTTCTACTTGAACAACAGTAACTTCGGAAAATCTATTCAAAGCAACGGTATAAGAGTCATTTTTCAAGAAATAGTCCACCAAAGATGCAGAGGCACTCACTCCTGACGTACATTGTGTGAAATGTTCGTTTATTTCGTTGGGATTGGATATCGTTTTGCTTATCTCAAATTTGGGCTTCGAATGTACATTCCATTTTGATAAGCACTGCCACAGTTTTTTCGGAGAATTCTTATACATCCGAACTTGATGTTGGATGTAAGCTTTCTTTTCATTTTTGATAGCGAATGATAAGTAATTTCTCAGGTCCTTGTAGTATTCAAGATGAGCATTTCTTTTAGTTCTACAGTACTGGCGGTAGGCCTTTCTTTTCAGACGTATGATAGATTTGATCGTGTATGTGATGTAGGGCTGATACTTTTTTCTCTTTACAATAGTTTTTAATGGTGCATGTTTATCATACAGCTCAACTATGGCATTGTTTAAATATTCCACCTGCGCATTAACATCTTCGAAACTACTAACAATATTCCAGTTAATGTTCGATGCATCATGGAGTAGTTGGTTTATATTGAGGTCAGTAAAACATCTGTATGTGAATGTTTTCGGATCGTCTTCAGGTGAATGATAATCTAAGTTGCATTGCACTAAACGGTGATCAGTTATATTTAACATATCTCTGGTAGTTGTATTCAGGTAGTGCATAGAGCTAGAAATGCATATAACATCGATCAGAGATACGCTATTTGCAGATATTCTTGTTGGCACAGTTATCACTTGTTTCATATCAAAACAATTTAAAATATTGTCTAATTGTTTATAACCAACTGTATCATGTCTGAGGAAATCAATATTCAGATCACCAAGCAGTACTATATTATCACTTAATGTACATAACTCAGCGAGTGTGGATTCTACCTCTTCTAAGCCGGACATTAAGGAGGATTTCGGCGGTCTGTATATCACAATGAATGAGGTTTTCATATTCCCAAAATTGACAGATATCCATAATTGTTCGGTTTCGTTGAATTTTTGGGTTTCAGTAGAAATTATAGTGAAATTTAGTTTATTATGCACGTAAAAACATACTCCCCCTCCCCTACCCTGTCTGTCAGCTCTTATAAGTGTATAGCCAGGAATTTGGATAAGTTCAGATGGAAAACCTTGTGGAATCCATGTTTCACTAACAGCTATAATGGAGTATGAATTATCTAAGACTATTTCGCTGAAATCATCAAATGAGGGTATGAGAGAACGTATGTTTACATGTGCAATTCGAATCAGTTTTTTGTGTCGCTTGATAGTACCGTTGAGGAGCTGCTACTAGCTCTTGACATTTCGTCAGAATTGACTTCGGCTTCATTAGGCGGTGGATTCTGTGAAATAATGGTAGGTTCACCATTGATATATTTAATTGTTAAATTAATTTCGCCTCTTTGAGTTCTATTGTTTAACTCTTCTCTAAGCATCTTCAGTTTTTCTCGTTCAGCAATAGTTTTATCGTCCTTGATCGAGATATTGTTGTAGCTTGCGCTATTTTTTAGTATTCGACTGTGACGCAATAAGAATTTGGCTATAAGACTATCATTAAAGTATACTTTTAGTGGTCTAGGCCTATTCTGTTGAGAATTATACTTCCCCACTCTGTGCTGGTAAATAATTTGATAGTTAGGAGCAATAGTATTTGAGTTTTCCACTATATATTTTATAATATTAGCCACAATATTTGAAGCCTCAATATTATCAGTTTCTGCTATCCCCATGACAAGAACATTTTTCTCTCTATTTATTCCGTCTTTAATTTCCTTCAATGTGGATGCACATTGCACAGCGTTAGTTTTTAGTTTCAGAACATCTTGTGAAACCTTAGCAAAGTCTTTTTCGACCATATTATGTCAATCAGTGAGAGATTTAAGTTTAGCTTGAATATCTGTCATCAGCGTTTCATGTTTTGCTATATGCTCTCCTTGAGTGGCCAGATTGGTTTTTATAGCACGCAAGTCAGTTGTGAATTCTTCTTGAGCGGCACGAACACCAGCAACTTCCATAGCCAAAACATTTTGATTCTGAGCCACCTTACTAAGCTCAGCCATGAGTTGATCAAAGTGTTCTGTTGTTAATGGTTTTACACTAGCAGATGATGCAGTTTTCAGGCTCTTCTCATGATTACCTGATGGTGAAGAATCGTTTGAGGATTGATAACGACTCCTCTTAAGCGATATGAAACAGTTTTCACAACTCCATTTTGCAGCAGATTCAGTATACATCGCTATTTCGTTGGTACCTAATCTCATGCAACTTCCATGATATTTTTTTAAACATGTTGAACATACTGTCTTCGGCTGCTGTGCAGATATTTTCAGAGTACATAACTGGCAAATATCAGACATATACCGAAAATTTAAACCGAAAGCCTTAATTTCAGATCTAGCGCTTATACTATTTTATCGCTCACTATAGAGTTGTAGACAAAAAATCTATTTCTGCGACACCGTTGTCTTCCACTTTTTGCTAAATATAATGAGTGGTATTTGGTTTCTCATGCGAGTTTTTATTAATGTTCCTTGACTGTTGCAATTAATTATTAATTATAACTTGCCTTCTCCTTATGCTTGTAAGTCATTATCAATATCAGTATCAAGTAGACGAAATTGTGCAAGTACTCACGAATTTTCCAAAATTACGAATCACTAGGAACCACTGTTTTTTTAACTGAGACTAGGAGCACGATATGAACACGCTAACGTTCACACATATTCAAATCAGTATATGTGCTAAGTCACAGGCACTGAAATGTGTACGCGGCTTTAGAATGATAGTGAATATAACAATTAAAAAAAGAGACAACCACAAGATAGGTTTTAGAAATTACATTAAACCAAACTTTGTTCATTTTCCAGGAAATGTGGACATAGTGAACGGCAACCTGAAGCTTATTCTGGGCTTAATCTGGTCACTGATCGTCCGCTACCAGATAGGAAGGTCTAAGTTCCCTCCCAGGAAGTTGATGTTAGCTTGGCTTCAAGCAGTTCTGCCAGAATGCAAAGTCAGCAATTTGACCACAGACTGGAACTCAGGCGTGCTGCTTTCAGCTCTTGTTGATTACTGTAGGCCTGGGCTGTTTCCACATTGGAGGAAGCTAGGTGAGCTTTACATTGACCTCAAGCAGATTAAATCGGTGCCTCCCACGAATTTTGTCATGCGAACAATATTTTGCACATCATGGAAAGTTTTTAAAAAAAAATCACGATTAACGGCGAATTAAAAAGGGTATTCATTAATGGACTGATATTTTCATGCATATATAGAGGAAGCTTGGATGTCAAAGGTATTCAATTATGAATAACAATTTTTAAGATGCATGAAAAACCTAGTTTGTACTCATTTTGAGACCATCCTAAACTATGTTGTAGATTATAAGTGTTTTCTACACGTTTTTCCATAACAAAGTGAGTAATTTCTTTTTTTTTACTTTTTCAAAGTATCAAAGTTAAAAACTGTTCTTTGTGTTTAGGGTTTTCTAAAATAGGGACTGCGCCATCCCTGTTAGCGTTAAATTCACTAAGGTATTTGCTTTTAATTTCTTTATTAATGAAAATATAGGATATTTTAAGTTATACAATAACTCTGTAGAATATAATATAAACTCTTATTAAATATTTTCAAAATCATCTGTAGTCTGTGAAATTTGAATTTTGGTACTAAAAGCTCTCCCCATGCATAATATCGATTCAACCATGATGGATTAATAAAGTCTCATCAATTTGTTTCTGTCTCATATATCTCTCAGAATAAAAAACTTTGCTGTGTCTAAGCATCCACTTATTTACATGCATGATCTGATCAACGTATGTGTTGGCGTACGAAAATACCTAGGCATTTAATCCTTTCGAATTTATCAATAGATGGACACAAATAGCTGAAACCGGACCTTTTGGATTATTATTAAATAATATTAACCTAAATCGGTGGTCGAAAATGTACTAGCTCTCGTTTTTTGATGTTTAAGGTTAAAGGATTTTGATTAAGCCAAGCATACAGATAGTTTCGTAATCCAGACTCTGCAGTCCGTTTGAAGCCGTTCCAGCTCAAAATATGATTTTTCCAATTTTTACTCTATTTGTAACAGTAGGCCATGGTTAATCAACCATAAATAATAAGCATCTAAGCAGTTATTACTCTACAAGAGACTTCCTACTCAAATTCGAGAAAACAGAATCAAAATCCTTTTTTTTAAGTAATAACGTCTTATTAGAATGATGAATACTGTGTTATTATAATATTGCTATTTGTAAGTCAACGGATATCACAACAAAGCGTTAAGTCAGTGTGTTCGCCCATCCCCAGGACTCAGCATCGCCCCATCATGTGCCAACTCAAAGCGGTAGTCTGCCCCCGCCGGGTACATTTCCGCCGAAGATATAATCTAAAAAGGGCGAATTGGGACAAGTTCCGTTCACTACTTGACGAGGCGGTCGAGAATATTGACCCCATCTCCCAGTCCTACGATGACTTTGTAGCAGCGGTGAAGGAGTCCTCAAGAAAATCAATACCAAGAGGGTGCAGAACCGAGTACACTCAGGGCTTGACACGAGACTCGGCAACAATATTGAAGGAGTACCTCACTGCCTTCGACGCTGACCCACTGGGTGAGGATACCATCGAATGCGGAAACCGACTCATATCAATATTGGCAGAGTCGAGGAGGGAAAGTTGGATAAAAATGATGGAGGAAATCGATATGAGTAGAAGCAGCCATAAAGCATGGAAAATGCTGAAACGTCTCAACAACGATTCAACTGAGCAAAAAGTACATGCAAATGTTTCAGCAAATGAAATAGCATCCCAGCTTCTTATAAACGGCAAACCTGAATATCGAATTCCAAAATCAAATACTAAAATCCATTGGAATAGGAAAGACGAATCAACTCCCTTATCCTCACCAATATCTATGTCGGAACTCAATGCAGCAATCGCTAAATGCAAGCCACGCAAAGCTCCAGGACTTGATGACATTCTGACAGAACAAATTAAACACTTTGGACCTGGAGCCAGACTCTGGTTACTTGCAATGTTTAATAACTGTCTGAGTCAGTGTCAGATACCGCGCATTTGGCGGAAGACTAAAGTGGTCGCAATATTAAAACCGGGAAAACATCCCAATGATCCGAAGAGCTATCGCCCCATCTCTCTCTTATGCCACACATTCAAAATTCTTGAAAGAATAATCCAACACCGTTTGACAGCAAGTATAGACTCCCTGCTTATAAAAGAACAAGCTGGTTTCCGCACGGGTATGAATTCTACCTCACAAGTGTTGAATCTAACACAATTTATTGAGAATGGGTATCAACAACGTAAGGTGACGGGTGCAGTCTTCATTGATTTGACGGCAGCATATGATACCATAAACATCCGAGCACTGCTTCAGAAAATATATGGGATAACTAAAGATTTCCAACTTACCCGTGTAATACAGAGCCTACTTCAAAACCACACGTTTTCAGTCGAATTCCAGGGTAAGCAAAGTAGATGGCGTCGTCAGAAAAATGGACTGCCGCAAGGAAGCGTACTGGCTCCCACCCTGTTTAACATCTGCACCAATGACCAACCGCTTCCCCTAGGTACCTCGAGCTATATATACGCCGACGATAGGGCCATCGCAGTACAGGCTGACTCTTTCGAGGAGGTTGAGCAGGGACTATCTGAGGCGCTATTGGAGCTCGATCAGTACTATATTCGGAACCAACTGAGACCTAACCCAACAAAAACTCAGACATGCGCCTTTCACCTACGAAATAGGGAAGCCTCTAGAACACTTCGGCTAATATGGAGAGGCGTGCCTCTACACCACTGTACACACCCGAAGTACCTAGGTGTGACACTGGACAGAGCTCTAACGTACCGGCAACACTGCAGCAACACTAAAATGAAAGTGTCCGGAAGAAACAACATCCTCCGAAAAATCACTAGTTCTACTTGGGGGGCAAACCCACGGGTTCTAAAAACCACAGCTTTATCTCTGTGCTACTCCGCAGCAGAGTACGCCTGTCCCCTGTGGTGCAACTCGGTTCATTCTCGGCAAGTAGATGTTGCCCTTAATGAAACCTGTAGACTGGTGACCGGCTGTCTCAAACCAACATCTATTGAAAAGGTCTACCATTTAGCTGGAATTGCCCCACCAGCAGTGCGTAGGAAGGCTGCATCATACAGGGAGAGATGCAAAGCTTCGACATCGGATCGACACCCCCTTCACGGTATTTTACCCGCTCATCAGAGGCTAAAATCCAGGAAAAGCTTTCTTAAATCCACGGAGGATTTTGGAGTGGCCCCAACAAGTAACCTGGATCAGTGGAGAGCTGCCAAAGAACGCCCCTGGATGATACCATCGGAAGAGATGGCGCCAGGATATGATGAGTGCTGGAGCGTATGGAGATCCCTTAATAGACTCCGAACCGAAACGGCCAGGTCTAAAGAAACTTTAAAAAGATGGGGCTATCTGCCAACCGACACTCTCTGCGATTGTGGTGAACCCCAAACAACAAAACATCTGCTCAATTGCCCGTCATGCCCTGCCCAATGCAGCCCTGAAGACCTGATGTTGGCCCACCCGAACGCCATTGACGTAGCCCGCTACTGGGCAAAAATTGTGTGACCGTTATATACATAGGTGTAAAGTACTTGTCCCATATACATTATTCTTTTATTTTATGAAATGTGCGTAGGATGCTTCTGACTCGATAAAAAAAAAAAAAAATAATATTGAGTAGATAGTGGGCTATGACTCATCTACTAAAAACAAAAAAGCAAATCTGTAAAAAACTTGCAAGACTGTCAGCTTTTAATTATATTTTTATCAAATATAGCTTTGTTCTTTCTGTGTTTTCATTTTAATTATTGTCAAATTTCTATAAGAATGGCAGCTTAGATACCCAGAGAGACAGCAACTGTTTTCAGATTTATTTGCTCGTATAAAAATAAATATAGTTAGGTACGGATCCTTTATTCAACCACGTCCTAAAACTCATTTCAAGGAGAACAGAGAGCAAAGGGGAACAAACTTATTAGGTTACATAGAAGCAACGCATTCATCAACTTGTAAGCACAAAGAAGAAGCTGTAGGGGTACAAAAATCAACTGCAGAAATAATTCTAAAAAAATACAATTACCATCCATACAAGTTTAAGATACTTCAACATTTGCATTTAATCACCATAACACGAAGGAGACCAATAATTCTTTTAAAAGCCATTAAAAGACTAAGAAATTGTGCCAGATTTGCATTCGAGAAAATAGTCCCCAACTTGAACCAACATCTCTAAAAGCTCCTTGATGTTTTTAGTTCTTATTGTGATTCAAATCCAAATTTAATAGTGTGGTGATATTCTTGAGATATAATGTTGTTTGGTTTTAAGTAATGTAATACAATAAGTAATATTTACTGAGTATTATCACAAATAGTAGTTCATAGCGTATAAAATACAATTAAATAATTGAGTTTAAAAGTATTGAGTATCTAGTATCTTAACAACTGTTTACCTGGATATTGTTTTTAATAGATTAGTCATGGCCTACTGCTCCAAATAAAGTAAAAAATGAAATTTTGAGCTTAGTTTTCAAAATAACTTAATACTAATATATATTTTTGGAAAGCCTGAATTAGTTCCGATTGACTTGAAAAATAATATACAGGGTGTTCCATTTAAAAAAGAATATATGTTTGCTTCATAACTGAAAAATGGTTAGTGCAAGAAAAAATCAAACTACACCACTGGATTTTACAGACAAAATTCTATGAGACCCTTTTTTGAACTTTTCAATAAGGTAAAAGACAACCGAGTTACGAGGGTGGTCCCAAAATCGATAATTTTCGATTTCACCCTGTACCTCTAAAACCAAGAGGGCCATGATATAATTTTGTTAACGGCATCTTTACTTTCACAAAAAAGTAGCACAGTGTCGCGAAAACCGCAACTCTGTATCTTTAAAGATATAACCGAGATACCCCGCAAAAATGCCCAAAATGGGACACCCTTTACATATTTTCTGAAGATATCATCAACTTTTGGTGAACCGACAACAACTCACGAACCCTGTCATCTAACGTCTTGTCAGGGAACCTTATTGGTTGAGGATTTGCTACCATGCCGTTGCCATGGAGATTAAATCTTGCTATTGGCCGCCCCATCACTAACTTTATGTTCCTGTCGCTCTCTGTCTGGAAATATCGGAATACCAGTGGCGTTTTGTATGTCGTGTTTATAATAGGTATTTCTACAGATTGTCCCAAACTATTTGAATATCTGTTTTGTCGAGTTTATTGTCTTATCAGCTTGTTAGGTGCACTGTTTTTCGTCGTTATTATTGTTATTATCTTATTTCAAAATGAACATTTATACAAAAGAAAAGACGCCAAATATCCCTGAAGTATTCACGTAAAATCCGCATGCCCATGACTACTTTATGAATGAAATCGGCCATGTTTTTTTTTCAACTATACCCCTCTTACCGACATCCCGTAGCTTCAGAACCGTTGGCCAGATAATATGTGTCTTTGCATTTTGCGAAAAATTGCTTATGCAAGGAATCCGTGAGCAAATAACAGCTGTTTTATAGTCGACAAGGAGTTCTAAGTTGAAGTTTATTATAACGCTAATTTGCTTTCCGATTTCTATTTCAGACAAAGCGAATGGTATTCAGAACTGTCGCAGAGCCATGGAGATATCTCAGAAGGAACTAGGAATCCCAGCAGTACTGGAACCGGAATATTTGGCATCACCTTGGCTAGACGAGCTTTCTGGGATGACTTATCTGTCTTATTTCATGAAACCCGGATCACCAGGATTTTATGCCACGCTTAGGTGGGTCAATTCCAGGTTGGAACGCCCTATCAAAAATTTCACGGTAAGCACTTGTGTCATGTGATCTTTCTTATTATATTATAAGTCGTCTGCATACAAGCATTTCAAACGAAAGCAAAAAATATCTAGGCGAAAGTGTGCACAAGCTTAAATAAAATAAAGTTCGCAGTGTCAATAACCCCAGAAGATATCCAGCAAGGACCAAATTCAGATAGAATTCATTATGCATAAAATACCAAAATGAGTTCATTTCCTACTCGCATTATTATAAACGAGCCAAAAGCAAACATTAGAAATTAACCACCTCCACTCCTAGGCCCTATATGGTATCAAGTACAAAACGTTGGCAAACCTACTGGAAGTGGCACTGGAGTCCGTGGGTAGGAGTTTCAACGACCCACATCCTATGAGACCTATTGCTCTTATGTCATGTGTAATGAAAACATTTGCAAGTATCATTAAAACCAGACCTGAGTGGTGGCTGGCAAGTAAAAATACTTTCCCAGAATCTCAATTTGGCCTTCGAAGGGGAGAAGGAACTATATCCTACGAAATAAATGCTGCATGTTTGATCATAATAACCTCATTTAATATATTCTCAATGTCGTTAAAATAGATCTAGACCCTATGGAATGATGATATTCAAAAGAAGTAGTAGATACAGTGACCGTGATTCTAGGGACGTTTCTGGTAGCAATGTAGGTAACTCAACTTTCTCTTTGGGTACATTCTCATGCTCAGTCTTCTGTTGGAACAACTACAGTACATGGCATGTGGCATTTATGTTGATTTTAACAAAAATATCAGTCTATACCAGAGGTTCCCAACCTGTGCGCCGCGGCGCCTTGGTGCGCCGTAGAAAGTAAAGAGGGGCGCCGTGAGTCGATCGTCTAAGTCTAAAGCACAAATATTCGTGGGTGCCTAAACAGCAACAATACCTATTCTGACGCTCGATACACTTTGAAACGACTGAAGAAGATTACAACGTTCAGGAAGAAACAACAGGTTTGGATAAAAAAGATGAATGAAGGCGGCGGTCAACATTGCTCGCCACAATTGTATAAATATGCGGGATCCAATGAACTAGTTGTCTCACAAGACCTGATGGCTCTTTTCACGGAACACTTATGGAAGCTCACTGAATGGTTTTCGAATTTCGAAATACTTTGCAGATAATGATGTCGAAAAATTTGAGTGGATCCAAGATCCCTTTCATACCTCCAAATCCGATTTGGTGGAGTTTTGGTAATCGATTCAAAATGAATATCCAAACCTTACTTCAAAAGCTTTGAGAATTTTTATTCCGTTCGCAATGTCATCATATTTATATGAAGCTGGATTTTCAGCCATAGCTGTAATCAAGAACAAATATCGCTCAAAAATCAATGAGGAGCAAGAAATGAGAGTCGTAGTGTCGAATTTTATTCTCTGTTTTGAAAAACTATGCAGAGATCACCAAGCTCAATCGCCACATTCATTTGACTGTCGTATTTTATTTTTGTTTTTCTTGAGTCTTTCTTTTTTTCTGTTTCAATTCTGAATTCTTATAAATAGAATAAAATAAACTTCATTTCCTATTGAGGAAGTTTTTATTTTTGTGTCTACTATTATTGTAGATTCCTATTTGTTTCGACAGTATCTATTTAAAATAGCTGTCTAAGGTAGGGCGCCGTGACAAAATGCCAAACTTGAAAGTGCGCCGCGGGTTGAAAAAGATTGGGAACCCCTGGTCTATACCATTTCCAGCAGTAGAATTTCGAAAGTATCAAACTAAATTTCTAATCACTGACAAAATATCCACTGAAAGACTGGACACTCTGTGTATGAAAATTTGGCATGGCATTTTTGACTGACATCCGCGCCATCTATTCGGATTGCGTGTGTCACTACAATGCATTCACGAATCGATTACAGGAAACTGTAGATATTCACGACCTAGGTCAATCTAAAAAGTTTGGTGTAGGTGACCGACGATAGGTGGGGTAGGTTACGAAACGAGCGGGCTTTTTGAAATACCATATAAGCTTATTCAGCCTCCAGACAACGTGGTAACTTGTCATAACAATTTACCTTACGCATTCATTACCTGTTTTGAAAATTGACCTGATTAATAAAGTTAAGGCGTTAATTAAAAAAAATGGAATTGTCAAGTGGCATAATAATAAATAAAACTATGGCATTGTCCACAGCACATACTCCATTTTCTTTAAATTAGTGTTTTAACCTTTTTAATCAGTTCAGTTTTGAAAATAGGTATTCAATGAGTTAGGTAAATTTTTGTGACAAGCTACCACGTTATACGGGACATTCAACTGATTATGTAAGAATAGGAATATATTAGATATGGATTACTGTAATAAAACAAAACAAACCCTTTTGTAATTTATTTCAATACGACAATTGCTTAAATAAAGTCAGCTACACAAGGTACAAAAACAATTCATATAGAAGTAAAGCATGATTTATTCACTAGAATCACTATTTCATGATAATTACAATCCTTTGATGGCATATAATTTGAAGAGTAAAGAGGTAATATTCCTTAACTATTCATATTGATGCAGGCAAATTGTTTGTATATTTGTAGGTTTGGGTTGCCAATCCGTTCTAACTAGCGTCTCTGTATACGCTGATCAGATGGGATTTAATATCTGAAATAAAAAAAATGTATTTTTAGACCATCGGACCTCACCTTCAATGCAACGGTTTGCCAAAGAGAGGGAATGCTGCACACCTTTATGGCAGCATATGTGATTGTGAATAGTAATACAAGTTATATGAGTATGAAGTAGTAGTGTTTAGTAATGCATTCAAATGATATATGTACATTTCATGTAGAAATGATCAATCTTGTATTAATTTTGCATAAAAATTCACAATACAAAAATGAGGTGAGCGGTATAAATCAGGCAAATCACTTACCTTCGCGCATCCGCATTCTTGCAATTTGGCGCAGGACAACGGCGTAAATACTTAGAACCCATTCCTAAATACATATAGACAACAATAGGCAGACAAAAATCTCAAAAGTAGTGCAAAATTGCAAAAAGACGCCAATCGACATAAACGAGCAACGACAATGTCAGTTACGACAATGGCTGTCAAAATGACGTCAGGCGTCACAATTGGGCCACTTCTATTGATGCATCTAGGAATCTGTTTGAAACAGAGTTGGCTGATCAATAATTCACGCAACCCCGCTAGGTGTGCTAGGTGGCTAGCGCTAACCCCGCTACACAGGGTCCTCATTTTTGAGTTTCACACCCCTGTTTCTAATGCGTGAATTGTGAATTCAAACTGACAGGTATAAATTACAGACAGTTGACAGTTTGAATTTGCAATTGACGTTTTAGAATTATAATTTGATGCTTTTGAAACTACAGCTGGAAAAGGTATCGTATCTGTAACATTATTTCACAATGTGTCCAGTACGCACAGGTTTATCCTTTCAAATGGTTATACACTGCAAAAAATGGGGGTAAAATCACATTCTGTATTATGTAAACTTTCCATAATATATCATGTTTTTCATGACATTACACTATTTATCATGTGCTTTTACATAATACTGTGTTATCACAGATATCATATACTTTTAATATGTAAACAACTATTTTTACATTAGAAAACATGTAATAAAAATAAAGTTACAATGTATTATTAACTGTCCACTTTAAATTCACACAAACACTGTGAATCGCATAATAGATTATGTGAAATCACATAACATATAAAGGAAGCGCCTTCGTGCCGTCTAAGCGCGCCATCTATTCATAGGTTATGAACACATAACCTAAAACCTCAAGTTTCGCGTAAAGAACGTACAACAGACGCCACTCATCTTTTGCGATTTTGGTGATTTATAGGAGTGTAATTGTGTATTTAACGTATTTTGTGAAGGACGAAGGTTGTATTTCTGAAGGTAAGCTTATTAGCATCATGTTTATTTGCTGTACTTGCCAGTTCAAATGCCATACACTGACGAAACATAACAGCCACCAGTATGCCCATAGGAACTGGCAAGGCGTACAATTTATTTGCCTGCAATGAAATGTAACAGAATGCCGTTTAAATAATTTACTGATGTAAAAATATCACGGAATGGAATGTGCCACTTGATGTAAAACGAACGCAACATAATGCTGCTTGCTAATGGCACTAAGGTTAGGATAAGTTGGGATAAAATTCTAATATATCTACAGTCCAAATCCTTATTTTTAATAACGGGAAAAGTAATCTGTCCCATTTTATAATTATGTTGTATAATAGTGCGATTCTGTTATATCTTATCGCACTTATTTTACATGTTTATTTACATTACTCTTACCATGTGCTTTATTTTACAGATTTAACAGAAACAAATGACAAAACAAGATTCTATCTTTTTGTGGAAAAACATTTGGTTGACCTCTACGAATCATTTATTGAAGCATTTAAGCTTGCTGACGCTGGCTAAAAAACAAAAAAGTGGCTGCATGAAAAAGGAAAGTGTTGGACTTAGTCAGCAACTTCAAACAGTGAATTTTCAATAATACATCATCATATGATATGAAGATTTTTTTATATAAATTTAAATCCTGTATAATAAACTCCATAATAAACTATGTACAATAGCAATAAAAATTATGCACGAAACTCAACATATTATGTAACAACAACCATATAATATGTTATGGAAAACGACAAAGAATGCATAGTTTTTCCATAACTTGTTATGTATTCCAACACAGAGCAAGTACTGGAGAATCACAGAATACATTATGTAAAAAAAGTACATTACAGTTTATGTAAAATGTCTTTACATCAGAACGACTGTGAAATTACATAACTTAACGTTGGTTACAAATTACCAACGTTAAGTTATGTAATTATTTTTTCCTGTGTATATATGGCCGTCCAAATGAAACCCTCACCAGCTCCTTGTAAACATTATCGCTAGTATCATTATTGTCATATTTTAGAAAAATAATCTATCAATTTGTCAATTTCAGTTTTACGTTATTTTACTCAATAGCGGTATGTATTCGTAGTAGGTTGAAATCATGGTAACAAGGTTTCTTGTCTAACCGCTCATTCAAGTCACTGTTACAGGACTGGGTACTGTATATTAAATTTGTCGAATACACAGGAAAATTTACCTAAAACCATTTTTAGCATGAAACATTAGATACACAAAAAGCTTAGCTTGGAATTTCCGATATCCTACTACCAGAGGTAAATCTTGGCTACCTTGAAGTAGCTAAATAAGCGATTATGAGCTATTTTTTCCACGATTTTTTCCACCATGATTGGCTAGTTGCTATATGGCTCTGTTGAAAAGGCTATATGGCATATGGTAGGTGACAATATGATATCCTAATTATATTGTTTTGTATAAATATTTATACGGGGATCAGAACATGACCAGAGCATTTTGAAACTTGCGTGATTTTCCTCGTCCGAAAATACTTTGAAAAAGGAAATGGTCATCAAAATCCCTTGGACAGAGGGACCCACTTTTTACTCGTGTAGCCTGTGTGGGTCTGTATTTATATAGGTATCTAAAAGTTAGCTGGGCGAAAGGGCACTCGCAGTCCAAAGGCAATATTTTACCCAACCGGCAGGCAAAAAGGACAGTCGAATCCAAAATATGTAGCAAAACTGCTGAGAGAGTGCACCCAAAATAACTTTAAAGCTGGGATGTGGGATCACACTTCTGGCTGCTCAACTGCTAAATAACTTCTTACTCACCCTAGTGAGGGAGGGAGCTCGATTTAGGCGTGGGTCTCTCGTATTCACGAAATTCTAAGGTCTAGGAGGCTGATTACTATCTGCTCTATCAACCAGGTAGCATTGTAAGCATTGAGTGGTTTTTGCAATGCACAAAGGTTTTGGATGACATTTTGGCAAGACATCAAGTGTAACTTACAGTGAGTCCCGAGTCATGCTGGCGTTTGCGGTAATGAAGTGGCGGACGCGCTAGCAAGGCGAGGGTCAGGAATGATTTCCTGGCTTCTGAGCTGGCTGTGGGTCTGGCAGCATCAGGTATCATTAGGAGGACAACAGAAGTGTGGTCGCAAAATTTACATCTAACGAGACAGAGAGGAATCTCTGGGCAATTCCGTCAAGTTAGATGACTCATTTTAGGACCTCTGGCCAAGGTAGGGCGATTCTTTCTTTTACTGGGCAGAAGCCGACTAAGATAACTTGTGGGCCTGCTATCTAGAAATAACACCTCCACCTTGCACACGTCGAGTCGCTTGGACCCAACGTGTGCACGCCGTGGCAAGGAAGAAGGGTCTTCGGCACACATTCTATGTCGCTGTGAAGATCTTGGAAATCACAGAATATATTGTCGACTAAACAGGGTTCAAGGGTCCTTGAACCTAAAGACGTAAGATGGGCAGGAACCAAGGCTATCCTTACGTTTGCGATGAGGGTTTGTCTTGGGAACTGTAGGATGAGGAGTGGTGCATAAGGGCTCGCTTAAAGGCCTATGTACTGGTGGTTCTGGTCACCAGAAAGTTCATCTCCTTCATATACTAATTCATTAGAGGGGGTAGCTAAATGCTGCCTGGAGCTAAGAGCTAAGGAAGTTTCTCTACAGCATCAGATTAAGCGATACGTTCCTGTGCAGTAGATGTGAACAGGAAGATGAGTCTGTTGAACAATAACTGCAATTGCCTATCAATGGGAGAATCTATTCTGAGGCAACTACTGCATCTCACTGGTTGAGATAGCTGAGCACTCAGTTCTGAGGGACCCTTGAGAAGATCTACAATGGGCTCAGTGAGGCCTGCGTGTTATGATCTTGGCAGTTCGCCCTCCCTCTAATACAGAATATATTGGCGACGCCAAGCTTATCATCCTCATTGCATCGTAGTAGGTAGACACAATTTAACTAAATGCACAAAAGAAATTAATTGCAGTATCACGATAATACTAAGAAGAAAATTAGCTCCTTTTGCCTAGTATAGTACCGGTATCATTTACTGATTTCTCTTATAGCTTCAAAAGGAACTTCAAATATACATTTATCATAATCTCGACGAACATACATCAGAACCTTGTCGAACTATCTTTATGTAACTAGTTTTCTCCTATTTCAGAGCGACTGGAATGACGGAAAAGTGATAAGCGAGATAATCAGGTCCCTTGGTGGTTCAGCTCAAGCACCAGAGAAACTCAAAAGTGATCCTGCATATTGGGAAGCAAACCAATCGCAGGCCATCGAAGCAGGAAAGAAATTAGGTACGTTATAACATATATTTTGTTTAGCACTTAACGTGTGCAGGTGTATGGATGTCCAAAACGGATGATCCATAAGCCGTCCAAAAATGTTCAAAGGAGATCCAGTTTGAGTACTTTGATGTAATGAACCATACAATTATAGACTAATTTTGAATATCCCTTGAATATCCCGTGCTATCTATCTGGGTGGATACATCTAGCCTCAAAGAATGCACAAATAGCCATTTTTATATGCATAATATCAAATACATTAAAATCTTCGATTGAGGGCTCAACAGAGTCTAAATTTGGATTTTAGGTACCTAGCAGTTAATCTCATCAATTATTCATAGTTGCCCAAATGCCCAAGTACGACATTGGACACGTCAAAAAAGGTACCCATATAGCACTGGATATTCTTTAAATCTCGTATATGTTCCATGAATACTCACCAGAAGCATAGATCATTTATTATTTCTCTTGACTATTCTGGAATATTAAAATAATACCTTTTATACAGGGTTATTCACGTTATTCGACACGAAGCATTATGGCTAAAGTATTTGATAAAAAATAAAATAATAATTTGGGATGGATAGAGACCCATAAAGGCTACATTTTAAAAATATTTTCATGTTATACAGGGTGTCCCAAAAGCACGAAATGTATCAAAGTTATGTTTTTTTTAAATGGAACACCCCGTATATTATTGCATATTCAGATTCCTTGATGAATTCTATCGTGACTTTATGTATCATACATGGGACTTAAAGCGAACCGCTTAGGTGTAAATCACCATTTTCGGTATAAGCAGATATCAGGAAAAAATTGAATATCGCAGAGATTATAAAATTTGGAAGGCTGTGACTTTGCCGTATTACTCAGCATAAAATGCGCCAGCTTTTATTAGACTGTCAAATTTAAATTGCGTTTATGCTTGGAGAAATCGGTCGATGAATTAAGGAAACTTCGATCAGCGATAACTTGATTTTTTCAAATGGGAATGCCTAATTTTTTTTATACGGTTAAAAGTAGAATTTGATAACCTTTCTAATGATATAAGGTTGTGCATACCAATCTCTGGTAGTTTTCATTTAATTTTAAATTTTCAAACAAATCGGCATTTTTCAATTTGCCTACCTATAACCAACGTAGCAGGCCATGAAATATAAACAAAAACATGTTCAGGTAGAAGAAAACAACTAACTTAGCTGAAAAATACACACGAACTAGACTAAAGGGACAAGATTATAAAAATTACTCACAACAAAGTCCAACCAGAAACAACGGCGGTAACATATCTTTGGTCAAAGAGAAGCTGGAGTATGGCAGAAATGGATTTTTTCACGGCCTACTAGCTACTGCAATGTACTAGAGATTGGCAATTTCTAAAACCATTAAAAATTTTGAAATAAAGTAAAAACTACTACAGGACGTTGTAAGCAGTTTATTATTTTCATAATAAAATTTCACATTTAATGATATAAAAAAGTATGCAATTCTGTCAAAACTCAAGTCAGAAGTACCACTGACTGGAGTTCTGAAAATTCTTCAGTACCTATTAGCAAGGTCGCAGAAAATGAAGAATGAATTAAAATTTGTTCAAATTATAAAACATAACTTAAATGGCAGAAAATTTAAATCTGATTTGTCAGTATCCCCTTTTTGCAATATTGCTAACAGATATTGAAAAATAGAAGGGCTCCAGTCAGAGGTATCGACTTCGACTCAAATTAAGTACCTACTTTTTTACACCATTACATATGATTGATAGTTGCGTGCTGGAGCAACAGTCGCCGGTTGTTTCTGTTTCATATGAGGGTTTTTGATTGCCTTGGAAATTTTTAACCTCTAGTAAATTGCGGTAGCCAGTAGACAGTAAAAATATTTATTACTGCCATACTCCAGATTCTCTTTGACCTTAGAGATGTTATCGCAGTTGTTTCTGGGAGAGTTAATTTGTTGTAAGGAATTTTTATAATCTTGTCCCTTTAGTCTAGCTAGTGTGTATTTTTCAGCTAAGTTAGTTGTTTTCTTCTAGCTGAACATATTTTTGTTTATATTTCATGGCCTGCTACGTTGCTTATAGGTAGGAAAATTGAAAATCGCCGATTTGTTTGAAAATTTAAAATTAAATGAAAACTACGAGAGATTGGTATTCACAACCTTATGTCGTTAGAAAGCTTATCAAGTTCTACGTTTAACCGTATAAAAAAAATTAGGCATTCCCATTTGAAAAAATCAAGTTATCGCTGATCGAAGTTTCCTTAATTCATCGACCGATTTCTCCAAGCATAAACGTAATTTAAATTTGACAGTCTCATCAAAGCTGACGTATTTTATGCTTAGTAATACGGCAAAGTCACAGCCTTCCATATTTTGTAATCTCTGCGATATTCAATTTTTTCCTGATATCTACTTATACCGAAAATGGTGATTTACACCCTAACGGTTCGCTTTAGGTACCATGTATGATACATAAAGTCACACTAGAATTCACCAAGGAATCTGAATATGCAATAATATACGGGGTATTCCATTTAAAAAACATAACTTTGATACATTTCGTGCTTTTGGGACACCCTGTATAACATGAAAATATTTTTAAAATGGAGCCTTTATGGGTCTCTATCCATCCCAAATTATTATTTTCTTTTTTATCAAATACTTTAGCCATAATGCTCCGTGTCGAATAACGTGAATAACCCTGTAGAATATTACCATTTTATGCATTTAGAATAATCAGTGATCATTCATTTAATATCTGAATTATTCTATAATATTCCACTAATATTCTACTTATGATATTATTTTAATTATCTGCTTAGAATAATATGCAGCAATTTGATGAAAAACATTCTACTTATATTCGTAACAGAATCTTTTCGGTATGTAGGCAAATATTTAATATGAATAATTCATATTTGCTCATGTCCCGGTGAATTCAAAAAAAGCTTCATTAAGTATTATTCATGTTTACATTTATCATTCTAAACATCATACTATATGCACTTTTCACAAATTTATTATGTAAATCTATGGATCTTTCACATGTCAGTAGTCAATGTTGTCGGACTCCAAAACGAATTCGCTTCGTTTTGGAATGAGCATGTGGTCATTTCAGCGATTTACGAATTTTATTCGTTAAACGCAAGGTATGCGCATTTATACCCAATTTTGTGAAATGAAGTTGCTAGTTGCTATAAAGTATGTCAGAGTGTTTCAAATCATGGTCACCTACTACGGTGTTTGGTTCATTATATGTATAATGTGAGTAGAAGTTTCAGGTTCATCCAACAATTTTACACTTTATGCAAGACTGATGCGTCTAACCACTTCAGTTTTACGACCATCTGCCATTAGTAGCTGCCATTATTTTTGGAACAGTGTCCATAATACAGTAAAAATGTTTTATATTTGAGATAATCTAGCCAAAATGTCCCTAGAATACTCAAAACCATTCTACCACGATTATTCATGTAATATCCGTGTGGAATATTCTAGGAATATAGCGCGTTTTTCCCATTTTGAACATTTAATAAATATTCTATAAATATTCTTATTGTCGATGGAATTTTCTCAGAATATTCATAATATCTGTAGTGAATGTAAACAGAATATTCTCATATCATCCAGTGCTATGCATGGTAATTAAAATCAACAATTTGAACAACTAGTAGCTTTAAAAATAAAAACATAAATGATAAATATAAAATTAAAATATAAAAGAATAAAATAGAATCAGACATAAAACACACTTTGACCATTGATGTCGTTGATAAAACTAGGACTGAAGATACTCCGAGTAGCTGTATAAAATGGCTATGTACGAATTAGTTAACCAAACCTTTTTTAACTGCAATCATGCTAGCGCTGGTCTTCAGATCCATTTTACATTTCAAATAAAGATAACTTGTGTTCCGGAACTGACAATGAGGCACTGTTACGAGTATTGTAATTGCGGTTATCCGAGTTACTAGGAAAATCTGGAACATTAGACCTGAGGCGCAAGATGAGCTCAACCATTAGTGTGCCGGAAACCGTTAACATTTTGTAGTTCCTAAAAAGCTCTCTACAGGATGTTCGTGCTGACACCCCTGCTATAGGATCTCAATGCCCTTTTTTGTAAATATCAAACGCGTATCGCATGACATCTCAAAAAATTATGCTGTATCTCACCCTTGAAACAAACTGGGCATGGTAAAAATAAAATATAGACAGCTTTGAGAATGTCTTTTGGAGTCTTCAGATGGCAAACCAGACAAAAGATAAGCTATCACACAATTTCTCAATATGAGGCTCTATGCATTTTGAACAAATAACTTTTATCTGCTTCTATTATAGGCGTGCAGCCTATATTGTCAGCCAAAGATTTGGCAGACAGGCATGTGGAACACCTTGGTGTCAATGCCCTTTTTGTAAATATAAAACGCGTATCGCATGACATCTCAAAAAATTATGCTATATCTCACCTTTGAAACAAACTGGGCATGATGGTAAAAATAAAATATAGACAGCTTTGGGTATGTCTTTGAAGTCTTCAGATAGCAAACCAGACAAAAGATAAGCTATCACACAAATTCTTAATATAAGGCTACCACTGAAGGGTGATCTATATGGAGTCCTAAGAATTGAGGTTTTGAATTAAGAAAAAAAAGTACTAAAGTTATATCAAAATAAAAATGGGTTTTTGAATCGCGTACCGGAAACACGCCGACGGCGACGGCTCGAACCCGTGTGACATCACCATGGCGGTAAGGATGCTCCTTTGACCAACGACGTCCTACTTTGATACTAGATTCTAGATTCCCAGCCAATCGCGTACTGCTAAACTGGTAACTAGTGTATATTTGTTGCAACACAGTCGATGAATTAAGCTTGCAGCTCGTACTTACTTACGGGAATCTGTAATCTGACTTCAACTTGAAACATTCAAAAACATATTTATTTCGGTCGTAGTCTTCGTCTCGAGCTGCAAACTTCATTCACCGACTGTGTTGCAACAAATATACACTAGTTACCAGTTTAGCAGTACGTATTTTCGCGATTGGCTGGGAACCTAGAATCTAGTATCGGAGTAGGACGTCGTTGGTCAAAGGAGCATCCTTACCGCCATGGTGACGTCACACGGGTTCGGGAGCCGTCGGCGCGTTTTTGGTACTCGATTCAAAAACCCATTTTTATTTTGATATAACTTTTGAGTTATTGCGAAAAAAAAGAAAACAAGAAAAGGTTTGTTATAAAACTTATGTATGATCTTTCCATTTATGACAAAAAAAATGTTTATTCAAAACCTCACTTTTGCACAAATAACTTGAACCAACGACTTTTTATGAAGCCTTAACTAGTAACTCTTATCTGCTTCTATTATAGGCGTGCAGCCAATATTGTCAGCCAAAGATTTGGCAGACAGGCATGTGGAACACCTAGGTGTCATGGCTTATGCGGCACACTTCCAATGGGTCCCCGAAAGACCTCCGCTGCATGACCTCATTGCTGTCACACTGGAGTCCACTTCGGGAAGGGTGGGGCAACCGGTAAGTGTCCCATATATTTTATGCTATATACATACATAGGTCCGACAAAAGATAACATAGTCATCGTCACGAATTTTTAGAAAATCCGACTGGTTAAACAAAAACGTATATTTCAGCTACCTCAAAATAATAACCCAATATCTACCTGTTTCTCCATTTTGGTGTTTCCTGATTTTAAGTTTTTCAAATGTACTAAAAAATATTACAGGCTCTTTAAAGTTGTACTTTAAAAAACTGGTTTAAAATGTCATGTGCGTAATACAAACAGGCTTACTAATGTGCATACCGTAAGCTAGCTGGGCAACAGTAACTTTTACAATACCACCACATCAATGCTGAAAAACGAAGCCCCATTTATCATTTCAAAAATTCGTAGCGCCTCTTATTCAATAAGACTTAAAAAGGTTAAAAAAACGGAATCAAGTTAATTAGCTCAGACCTTTCTACACATTTTTTGTATCAACCAGGTATTCACATTCAAACACATTTGAGCTAGAGGTTTTCAAGTTACGTGTCAGAGGCCTAAGGCTTCGCTACGGAAGTAGCATCGTGCCACGATCTCATTACAATCAAGCTAGTAGTTGATAAACTACAGGTAGTACGAGCCTATCACAATCCTTAGGGGTCGTTTGTACAAACGTCGGTTTAACACGAGCTATGTTAAACCTAAGCTTAGCTAAGCTTAAGCTTAACGTTGGCATCCGTTGTACCATCGTTGATTTAGTTAAACCTAGTTGATAAAAAATTCTCTACGGTTTGTACCACAGACTATACACCTAGGGTAGGATAGGTTGGCACTAATGTAGCAATTAGCAATGCGTACTGTCATAATTATCTAAAAAAGTAACCTCTTCCTATTTATCACTGTAATGGTTTGTGACCAATTCGAGCAACGGCCGTTTCTCTCTCTGTTCTTTTATTTGCTCTTTTTGTTAAATTAGACACAAATCTTACCAAAAATACAACCCAATAAAGTGACAAGCAATTTGAAGGTTTCATAATATGTATCAGGCTAGGTTTAAACCTCAGCTAAGCTCGGGTTTAGCTTGGAGTGGGGGCTAAGTCTGCAACTGATGTGGTTTACCGTCGGCTTACCTTACTGCATTATACAACCGCCGGCCCTAAAATGCCTAAAACACAAATTTGGAGGAGTTGAGATATTTTCTTACTTCTTGCTAATTACTCCTTCGCTAATGAACCGATTTCTTTCCTTCCTGTTCAGTTTCAAGGACTAAGTAATTTTGGAGGGGAAAGAAAACACCTTACTATGCTAAGAATGCTTTAAACCTAAAACTAATTTTTTAACAAGCATTCTGTTGTAGTTTGTGGCTGCAATGTCAGTAAAGAGTTCATACTTCACTACTACATACTACTACTACTTACTACTTTTTAAATATCGGAAATTGACGTACGATGATCTGGATTATATCTGTATGTATCATCATCATAGCACAGCCTACATATAAGCTTACGTAGGCTGTGATCATAGTCACAATGTCTTAACAGACATGTTGTGAATTCGTAAAATGCATTAAGTAGGACCTAGAGTATTGCCGACACGAATATTATCAATAGTTTTGAGAACTGTAGCTCGCCATCGTTCGCGATTTAGTCAAAGAAATATCTTCATAACTAAAGAGGAACAGACAGACGACAGAAATGCGTGACATGTATTTTCGTTATGCAGATACCATGAAATGCTCAAAACGCATATTATCCCAAAATCGAAAATTGTCGCGAACACAATATACTCCCCTCACCTATCGGTGTGGGAAGCAGAAATTTTATACCCTCTAGCTCATAGTCATTTGCAGGGTAAAAACCTATTTTATATGTATGTATGTTCCTGTTTTATGTACTCTAAATTTCAATTAAATAATTTCACCCTTGATGTCTCCACTCATGTACTTTCTGCGTGAATGGATGAATAAAGACGATATTATTGTCATTACTGTTATCCTTCTCTAATCAATGTTTCGTCTGTTCATTGCACGTTCATTGCATTGTCTTCTACCCAGACAGCACAATATATTCTAGGAACATTCTAAGAATCACCATTTTGGAACATTGTATCATTCCATAAAAAGTCCATGAATATATAGATTATCTGATGAACATTCCAAGAATGTGAAAATGGGAATCCAAAAAATGTGCATAGGTTATTCCCTCAGAATATTCTACGATTATTATTAAGATGTGCGGAATATTGTAGGAAGGTTCCTGGTATATCTTTGAAGAAACACACATAGGTTATTCCCTCAGAATATTCTACGATGGTTATTAAGATGTATCAAATATTTGTAGGAAGATTCCTGGTATATCTTTGAAGAATATATGTTGAAAGAAACTAATACCTTTTATCACTTTATTTCATTTATTTGTAAGTCTTGTTGTCTGCCTAGGTACTTAACGTGAGTAGTAAACATATATAACCCAGTATCTAACTTTCATACAGTGTTTTGGGCAGCACTGATTTAAGCAGACACTAATTATTATAGGGATTGATGAAAAAAAAATATATAAAACAGAATACGGAACCTGTATTTATAATTGCATAAGTTTAATGTACACATTAAAAAAACACATTTCATTGCACGGAATCGTCCTCCTGTAATATCCTGCAAAACAAAAACACCCGTTTCATTTTAAAGCATACGATGTAGGTACATTCGAATACACTTCATTAACTACAATGCTAGATTTTCACCAAAATGTTGCCGTTTTATTTTAATCAAATTTAGTAGAATAAACACTGGAAATTCATAGTCACAAATATGTCAAATGTGTTGCTAGTAGTTATTATATATTAATTACCTCTCTGAACAAGAGAGTTGCTACCACATGGTGCTACAAAGTCGATAATTCACAGAGATAAAATAGTTACCCTCACCCTAGTCGCTCCTAGATGAACTTGTAAACTAAATAACAAGTGAAAATCATATTCCAGAACACAGATAACTATCCAACTATCACAGGAGAAAAATGCACATTGCACGAGCACAAGCAGACACCACCGACCACCCACCACCGCCACCGTGACGAATGAAGCTAACCTCAAAGTTCTCAAGACTAACCTAACCTAAAACGGTGCCACGCCTACATTAAGAATCATACCAAAAGGCGTATTCATAGAATATTCTTTAGATAATATTAATTTATGGATATTATCAGAATATTTTGATCGATACGTTCATGGAATAATCATGACGTAATATTCCTCGTACATCATGGGAATGAAATCAATAAAAACATCCATGAACATTCTGTTAATGTTTTGAATATTCTCAATCTATTTTGGATAAAATATGAATATTCCAGGAATATATTGTGCTGTCTGGGTAAAGGTCCATTGCAAAAGCTTTTAGCTCCTATACTATCTATATCCTGTGCGAAACGGGAACTACTGAGTCAAGCTACTTGACTTTCCAATGTAGTGCATGATTTAGAAATTTTTAAGAGCTTACATATTCATGATCAAGAAGATGGTAGTCCAAAGTCATAATCATCATTGGTTTATTCAAAGCTCGTCCTCCAAAAATGAAAAAAGCAATAAATAAAAAAACCCGGCGCGCTATTAAAATTATAATCACGTTCGCTTCCTGTCGAAACACATTAATAGATCGTCATTTGTTGTTCTGTGCAGTGCTGCTTTGTCGGTATAGTGAGAAGTTTATTCAAGAAAAGTCAGCTTCACATAATCAAGAATAGGTATTGTACTTTTAATTTATTGTTTGTTGTTACTTAATAATTGAATAATTATTCCGTATTAATTGTCTCGTGACTTGAAAATATTATTGAAGCATTCTATTATTTTATAGAAAACAAACGATTTGCGGTATTCGCTTTGATCTCATAGTAGAAGTTTGATGCCATTAATCCCGCATTATCACGTATAAGATTTTGGGATACAAATTAATGACTGAGGGTCGGTTTCTCAATGTTCAGTTAAATGTTCATCTGAAAGGTAACAGTTAACTGTTAGATACATTATTTTGGCAATTGAAGGTTAAACTTACGAATTCACGTAAATCTTATATGACAGTTAATATCCATAGCTACGACCTAACTGGCAGCTACATATCTGATATCACTAGTGACACTTTTAACTGGACATTGAGAAACCGGTCCTAAGGAGAAAAATCTGCCTCACCATGACCACCATGCTTTCCTCTCTACTTGTTGTCATTTTTCTACCCGCATAATTTCAGATACCGCTTCACGATTTTTATGAAACGTGGGCTGTGATAGTCATAGTAAAATTTTGTGAATTTCAATTTTTTTTGGAAGTTTGACAATTTCAAAGTTTGTATGTTTTGAAACATTACACACACATACAACATTTTAGAAAAAATGAATACCTAGAAAATTTTTAGAAGTTTGAAATTTGCTGAATTTTTGATAATTTTAAAAGGTTGAGGGTGATTCTATAGTCTACGGTCTATCTCTGTATGTAGCTAATTCGAACGATTGACTTATTTCTTGTAAGGGAAAGTAGAGCTTACAGATTTATTTCAAGTTGGAAAGTAAATCGTATATTAATAAAAAATATTAGCTTTTGTGGGTCTACTGACTTTCATAAGAGACGCCTTTGCGGCTATTGAAGTTGTACCTTTTTATGTTTAAAAATGAGATTTCATCAGTAGATAGTAGCAAATAGACAATGAGAATAGTGACCTTAGAAATCAGGAAGATAAAGAATTTTCGGATAGGTCATATTCGCCCCTTCCACTTAACCATTAGTCAGAAACCGAGATGTTTTCGAATAAAAACAGCGGCCTTTGCATAATTAAAGTAATAAAAAATATGTAGGCAAATAAAACAAAAACATGTTATAGTAGTAACCATGAAGATAAGAAGTGTACGAAAGAACGGAGAAAACTACGAGTGAAAAAAATGTCATTATGATTGTCCACTTTTTGAGGAGTTTCATGTCTGACCTACAAGAAACTGTTTTTTAACAGCAATTTGAAATAGGGTTTTAACCAAAATTTATTCCAGATGTTTATTGTAATATCTGACACAGTATAAAAATTTTCTCTAACTTTACTTCCCACACCGATGGGTGAGGGGTGTATTCCGCTCGCGAATATTATAAGTTAAATTTGAAAATCGGTGCATGGGCGGCGGAGTAATTAGCAAAAAACAGAAAATATCAAGTACTCCACAAACTTAGTTTTTAGAAGTTTTAGGGGTTCCTGGCTATTTTATGATTTTTTGGGTAGGGATGAAGTTGGGGTGGTTCGGGAGTGGAGGGTTTTAAACCAAGCGGCATACTAAACTTTTTAGGCAACATTGCGTTGTCTAAGAAACGAAGGGAATGTTTTGATGTATACATTCGAGAATTACTTTAGATCGTTCTGTATTGTGTAACATGGAAGCTGTTGAATAGATTGTAATGAAGTTTTGACACAGTGTGACTACCATGGCGAGGATTGGAAATGCGTATGGCTTTTAGAAATTGTGTCAGTGACGACGCAGAATTATAAAAAAATAAAAAATATAGGAACTCCCAAACTTCGTTTTTAGGCGCTTTAGGGGTTCCTGACCATTTTCTTTGGGTGTGCGTAAAAATGGAGTGTTTAGGTGTTGGGGATTTTAAAACTAAAAATTTGTTGTTTTTTTTTTATGGTCAGCCTCCCACAAAGGCCGAAGCCTATGGCGCTATAGAAGCGCTGCGAGAGGACAAGTGTCGGTTCACGTTAGATTTGAAACGCTGCAGGTTGTAGCCGTCGGGAAACAAATTCCCCGGCAGCTGATTCCACAGCGTCGAAGTTCTCCAAAAGAAGGAATGCTGGAGGAGACTGGTTCGGGGAGTAAGGACCTCGACCTGGTAAGGATGAGCTCGCAGAGCTTCTCTAGTGTTCCTGGTTCGGATGGCCTTTGGTGTTATTATCTGGGAGAGCTCACTCGAACATCTTCCGTGATAGAATCTGTAAAACAGGGATAGGTCAGCCACCCTCCTTCGATGTTCCAGGCTGTGGAGGTCCTTTGTGAGGTTAGGCGTATCGATTAATCTAATTGCTCTTTTCTGGATAGTGTCCAGAAGCTTTAGAGAGTGTTTCGGAGCGCATCCCCACACATGGGAGCAATACTCCAGCGATGGTCGGATCTGTGCCTTGTAGAGCAGCAGCAGTTGTTCTGGTGTATACAACTTCCTACAGCGGAATAAAACTCCAAGCTTCTGGGATGCCGTTTTAGCAATACTGACGACGGTCATGCCAGGACATGTTATTGTTGATGTTGATCCCCAAAAGCTTGACGGAAGGTGATTCGACTATGGGGTGGCCCTCCATTTCCACGGTTGGTAAGCCATCGTGAGACTTCTTTGTAAGTGTTGTTGCCTGAGTTTTTTGTACGTTGAACTGTACTTTATTTGCCAATCCCCACTCGACAATTGTTTTCATATCTGCGTTGATCTGTGAGGCATGCTGCTGTCGCCGACGTACCGTCTCCTGGGATGATAGTGGCTTGCCTGGTTCCATGCACGACACTAATGTACTGTCATCTGCGAAGCTGTAGATTAGATTGGATGTTATTTCCAGCAGCTCGTTGATGTACAGCAGAAACAGTGTAGGGGGTAGGACAGATCCCTGAGGAACACCGGCGTTTATTGAAAATACGTCTGATGAACAGCCCTCGACTACAACAAACAGAGATCGGTCGTTCAAAAAGCTATTCAGCCACTGACGCAGGCCAGGTGGTAGTACATAAGCAGCAAGCTTGACCAGAAGTCCCTCATGCCACACTCTGTCGAAAGCTTTTGATATGTCAAGTGCAACAACACGGGATTCGCCATGATTTTCTATTGCTTTGTTCCACAAGTGAGTGACGTAGGCAAGGAGGTCACCTGTAGACCTGTGCTTACGGAAGCCATACTGGCGCTCATTTATGATGTTATTGTTGTCCAGGTATTTCAGGAGCTGTGTGTTAATGACAGTCTCCATAACCTTAGACATGATGCTGAGAAGAGCCACAGGTCTATAATTGGTGGGATCAGTTTTTTTGCCTTTCTTAGGGATGGGTTGTACGCAGCCAATCTTCCATGAAGCGGGAAACATGCCTCGTTGATACGAAAGTTCGAAGAGCTTGCAAAGAATAGGTGCAAGCTCAGCGGCACAGCGTTTAAGGACAATGGCTGGAATTTGGTCAGGACCAGTAGCTTTATTCGTGTTCAGTTTTTGGAGGATGTTTTTAACATCTCGATGTTGAAATTTGACCTCTGCCATTCTCGAGTTCACGCTTATGGTGGTGGTCGGAGTACTACCTTGAAAGTCTACGGTAGAATTGGCTGCGAAGAGTTTCCTCAAGATGTCTGCTTTATCTTTAGGAGCAGAAGCGATGGACTTGTCCGCTCTGGTCAAGGGTGGTATTGACGAATAGGTAAAGTTTTGACTAACAGCCTTAGCTACAGACCAGAAAGTTCTGGACGAACTAGGACATGAGAGGAGCTTGTCCTTAACTTTTTGGTTGTGTTCCTCCTTGCTACTGTCAATCACGCGTTTACAATGATTTCTGGCGTCGATAAAACTGCGGTGGTTTTCGGCATTTGGATTTTTCCTCCATTCTTTGTAATGTTGGTTTTTCGTGGTAACTGCATCTCTACAACGCTGATTGAACCATGGCTTGTACTCACAATAGGCAGTCCATTGACCTGTGAAAGAAATAATATTTTGTGATGAGTGATAAATAAAACACTCTAAAAAGTGACTTTTTGTGGTACTAGCTAATTTTCATGAAATTACTGTAAAAACAAGAAAACTCTTTATTAAGTGCAGGGAGCAGCAGCAGCCTTAACAATCTTTGGTAGGAATTTCGTGTAGTTTCTTTATATTGAATTTTGTGCGCCCACCTTTCAAAAATTCAGGAAACGCCACTGCGAATGCCCTGTATGTATGATAGACCGAGCACAATAACACATTTTTTTGCTGGCTGGTGGGCGATGATTTGGTCGCAAGGGGATCTCAGACTATAGCTTCAAGCTATGCGAAAATAATAAACTGGTAACACCATAATGTGTGTGGGAAGTACTAAATCGATCAACTTGGCTGGATTTTTTTAAGTCATTCCAGACTGAGATTTTATGCCTTAAGTTTTTGAGAAACGTCGTGAAATCCGCACAAACCTAATGTGCTTAACACACGGATTTTGAACTTTTAGTACGTGATCGATGAAACTTAAATAAAGTTTAGTAAAGATAAAGTGGCAGGACTTTTATTTCACATCCCATAATTACCTTTTTGTTGCTAATATTCCGACAGTTACCGTAAATTAATTTTAAACTATTATATAATTATGATCCGTGTTTCTCAAAGTATGAGCCGTGATTCGCTGGCTGTTTATACCAATTACGTCATATACAGGGTGAGTTTTTAGTGCCGGATCTGTTGATAATTCCACTATTGTAGAAGATAGCGGGAAAAGTTGTATACCAAAGTCCTTGTAGAAAAAATGTTTTGCTTTATACAGGATGATTCATAAGAACCTGATGATATAAACTTCATTCTTTTAAATGAGACACAATATATCCTATATTAAGATTGTATGTTATACAGGATAATACAAAAGGTATATCCTTTTTTATATCTAAATCACTGTCAAATTAAATAAAATTCCGTAGTACCTTCTCAAAATGAATGAATTTCGGCACGCAAACAGAAGGTATTATTAAATTTTGCAGAATAATCGAAAAATCTCAGAAACTGGTGAATTTTAAATAAAATGGGGATATCATTTATGTAGGAAAACCTATGGGGTGCTATTTGAAGAAAAAAGTTGGGGGTGAGTTTTAGAGGTTGACGTACAAAAAAAAATGTTTTGAATGCATGGTATGATAGACCCTATAGTACCTTCAAAAGTACCACTCAGTTCTTGCTTGAACCGTTTTTCGTTACGAAAATATCACCTGTCAAGGAAATTCTGGGACACCCGGTATAATTGTTGGGGGCCTTACGCTCGATGACACTGGCGTGCGCTCACTCGTATCTGATATGCATCTGATGCAAGATCTACTACTTCGGGTTAGTATTCAATATCATTAGTTTCATTTATTATGATTTTCCAATTTTTCGCAATTACATCTACTTTTATAATAAAGAAAACATACCTTTTTCCGCACTTGATGATACCGGTTTTACGATAGTGCTCATAGTGGTTAAATCCAGTAAGCCTTGATTATTATTGTCGATCCATTAGGCTGTATTGTGATTAATGGTTCTCAAAATAATTGTTATACTGCATAAGGTATAGACACCTAAGCAATCGCTGAACAAATATTGAAATTAAAGCAATTAAAATACTAGAAACGTTAACCACTCTCCCGTTCGACCATTCATAATTGACAAAATGTAAAATTACACCGACTTCAAAAACATGATCTTGGCTGTCAGCCGTGTTTACCTTTCACTGGTTAGCATTAGCTCAATAGTACAGTCGATATAGTGTGTTCAGAAATCATCATATTGGAGTTTAAAATAACTTCGCAAGATCTGTGCCTGATTAAAACAACAGGGTGTTCCAAAAAAGTGGTGCCAACCGTTATGTAGCACTTTTGGCTACAGCCATTTAAAGTTTAAAACAAAAACGTATTGGTTAACTTCCTGGCTAAAACATGTTAATATCTATTAGTGCTTATTATAGAGAACGAAGGATGTTATAATAAAGGTTCAAAGTGACAACCACCCACGTTGTTACATAAACTGATCCTTCCATCACTCTTCCTAATAATTCCTCAACGAGGTTGTCGGAACTTTACGATGGCCAGCTGATAGGTCTCCCTTTTCCTAACCATCACCCTGGAAATTGTATTGATTTAGGTAATCCTTCATAATACGGCCGAAATTGGCAGATGCACCGTCATGTTGAAACCATATTCTAGCTCGCATGTGTATAGAAATAAAGTGCAGGTCCACATATTCTTTAAATGTAAGCTCGACCATTTTCACAGTTTAAAGGCAACACAAAAGAAATTTCAATAAGAATTCAGGAATCCACTGTTCATAAATTGAATAGTGTAACTTGCAATGGGTCTATGTGCCAAACATTACAAAAAGAATAATCAGCCAAAAACATATTTTTGATGTTGATGATAAAACAAAAATATACCAAAGTAACGTTATTTTTACTTTTACAATCAACGCTAATCTACGTTATATCGTAGTTAGAAAAATGCATCTCCAAAACTTCATAGTCAAAAAAATACATTTTCATAATTATTTTGTAAATGATCTGAGTGCCAAACAAATAAATGCTTGGAATAATCTAAATACCACGTGGAATAGCATTAACCATGAGCTAGGTCAAACAAAATCGGTTGTCATCGCTAAACCTAAAACGAAAATCAGCATAACTCTGAAAGCTTTTTCGAGTGAGTTCGCAAAAGCACAAGAACTTTGCTCAGACTATGAAAAAATATATCATGGAACTGTGAAACAACTACAGTCACGTCTTTTTGATAATATCTATCTTCAAAATCCAGGTTAGTTCAACATTACCCAATCCTGTAGTTATCAATGAATTTTCTCTTGTTTGCCAACCTACTTCCTCCCTACTTTCCCTCTTATTCTCTTCTTTCTCCATAATTTTCACCGTATCTAAGTAATTTAGCCGAAAGGCTGGCTCTACCAAAGAGCAACGCTCCTAACTAATGTGTTTGGGTGGCGGACCTATGTGAGAAAGTATGAATGAGCCACAATAGATTACAGAGGCGATACACTCATTTTAAAGCTATGTCATATACCCCTATCGTAAAAAAGGTACCTATTATACAAAACTATTACATTATATTATTCACTCTACCTGTTCCTGTAGAGATGATAAGTTTCGCCGACACGATATTACTATATTACTATATGAACGGGAGATCTGGAGATCAGCAAAGGCGTACAACGAACATATTTTCCCAATTTTAGTTAATTATTTTAACAGCAACAAACTAACTTGAGTTTTAAAAAGGCCGTTTATGGGCAGTTACCTTTTAAACCTACCTAATTTTACGAACATACCAGTTAGCTTCCAAAACACAGATCACAGAAACACTTATTAGTGTTTTCCAAAATATGGTCAAGCTGAAGAATGATGAACTGTTCATTCATTCATTCATTCATTCATTCATTCAATAATTACCTGATACAGACACATTAATATCGATACATCTAGAAATATCTGTTTAGTGTTTGAAGTAAAACTTAGAAATTTAAAAAGTATTGTAGAGTATACGTTAAGGATTTAATTTTAAGTTAGATAAAACAACATGATTATAATACAATTAGGTTTTTGTAACAGCGTATTCTGGCAATTATTAAATATTCCGCCATTTTGTGGTAGGCGAAGATATTAACTTTATACTCTAGGGTTGTGAAGTATTCGTCAGCAGCCTTAAAAAGATGTTCACAAAGCCTCTCTTTCAATTAATTTTTTCCCCAGATGGTGTCCAGCTGCCGCCTTGAAAGTTTTATCTGTCAAAGGAGGGCACTTTATATTTCAATGCTCAGATAATAACGAATTGTAATTTTCGTTGGTTTAATATTTATATTTTCAATTAATTGTATAAAATATCAAGTACCACATTTTTCTGTTTATTAATTTAAATCATATTTTAGCTTCAGTGTACGGCAGTGTAATTTTTGTGGATCAATATGTCTACGCACAAGCGTAGCTTCAGTCGAGTTTTTTATGTTTTTTTAGGTATTGTATGCTTTCCTGTATTTAGCCTGACACACATGACTACTGTATACCACTACTAATATCGATAATTCATCCATCGTATGCCATTATTCAGACCAAGATTATGGATACGCTTTACAACAACGACCGCACTATAATATGATTGAGTTGCAGTCACGTTAATTCTATGCAAAAGCCAGCATATCCGTGCAACAATTCATCGACACCCGCAGTACAGAGGAAATCACTTACTGAAGGCACTCACCATTGTCCCCTTTAAAACTGTTCGAAGTTTGATAGTACTTTCTATTTTTTATTTACTACTGCTACGAATAGTACGAATGTTGGTTTGTTGTTAATTGCAGTGATTCAGTTTTAGTGCTGATTTCAAAGTGTGGTGTTCAAGTGGTAAGATATCGAGATGTTGTTCTAGTTACCAGTATAAAACTATGGTTCTATCATAGCATGCAGTAGTTCAATGCGGCATACAGGTCATACCTACTTAGATGAAAGGTGTATAAAAAAGAGTTGATTGATGAAATTGTTCAATACAATTCATGAAACTTATCCTGAATTTTATCCTGCGACTCTCATCGCACTGTAGTGGCTTATAATCAAAACCGTATATCTTGAAAGGTAAACATTTTACTTACGTTTCGGCCACATGTGTAGACTGTGCCACTTTGGTGAAGCCGAAATGTGAGTAATACGTTTATCTTTCAACATAGGTATATATTTTTAAGTTTAGGCCAGTAAGGCGCGATGAAAACTGTCTAATTTACCGGCAAACTTGTCAAGAATAGAGCGTTTAAATTATCTTACACATTTTAAAGTGTAGTATAGAAATATTTACATCCTACACTATCGGGACAAGGGGGCAGGAATAATTTTGTTTTAAGATACGTTGGTTTTTTTTTATTTATACAATAAAAACTTAGCACTGAATAATAATAATAATAATATGGAAAGGCTTACCATAGACAGAAAACTAGGAGGCAGAGGAATTATAGACCTACAGTTACTTCGCATAACACAAATAAAAACACTCAGACATTTCTTCCCCGCCAAACGAACTCATTTACTTAAGGCAGACAAAAACTATATATCACTTAACCTCTCTTGTCCAGATCACATAGCAGACACGTACAATCACATCCAATCAGAACAAGAAAAAACAAACACCTGGTCGCAGAAAGCACTACACCTGATTGTAGGATGGCCAGCTGTTCTTAGAAACAGAGGGTTTCATGCTTGCTATCAAGGACCAAGTGATTGCAACACGAAACTACAAAAAATACATACAAGCGGGTGCAAAACTCTTGCTGGTACTGAATACACAGCCAGACATAACTCTGCTGCCAAGGTCATACACCAAGCACTAGCCACAACAAACAAACTAATAGGAAACACAGATCCATATTAAAATTACACTCCAACATCAGTACTCGAAAACGATCGATACAAACTATACTGGGACGTTGAAATACATACAGACAAGACTATCTCAGCCAATAGACCGAATATAGTTTTCCCGTCAAAGGGCAACAAAATTACCTATTTGATAGATATCGCCATTCCCAGTGATGTGAATATCCAAAACAGCTACGCTGGGAAAATATCTAAATACTTGGACCTTGCCATGAAAATAAAACGACTTTGAAAACAAAACAAAGTCACTATTGTCCCTCTCATTACGTCGGTGTCAGGCCTTACACCAAACACGTTTACACAACACCTTCAACAGTTGGGCCTGGACGAAAAGTTACAACAAGTATTCCAAAAGTCTGTAATCTTGAAAACCTGTAATATTGTGCGATCCTTCCCAAATTCCGATCAATAATAGTCCGGGTGTTGACTTTGCACAGCCCGTCAACACTTGCTACTGCAATTGTGCGAGAGGAACTTAGAAAGTCAGATAATAATAATATCCTGCGCACTCAGAAGCTCTATTGTATTACGTTCTCTTTTTTGATACCCTGCCACCTGGAAAGTACTAAATATATTAGGCGAAATTTTAGCACATTGTTACTGCGCCAGTAGGGACAAAAAAAAGAAAAGGGTACAAATCACAAAAACTCTAAAAAAAATCATGACTCAGATCAGGCCTGGCCTAGAGTATTGCTGACGTATCTGGAGAGCTACATCCTCTACTATCCTACCCATATTCGACGCAGTTGAGTAAAGAGCAACACCATCTTGACGGGTCAATTCCAGCCCTTTTTTCACTGGCGCACGGTTGGTGTCCCTTGAATGTCTTAGCGCCTTCGCCTATGGGTAATCTGGTCGATGCGTTCAAAGTCACACGAGATGCTCGTTCTGCTCGATTAATGGGATTGACGCGTTTGTCTTACACACGGTTTAATCGCAGATACGGTCGATGCGTTTATAGTGGCACATGGGTGGTTTAATAAATTCATAAATTTCAGTCTACCAGTCGACCTTAATAATTACACGTTTAACCCCTGGATCTGAGGATCTTGGAATATTACCACATATAATTATGAAATCGAGACTGATTTGACCATATAGCCTCAAATAGTTACGGCCATCAGACGCACAAGACGCCTAAATCACTGCAACTACACTTCCATCCTAATCGCATGCGATTGAAAACGAGGAAATTGGAAACGCACGTCTCGAGACGGCCATCAAACGACCCGTAAGTAGAGCTCCAATACTTCTAGTCGATTCAGAGCCCACATGAACAGACTTCCTCTTACTTAACGTCTTCATAGACTTTCCTTCGTGACTAATTATCCATAAAATAGTTGACAATTGAGAAAAGGGATTTTATATAGGGAGAAGCTCCAAAAATGAACTGAAAAGATAGCCAAAACTACAGGTGCTAGAGAAAAACTAAATACAGATTCGGAATCAGCATGAAAAAACTAGTCCGGGAAAAATCCGGTTTCGTCAACATTGCGTCCGGTTTTAAAAAAAAACTTTAAATTTGTATACCAAAAAATTCCACAGTGAGAGCGCCGTTTGAATTTACTCAAGTAAATTCTTTCCTACTTTTTTACATTGTATGCCGCGCGAGCTTACGCTTCCTAGCTGAATGGGTCAAAAATAACGTATAGATTCTTGAATGTGTTGCAAATTTCCGATTTCATTTCGCATAGTAAAATTTTCAATTTGAACTTTTTGATCCGCAATTCCGAAGTCTTTCTTGAACATAGGTGGTACTCCGCATCCAAGGTCCCTTGAAGGTTTCGAAAATGGGGAACCAATTTTGGAAATCAATAAAACTTTTTATTTCTTATCCAAGTAGTAGTCCAATGTAAAATTTCTATTTAGGTTAACGACCTCCATGTCTCTATACAGTAATGGCAATGTTGTATCTTGAGAGTGCGAAATCTCCAATGCAACTGAGTGAGAAGATGCGTACGGTCAAAGTGTCAGTTAAAAAGATACACCTAACCGTTCGTATATCTTACATTCCCACTACATATATGCACAGCGGATACGCCGTAAAAACTAAAAATGTGTTTTGCAGTAATATAGCAGTTACGGTCATTTTGTCATGCGACATTTTTACAATTTTTCATTCTTTTGTCATGTTTATCGCTGATGCATTTATTTTGACCATGCAACAGTAGCTTAAGAGCTGTTCGTACTTATCAGCTTTATCCTAAAAAAGAAATAAAAATCTGTATTCTAAAAAATAATAATAATTCCTAAAAAATAATAAAATAAATATTACCTCCCATAAAATTAAAGTAAAATAAATGCTCCGATTTTAATAAATGATCAAAAAGATTGCCATGATGGGCTTCGCAATTTTTGAGCTGGTCATAAAACTCCGTCCTAACATCTGACAGCACTTCCGTGGTTATGGAGTTAGTGATGCCGAATATTGTTGCACTTAACTGATCTAAGTTAGCAGATGGATATCTGTAAGTTAGTTGAGTTAAGTGATTCCAGAAAAAAATCGAGCACTGTGAAATCCGGTGACCCTGCCTGTCACAACTGACACACACAAATGAGGCGTTCAGAAAAAATTCTGAACTGCCCGTGTATTATGCGCGGTGCAACCATCCTGCTGAAACCAAATTTTCTCAATATTGACATTAAAGTTCTGCACAGCTGACATAATTTCCTGCCTAAATATGTTTTTTTAATATACTTTGTTCACACTTAAATGTTTATTTTCCCCTGACCAAAATCTGGCTACTGAAGGGTTTTGATAATCATGGAGAGAAGATAACGATTTATCTGCAAAATAGAGTATGTTCAATAAAGTTTTCATTTGCATCGATTTTCTCTCTTATGGTCTCACAAAACTTCATCCGCCTGATACAATCATCTGGGAAAACTTATTGGGTTTGTTTTCAACTTGTAGGATGTATATCCATACTTTTTCAAAATATGTCTTAAGGCCACCTCAAGGCATTTACGGAAACAGTGACCTGTGGGGGAATTCTATAACTCTAAGCGAAGCGATAGCGAAGCGATAGCGACATTCTTCCAACGCTTTCGCTCGTTTCGGTATTCCATAAATGTCTTCGTTCCGACTCGGACATAACGAACGCAGACGAACTCTATAAGCGATAGCGAAAGATTTTGAATCTCGTTTGCCAAGCTTTGACGTTATTATCGCTGTGTGTCAAAGTGACAATTTGCCTAAATTTATTTGTGTACTTAATTAACAAGCAATGAATCGAAGAGAAAAAATTAATCCTTCGCAATGGTCGGCATTGCTGGATTTTGCAGAGTCTCATCCAGAGATATTTAACCCAACTCGTGATTGCTCGTGAGTCATCGAGCTCCATGCCGAAAGCGTAACGAAGCATTAAACTTTAGTTATGGAATGCCGTCAAAAATCGTTTTCGTAATTGATTAGCTTCGTCTTCGCCTGCTTTCGTTACTATAGCGAAAGTTACAGAATCGATCCACTGGATCGGGATCGATCAGGTATATGTCAAACAGTTGTCAAATGGGATTTATGATTCCATGAATTTAACGGATATCGAACAACGAAAAAGTTGGTTTAAGAATAAAAAACAGATAATTAAGAAAAACAGCTACTGACCTGAATCATCCGATCGCGATCACTTGCCGTACTAGAGCTAAATGACCTTTTTCATCACTGATCCTAGATCACTTTCCGAACGTCATGATCAGTGATCTTCATGACCGGGTTAACCCGATCATAGTTTGCATGGAGGCCTTATACTGTGCGGACCAGAAGATCAATTTCTTGAGAAACTTGGATGCTAGATACAGGCTTATTTGCTTCTAGAAAGGCGCATACATTTACATCCCTCTCGAATCTTGCTTCAGGGAGAGGACGGGGTTTTGGATCCTCCTGATAGCATTTAACGTTCGTTAATCCATCCCGATTGCTCAAACCGATGATAAATATTCAAAATTCTTTGAATACACGGAACTTGTTGACCCAGATATGTAAAATTAAATTACCCATTAACTTCTTGAGCACTTTCAGCTTTTAAATACCACTAAATGATATTCATTCTTTGTTCGAGCGAATAAATTATTAGTTTTAAAAATATCAGTTTTATACTTCGCAGGAGAAAGGCATACTGCAAATAAACTGGATATTTAAATTCGAAGCAACGAATCACCGATCCCGTCGAGCGCGTGTTCTAAAGAATGAAAGGTGGGAGGTAGGGGATATGGTGTTCTCTGCTCAACCTGCTAAAGGCAAAGTTATCTTCTCTGCTATCTGTGTTCAGTGAGTTTATATCGGCATTCTGGATTCCGGCTTGCCCATAGTATCGTTGGAGTTGCTTATGTTTAGGAGTTCTATACGCCTTGCGAAGAAAGTTCATAACATTGTAGCTTAGTTTAGCATTGTGGAGGCCTTCCAACACCATCGTCTGATAAAATGATGGTTCTTGGACTATTCGGCCGGGAAACTAGCTTCTCGGGAGTGGCTAAATGGATTTTGAGGATGCCATCCACATTTGTTGGTGAAACTCCAAGCAGCTAAGCGCTCTAAATCTAAGGCGGTAGACCGTATTGACGCCGCCTGAATAGCTCAAAAACCGCTAGTTCATAAAAGCGCCTTAGGTAGGAATGGTAGACGCTAGGCCTGGAGTTCTTCAGGGGTCTCACTGTGCTCCTATTCTCTTCGTCTTGTTTGTAAATCATATATAATTATATATTAGATGTTATATCATATTCTAAAGGTATTATGTTTGCTGATTATTTAAATATTTATAGGACGATTACCGATGATGATGATTTGGCAGGTCTTCATAGTGACCTAGATGCCCTGTGGAAGTGGTTCCAGCTTAACCACCTTTATTTAAACACTAGGAAGTGTTTTTTATAAGTTTCTTTAGAACTAAACATAGAATCTCTACTGAATACACAAGAAATAATGATACTCTCACTTACATGTCAACTGCTAAAGATCTTGGTGTTCTGTTTGATGAGAGGCTTAGTTTTGCTGAACATATATTTGTAGGATTAGGTTGAAGGGCATGCAAATGCTTGGTTTTGTTTAGAGAAACTATAAGGACTTCTCGATTAATACCTTTCGAATACTATACTGCTCGTTAGTAAGGCCTGATTTAGAATATGCGACTGTTGCCTGGTCTCCTCTATATAAATCTCACATAGATACTTTGGAATGTGTCCAGCATAAATTCTTACGGTTTGCAGCATTTAAGTCTAATTATTATTTATCATAGAATTCATATGTTGCAGTGTCTACATTTAAATACTCTTGAGCATAGACGTATTGTTTTTGATGGATGATCTATTTATAAAATATTGGTGGGATTAGCCAACTGTGATAAATTGTTATCATTAATTAATTTTAATGTGTCCTCTACGCGACTGCGCAATAACAATATGTTTGCCATTCTATTTCACCCTACAAATTATGGTCTGCATTATCCACTTGACAGAGCATTGCGACTGGCCAGCTCCTTAAAGTCCGACATTGACGTCTTTGTACCCTTTCCGGTTTTAAGAGGCATATTTTAAATAGTGTCTTTCAATAGTGATTTATAGCAAAATTTTGTTCTGTGTTTGTGTCAATATTGTAATTTTAAAACTGTTAAAATGGAGTAACCCGTAAGTTTCGTATATAAAATAAATAAGTATCTAAATACCTCCCAATTCTTTCCAGACCCACTTCCAAGTATCTCTGCTAGACTCCACGTTGTCCTACTCATCATTATCCGTGGAGATACGTGCACCAGACAACAAGGCCTACCAAGTTCGTGAGCTGCGTCAAGGCAGAGGAAGCTTCGTGCCATCCAGGCCTGGTATGCATGAACTGGTGGTGAAATTTGACGGAGAAGAAGCTCAAGGAGGACATTTCTTCAGGGTATTACCACCTTTGGTCGAAGTGGCACCACCAGGGATGGCTCCTTGTGCCCTTGGGTCTTTGGTGCAAGTACTGGTGAATGCAACTGGTAAGTATCACATGACATTTAACTGAAGTATAAATTGTTGGCTCAATATACTTCTGATCTCCCGATCTAACTCTATATGCAGGAAAATAATAACCGGATAAAAAGATATTCAAACTAAATTTATAGGAATTCACTTGGGTAGTACCATAGATAAGGAAAGAGAGGGGATACCGCACGCCCGTGTGATGCTATATGACTTAGCTGTCATTAGCTGTTACCGAAAATGAAAGCCACCAAAATATTTTTTATAATATTTAGCGTTTTTAAGACCAATCATTGTAAAATATTATGGTGTGCATAATGGTAGGGTGTGCAGCTTACGGTTGTAAAAGCTACAGCAGCAGGAAGGAGCCAGGAATCATTTATCACAGGTGAATGTTGGTACATTTTTGGTGCCATTTGGTAACAGACATGTCAGTCGCGCGTTTCGTCGTCTCTATTTCCTTGTCTAACAGTAGTCCAATGATGATCTTGGTCGTATAAGTTTAAGGTTAAGTCGATGTTTTAAGTGGTAGCCTATATTTTTGGCCCTGGAAATGAAAAACGAAGCAATTTTGAAATTCATGAATGACCTTGGAAACTACCTCAAGGTCCGACGGAGAACCTGTAGTTGACCTTCAGAGTCGATCCAATCCATCAGTGACCCGGACAGTGAATTCTAGGTGGATCAGTGCGTGGGAAGTTTTGAGTTATTACTTAAAGTATTTTTTTCAAGGTGCTCCACGGAGAGAGGATATCCTGGTGACAGCATACAGTCCATCCGGAAGACCTGTCAACTGTCCATTGACAGTGATCGATGGAACTAATAGTGCCACATTCAAGCCAGATGAAGCTGGAGAGTGGAGGATAGAAATTACTTATCAAGGCAAGCAAATACAGGTAAGCTAACTGAACTATTTTCCAAAATATTAGAAAGTTTATAGATATCAGAAGTTAGGCCCCATTGGGCATCCTCCCAAGGATTTATAACTTAGTCTGTAATCATTACGAATCTAGTGTAGAAGATGAAATAATAGTGAAACGTTAGGGAGCTTTTATTGGTCGCAGAGATAGCTATTATCAGAAAAATTGGATATTTTCATTTAAGGATGAATTACACATATATACACATGCTGCACATGCTGGCTTGAAAGTACTCCATCCGATCAGCCCAAACTTTTTTTATTATTTCGCGTTCAATGGCACGAACGGTAATCTTAATTTCCTATTTCAAGGCATCTGTCATTTCTAGGAGGTTAGCGTAATACGTATTTTCAATGGTTTTTCAGAAAAAAATTAACGAGGACAAATAACAGCTCCGAGATGACCAATAGGCATAAGCATTTAGGCCGATTAATTATTTGATTTCCAAAAACAATGTATAACTGATCGATGGTTGGGGTAGCTGTGTGGCAGTTGGGTCCGAACTGTTGAAGTCCCAGCTATTGCAGACTATTCCGTCAGTTTCTTTGTATATGACAATAGATAGGCACCTTTAGAGATATTCCAATTTCACCCCTAAGCAACATCATTAAGAAGTGATTTGGGGCCAATAGAAAACTATACACTTATTCGACGCGAGAGTAGGTACCTCTTTTTCTATAAGGCCTTGCGAGCCTCTCCCATTTAGGTTCAAAGAAAATAAAAATCACAAAGCAAACGTCAAAATCAGTCCTCAGCGGAAAGATAAGAAGAATAACAGTTGTAAGAAAATAAAGGAAGCTCTCTATAAGAACTTGAATCGCGATTGCATATTTAGTATGACCAAAATAGAAGGCCAAAAGTTTTTACTAATAGTTTGTTGTTGGATTCTGAATTGGGATTGGGTTTTCTGTGGGGTCACATTATTCACTCATAAGAAAGGCAGCTTCGTGATCTTAAGACTCTGATGTATTAATGTCCCTGACTATGAAAAAAATTGCATTAGACCATTAGCAGATTATCTATCACAAAGTATTCAGAGAGTAAAAACCGATATCCAGATAAGTTAAGGGAGATTGTTGTATCACAAAGAATAGCTTTGGGTCCAATATTTTTTCTTCTTCGGCGTTTTGCCGAAAAAGACCTAAATACTATAAATAAATAGCTAAGTTACAACAGACTATCCTTAAATGTGGCAAAAGCAAAGTTAATTACTTTTACGCGAACTGCTGTAAATTAACCCAAAATTCCTGAAATATCCATAAAATTACACTAGCATTAATGAAAATTGTACATAACCTTCTGTGGAGAAAATTTCTACTATTAAATACCTGGACTTAATACTGGATCAACATTTTTGCGTGACTGCCTCATATTGGACATGTTAACAATCAATTGAGGAGCCTTAAACATAAATTTTACACAGTACTCAGATTTTATCTAGAAAAACTGTACTTGACGTTAGCTGAATCAATTACATGGTATCGTATTCTGGCGTGGGGACCTACGTTAAACACCCATTTAGTATATTATAGGTGACCCAGAATAAATTCTTAAGAATTTTAACCTTCAAAGCCTTTAGTCGGACTTAAAGAAACAAATACACTGAAAATAAAGCTGACCTATCTATACAAATCTGTAATAAGGATGTACGCAAAGCCAAAACATGCATACCAAAACCTCCAAGAAAGCTTTAACACAAAGGACCATATTATTTTTTGGTTCAAAATTCACTTCACTTGAAAAAATTCAAAGTGCCAATCGAAAAATTTATTGTAGAAAACCAATTCATTTTTACAAGGATACTGGGCAGATGATCTTCTTTTACTATCACCTTTTCTGCACAGCTAATATATTACCATCGCATTCTTTCATCTGTATTTTTTACTTTTTTCTTTCCTTTCTGTACACCTGCAGACCTACTTAAGGTAAACTTTGTAAGACATCTCACTGAATTAGGTATGAGGCAAAACAGCCTTATTAAATAGGTAGTAGTTCCTAGTTTAGTAATTTTGGGGAAATTTCATGCTCTAAATTATGTAAAATACTCATTTCACGTAGGTATTATACAGCTTGCAAAAAACGAAGCTATTTCCTAACACAGCAGTCAAACATTTTCACGAATTCCAAATTATTATTTTGTCTAATTTTGTACTTAATAAAAAGGTCACAGAAGTTGTTGGGCCATTAAAATGTAACGAAACATTTTTTTGTATGGCTAACGATTCTAACAACTTATTTTACAGGGTGGCCCATTCACGTGCTCTGTCTTCGACCCCAGCGGCGTACGAGTTACTGGTCTAGAAGGCGCTTTACCTTTGGTGCCCCATGTAGTGGACTTGGATTGCCATTCCTGTGGAGTACCTGGAGAAGTGACGGCAGACGTGGTCAGGGATAAGAGGTCGATTCGAAGTCACGTGGAAAAGGTTGACGAGTGGAGATATAGAGTGCGGTTCACAGCAAAAGAAGCTGGAAAACATAGGGTAAGTTGGGAAAGCAACATAAATAAATACTTTCCAAAATTTTTGGGACATAATACATGTCTACTAGTCTCAAAGACGGCTTGACTCAGAACTTACGCAACATATCAGTGATAACAATAATTTTGTGGTCTGGTGTCGAGTTGCAGAAGTTTGTAGTGAGCAAAAGGTCAATGTCAAAACCGATACCAAATTTAAAAATAGCCAAAGTGATCAAGACGTCCAGTGGTGGAATTTAGAACCCAATGTTGTATGTGTGCCCGTGATAACCAGATTCTTTTAGCATGCATGTGTACCAACTCAGAGAGAATGAAATCAAAACACAGAAATGTTATGATATTGTTTTTTATTATTTGTTTCTTAACATTTATTTTGTATTTATTAATCATGAGTGCTGAGTGCTTATGGTATGGTTTTATTACTTGATTCTTGTATTTTTCAAATCATGAGTGCTTTGTATTTCATATATTTTACTGGTGAAGTATTTATATTGATATGTTGAAATATACGATTCAAAAATGTTTTAATAATAGTGATAAACTGGCTCTTGTTATTGATATTGGTATAATAAAGTACTGGTTATAAACATTCACATTCTAAATGATAAATAATAATAAGAATACATGGTGGGCTAGGTCTCTGTTCAACGTCAGAGAGAGAAATGTGGATAGAATGTGGAAAAATGTAAAATATCGGCATATATAAATAAATAAATATAACCAACACATAAAGGAGTAAATAAATAGATCAATAAATAAATATAAACAATAAACAACATATAAAAGGGCTGGTTAGAGGAAACATATGGTTCGTGAACGCGTGATCATAACCCACTTCCACCTACGGTAAGTGATAGGCCGCCCCGGGGACAGTAACCTTGGTTTCCACAACCGTAAAATAAATATCGTATATACATAAAGAGGATCAGTGAAGGTTGAAATAGATACACCTAAATAAGACAGAGTTGTCTCTGCTCACCATCAGCCTGCAATCCCTCAAGACCTAATACCTAGAGTAGACGTAAATCAGAGACCCAACACCATATAAAGTCGTCTTAAAAACCCGGATGTATAGTATACGTAGTCAAACAAATATCGTAGCCAGTCCACATTAGTTAATAAAACAAACTCACAAGACAACATACCTTCAAATATTCGTGAAAAAGACTCCAAAATGCCGTTTTGTTGAAATTTTGGTCTCCAGCTTGTTACGTTTTTCCAAAAACAATCCCCTCTCGTAATCAATATACAAAACCATGGCAACGCCATAGTCTCCAAGGACTCCCTACTTTATTCAAATGACAAAACACAAAAGCATTACAGAACAGTAGCTTTGAGTAACAGAATGAAAATTAATACGGAACTATTTGCTCTATGAAAAGCCACTCATGATCACAATCATCATGAGTCACAAATAGCAAAATACCTGAACAAAATATAATGTGGTGATAATCAAATACATTACGTATCTGAACTTCATCGACTAATTGCACTCATACTCAGATCTTACAATTTTTTATAAATCATCCGTCGATGCCGTCAATGTCCATCTTCAGTCACGTGACCGCTAAAGGTGCATTCTAACGTCTTGCATCCAGGAGCGCGTTCCGGATCACCAGAAGTTGCAGAATTTCTCAATTTTCGTCACACTTGTAAAGCGCTGCCTGTCATGCAACCGGTTTCACTTGCCTCATTTTAATTTGAGGCCCCCAAAAATAGTTAAAAAAGTCGGGGACACTTGAAACCACTAAATACAAAGTTTGAGTGTTTTTAAATGTGTGTTTCGGATTTCCATTTTCTATAATTTTTGGGTAGAACGTTTTGATCTACTGTCTTCAATCGTCTTCAGGTGAACTGTCGAATATGTTCATTTTCTTGCTATTTATTCTCGTCTAGCTGACCCCTCATTTTTTTGTAAATTAAGAACCGACGCCAATGAACCTGAACGCCACGACAACTGGTCAGAACACGCCTCGAAGAACAACAAGTCATCAAGAGCTGAAGACCAATCAGAACAAGTCCCGAAAAAAAAAAACATGCGAGCTAGACGGGAATAAACAGCAATGCAAGGAACATGTCTGACAGTTCAAATAAACACATCGAAGATCAATCGAAACGTTGCGTTGTACTCAAAAGTTGTATAAACAATGGAAGTCCGAAATAGACCTTTTGAAACGTCTACTTTGTCTACAAGCTTCAGACAACAGTTAAAGTTGCAGTTGTTTCAAAATCTTTACTTTTTGGAAATTAGTTTGCCTCCACCGTCTTGATTTTCAAAAACTTTACAATTATCGTATCCCCGTCGTAGGATTAAAATACTTATGAACCAAAAATAAGAGGAATTGTATGAAAGACCTATTAGGAGCTAACAAAGAGAGACATCTTTATGCGTCGTGAAAAACTGCTTTAAGACGTAAATTTGCGAATTATGTTAGACCTATTGGACATAAAATGAGTTTCTTCAACACCATGATTACTTTATAACTATTGTTGTTTTTGTTTCAGTTATACGTATATTTTAATGGATACGATGTGAAAGGCTCTCCGTTCATAATGCGAGTGGGAACCCAAAGAAAATCAAAATCTTCTTCGAACACTAGTCCTAATTCAACGTTCAGGACTAGTCCAACGAATAGATATGCTAGTTCCAGTCCAGTCAATTCTAGTCTAAATACATCGAAAAATACCAACTATAATAGGTAAGTCAAAACCGTAAATGTCATGCATCCTCTAAAGCTATTATCACCGAACAGCAAATACTGTTTTCAAGTACGACCACAACGTTCAACAGTTTAGAAGCCTCACGTTTGGTAAACTCAAATTGTATATAAAACTATCAGTTGTTACTATTTGATACTAACAGCGAGATACGTAGTCAATCTCCCACATGTCCTCACGCGTTCCAGTTGGTAAAGTACATATCTCCGAGGTTTCGCTTGATCTATGGTAAAGAAATTTGTAAACATTATGTGTTGAAGTATCAAAATTATTCTGTTCTGTGGAAACTACGTTAACTGCATTGAAATGTTAAAGGTTCTTTTTATGGTCAGCCTCCCGCAAAGGCTGAAAGCCTGTGGCGCTGTAGAAGCAATGCGAGAGGATAAGTGGCGGTGCACGTTCTTCAAAAGAAGGATTGCTGAGGAAGACTGGTTCGGAAAGCATGGACCTCGACAGGTCTATAATAATTGATGGGATCGGTTTTTTGGCTTTCTTAACCATGGGTTGTACGCAGTCAGTCATCCATACATCGGGTAACACGCCTCGCTGATACGATAGTTTGAATATCTTGCAAATAATAGGTGCACGCTCAGCGGCACCGCGTTCAAGGACAATGGCTGAAATTTGGCCAGGACCAGTAGCTTTGTTCTTGTTTAGTTTTTGGAGCATACTTTTTAAATCTCGGTGTTGAAATTTGACCTCTACTATTCTTTAGTTTACGTTTATAGCGGTAGTCGCAGTACTTCATTCGAAGTCTAAAGTAGAATGGGCTATGAAAAGCCTCCCTAAGGTGTCTGTTTTACTTTAGGAGTAGAAGCGATGGACTTGTCTTTTCTGGTCAAGGGTGGTATTGGCGAATACGAAAAGTGACTAACAGGCTTAGCTACAGATCAGAATGTTCGAACTAAGACATGAGAGGAGCTTGTTTTTAATTTTTTGGTTGTGTTCCTCCTTGCTGCTGCCAATCACGCGTTTACAGTGATTTCTTGCGTTGATAAAACTGCGATGGTTCTCGGCATTTGGATATTTCCTCCATTCTCTGTAATGTTGGTTTTTAGAGGTAACTACATCTCTACAACGCTGATTCAACCATGGCTTGTCTTGTAGGGACGCTTGACGATATGTGGAATATAGGCTTCTATGCCGTATATTAATACCTCTGTTATTTTTTGGGCGCAAGTTGATGGGTCTCGTGACTTGAAGTAGACGGCATTCCAGGGAAAGAACTGGTAGTAGTCTCTTAGGTCGTTAAAACTGTATTATGGTTAGAGGGTCCTAGTGGAGCAGTTACTTTCACTGTGTAAATTGTTGGAGTAGTTGTGAGATATAGGTCTAGCAGACTAGATAAATCTCCGGGGCCGCTGGGGATACTTGCTGGTTCTTTGGCTGTCTGCTCCAAGCCGCGGCTAATAGCGAAAGCTTCAGCTTCACATCTCCGTCCGTTTTATTTGAGTGTTTGAGCCAATATGAGTTGTGAACGTTGAAGTCACCCAGAAAGACTATCTCCGAGTTTGAGTGACCTGATTGCAGCGCGTCTACAGTAGCTGAAAGCCTCTTGAGAAGTTCTTTGCAGTTGTTACTACCTGGTGGCCCATAGATGCAGCACATGAATCTGAACTGACTTTGAAAGGATATTTTAGGCCATATGATGTCGAATCCTTCCACCTCGAGCTCTTCTTCTTGATGCCCAGATTTAATGTACACGCATACACAAACATACGTCTAAATCGGGTGTATAAGTCTCACATCTGGGATATCTAAAGCTGTCGATTGTTGTAGTGCCGAGCCGACTTGAGTTTCCGTAAGTGTCAGAATATGTGGCTTGTTTGCTTGAAGAGCAATGGAGCACAATACTTTGAAGTAACTTCGCTTAATGTTCCCCTCGGGCCACCTAGCACTTGGAAATCCAATCAACCAGGTATTTTACCCCCGGAATCTTTTGATTCTGCAAAAACCATTGAGCATTTTTAATTTCAAACTAATTCAATTTGTCACTTGTGAGTAAAAGAAGTCAACATGAGATGTGAGGCCATTTGTCGTTGCCTATTGCCAGTTTCCCGGAAATATTCCGATGTGACGGTGATTGCACCTCGGGCGAAGCGTAAGTTATTGCACTTCTCCCCCTTGTGGCTAATTGCAGCGCTAATAGTATGCGATACATCGTCATCCCTAGACTAAGCCGACGGCGTAAGGTGCACCATCACCTATGGGCGATGGGGTCGCCACATCACTACGCCTAAGGTGTACCCTACCTGTATTTACTACTGTACCGTACTAACAGTGACGATATGATTAGTTCTGGTGTTGTTGCATAGGCGATATAAACATTGACAACATGGTTCAGCCATTATATGGTACTTCCTAATAACAATTACAGCCTTAACCTCACTTATTTAGCTGTATTACTTGTCGCGACAAATACATCTCTAGATTAGTCTAACCAGTCGCTAGACTAACCTAGAAATGTATTTATGCTGGTCACCATTTTTTTTTCACCATTGGTCTTGATTATAGCTGTCTATGTTCACAAGTTCCCATGTCCATTCAACAGTCTATACTTCAACCAATTACCTATCTTTTTCTTCTTTGTAGCCATAGTAGACAAAGTGCCAGCCCATCCTTCGCAGATGAAACCCACAAGTTTGCCCAAGATTACCACATGAAGTCGGTATCAGAAAAAAGAATGACTTCAAGTTCACCAAGCTACAACGACCGCCACAGTCCCAGTTATCCTCATAGAGCTGCTAGTCCATTTAATAGGTGTGCTATTAATTTCTCACTTCATACTCTAATATACGTTTGTTAAATATTGTTCTTCTTCCAGGCCACCTAGTCCTTACAGAAATGGAAGTCCTAGCTACAACCCAAGTCCAAGTCATGGAAGAGATAGTCCAGACTACATAACTAGCAGGAAATTGAACGACAAACGGTTTGATAGCAGCCCAAGTCCAAGTTTCACTAAGAAAAACGAATATGATACAAATTATACCAGTAAAATGTCTTCAATGAGGATATCGGATAGCAGAAGTCCTGTATTTATGGAAAGGTAGGTTGGTTAGCTCTTTATAGACGTCCTACCTATTAGAATCTTGCTGTTATCGTTTGAGAATATTTAGTTTTAAAAGCTATTTTGGTATTTTTTGTATTTAATGACTTCGAGTACGAGTTCATTCAGCCAAACCAAAACTAACATCACTACAATACATAAAATCAGTTAGGGGTGCACGCTTCACGACCAGCGGTCTGAGTTTTCTGTGAACAAATAAAGAGCACTAGGGTATGAACTAGTGGGTCTATCTATGGTCCAAATCTAAGCATATCTTTCATAATTTCACCTAATACCATTATATACGGTATTATGTGCAGTTCTGGTGCTATATTTGTTTTAGTTTATAGCTGCCGATGCCAAATCGGTAGCTCAGGAACATAGGTTTCTGCGTAATTTGTGAAATATTGGTTGTTTACATAGTTGCGGGGTAGCTCGAGTGTAATGATATGGATTATCTATGGCAAACTCTTCGCAATACCCTTTTCAGGTATTTCACAGTTCATTTTTGAGTAGAGGAACAACGTCTTTTATTGCCTCCTTGGCTAGAGTATCAGCTTGCAAATTTTTTGATTTGTACAGGATATCTATACTTATAGTAATAATTATAATAATTATGTCGTCTTCTTGTGCTACAATTATATCGTAATGGAAACTATAGAAAACCTCATTGGCGAAGTTTAGCTAGCGCTACTCTTACACTTAACCAAAGAGGTTAGCAACAAGTTTTAAAAATTACAGATGCCTTTGAGTTGAACAATTCAGTTACACAAAACAGGAATCAGATACAAAACTTATAATATCAAAAGGGATAAAATGATTAAAACAAATATAAGATAGTTTGCATGATATGTCTATTATGATGCAGCTGTTAGGTAAGTGATGAATTAAATATAATCCATTTGAATTTCTGTAGAAATACTGATAAGGAATATTGTTTATATGGTTTTACTTTAATAGACGATAGGCAATGCTTCTTCCGCTATCTTTACGTGGCAAACCGCCTCTCCATCTGTCAATTACCAGAGTTCCGAATTCTCAAATGCGCTGTCATCCTAATCCAAGATGGCACCGTCGGCAGTACGAGCAGGAGCTCCAGTGCTGCAGTTGGTGTCATCCACATTGCTCCTGTGACGCCCATGCAGGCAAGCCTTTGAATCCGTCCTAGACTTCGGGCCATTGTGAATTTCTGCACACAAGGCTACCAGACCACCGAGCCGAATTGAATTCGGGGTCTTATGGTGGGCGTGTATATCCGCTGCAGGATGTTGGGTTCAATCCCCTTGTTCTTCCTACTGCCTGCCACAGCTGCCAGAAAGTCGCTGTCGATCTTGACACAAGTCTTTCAACATGCGATCTCCACGTCAGCTTCGATTGAAGAGTTATCCTCAAGTAGTGGCGACTTGCCTTAAAGAGCCAAGGAGCCACCACAATAAACCGAGTACTTAACTTTTTTTGCGCTACTTTTAAATATTTTATTACATCCTATTTTTTTAATTATTTAGCAAAAATTAAACATTGACAAAAATCCAATATATAATCCTAATTTTCCGCCAAACACCCCCAGACTATTGCTATGAGAGCACGGCGTGCGGTGTGAGGGCGAAATAGGCAGCGGCTCCAATTCTGCTATAATACATCCAGCCGAAAGGTTAAATGAGGTCATATTAACCAAGACCAAGATCTTGTTGTCGTTGTCGATTGGGAATATTCGGATTAATTTCTGCAGTCTGTTTCGCGCCCCGACGTGCAAGTTATTTTAATAATATTTAGTGGTGATAAGTGAGGAACCATTGCCAAAATGAATAGTATTAGCAATCTTTTTTTAAAACCGTTTTCCACGTACTCGATTGAGGAGAAAATTGAAATCAAGGATTTGGGAAGTCCGCTTCCAGATTCAGATACTCAAAAAAACGCAAAATGTGTCTAGATCCATGCTAAAGCCGGAGTAAGGAAGTTCAATCGAAATATGTACAATAAAAACAAATGGATTGGTGGATGTGATAAGAAAAACGCATTTTTTGTTTCTCATGTATTTTGTTTGGTGGCGATCCTACCTGGACGAAGAATGTCCACATCGGAAGCAGAACGATCCTTTTCCATGCTAAAAAGGATTAAGACGTTTCTGAGAAACTCTATAAAAGAACTCGGTGCTCTTGGAATGTTATTGACCGAAAAAAGTTTTTAAATAAGATTGACAATTTTAACAAACAAGTTAATGGCACTTTTGCCAAAAATAACGAAAGACGATTAGATTTTACATACCAGGTACTTTAAAAGTATATTTTTTGTTTTTGTACATAGGTTATATTCAGATAAAATTTTGCGTAAGTGTTTTTACTGTTGTTTTATTATATTTTTTAAGGTGCCGATAAATTTAGATTATTTTTTGTATTTTGACTCCACGGGTCTCTATCTCGCCCCGACTACAGAAAAGCATTAGTTCCGTTTTTGTTGGATTTGCTGAGAGTCCTGTCTCCATACAGCTGCACCATATCATTTATAATGAAGGTATAATTATAAATAATGACCGTAGAGGAATATTCGGCGTGGGTTGCAATGATGCTAGGTGTCTGGCAATGAGAAATGCGAGTTTTTTATTATTACCAATAAAAATTTAGCTTGATGCTTTAACAAGTTTGAGTTGGAATTTTGTACATCTTTGGTACCTGTTACCTGCCAGAACCACCACTACCACCGTTTCATAAGTGGGAATCCTTCCTACCTGTATTGAGGATACACATAGAAGAACTTTCAGCTTTCATTAAAATACGAAGGCCTTGACTCATGGACTCTTGCACGATAACCTTTGTGTGTTTGCAGATCCAGTCCAGAAGTAGGCAACTACTCGACATCCCGATACGAGAAACGGGTAGAATCCCGCTCGTACAACAGCTACAATGATGGCGGAGGAGTGGACACAAGTCCCATCATAAAAGTGTCATCGATATCAGACAACGCTGCCGGAAGAAGAGACTCTTGGGACGCTATCAACAAGACCAGGAACATTCTGTCTGAGAGGAGCTTGGAGTCTGTAGCCAACCTTACTGAGTCACAGCTGGACTCTGAGCTGCGAAGGAAAAAAGCTGAGGAGCATTCAAGGTACGTACAGTTACATTCATAAAAAAGACGTACAAGAATTAGAAAGTGAACGACCTACGTCATATTTATGTAAAACGGGCTGGTGCCAGTCATCGTCTATTGAGGTTAGTGCTAAATTTCATGCACGACAGTGTTTAACAAATGTTAAAAATAAAAATGCCAAATGTCGGTTATCTCGAAGGCTCAAATAGTGGCTAAAATTGAAAAAGTTTGGAAAATTCGTGAAGTTGCGCAGTTCTACAACAGAAATAAAAAACGCTGTTAAAAGTTAAACAACGCTGGGAACAAGAGGAATCAGTAAAAAGAAAAGCTGGTTCAGGTCGTTCCAGTGTCTTTTTTAAACCCTGAACAGGATAAAGCGTTTTTGGGGTACCTAAGAGCAAATCCACTTGGAACGGCGAGAGATGCCGTTATTTATACAGTATTCCCTGGTTCATAGCCTACATGTAGTAGAAGGGTCGGAGAATCCGAACTAAAAAACCAAACTGCAGCAAAAAAAGTTCCTAACTGTCGAACATCGGCAGCCAAGATTAATTTTTTCATTAAATTACATATACCGCGGCCCCGAATTCTGGAAAGCGGTCGTTTCTACCGAGAAACTTTCCAGTCCACTTATAGTGGCCAAATTCGTGTTTATCGACCAGACAATAGCAGATTTGAATAACGTATGGGGCTGAATAAGTATCCATGGACCTGGTGTTCGCTGGAGAATAGAAGGTAGGCTTAACGCCGAAAACTACATTAACGTTTTGGAAAATATAATGCTCCCATCCATTAAACAAGTTGAAAATACCTCTATAGGTATTGCAACAAGATAATTGTTCTGTTCATATCGCCAATTCTGGAAGGAATTGGTTTCAAGCTAATAATGTGGAAGTGCTTCCATGGCCCTCTTGTGGTCCGGATATGAATCCCACCGAAAAATATGTGTGGCATAATCGCTAGAAAAATGTATAAGCATAATTTTAGACCTCAAAGTTCAAATGAATTATGGTAACAGATTCAAGAATACACTCAATACCAAATAGATTAAATGAATCATTTGGTTCACATAAAAATCGAACAAATGAAGGGTACCGGCTGGATTCGAACCGGCGTCTCCGGCATTCTAGGCTGACGCGTTACCAATTATACCACGGCGCCCCGCAGTATAGCCGATACACAGTGCCGACGACATGGTATCGAATCCGTCGACCCCCCACCACTCCCCTGTATCTCTCTGTGAACCATGTATTTCAGTCATCCAGTGAGATCTAGTCGGCTGTTGGGTGAGTGTGGATCTCCGATCGCTATTCGCACGACAGTTCTCTTTCTTACTGAAACAACGACTCCTCAGTCGGCCAGGATTTTATGGAATCAAGGTGCTTGCTTACTCCGCAAAAGGGAGATAAATTCAATCATTTGGTTCACTGAGAGATACGGGGGAGTGGTGGGGGGTCGACGGATTCGATACCATGTTGTCGGCGCTGTGTATCGGCTATATTGTGGGGCACCGTAATATATAGTTGGTAACGCGCTAGAATGCCGAAGACGCTGGTTCGAATCCCGCCGGTACACTTCATTTTTCCGATTTTTTCTGTGGACCAAATGATTGAGATTAAATAAAGTTGTACAAAAACATAGCCAAATGACCAAATATTAGATTTTATTTTTAAGGTATCTGTGATTGAAATGAAATTTGATCCTTTATATGTCTCTAAGGCATTTGACAAGGTGTGGAATACTGGCCTGCTCTATAAACTAATTGAAAAGGGCTTTACTTTCTGGCTACTAAAACTTTTAAAATCTTCCCTCGAGGGAAGATTCGGCTTTATAAAATGGTAATACGACCAGCAGTTACTTATTTATATGTATCTTGGTGTTTCGTTGCCAAAACGCACTTGCGAGGCACGCACAATTACGAATTCTCCATGGTACGTTTCAAATGAGACTCTCCATAGAGACCTTGATATCCCTTATTTAGACGACTTCATTAAACAACAGGCACAGCGAGCAGAATCGCACAGCAATCATTTGTTGCACGAATCAATGGACTGCACAGTCGAGCATACTAGCAAGCACGTAAGGGCCTGGCTACATCTCCACGTCACGACGTCGTCAACGTAGAACGCCACGTCGAACGTCGTCGCCGACGTGTGGCTATCAGGCCCGATTTGATCAACAGGCGCATTTTAACAAAGGCTTTGACCAATCAAAGCAGCCCATTCAAAAACATGCATCTGAATGGGCTGCTCTGATTGGTCAAAGCCTTTGTTAAAATGCGCCTGTTGATAAAATCGGGCCCACTAGCCACACGTCGGCGACGTTCGACGTGGCGTTCCACGTTGACGACGTCGTGACGTGGAGATGTGGCCGGGCCCTAAGGCCGCGGCTTGCTCTGTGAACTACAAAAAAATTGCTGTGGCATTTCAAACATGCATAAGCGCCTCCTGTTCTAAAAGATTTTCTTCCGCCTCTTTGCTCTTCACCTTTCTTTCTTACTTTCCTCTTCTCTTCTTTCTTTGACGTTGTCTGGTTCCTGGATTTGCAGACCTCACAGACTTATGAACTGATAACCAACAATGACTTAACCTGATTTATAATTTGATCCTTTATTTGAAACTACTGCTGGAAAAGGTATTGGCCCTTCTCTGAGAATGCGATAAAATAAACTTATAGTACTTGCTTCTCGATCAAGTGGAATTTGGTGAACATTATTCAACGTATTTTTTATTTAATTGCAGATTTGCGTCGAACGAACAAAGCTACCGAAATGAGCAAACGTACAGAAACGAGTCGTCATACAAATCAAACTATAGTCAAAAGTACGTTTCTGATAACTACGGAAGGGAATCACCAGTATACAAATCATCATCGAAAGGTGGAAATGGAGGTGCCTCAGCCATTAGAGTTCAACCGGTACCGGACGGCATCCTTGGACAACCAGTTGAATTCGAAAGTGAGTATAGTAGTTGAGTCATTTTCCCCAAAGCCCATGAACAGGAATCAAATCCTCACTTTATTATTTTACCTCAAACAAGCCTTCAATACGCCTTTTGGATGATTTATGATATCTACATAATCTTGTTATCTCAGTAACTGCTGCATGGATTGAGATAACACAAAATCAGGGGCTTAGCGGCATCAGTTTATTTTTTTCATGACGAAACGGTTCATAACACTGTTACCATTTCGTCCCTTGAGAGCAGAACTATACTACGTATACATTAGGGGGGATAATAAATTCGCAAAATTAAACCTAGTCTACCTTTTCTGTGTTGGAGATAGACTAGTACCGATGTTCCGTCTTGGAGATAGATTGATAATGGATTTACACTAGTTCTGATCTGTAATATGTGAGTTATGCCAGTGGCGATGGACTTGTCCTAATATATGCTATGTCCACCATTTTCTGTAACATAAAGATTCCAAGTAGTGCACCTTATAACCAGTTATGGCTATATAAATTTCGTCAAGCAGTTTTCCAGTTTACAATATCTCAAAAATACAGAGTTAACATCTCTAGAGGGAATGTAAACAACAAAATGTACAGGTCGCCGACCAGCCAACATGTAACGAAAATTTTGACAGCTTGAGGGCATTACCAGTGGCGTACGATTTTATATTAAAATTGGATGTTCATTAATAGATTCAATTATTACTGTGATGTTACAAACTGATACAATAAGTTGTATTAGTATTTAGCTATACTTAGAGAGTTACTCTTACTATAACTTGATTGTAACAAAACAAAACCTATACTAACCTATGATAAGTGGTGTTCATCGATTCGTCGCTATTGCAGCAAACTATGCACTCTTTATTTCGTCTCATCATGCAATTATGGCAATATTGTCCGTAAATAATTTAATTCACACCACAAATAGTCACAAAGTCACTCAAATATACACTAAAACAACAAAAATCTCAAGATACGCAATAACCACAACTACAATGACAACCACATGACAGCTTTAGGGGACGCCGATTGTAGGTTGCCAGATTTACGACATATTAGAAGCTATTGCGACATTCCGCTATGAAATTTACCATTTTTGAGATTTCGTTAAACCAATACAAATTATCTTCACGTAAATCAGTTACATTGCAAGTATATTTTAATGTATAGTTAAATACCCAGTTAAATACTTTGAGGAACATGTGTTCAAACTGCGGAAAGTGCCAGATTTTGAAGCAACTGGAAGGTCCTTAAGCGGACGAAGAAGAGTGGCAATAGCGCTATAGATGTTGGCTGGTCAATATTCAAATTAGGCTCCCTTTAGAGATGTTAACTCTGTGCTCAAAAATAAAAAAAAATCTCTCCTGTAAAATTTACATTTTGTGACACACTTCTGCTCTAAGGGGACGATTTGTTTTTCAAAATTCATTATTTATACTTGACAAGCATAATTTAATATTAAGTAGTTCGTATCAAAAAAGCCAAATTTATGAAAGATAATTGCCTTCATCAGCTGATAAAAGTTAAATTTTATATTCTCAGCACTCGGACTATTAGCTCTGTGTATTAAATTTTATTAGAACGAAATAGACTTTCAAATCTAATACAGCTTTTTGTTCTTTACAGCACTCATTGAATAAATAGTTCATTACATAAATGCATGCGTACATAATTATTAATAATATAATGTCTATTAAAAAAACTAATCCAATGATTTCAGTCACAACTCATTCAGAATACAGCAAATTATTCACCAATGTAACTCACAAAACAAATAACATGAATACCAGTAGCAATATACCTACTATGTCTCAAATGGAAAATTATTTTTAGAAAGGGCTGGTAAACATATTCTTCACTTTAAGTCAATGATTATTATTTATTTGAAACAACCATACGTCTGTACTTTCGCTACTTACTGGCTCATCAATAAAACCACTAACTGATGCTGGTATTGTGATATGTTTTTGGATCCTGAATGAGATGCGGTATCGTATCGTCTATATGCCACATTATTGACTTATGACACAACAATGGTAGTGTTCAACGGGACCTAGTGGACGCTTGTGGGCGCTAAGTGATGATGTCAAAAAACCGTCAGTCAGCTTGGTTAGCGGTTTTAAAAAGCGCTTTTTGGTTAGCAAATCGAGACAAAACTAGAAAAAAGTTATTTGTACCACATTGCTCACTACGACAGTTGCATCGAATAAAACCTTGAGAAGAATCAGATTCCTTTGCGGCAATTCTCCAAAAACTGAATTTTGTATTAACTGGTATATCTGAGGAGGCAGCAATAAAAAAAATATTTAAAAATATGAGTCCAACTGTATTATTGATATTGATTCATTTCTTGCGTATAGTTTTTTTAAAACGCCAGTTGATGTACCAAGTTGGCACAAACCATCTCTTTCTGATAAAACAACTGCCAAAATATTACGAGGAGCTTAGCGTCCTCTGTCCACATCAGGAATTAGGTTTATTATGTTGCGGTCGGCAAATCGCTCACTGTTTCGGCATCTGGCAAATCTAGTTTGGACATATCGCGAAATGTCCAATTATTTCGGCCTCGGGCCGAATTTGGCATCTGCCTCCAACATGTATATATCATATACGTTGATGAAAAATAAACTATACCATTTTGGACTTATTAACCACGCTTATTCTAAATTAATTTTTTGTCAAATATCTTGTTCTTGGTAAGGGCCACAGACGTGGCCAAAATGTCAGTAGAATGGTTACCTTCCAACATATATGGTTTTATTGATGGACCAGTAAAGTGCGATGGATCAGAGAGACATCGCAGAATAATTTCCAGAAACTTCATGAAGAAAATATATACAGGGTTGGGATAAAGTATGGCACCAAGCAAATAACTTTGGAACGGAAAGAGTGATATTGCTGAAAATTTGCAGGCAAGTGTAGTGACGTCTAATGTATCCGAAGACATTATGTTAGCTATTAATGTATATTTTTGCAGATTTTAATTCATATTTTTTTTCCGAATACGTCCATAGTGGGTTTAGTATTTGTTTCTTAAAAAATTTGTCTCACAAATTCGTCCGTGGCGGTCTGCGGTCTTCCCGTTTGAGGTGATTTTTTTGTATTTTTTATTTTAGTCACCGTCAAACGTGTTATAGGACCCCTGTCGGGACGTAAATCATTAAAAGTTGACACACTTCTTTGTGAGTTCTCACGCGATCGCCAAAACAGACTCTGAATGACCGGCATTTTAAACACCTGAAATGATAAAGAAGCTTTATCTTTCCCGTTTTTACAGAAACTAATGCTGAACCCACTATGGACGTATTCGGAAAAAAAGATAAATTAAAATCTGAAAAAATATACAGGGTGTCCCATTTAAATTAAAAAAGTTGACGGTACTTCCGGTTAAACCGGAAGTACATTAATAGCTAACATAATGTCTTCGGATGCACTAGACCTCACTACACTTGCATGCAAATTTTCAGCAATATCACTCTTTCGGTTCCAAAGTTATTTGCTTGGTTCCGTACTTTATCCAAACCCTGTATGTAATATTGTAATTCCACGTAAATGAGGAATATCAGAGAAAGCATATTTATAGCTTCATGAATAAATTTGCTGCTGATTCATCCATCATTGGTATAGACAAAAATAAGTGCAAAAGCTCGGTTAAGGACCATAGAATTCGATGTCGTAAACAGACAAAAAAAAACTGCAAAAAGCTAGTAGAGGTTTTGACTAATTCTCTAACAAGTTCTTCCATTAATTTTGAGAGACAGTTTTTGAGTTGCGTGGTATTAATTTCAAACTATATTTTTTTCCAAAATTAACCACACAGTTGGTCTTAACGCATAGATGAAGTACGGTTGTCAGATGTGAATGTGGGGAGCGGGGAAAGAGCTAAGGCATAGAATCGTGATATCTTGATGAGGCTAAAGCGTGTCCTTTAGCGTAAATTAACACTGTAATATATTTGAAAAGGTGAACATAAACCCTCTTCCCCAACTTCGCTCATTGATTAACATAGCAAGTTCTGCATTCTCATCAGATCTAGTACTTATTTCTTAGTAAAAATTAGAGACTCGCTAGAAAGGAGACATTTTCCATATACCTATGCCTAGTAAAACATATTCTGACCAAAACTAACCACATAGAAATAACAAACACAGCATACCAACCAACCAACAGAATATCTCTGAGGACTTTCTATATAAAAATGGTTCCTTAAGAATTTGACCTTGACGGCGCCATTATGGGTGAGAAATCTGGGTAGGGATGCGAAAATAAAAAGTATCGATACCAATTCGATATTTTCTGGCCAAGTATGGAGCTGTACACGCCAATGAAGGCACGTATGGTTCGTACACAGAATGTTGTGCATGTGATAACACTCCTCAATAATTAAATATTTTCGATACCGATGCCCCTACAAAAGTATCAATACCAGCTTGTAATCCCTCGAAAAGTATCGATAACAAAATTACTCTATACTGTAATGTAATTTTTAAGTAATGTTTTGTTTGATATTTTTTGTGTATACTTGATATTTTGCAAAAAAATGAGATACCTCTTTTAATTGTGATTGAGAAACTTTATTCACAAAAATATAGGGAAGGACATCAGTAGGTATGCTTTTGCACATGCACATCGCTATCATGTTTTGAAATGTACTGAAATTGATCCGAAAGATGTGTTTCTTGCAAAAAAATATGATAAATACAGAGAACTAAGTAGAAACAACAAACAAATACAGAGAAAAACTAACAAATGCTAGAAAACGAAATATGGATGAGAGAATCAGTACGGCCAATAATAAGTCTAAATGTGTGTGGAAGATTACAAATCATATACAAAAAAAAAGAATAATAACAGCAAAAATGTCACTATTACAAAAGATGGCCAGATCATGTTGCTTGTAAGTTTAATGAGCTGTTTACATTAAGCAGTGAGGACTCAAATGTCGCTAGAGACTTATCTGAAAACAACATTTCAATGTGTCCCAATTCAATGTATTTACTATCAATTAAAAAATCCAAGTCTTGAGGATATGATAATATTTCCAACAATTTACTAAAACAATGTTCTTTAGAAATCTGCAAACCCTTAATCTACCTGATCAATATTTCTGTAGAGCAAGGTATTTTTCCAAGCTGCTTAAAACTGGCTCGGGTAATACCAATTTACAAAAGAAGTGACCCTAATGAGTATGCCAATTATAGAGGCATTAGTTTGGTGTCTAGTGTATCTAAATTTTTTGAACTTAACATGAAAAGACAATTGGTAGATTTTTGTAACATGGATAATAGTATATCACAGAATCAGCATGGATTTATAGCCAAGATAAGCACTAAGACTGCTCTGTACAAGTTCACAGATGTCCCAGAAAAACTTTTTAACAAGCAGTTTAAAATGGTATAAAATATCATCAATAGGCTGTATAAAATTTAGCTCAAAAGCATGCTGACCGATCAGCTGTTATATATCAAATCAGTTAAGTAGTGGCAATCGATACGTAAAAATAGTGGCTGTACATTTTTGAGTACATATTTATTTGTAGATTATTATGTAGGTACTTATCTTGCGGGATCATTAGAAAATCTAAAAAAACTTTTTCTGCAGTTATAGTACTTATTACTGCAATATTTATCAGAGCTCACATTTCCAGCAAATTGTTTATCCATTTTAAAGATCATACACTATCAACACCACGTATACACAATCTCGCAGTATACTCGTATGCATTTTATCTCAGCAATGAGCAAATACGGGCGTCGACCTTGCGTCAATGGTGTCCACTGACGTATATGCCTGTTTTGACAGATACTCACCCAAAATGGCGGGATACGCTTACGATTGCCACCAACCACAGATATTCTGCCGATTGTTTGGTATGCTGTGTAATAAATTGATCACGATATCTGGCAAAGAGATTCTACAGTAAACCATGTCCTGACCAAACCTAATCTCACAAAAAATAACGAGGGGTGGGAACCTTGTAAATAGAAACTAATTTGTGCACCTCATGCCAGTCGATGGGAGTGGAGCCGGTTCCGGTGACCTCGAGATCCTGGTGGAGGGGGGCAGGGTGACCTCCAGCGTACGCAGCTTGGGAGGCCAGAGGTTCAGAGCAGCCTTTACTCCCCACCAAGCTCTGCCCCATAGAGTGGACATCAAGTTCAACGGAGAAACGGTGCCAGGTGAGTACAATTTGCTTTCAGTTTTGAGTTGAATTGCAAAGAGTAATTTTAATTTCTATTACACAACGAGATATTCTTAAATATGTCTTAAGGGGCCTGGGTACACACACTTATACATATGTATTTGCCATACAAAGCACGGATTCCAATTTCGAACAGAACTCACCTGTTTTTCAAACTACAAACACAGTATTTCAGAAGATGATAGTTAAGACCTCAGTGAATGACATCTCAGAGCAATTTTTTCAAAAAAGTTTTTTAGTTTGCAAAAAAATTGCAATACAAAGTCATAAATTCTTCAAATGACTTTAATTTAACAACCAGATACGATATCAAAACAAGGCTACCGAAGTGTCATAGCGCGAGCTGTCTTCTTCAATTTGCTTTTTGAATAATTACTGTATAAGTTTAAAGGTAATATCAGGGGCTTCGAAATGCCAAATTCATTTTTATGCCGACCTTTGAATTTTACCTTTGGACCTTTTGACCTTACCTTTCGACTTTTGGGGCTTACCTCCCCTCATCTTGGACACACATACTGCAAAAAGGGAACAGGTGGCCACGCCTCCTCGCTAACACGGGGATACGTATTTTCTTTGATTCTCAATTTCGCGCGCTATACCATAGCCCCTTAATAGACAATTTTCTACGGCTACCTGAACAGCTTACTTAGGGAGCAAAAAGAAACTATATTTGACCGTCTGCCCAAGATGATGCATTTCGTTCTAGTCGCACCGCGAAGTCACGGCCTTCTAAGTTCTATAATCGCTGCGATATTCAATTTTTTTCTGATACCTACTTATAACAAAAATAGTGATTTGTACCGAAACGGTTCGTTTCCATATATGATACATAAATTCACAGTAAAATTCACCAAAGAATAGGCTGTTCTATTAAAAAATGTAAGTTTGATATGAAACATGCTGTATAGACGTCAACACTTGAGTGAAAATATTTTAAAGTTATAGCCCTCAAGGCCCCTTTCCATAATCAGGTGACAGATTTTTGAAATTCGTTTCAGTAAGCCCACAATCCTCCGTCCACTCACCATTGGCCCACCCTTTATATAGGCAAAGGTCCTCAGCGCTGCCTAGACACCTTATGCGGAGTAGTAAAATAGCATGCGATTATAGATAGTCATTATTCTACTAGTATAATAACAATCTGTTAATTACTTTTTAAGGAAGAATCAGCTACGGATGTGAAATTTTGCATGATTATGACGTTAACAATAGTTTCACTGGTTCAACCTGGCAAGCGTAAAGTTTTTGCTTTTCAATCCACCTTTCTACGTATATTTGCTGTTGTGTGCTGAGTACTCATGTTTAAAAGATTCGCTTAAGAATCAACTAATAATATGTGAATTACACAGCTCATTCCTAGATCTTTTAATTAGCTAAATGGAAATGGAAGTTTCACTCCAATGATTTTCTTTGTTATATTCGTCATTGCTCGGTTACCTGATGACAATCGTTAACCATATGTTTATAATAATACTTTATTTACTTACAAATGAATAGCCTCAGGGATAGCAAGCTTTTGCTTTCAACTTTGTACGTCTATCAGATACAATTTAAAACTACTAGTCAAGCGCGACTTTCATTTTTATTCAATAAGTGTGACTATGTAAAAACCTCTGAGGTATGATTTTTTATAATAAAATAGAAAAATCTAATTCATCTTGATTTCTCTGGGCATGCTAGCACCTCTGGTTACACTTCTTCTTAGTTAGTCACCGGATACATAACATTAGATATTTAGGGCCCGTTTCACCGGTCCCTGATGAGTTTTGGATAGAATAATATATCTATCAGATAATCTGTATTATTTATATGGCATTATCTGACATCAATAAAGCTACCAAAATGTTGCTGGTTCAGTCTCTTGTGATCTCCATATTTTTGTATTCTTCGGACACTTGGATTGTTAAAGAGGCAGATAGAGCTCACATAAATGCTTTTGAAATGTGGACGTGGGGGAGAATGCTGAGAGTTCCTTATACCGCCCATCGAACTAACGTTTCCCTACTGGATGAGCTTGGTAATCCAATAGTTACATTCACAGAAGCGATAATATGGAGAAACTTGTAGTTCAGGGTCATACACCAAGCGGGCGGCGCCGAGGCCCTTCCTCTACACGCTGGATGCATACGACGAAACAGTTGCTGGATATGAGTACCAATAGTGCCACTGAACTGAGAGTAAATCGTGAACGACGGTGAGCTACAGTTCTCAAAACAATTGATAATATTCATGTCATCAATACTCTAGCTCCGACTTAATGCATTTTACGAGTTCACAACATGTCTGTTAAGACATTATGGCTATGATGATGATCTGACAGGCCCTTAAGCTGTCAAACAAATCAATTTTAACCACATTTTTTTCGATTTTTGCCAGTTACACCTTTACGTAGGATAGAAGTCGACTGGTGCTACTTGCTCTGTTGTTTTTCATTACTTCTCCAATCAGAGGCAGGCGGTCATAGAGGGCTCCCATGCCCTTCTTAAATTTTAAGCAGCCCATACTACGTTACTACATGATAATAAAAATTCGGGCTCTCATTCTGGATTTTTGAACAATGCGAGTATGCAATATTATGTATTCTTTAAAATTACAATAAAGTAGAAAAAATTCGCAAATAACATTTAAAAGATTTGAACAATTTTTTACAAAATACAACTCGGTAAAATAATTAAAATTCGAAAGACGGTATATTAAATTATTGACCAGTTGCATAGCAATATAAAAGTATACAAAATAAGAATACCTATAACACAACTTTTCATTCCATATCACTAAAATGTTAAGATAACAATAAACTGTAAAGCATACACCCTTACCTATCGAGTACAGTCCCATAGCAACGAGGGATAACATATCGCTTGGGGTCAAGAAGCAAAAAACACTCCAGAAGATAGTTAAAAAGAATCACAAATGCCGTTTGTCGACACACCCGATATTTGGTATCATGAATATGAATATTTATGCCTGAATGAATGAACGAATAAATGAATGGAAGAGGGAGAGGCTTTCTGGAGACCAGAGCCACCAATGCATAGGCCTACAAACGGGCCCATATGCACCTCTCCTTACCCTAGTTCCCAAGTCCAGCCGTCATAATAAAGATGAGGCTGGCCTTGGGTATTGCCCATATTATATCCTCAGGTTCAAGAACCCTTGAATGGTATGGTATGGCCTGCTTGTGATACCCAAGGGTTTTACAAAGACATAGAGTGTGCGCTGAAGGCTCTTCCTCCTCGCCACAGCGTGTACATGTCAGGTCACTTGCCACCTCCATCACATACAAGTGACGTTTGAAGGTATTATGGCCGGATAGTAGGTCGACAAGTAACCTTAGTCGGCTTCTGTCCAGCGAGAGACAGAACCGCCCTACCTTGGTCAGAGGCCCTAAAATAAGTTCTCTAGCTTGACGGAGATGTCCAGGTCTTCTTCTCCATCTCACAAGATGCTGATTTTGCAGCCACATCTCTGTTTTCTTTCAAATGGTACCTGCTGCCAGCCCAATAGCCGGCTCAGGACCCAGGAAATTATTTCTCGACCCTCGCCTTGCGGGCGCGTCCGCCATTTCATTGCCACCAAGTCCAGCATGACACGGCATCCACATAGGTGACACCTGATGTCTTGCCGAAATGTCTTCCAAGACGTTTCTGTCGTCGTGATATAAACTTGCAAGCATTTGATGCTTTTAATGTTGTCTCGATATCAGAGCAGACGGTCATCTGCCTGCTAGTCTCCTGAATTTCGTGATTATGAAAAGCACAAGCTAAAGTCGCATATATCTCTGCTGGGAATACCGTGGTGTATCCCCCAAGAGAGAGGGAGGGAATATTCGTACTTACACATTATTTAACAAATATACAGGGTTCAGTCATGAAGACAATTATTTGATTAGGTATGTTGTTTTTATTATGGTTTCAGTTTAGTGGAATTAGTAATCGATGAACTATAAATCTGACTTGGATCGAGAGTCTCAATTTTTTACTGACAGCCTTAGCATGCTTGGAAGTGTAAATCATTTCGCTGATCAGTCGTTTCTTATAATTAATCTCGTTGTTAAGTATGGTGACAGAATCGAATTTGAAATGGTGATTATACTCAAAATGATGAGACGCTAAGGCTGTATGATCCCAATCAATTTTAAGAGTATTTCTACATGATGACTTAGGGCTGAAACCCTGTTAGTTTGCCCTATACACACAGCAGCAGCACATTAATTTTTTGATATTTTTTATGATGTCTAATTCCTTCTGAGAGTCCCTTGATATATGGAATTTTTGAATAAGTTACAATATTGGAACTGTTCTGGTCAGTGCTTGAAAGAGGAGCGTTTACAGAAGTATTGAGGATAGTTATTAACTTTAAGTTTTCATTTAAATCTTGATACATTTTGTTGAACAAACTGTGGGCTGCTTAACTTGATAATCTTATTCTTAAAGGAACACATAATATTGTACTTCTGTCTAAATGGATGGTAGGAATAAAAGTTGAAAGGCCTGAAATAATGGGCCTTTCATACTAAAACTAAATCATAAAAGTCTCAACTTCATTAGGTCTAGTCAAACAAATGTCTGAGAATGGAAGGGAATAGCTACTGTTCTAGAATAAGGCGTAAAATAAACGCCGAAACGTCCCACCCGAGCCTTCACTGTTGGCTTCTAATTAACAGTGCTGTTCCTCAGTGGCACCGTGAAACAGTAACAAAGCCTACACAGGACGCGAGGCATTGACCGATGCCAATGACACAGAAGTAAAAAAAAAACGCGAAACGTCGGCTCTTTGAGAAAAAACCTCTGCAGTACTTCATCCTTAAACCCGAAGAACCTCTTCTACTTTAAGATTACAATCAACGTTAGCTAATTGCAGGGGCGTGCAAGGGTCCGCAGGGCCCGCGGTGCGGGGGGGGCCGAGCATCTGGGGGCCCCCTTTGACACCATTCAGTCACTTTATGGTTTTTTTAGCGAAATTTTGACCCGTTGGAAAGCCTTAAACACTGAAATAAAAAAGAAAACTGTGGGATGCACCTTAAAAAAACTATGTCTCACCAAATGGTCATCCAGGGCCGAATCGATAATTTAATTTAAAAGTAACTATTTGGTGGTCGTTAAATATTTGTCGAAACTAGCTATAATAGCAAAGAAAAAATCTGATAGGGATGAGGCAAGGGTCTTACAAAATAAAATAGAAAATTTTGAATTTATATCTCTATTAACATTTCAAGGAAAAATATTTGAAAGTGTCAATTTACTTTCAAATCTTTTGCAAAAGTTGATGTAGATATTGGACAAGCCACAGATCTAATTGCATATATTTCAGATCAATTAGGGAATTTCAGAAATAATTTTGAAAATATTTTTGAAACTTCAGTAACAATAGCAAAAGAATGGGGGGTATTCAACCACAATTTACAGACAAAGGAATTCATACTAATAAAAAGTTTTTTGGCATTAATTTCTATAGAAAATGAACGGCCAGAAGGCATACAGACTTAGACCAAATAGTTGATACATTTGTTGCTTTACATACAAAAAATAGTTTTTTTATTTACATGAAATGCAAGTCAAATCATAATAATAAAATGTTTAGAGTTAAGGTGTTTTATTTGTTTATTTGTGTAAATTTTTTTGTGTTTTAAATGTTTTTTCTGTTTATTTTTGATTTTGTTATAGTTTTGTGTTGTGCGTTAGTAATGTTTATTAAATAAACTTATACCTCAAACTCTGAGCTGTCTAAACCTAAATCTCATAGTGGCCATATAATATAGAGGGAGTTTGTTACGTTAATGTGATTAATCGATGTATAATTATATTGTACTTAAGGTCTAAGAATTCTTGTTCTTCAAAAGAACTCAAAAGAAAATAATAAAAATATAAAGTTGAGGTCACACCAAACTTTTTCTATCTATGAACCGACTTGAAATATTTTTTTTTTATATAGAAGGGGGCCCCGTGAAAAAAATTGCGGGGGCCCCGAAGACCACCTTGGCACGCTACTGGCTAATTGCGAGTAACTTTGTCATAAAAATACAAAAGTGGTCTGCTGAAACAACTGCCAAACTGTTACTTATACAAAATTTGTCTTTTGTTAGAGTTTGTACTTTGTTAAAAGCCACAGATGTAGCTGAAACGTCAGTAAAGCTCATCAGCACATACGATAAGTTCTGGTAATTACATTTTGCCACATGCTCCGGTTTTTCATAGCACTATACATTTTACTACCTACTCTGCTGTCTGATATCAAGATGTATTACGTAAAAAATTAACGACAATATTTAATTATTTCCACCAGTATATGTGTGCAATGCCCAGCAATTTCTCAACTATACAGATTAGTCATGCATGCTGAGTATATTGTTTTTAACTTCACCGAAAAGTAGGGTTTGTCGTAATTTTAGATGACGCAAGAAATAAGTTAATGTTATAGTAATCATACTCCGCTCTGATTGAAGTGAAGGCCGACAAAGTCGTAAAGCCACCTGAAAAAAATGGAGTCAAATTGATTGACTCAGTACTTCCCACACATAACGGGATTATGTTTCCATTCCATGAAGCTATAGTCTAAATTCCCCTTGCAACCAAATCATCGCCAGCCTCCCCCTCCCAAAATTGTTATGCCGCTAGGTCTTTTAGGTACATTTTTAGCTTTTTGATTATTGCTACGTTGCCACTGACACGATTTCTAACAACCATAGGCATTTTTCATCCTCAGCACGGTAGTAATAATGTGTCAAAGTTTGATTAGAATCAAGTTAATAGTTTCCACGTCACAAAACACAAAACGATCTAAAGCAAAAAATACTCGTATGTACACAGAAAATTCGAAATCCCTTAGTTTCGGTAGGAAAGGCAATGTTCGGATGGACCTAAAAAGGCGATTTATGTCGCTAGGTCTTCTTTTACAGGTCATTGGACAGCCTCTTATGAATTTAACAAATTTTTCAGATTTTCAAAACTGTAGTTTTTTGTTTTTTGCTAATTACTCCACCGCCCATTCACCGAATTTCAAAATTATAGCAGTATTCCCTACTATGATCCCACAGCATATTGCTACAGCGGTTGCTGATATTACGAGGCTAGAAAAACGCGTACAGACAGACAGACAGGCAAACCGACCGAAATGAGTGACGTCCAAAAAGAGAAATCGAAAATTTTCGCGATCACAATACCCCCCTCGCCTATTGGTGTGAGAAGTAAAAATACGTATAAATATGTTGTGTGTCAAAGTTGTATACTAAGGAGGTGTTTTTGAATTTTCAAAAACTATCTAACAATTCATAATTTTAAAAAAATATTCTAAAAATAAGTTTGCCAAAAAATCGGCACTTGAAAAATTCGTTGCTTCAGTGTTTCTCCGTATTTTACATAAAATATGAAATAAAAGGACAGGCCAATGAAGCGTGAACACTTTTCAATTTATCTCCGTGTAGGAAAAATTAAAATCTTGAAAATGTTTCAACAATATCATATATAAAAATGTTTTATTTAGCATTTGGGATGGGTGGACGTAATTTGAATGTATATATATTCGTATGTAGGCACTAGAGTGTGTTCTGTTGAATAGCTACATTAACATTATACCTACAACAAATAACATCGTTATGAATATTCATAACACTAGGATGCACCTTTTTAAAGAAACAAGAAACCCACAGTTTCCGTTTTACTCGTAGATAATAAATAATCACTCATAAATAATCATTTCGCTAATCAGCTTGGTAGATGATTTCACTTGCGATATAGTCCAGGCATATTTGATTTTCGTACAATAAAAAGCGACTGTAAACTATGTCACCATTTAAGTTGGTCTGTCGCTTGTCCTCCAATCCTTATCTCTCATCCTTATCCTTCTGTAACTCGTTAAGCACTGAAGTAACTTGATGCAACTTTGACAGTAGCTCGCGGCTATGGTAAAGGCGAAAAGGCTAATAATAGTATTTCGCAAGTCCGCCCAATTCTGGACATTCTGTCAGCCATACTGGTAACTAGTTTTTTCCACAACTAGCCAGATATGCTGTCATTCCCTCAACGAAAGAAACTGCTGAGTTTGACACATATAGTATTATTGCATACCACGACACCTAGATCTTCCTAATTTCACTGCGCTGACTTGTTGATAGTAGATTAATCTTAGAAACAGATCAGTGACGACTTTGGGCGTCCTCCAATTCCGTTCTAACAATACGAGGTATTGTAAAATTATACACGGTATTTCAAAAGTTATGACCATTTTTATATCCAAATCGCTGTCAAATGAACATACTGTATATCAAAAAGTAATGGATAAAACATTAACATCGCTAGACAAGAATATTCTCTAGTTTTTACGGCGATTGTATAGAAAGTCGATGTCGCATGTTCATATACAGGGTAAGCTAGAATGCAAAATCCAGATTTTCTCTGTTTTTAATGTAACCAGCCATTTTTTGTTTCCAAGATATTTCGACTTTTTGTAAATTTTAAATATACGTTCTATATTTCTGTATTGAAATTTATTTATTTTGAGGAACTACTACGGAATTATATTTTTGTTTGATGAACAACTAAAATACTAGACAACAAAACAGTATTTTATGATGTCAAAACCTTGAACTATTAAGATAATGTACCTAAGGCAAGTATACTTATCAAGCAGTTGGTAAGCTTTGAAATATTCACTATTTTCATAACCTTCTCATGATTTCGTACTGTGTGAGAAACCGAGCTTCAAAAATTAATTTTTCTATGGAAGAACAAATAGATATTATTTGCTTATTAGTCTAGAATATATCAACAGCGATATATAGAACGGAGGCACCCTAAGGCTGATTCATTTGAAAGATTAAAGAATCGTTTCATTCACACTGGAACAGTCAATATTTTGAAGTCTACCTTATAAATCTGCTTGATAATAATAATTATACATCAAGTCTTTAAAATTATTTCCTTGGCATACTTGACTTATATTATCTCAATAATTCGGGGTTTCAACTTGATAAAATACTATTATAGCCTTACATTTTAGTTCTTCATTAAATAAAAATAAATTCCCATAGTACTTTTTTGAAATAAATAAATTGTAGAAGGTATATTTAAAATTTGCAGAAAAATCGAAATGTCTTAGAATCTGAATGTAGGTTTAGGAAATGCTACACAAACGTGAAAGACCATAATGGAGGCAATTTTTTGGTAAAATAAAATATGAGGTGTTACATTTAATATAAAAGAGAAAAACTAGATCTTGAATTCTAGGTCACTCTTTATATGAATATGCGTCGTCGTTTTTTTACTGCCGACATTAAAGCTAGAGGATATTTTTTATCTTGGCATGTAAAAAACGTTAGATCCGTTACTTTCTGATATCCAGTATGTTCATTTGACAGCTATCTGTCTTAACTTTTGAAATGCCCTATATAATTTTACAACACCTCATACTATTAGAACGTAGATGATAAGTAGAATCTTAATAACATGGGATAATATATAGGGTGTCTCATTTTAAAAATGTATGTTTGCACAACCACCTAGTTATGAACCACCCTTTATAGATAAAAATAACTAATAAACAAAGAACATAATCCTGCATACAACTTTTGTATCGCTATCTTCTACAGTAATAGAGTTGTGGATCGATCCGGTACTAAAAACTCGCCCCGTATATCATCGAAAGTAATTAACATCAAGAACAAAATACAATCTCATTAAATACCTCTACCTATATTGAACTACACTATTGGATTCAGTGCTTCCTTTAAGGAAACATGAAAATGATTTCCACCTCATCCAAAGTGAGGTCAAGGATATCACAATCCTTGTTTGAAACATGGCCCGAATCGCATTATTCAGGCTCATGATGATATCCGAGAGATCGAAACGTCGTGGACTAATGCGATCCAGGACATGTTCTAAACAAGGATTGTGATATCCTTGAGCTGACCTTGGGTAAAGTGGAAATCATTTTCTTCATGTTTCCATAAAAGAAGCACTGGAGCCAATAGCACAGTATATCTATGTTATACAGTAGTGCAACTCCGTAGAAATCATACAGACAATATTTGTCTCCAAAAAATGACCTCTGATAACCCAACGTCGGCTCCTCAACGCTAGCCGCGAATATTGCTGTTCACGTTTTGAACACAGGGTCGGCTTAGCAATACTGATAAGTAATTGAATGAAGAAGCGTAATTGTGTTGCAATAACTTTAATGGACGGGATATATCTCGTAAGTAGAGTAAATTTTGAGAGCAGTGTAATAATTTTGTGATATTCTTCATCGAGGTTAGGAGGTTGTCTTTGGAATTCTGAATTACAATTTGTAAGTTATATCCATTCATTCGATTTTATTGTACGTGAAAGTGTTTTGTACCGATTTTTCTAATTCATCACGGATTATTGGCATATAATTGAGGAGTAAACAGTTTTTTAAAAAAAAACAAGGAATAGTCGGTGTATGAAAGAAAATTGTAATCTTCGAGAAAGTAGGTGGCTTTATTATTTGTAAGTAAATTACAAAAATGCGAGATTTATCCAACTTAAATCTTATCTTACTTAAGCTTAAACATTTAAATAAATATAAAACTTCATAATATGTTATATGATTTAAATATGGGTAATTGTAACGACGTAGTGTCGAAAATAACATTTATGTGTAATTAGTCCAATTCAATTTCAATTCAATTCAATTCAAACTTCTTTATTTCAAATGTATACCTATATACAGAAGCAATATACAGATAACAAAGTGAAATGACGTCATACAAAAAAAATCTATCACCACCACCATTTTGCTATGCTAACATTCTAAATAGTCATTTATACAATACGGTTCTAAATTAATTAGCAGATTTCTCACCTCGTACTTAAATTTCTTGAAGTTACTTATTACTTTTAATTCATTGGGCAGTTTATTAAAAAATTTTATACACATGTAAGCAGGATTTTTCTCTGATAATGTCAATCTATGTATTGGAACGTTTATATTATTTGTGCGTGTATCATAAACAAAATTTCTGTTATTTCCTGTGAAAAGATATTTATGTTTATGTAAAAACATTAGACATTCAAACAAATAAAGGCCATACAGCGTTAATATTTCTTTTTCTTTAAAAACTCCTCTACATGATTGTTGGAAACCCATCTTATATATCAGTCTAATTATTCTTTTTTGTAACACAAAAAGACTTGCAGTACTTCCTGCTCCCCAAAACATTAGACCGTACCTCAGAACTGATTCAACATTTGCATGATACAGTATTCTCAATGCCTCTAAACTTAAATATTTGGATGTTATTCTAAAGCTATAACAAATTTTGCTTAGTTTCTTGTTTATACTTTCTATATGTTTGTCCCATCTCAAGAACTGGTCAATATATATACCCAAGAATTTAGTATATGTTGACAATTCAAAGTCCTGATTAATTAAAGGCACAGATGTTGGTATATCTTTTCTTGATCGATTTGTTCGAAATACTACAATATTTGTCTTCTGTTCATTCAGAACTAGCCTATTTGTGTTGAACCATTCTCTTGCCTTGTCGAAATATTTATCAGTTCTCGAGATTAGATCATCTACAAGTTTTCCACCTACAACTATATTTGAATCATCTGCAAAATTAGTTAATGCTATCATGGGGTTATCTATTATGTTGGCCAAATCATTTATAAATATTATGAATAATATGGGACCCAATACACTACCCTGAGGCACCCCAATCATATTTTTACACACATCTGATTTAACTTTTACCCGATTTTTAATGATTTGTACTCTCTGTTTTCTTCCTGAAAGGTAGGATTCAAACCATTTCTTTATATTGCCTCTTACACCATATCTTTCAAGTTTCTTTATTAAAAGTTCTCTGTCCAGGCAGTCATATGCCTTGGACAGGTCTAAAAATAAGCCCAAGGCTAGCAAATCTTTTTCTAATAGGTCTAGTATTTTCTTTGTGAATTGGAATATTGCTGTTTGAGTTGACCTGCTCTTCAGAAAGCCATGCTGAGCGTCGCTGAAAATATTACATGTATTAAAAAAATATAAAACCCTTTTACACATTATATGTTCAAAAATTTTTGAGAAACTGTTTAATATGCTTATTGGCCGATAACTATTCATACTATCTTTCTCACCACTTTTAAACAAGGGCTTAATGACTGCCATTTTCAGCTGTTCTGGGAAGATGCCATACTTAAATGAATTTCCAACTATATAGGCTAACACCTCCTTTATTTCGTTTATAGAAAACTTGACAATACAGATGGGTATGTCATCCTCTCCACTGCTGTATTTATTTTTCAAGCATGATGCTGCCTCAATTATATCAGACTCCTTTACGGGACCACAGTAAAGGGAACAATTATTATAAAAAATATTTTGAAAATCCAATGCCTGTTTTGGAAAATCTCTCATGTTTGGCACCACATTTATCAAAAAGTTATTGAAATCATTCGCAATATCAATTGGATCATCTTCAATTTGACAATGGTCATTTTTATTATTTTTTCCTAAAACTTCATTACAGATGGCCCACATTGTTTTATTTTTATTATCTGATGAAGCTATTCTTTCTTCGTAAAGTGAGGACTTTTTATTTATAACAAGGGTATCATATTCTTTCTTCGTAAGATTATATAATTCCCTGTACTGGGGATTATATTTACATAAAACTAATAAACTATCTAATTTATTTTTACATGCTTTAACTAATGGATCCTTATATATCTTATTATCTACCCTCTTACCTAACATAATTTTTAACGGAAAACTCTTATTGAAAAGACCTGAGTATGTATTTATGAAGATATTCCATTGAGTGTTCACATCTTCCCTACCTAGCTCATAGATTAAGCTCCAGTCTTGATAACCGAGTAAGGTGAGAAAATTAGACTTATTTTCCTGACTGTAGTAGCGTCCATATTTATGACCTATATTGCTTTCAACTTGTGTGACAAAGGTTAACATCTGCGCCTGGTGATCTGAAATATGTCTTTCAAACACACAGCTTTGCCAGTCTGTTATATTTGTGAAAAAGTTGTCAATACAACTCTGTGCACGTGTATTTTCAAAAATTGTTTGACTTAAATTGAAGGTAGACAGTAGTGCCAGCATTTCCATCTTTCTTGGATTGTCTTGTATTAATTCTACATTAAAACATTGATTAAGGTATTAAGGGGATTAAAATCACCACCTATAATTACTAAATTGTTATCCCTACTTACATCTATTAGCAGTCTTTCCAATTTTTGAATAAACAAGTCAAATGAACCCGAGGGAGGCCTATATATAGACACTATCACCACGATTCCATTGCTAAAGCTACACTGTACACTGGCGCACTAAAAAATTCCTTCTTCTGACATTTGCACTTGCTTCTTATTTTCTTTCCATTTTATGTCTCTTCTCACATACACTGCTGATCCTCCATATGTGTTTTCTCCTTGGTTTGGTTTTCTGCAAAAAGCAGATGCCAATTTGAAGTTTTTGGGTGTAAGGTATGTTAACACTTCCTGCGATTTCCAGTGTTCTGAGACACATAGAACCTTGCAGTTTGGAAACTCATTTAACATGCTTTCCATTCTTTCGACCGCATTTCCAAGTGACTGGGCGTTTTGGTGAATGACTGATACTGTCTTGCTTTTTCCACTGTCTGCTAAGATAGGGTTATTTTTCAGCTTTTCCTCCTTTCTCACAACCTTTAAATTTACCTTCACCAATCATCGTAGAAAAACGTTTAAGGTACGAAAACGTGGCAAACGGCAAAACCGATGCAATCTTGTTAGGCATACATAAAAATAATGATCAATTGTTTATAACAGCAGCGATAAAATATACTAAACTGGTTGTTTTTCATAAAAAAGTGCAAAACTGTTTTTTATCTAGTTACCAAGACTACCCTTCCTTCTGTATTTGTATATTACATAAGTACATGCAGATTGAGGAAAAAATCTATGTTTATAGAGTAGAATAATATATTTTTGAAGCTAGCACGTTGATTCTCTTGATTGTGGACTCTCTATTTGAGCATCCATTGAAATGGGCTTCACTATATGCTTAAAATTTCATAATGTTGGGATAATTTTGTTATATGTCGTGAAAGATGTTTTGAACGTTGTGGGGCTGTGAGGAAACAGTGAAAAATTATTAGAAAAACTAATAATAAGTGAGTGTATGTCATGCTTAAAATTTAATTTATCTTTGAGGTAAGAAGGAAATGTAATAATTTTGTGTAAAAAAACTCAAAGGTTGCATTCGTATAAGTTGGATATGTAAAGCCATCGTAATTTATTTAGTTTTGATATTATATTATTATATAAAAGCGGCGTAACATTTGACTCCACGCGTCCCGCTATCCATATCTGCGTATCACAAAATTTCCTTAATCCCGTTCAGTCAAAGGCACTACCTTTACTCACATAGCCTGAACGCCACTGAGGCGATCGCCGTGCTACACATATCACGAACAATGGAACGATAATTCTGGAGAGTTGCGCTACTGTGTATAACATGGATATATTGTGCCAATCACCGACTATTAAATCAAATAGACATATCTATTTACATTTCAGCTCATTGCATACATATACAGATCCCCCCTCGTAAGTATTGCGATGTTGATTTTGACAAGATGGGGTCCCAAGAACTAGGGAAAACCATCTATACATATCTGCATATCTATGCGTACCCCAGAACTTTCCCCAAATTGTAGGATCACGCTAAGACATTTGGCAACAGCGGCACGCGATAGTACTATAAGTTCATTCATACAAAAGTCAAGGCGCCAACGACGAGTGACAAGTGGCAGTTGACACTTCTCGTTGACACTGTCACAGCTGACGAAGCTTGATTTTTCCATTTTAATTTTATCTGAAATCGAGTGTATTTAGTAGTGAAAAGTGCTGCAGAAATGATTAATCAGTGCTATATCTGCAAGATATGTTCCTATAAACCAGAATATGCTGGTTTTCCCTTTCACCGGTAAGTTGAAAAAATGTCTATTGAATGCATTATTTTTACTGTTCATTGGCGTGGTGAAAACCTTTCCTAAACTTTGTTTCTCTTGGTAAACATTTTTACCTCATTATTTTTGTATTTTGTGTGTATATTTCTATATTTTTGATTATTGTTAAGAAATCTTGTCAAATAGTATCAGAATACAGTGAAAAATAGCCCTTAGTTAGCTACTTCCTAAGCTACTTCAACCACTGAGGTTTTCAAATTGAGAAAACAACATTCTTTGTTTTCGTTTGTTAATTGGTTTAGTATATGCTGCTACTTGTTTCCAGGCTATCCACTAATAGTAGCATCAGAAATATTTGGTTACAATGCCTATGTTTGGAGAATACTGCATTGCCCAAAGACACAGGATTGTGTTCCAGGCAGTTTGGGCCCTGATGCATTCATCCATGGCCGACTATTCATCACAAGGACAGATAAGTGAAAGTGTTGAAAAAGGATGCTCTATCTTCATGTATCTACCTTGGAAGGTGAGTGGTATACAGACTGACAATACATAATTATGATGTAACTAATTGAAGGATCTTAGATTTAATATAAAAAAGTTAATTGTAAACAACAGGCTAACATATAATTAAAAATATTTCAATTAAAGCATTCAATAGTGAGAGTATAGGCAAAAATAACCTCTATGGAATGATTTTTTGTTTTAAAATATTCTTTTTGTTAGTTTGAAAATTAATTTTTTTAATTGATTAAGGTAGTTTTGGACGATACATGAATGTTAACTATGATGCTTATCTGTGGCTGATATATAAAGTATGTCCTCTGCTCAAAGTATGTCTTTAAAGCATTTATGTATGCATATATCACCAGTTACAACCTTTCTTGTTTAAAAAAACTTGCTAGTTCCTTGTATCTATTTTTAATTGCTGCTTAACCCAACTTTTTAGTTAATGGAAACTCGGTTTATGTTTGAGCCCTGGACAGCAGAAATTTGTGACAATGGATCTAAAGATGCAAGTATAGCGACTGCAACAGAAGGTAGTCTCAAAAAAAGGTGAGCTCTTAACACCACCCTATATTAGCATGTTTTGTTATATTAGGTGATAGATCATGTATGGCTTCCAGCAATACTGTAAGCTGAAACTAACAGACCAATAACTGTCTGAGATTGTCTTCAAGCAAAACTTACTAATAAACACTAATTAATAAATAATAAAGAATTGGAATAGCCTCCGCAATAGTAAATCCTTCAGCATATTACTGAAAAGCATGCGTAACCATAAAAAAAATTGAAATCAGACATCTTCTTTCAAAATCCTAAAAGGAAGCAAATCATCTGGCTCCCAAGTTGATTGATTTGTTAATCATAATGGTAACTTTTTCAATAATATATTAATTTTATACATAGATCCTTTCTCCTTAAAAAACCTATGTCTATGCTTCCATTGTGTCCTAAGGCCCATTTTCTAAATAATGATATATTTATTTATGTTTCAGCAATTCGTTAGCAGAACATGGTAATAGATCAGATGCAAGTACAGTGGCTGTGTCAGAATATTTGGAAGGCTATAACAAGGTGAGTTAATGAAACCTCCCTGTATTTGAAACATTCTGGTCATATTACGACTCCCACAGATACTGTAACCTCAAACCCATAGATAAATAACCTTTAGCAATACTAAATCTTTCAATGCACTTCCATTTTTGAAGATCACATGAAACCCTGGGAACAATTGAGTTAGACATTAATTGATTGATTTATTGATTATAATTGGTTGATTTTTTGTCAAGATTACAGTGCATGGTCAGGGTACATTTAAATAATATAAATACATTGGGGTGAAACATGTTATTAGAAAATGTTCAGTGGGAAACATTTGAAATGTGAAGTAGAAGCAAGCAAGGATTAAAAAATATAAAATATTGTATCCTCTTGTAAAGCCTACAAGGCAGTGACCAGAGCAGTGGATACCGATGACACAGGAGTAAAAAAACACCATGCATGCAAATTTTATCTATATGAATGTACTTTGTTGGTAGTTATTGTGTATTTTATATTGTTTCGTGTTTTCCTTAAATACTCCATGTGTAAGCTGTAAGACTTGATTTGTTTTAGGCTGGAGCTGCTGGATCAATTCTAGTCTTCCTCAAAGCAAAGGTGCTTAAGACATATTCAAATGCTAGTACATTGGACACTTCTTTCAGTAGCAGAAGGATCTCCTAGTAAAAAAAGGTGAGAGTGCTGCCATTGTCTTTGTAATTTTGAAAAAATCCAAATTTTATGGTTGAGTCCCAAATACTTTAGTTATCTGCTTTATGAAACAAATAAAACATTGGTAACAAGGGGCTTTCTGTGGGTGTAGGTAATCCTTAAGTTATACAATGTACTCAGATAGTCTTTATCCAGTGACTAATTTGCTTTACGATTAGATTAAAAACTTATTTAGGGCAATGTGTTACTATAGAAATTTGGAATACGATGGTAGCTCCAACATTAATTACTCAGAAGAATGGACAAGTAGAGAACGTCTGTAGATTCATTATCCAAGACTTTTTGTTCGCCCTAACACATTTCTCCCCTTCTGGATATACTTGAGTAAAGAGAAATGCAATTAAATAATACAATTTTTTTCAGAAGGAGAAATTTTACATTACTGATTTGTCGAGTGACGACTTCGCCTTACCAGCAAGAAGGAAGAAAGATAGGAAGCTGATGAAATAAAAAACGATAGTGGACTAACAAGATAAATATGTTATTATTTATTATGTATCAAACATGTGTGTCTACTCTGTAGATTAATGCATCTCAGCTGTGAATGTTTCCCCTTTGACTTGTCCAATAGCTTGTGTAAGGTCTCATATGGATCAATAATAATCTAAGCCTGTCGTTCAATATGTTAATATTAGTGTTGTTACTCATTTATATTTAATTTGTATCTTATATTTTTAAATGTTGATCTTGGAATATATCTTGTTATTGTTGTAACGAAGTTAAGTGTAAGAGAAAATTGTTAATAAATATGAAATCCTTGTCTATCTCTCTTGTCTCCTCTCTCACTCTCCTGTCTTCTCTCCCTCTCTTCTCTCTCTTTCATCTCTCTCTCTCTCTCTCTCTCTCTTCTCTCCCCCTCTCTCTTTTCTCCCCCCTCTCTCTCTCTGTCTCTCCTCTCTCTCTCTCTCTCTTCTCTCCCCCTCTCTCTTTTCTCCCCCCTCTCTCTCTCTGTCTCTCCTCTCTCTCTCTCTCTCTCTCTCTCTCTCCTCTCTCTCCCTCTTCTCTCCTCTCTCTCTTCTCTCCTCCTTATCTTCTCTCCTCTCTCTCTCTCTCTTCTCTCCTCTCTCTTCTCTCCTTCCTCTCTCTTATCTCCTCTCTCTCTCTCCTATCTGTCCGTCTCTCTCTCTCTCTCAACTCTCTCACTCCTCTCTCTCTCTTCTGACCCCCCCTCTCTTCATTATCTGTCTCTCTCTTTCTCTGTATCTCTTTCTTCTCTTTTCTCTCTCTCTCTCATTGGCTCTGTCTCGCTGTGTGACTTTCTCAATCTGTTTCTCTTTATATCTTTCTCTCACTCTGTGTATCTTTGTCCCCTCTCTCTAGGAATCTCTCGCTATCTCTGTCGTGTGTCTGTTTCGCACGGTATCTCTCGCTATCTCTCTCTCTTTTACTGCAAAGTAATTGATAATTCAACCTCAACTCGCACCCAGTGAATAAAAATGATTACCTATATTACTCTAACATTTTTTTTGTCATAATTCACCTCCCTGTATTTATGACTGATAAACTTTCTCATACTGGTTTGTTTATTAACTCTGTCACACTTATTATACTGTGGTGTCAGGCTTTCTAGTTTTCACAGTTCAATACTCCAAAAAATACATTTCTTGAACAATGTTACAATTTCGCTACCCACATTGCCGTTTCTATGGGACGCCTATGACATTTGTGGAATTTGGTCGCTCAAGGTCAATTTTGTTGACATTTCGCCGTATTTTGCCCCCGTTTGGCCCGACTCATGTGTGCAATGAGAAGAACTGAAATCCATGAATGAGTAAAGGTGTCTATTTGTTTTATTAGTCGGTGGTGCCAATAGTCTAATTCAATGCCAGTAGGGATATTTTGCCTCCCTCGGAGTAGTTCTTTCTGTTGGTTCGCTGCTTTCAATGTAGCCTATTAAAAATTAGTGGTTGTCAAATTATGTACTTTCATAAAAAAGCGTCAGGAGGGTACCTAGCCGAAACGACAGTAAAGTTGATATATTGGTTTTTATTAGAAGGCTAGCGAAACACGGTGGACTAATATTAAACTACTCAGCTCATTTTTATTTCTCATACGATAGTCAGATTTTCTACTGAATAGCTTGTCGATATGCATCTAATCGTCCTGGACTAAATCGACTGTGTGCGTGGACTTTTTACACACGAGAATAAATCCAACTTTCATCTTTTGATCAGGCGAGCATACGGGTTTGGTTCATTGCTCTTCACACCCAAACACCCACAGCCGGTCTGCGTTTAGTTTCGGACATCATTCGTGTGTCCCACTAACATACACCCAAAACGATGACCTGCGGATATGATCATGAGGCGACAGACAGGGTCGGAATTAGAGATTTTTATGACACATGTTTTTTTGTAAGAAAAAAGTATACCAGGATTAAAGGAGGAAAAAACAGTATTTTGGAGACCAAACAGTATTTTATTTTTTTCATGTTTTAAACACATACTTTTTAGGGTTTCTCGCACAGTTTATCAATAAACTATCATTTCTGAAGGCATCATGAGCGCATGAGCCTCATAACATTTTAAGGCAAAATTAAAATATATGAGTAGCTCATTTTTCATTAAATTAATTTAGGCTCGGTTCCTATCATCTCGCCACTTCGCATGCATTACAGAAAGTACCCTAACTATGAATGCCGAAGTAATATTAATAGATTCTTGTGAAGCATTTACTAGCATAATAACAGTAACAGTGCTCATGTTGATAAAAACTTTACGGCCGCGCATAAATCTCCGGGATCAATGTTAATATAAAACAGTATATTAGATTTTTTTTCTGTTTAATTTTTCAAATTAAACAGAAAAAAGGTATTATAGCAAAAAGCAGTATAATACTATTTTTAACAGTATGGTTGGCAACCCTATGACATGGTGTCCCATAAATTGTGCACAAGCGCAAATGCCTGGATTCTGATAGTTTGATCTATATCCTATAAAAATAATGCCATTTATGTTTATTAAAAGTCTTACGGTTTTCACGTAAGTCAACTTTTATGAGATTTTCAAAATTTTTACTTTCTATCAGCATGCTTATAAGAAGGGCAAATTCCGGCGCCACGAGAATTTTCAACAATAATGTAAAAGTAATCTATAGGAATGCATTTATAGGAAATTGAACTTGTTATGAATAGAGCCAGTTGAGTCGTTTGGACGTGTGAAAAGTTGGCCCTAAAAGCACCCAAATGATATAAAAGTATCTATTATTTACAAAACGATGTACAGTCATATTATAGCTGTCATGGCTGCAGTAGTAGTAGTAACAACAGATAATATATGAGCTGTAGGATACAGGGTGTCTCTGAATTTTATTGACACGTAATATTCTCGTAACAAAAAAAAATTCAAACGAAGACAGTGGAATTTTTGAAAGTACTATTGGGCCTATCATATACCATCCTTTCAAAACATTTTTTTGTACTTCAACCGTTAAAACTCACCCCCAGTTTTTTAATTGATACACCACTCAATAGTGCTACACAAATTAAGCTCTTATTTTATTTCAAATCTTATTATTATTATTTATTTATTTATTAGTTTGCACAACAGGCCATCAAGGCCTAGGGCAGAAATGAGTACAGTCTGATCTTATACCGCTAAAATTTATATAACTTAGAATTGTCTTTGGATACTTTCACCACCTATTTCTGAGTATATCCTGGACTATTCTACGCTACCTATTCCTGTCTGCCGTCTTCTCTTTCCATTGTTTAACATCAACTTTCTTTAAATCATCTTCTGCCTTCTTCAGCTATCTCTCCCTTGGTCTACCCTTCCTTTTGGTCTCCGGTTGAGAACTAGTTTTGCCATTCTCGTCCCATTCATCCTCTCCACATGTCCCAGCCACCTTATTCTCTGCGCTTTGATGACTGCTATAATATTGGGGTTCTCATACATGTCTTCCAGTTCCTGGTTTGTTCTTCTCCTCCATCCCTCGTTTGTTCTTACGCCTCCATAAATAGCTCTCAACATTTTTCTTTCCCATCTTATAATTTTTTCTTCCTCCTCTTTGTTCATAGTCCACGTCTCACAAGAATACGTCGCTGTTGGTCTTATAACAGTTGTATAAATTCTCTCTTTGGTCTTTCTCAAATCTTATAGTACCTTTAGTTTCAAACACAAACCTATTTTATGCGTGGTCATATGCTTTATATAGAAAAATAAGAATTTGTCTAAGGCGTATTATTTCGAGAAAAACAGATAGAAATGAAAACTGAGTGGGCATTTCAAGGGTACTAAACGATATGTCATACTGCGAAAACGAATTTTGGTACTCCAATCCCTAAAACTCACCCCAACTTTTTTTCAAATAGCATTCCACAGCGGCGCGGCGGCGTAGCCGCTTTGGAGAGGATACACCATCAGGCCCGATGGCCCTCGACGGTCCCGGGAAAGTCAACACATACGGCTCTCCATGCTCTGGAGAAAAGCATCATTAGGCGGAAGTCGCCCTAGTAGTATTTATCGATATCGAAGGGGCCTTTGTAAAGAGTGAAATGGTGATCATCTGCAACACCATGCAAGCTAGAGGGTCATCAGCGACCTTGGTGAGCTGGTCGCGATCTGCACTGGGGAGTCGGATAGTTCGGACAACCCTGGGAAACTTCCAGTGGGACATCCTGGTGAGGGGGGGCTGCCAGTAGGGCAGCTGTTTGTCTCCTCTTCTATGGTGTCTTGTCATGGGTAGCCTTTTGGAAAGCCTGGCGCAACAGGACTTTCAAGCACGTGGATATGTGGACCATGGCGTGGTAATGGTTTCAGCACGGCCTGTAATAGAATGCAGATGACCTGTATAATAATTCAAGGATGGTGTACGGAGACAGAACTTCCGGGAAATCCAACCAAAAACTGTGACACTGTGTTTTGTAAACGGCGGAAGTTAGAAGGTTTTAGAGCGCGTACAATGTGTGGAAGACCCTTAGCACTTTCGCGGGAGGTCAAATACTTGGGGGTGATTCTTGACTCGAAGCTGACCTGGAGGTCGCATGAGTGGTCGCATGTTGACAGACTTGATGTCAAGATCGACAGCGACCTTCTATCACCTGCGGCAGGCAGTAGGAAGATCATGGGAATTGGTCCTCAATATCCTGCAGTGGATATACTTACACTGCCATCATAAGGCCCCGAATACAATACAGCTCGGAGGTGTGATGACCTTTTGTGCAGAAATCTACAATGGCCCGAAGTCTAGGGCGAATACATAAGCTTGCCTGCATGGCACCACAGGAGCAATTAGACGACCCCAACTATAGCACTGGAGGTTCTGCTCGGATTGCCGACAATGCCATCTTGGATTAGGATGACAGCGATGGCAGCAACATGTGGGACACTGGTAATTGACTGATGAGGGAAGAGGCAGTTGGCCACGCAAAGATAGCCAATCTGGCGGAGGAAACATTGCCTATCTTTACGAGGGTTGCTCTATACCCTATAGATGGCGCACCGGCAGAACCATCTGTCACTTGCTACAACATTGCCTATCTTTGCCTACAGGGCTGTCGAAGCAAAGCGTCAAGGCAAGGTTGGATAAGCCTTTCACTCCGAGTATCGAAAAGTGGAAAAGAGAGGAGATTCAGTTTACCGAAGAGTCATTGGTATGCTACACGGACGACTCCCGTCTAGCGAGTAGACAGGCCTCAGGAGCAGAGTTGTATGTGAAAAATCGAGGGGTACAGGAGAGTTACTTTTTAGACACCGATACCATGATTTTCGAAGCAGAAGTATATGCAATTGCTGCATGCGATGAGGAGGTGAGAAAGGGCACGGAGCATCTGCTCTGACAGTCAGGCGGTACTGAAAGCGATCTGCAGGTCCAGAACCAGGGCACCCCTGGTTCAGGAGACTGAAAGAGCTTGCGAGGCTGAAGGAGGTAACCTTGATGTGGGTCCCGGGGCATACGTGGGGTTCTTGGTAATGAACAAGGCAGTAGACTGGCCAGATTTAGCACCGTACGCAGTTTGTTGGCCCAGAGCCTGTTATAGGATTAAGTAGATAGCAGGTAACGTCTTACCTCAAAAAATGGAGTCAAGTTGATTGACTCAGTACTTCCCACACATTACTGTGATATCAGTTTATTATTTTCCCATAGCATGAAGCTTTAGTCTGAGATCTCCTTGCAACCAAATCATCGGCAGCCCTCCCTCCCCTAAAATTGTCTTATGCCGCTAAGTATTTCCTTCAGAGGTCAATGGATAGCCTAAAACATCTAAAAACGAAGTTTGAGTTGTTTTCATACTTTTAGTTTTTTGATTATTGCTATATACGCTGCCACTGACACGATATTTAACAAACACACGCGTTTTCCATCCTCACCACGGTAATAATACTGTGTCAAAATTTAATTAGAATCAATGTAATAGTGTCCACGTTACAAAATACAAAAAGATCTAAAGCAATAAATACTCGTATGTATGTATACAGAAAATTCTAAGTCCCTTAGTTTCCGTAATACGCTAGGCAATGTTCGGATGGACCTAAAAAGTTGATTTATGTCGCTAGGTCTTCCTTCACAGCCCCTACCCTACACCCTATTATGAATACAAGAAATTTCTCAGTTTTTCAACCCCCCACCCCCTAACCACCCCAATTTCACCCCACCCAAAAAAAACGCAGAAAATGATCAGGAACCTCTAAAACGCTTAAAAACGAAGTTTGAGCTGTTTTTATATTTTTACTTTTTTTTATTATTTCTGCGCCGCCACTGGCACGATTTATGAAAACCATACGCGTTTTCCATCCTCGCCACGGTAGTAATACTGTGTCAAAATTTCATTAACATCAATTCAACAGTTTCCTTGTAACACAATATAGAAGGATCTAAAGCAATACTCTCGTATGTTTACACCAGAAAAAATTCTAAGTCCTTTGGTTTCTGTAATAGGCAAGGCAATGTTCGGATGGACCTAAAAAAGTTATTTATGTTGCTAGGTCTTCCTTCATAGGTCAGTGGGCAGTCTATTATGAAAGCAACAAATTTTTCAATTTTACAACCCCCCACCCCCCAACCACCCCAATTTCACCCCCACCCAAAAAAAAGTAAAAAATGACCAGGAACCTCTAAAACGCCTAAAAACGAAGTATGAGGAATATTTAATTTTTTTTGTTTTTTGCTAATTACTCCGCCGCCCCTGCACCGATTTTCAAAATTATAAGGACATTACCTACTACGACCCCCCAGCATATCGCTGCCCAAATTTCATCACAATCCATGCAGCGGTTACTGAGATTACGAGGACACAAAAACGCGTACAGACAGACCGACAGACAGACCGACAGACCGACAGACAGACAGACCGACGGAAATGAGTGACGTGGATTTTCGTTATGTAGACATCATGAAACGCCCAAAAAGTGTATTATCTCAAAATCGAAAATTTTCGCGATCACAATACTCCCCTCACCTATCGGTGTGGGAAGTAAAAGTGGGTAAACGATATCCAAAAACAAATCCTCAAACTGCGGAATATATCAACACACAACAAAATAAGGCCCTGTTTAAATCTCCATTTTTTTAAAGCATCCGGATCTGCAGCGATTTTCGAGCAGAACACTGAAAAAGTTCTTGTTTGGTTTGCTATCCATGCAGGGTTGGATTTCAATTGCGCTGCAAAGCACATCAAACGTTGGCTATTTCGCTAGCCCGTTCTACGGACCGTGTACACGTAACACAGGTCAAATTGCTCCTTGCGAGCTGGTCTGGTCTGTTGCATTTTATCATTTTGCATGGCTGCGCTCGCTGTTCTCCTGCGAACCACAGACGTTAAAACATAGAAACTAGAATAACCAGACATACTCGGGCTTTCAGTAATTGAGTGACAGGCCTCTATGTTATACAATATTAAAGCAAATCAACATTTTTTCCTACAAAACCTACATTGATAAACATGAATAAACATGATAGATTTTTATACTGAATGATAGTGAAAAATACGCCGGTTCACGGAGGCGGCCCCGCACGCTATAAGTAGGAAAAATGGAACGGAAGCCCTCTGTCACAAAGAGGTGGCTCTGGGAGTATTCTTCGATGTACAGGGAGCTTTCGATAAAGCACTAACAGCTAACATATCCGCCGCCCTTCAGAACAAGGGTGCTTCACCCTCTCTGGTCTGTTGGGTAAGTTCATCACTTAGCAATCGCGAGGCTAGGCGAGGTTCAGCTGGAGGTTGAGCTGAGTGGGAGCTGCCCGCAAGGCAGCTTCCTCTCCTCCCGCCTCTGGTTCCTATGGATACCCTCCTTGAGAATCTTAGTACGACCAGATTTTATACGCAAGCATCCGCTGATGATGGCCTGGTGTTAGTCTCCGGTAGATTCCTGAGCATCCTGCGATAGGATGCAGACGGCCTGCAATATCTTAGACAGGTAGTGTGGCGAATTAGGACTCTCAATAAATCTATTGAAGACTGAGCTGGTCCTATTCACTAACAGGAAGAAAGTGGATACTTTTAAAGCCTCTACTCTCCACGGTGTTTTTTTATTATTATAGAGGAAATCGGCTTGACCGCAAGGACAGAAGCACTCGCACACCCGGAAGTGTGCGAGAGAATCTGCCCGCTCGACGTTGAACCAGCCTGAGTCCTATGATGCAAATGCGTCCATCATGTCACCACCGACCGACCGGCTAAAATCCTTTCCCTCTTTTCTTACTTCTGCTCAATCTCCATCTGCACCGGGCATCATAGAGAACGATATTCTTCGCAGTGCAAATGAGTTAAGTATGCTTTTCTTCTCCTTCTTCTTCTTGCTACATGTCCCTACGTTCCTCTGCCTCTTTCGATTTTAAAATGCTTTGAACCATGTACGATCTTCCAGCGTTGCTCGCTCCATATCTCGATATCATTATAGGGATCTCTGTTCTCTGGGGTCAGGTCCTCAGGCAAGTTCACTCTCGCTTCCTGCTTCTAACCAGGCCATCTGTCACACTCAGTGTGTGTCGTTCTGGCCGCAATGTCCTCAACGATCGTCCGTCGCTCGCCCTATTTTATTCTTATATACCCGAAAGGGACCGTGGCCCGACAACGCCCGTGTTAGGTAATAGCAGGTTATCCTGTGTCTACACTCTGCCCATTCTCATACATTTGGAATCGAGCGCTTGATCCACTGCGCCACCGCCGTTGTACTGGACCAGATCCTCTGCCACTCGTCCATTGTTTTCTACTTGGCGGTCCTCCGCCGCTCTGGCAGAGCACCTTACGCGGTATACATATATCTTCTAGAACAACAGATGTAGTGGCGGTATTGCTGTTACAACCTGCAGCGCTTTGGTAGAGACAGTACGATACGCACTGGCCACCCTCAGCAGCGACTTTCTTTGCACCCTGTCTACCTTTGCTAGTGCTTTTTCTTCTCCATCGCTTCATACCATACTGGAGCTTCGTATAACACAACTGAAAGGATAACTCCGTTCAAGATCTGTCTTTTCATCATACTTGGGCCGCGAACGATTGGCATTATACGTGACAGTAACGCCACCTTTCTTTCTGCTTTCACCGCACTTCTCTTTATATGTTCGTTGAAACATCGCTCGTTGTTTACGGTAATCCCCAAGTACACTACCGATTTGCTGGGCACTATTTGCACCCCACTAAGACAAGAGCTCGCTTGGTTTCTAGTGATCCTGGAACCCCGGAGAATGACCGCCTCAGTTTTGCTTGGTGCGAGCTGAAGTTGGTGCTTGGACATCCACTCATCTATCTTTTTCAGCGCCTCGTTTGTCATTTGCATCAAAGTTTTTTCGCCTTTCGTGGATGCTACCAGAACGAGGTCATCCGCGAACGCCTCAGTATTTGTATTTCGAGGAAGAGCTATTCTTAAAACGCCATAATACAAGACATTCCGCAGAAGAGGACACAACGACGATCCCTATAGAACGCCTGTAGACATCTCCTGCTCTACATTTGCTATTTTTATAGCTCTGTCACTAAAATAGCTACCGATAAGTTTTCTTAAATACCTCGGTATGCCGCGTTTATTCAACTCCTCCATTATGATGCTGCATAACGCCGTGTTAAAGGCATTTGCACATCAAGTACCACTAGTGCTCCCCATTTATTGGAGGTTCCTTCTACGGAGCATAGAACTGCCTCCAATGGGTTGTTCATGGGCTCTGCTATGCTTAAACTGGCCAAGGTGTAGACGACAACACCCACTGCTGCCCTGGACTTACTCTTGGGCTTGCCGCCTCTGCGCCTCTGGGTAAACAGAGAGGCGATGTCGGCCTGCCTGAGAATGAGTAACGGAGGGGCGTAGATGGCACGAGACCCATTAGTAAGCCACAACAGAAGCTATTCGTGCAGAATAAGATTTATAGGACGTAGGATTTTAGTGTTTTCGGTGTTAGTTCAGTGGGGTTAGCAAAAACGGTAAAAGGTGGCCTACTTGCCTGGCTTCGCCTTCCCGTCACTACTACCACAACTATGTAGTTTCAGGCAACATCTTGAATGTCGTATCAGATTCACAAACGTTAGCAAATTATATGCAATTCGGTCGCCTAGATCGTTTTTTTTTTGTCACTCTATACACTGCTTCGCTACAACGTCGCTGATCCCTCACCTGGCGTAGTAGTACCGTGGTATTACTAAGTACTACCATCATCGTCGTTGGAATGCCGCGGCGCTCGCCTCCTTACCCCGCCTACCTTCACCCATAGGCGTATCAACAGCAAATTCTGCAAGGGTCAGTATACATTATGAGGTTGCGACAACGCTTGAATAAAACTCGCGAAAAAGTCGAAAAAAATCGATTTCTACTTAATCAACAACATTCGCGTTCTTAGATAAGTATATCAATTTTTTGTGTGCCATAGATGACCTGTATACAGGGTATCCCAAAAAATAGTGTGGGATTTGACTTTTATTGCATGTCATTATAAAATTCGTATATCACAGAAATATCGATAAATGTGGCAGTAGTACGACTTTCTAGCTTCTTTGCTATCTATCACCTTTTAACGCTTCATTTACAATTAAAAACCAATGAGTTGCTATAACCTCTTAGCCCAAAGTCCTCATGGGCTTAGTTTACTATAGTAAATACACCGGACTGGACCCCACTTGATTTTTTCTTGTGGGGTACAATGAAATAAAAAGTCTATGTCGACGTGCCAAATACACGCCAGCTTATTAACAAAATCATTCAAGTCGGAATTGAATTACGGAATGACAAAGCTATGATCAGTCGCTCTACACAACATGTGTCTGTAAGAGCAACGGCATGTCTACAATGCCAAGGAGGACATTTTAAACAATGGTTGTAACATTTGTTTCTTTTTTCCCCAAAATAAATATCGTGACCACTCAGTATTTTGTTTAATTGCCTTCTCTAGCTATATTTTCAGGAAACACAATGTACTAACGCTTAGAGATACAAAAAATGTAGGTTCATACCTTAGATTTTTTTGCCCTGATATGAAATGAAATTTGGAAAATGTTTACCATTTATTAGTTCATGATATACATGTTTTGCTATCGAATGAGACTTATTTTGTGTTTGTACATAGAACCCTTACTTAGGTAGCTAGGCTAAATTAGTACCACACACGTATACGGCGTATCAATTGAACAAAAAACAAAATGGCTGCCATTTTATTATGGTGGGCGAAAAACTGCTTTTGAGGGGTGACTTGTCGATAAAATCCCCCTAAAGGCTCCGACACTGATGACCGGACATACTGTATATATCATGTGGTATGCAGACATTTTAATAATCCTCCTACAAGAAGTAACGTAACACTCGATCGGTGGTGAAAATTATTGATTGGAACCTCAAGAACCAGCGCAACGACCCTTCTTGTTTGATCTCTGTACGATACTGTGAGGTACCACCGTGCCACTACAAACCATATATCCCCCAGCAACGTACGCCTCTGGAATCCAACCATCACCCAATGGGTACCACGCTACCCAGCCCGGTCGACTCGATTCCTTCGCTGGTCGATAGTCAGTCGTTTTTCGTGTCGCGTCGTGCGGGTACCGCCTTACCGACGGGTTCCGAGTTTGCGCGAGCGGGTTCGTGTCCGGATTTTTAACAGTGGTGCGGGAGTGCGTTGCCCCTGGTGTCGGATAGGGTTCTGGAAGTACCTTGGAGTAGGGTCGAGGCGGTGCAGGTGAACTGCAACAGGTAGGGTACCACCTCGGTGGAATGCGAATGAACAGACGGACGTGGAAGGTACCACATCAGACGCCTCGGGCTATCGTTGGTCGTGCCTTCCGCGATGTGTGGAATGCTGCTGTGGGTTCAATGCGATTTCTTTTCTCTTATTTGTATGCGAACTTTGGTATTACTTCTACTTTCGACTGATCCGTGGGAAAATGTTCGGAATATTTCTTGTCTGAAAATTAAAAAAATGGTGTCAGGTGGCTTAACTCAATAATCCTCACACGTACAAATATTTTGGAGAGAAATCTCTCTCAATTAACAGTACAATTTCATCCCCTATATATATACCCAAATAATGGAAAACGATGAAAAACTCCTAAACAAACTTTGAGGCGATGCTGATGACCTTCGTTTTTTGTTAATTACCCTGTCGCCAATGCACTCTATGAGCCCACATATAGTATCCCAAATTTCATTTAAAACAGTGAAGCGGTCGCTGAGGAGATGCAATCAGTAGGATCTACAGACAAGATGACAAATGAATGACATCATACGAGGGTGTATTAGAAAATAAGGAAACGGGTGTGCTGCTATAGTAGAAAAATGAAAATTTATATGATATTTTTCAAAAACTTCTCTTATCAATACGATTATCTCATCCAATTGTCATAAATTTCTCAGAAAATATATTTTGATAGTCTGTTTAGTATACCCACCACAGTGTTGTTGAGCTCTAAATCATACTCAAACCTTCGACATCACAAATTTTATGAATTTAGAAAACGAATATAAATCACATGGAGCAAGCTCGGGAGAGTAGAGTAACCATAATTTTCACCTCTAATTCTTCAACTGTTCGTTGATACCAGATACCCATTAATTAATTTCTGCAATTTTTGTGGCAGTTCGCGAAGATTGTTGTCAACCGGAACAAGGTTTTTGGAAAGCGTTTTAAGATCGTTCTTTGTGATACAATTTTTCATTCAGTAAAGGGATTCATTTCTTCTAATCAGCATGGATTCATAAGTGGGAGATCAACAGTCACCAACTAAGCTTCATCCAACGTATCTCGAATGCACTAGATACTAAGTCCCTATGCTGAGGGCCTTTAGTCAGGCCCTTGTTGTTGTTTTTCGAGTCATATTTTACTGAAAGAAAGTTATTTGTTGAATATGGGGCAATATTTTGGAACATCTTGTAGCTACATCTGGCATTCCGCAAGGGCCCAATGTTTTCCTTAAAATTTATCAATGATTTGTCCTGTGAACTTCAGTGCTTGTATGCTGATGACCTCAAAATATTCGCTACAGTTGAAACAGTAGATGATTGGAACCTACTCCAGCAGAATCTTGATTTGGTATATATATATCACTGGTGTAACAAAAACTGTTTATGACTCAATCCATCTAAATGTAAAATTGTAACATATACCAAAAAAATTAACATGATACAATACCACCAGTATAACATTAACGGCATGACACTTGAAAAATCTTCAAGCTTCAAGGATCTGGGTGTTGTTTTTCAAAAGCTATCTTTCAACCATCACGTCAGTCAGATGATTATTTCGGCTTCTAAATTATTAGGATTTTGTATTACAAATTGAAAGAACTTTGCTAATGCTGCTAGGCGGCTAAAGGCTATATGCTTTGTACTTGTCAGCAGTTAACCTGGAATACGCAACATTAATTTGTCATTAATCTACAATAATTCTATAGACCTTATTGAATCGGTTAAGTGAAAGGATTTGAAATAGATATTTTTCAAGAGTAATACTACCCTGAGAAGGGTTTTACGCGATCCTCGTAGTATCAGACCTAACATTTTTACTCTCTCGTTTTTGTTTAAACTATAAACTTAAACAATAAAATTGACTTGTCCGCATTTACTAAATCAAACTTTAATATACCTAGATCCGGAGGGCGACAACAAGTTACTTTTTATTGTTCTACATGTATTTAATTCTATATGTGATGCTTGTGACATTAACTGTGATAGTAGACAGACTGTTATAGTTATACAGGGTGTTCCACGGGGATTAAGACAAGCAATATATCGGAACTGGGCAGAAGTAGCGAATTATAATTTTGAGGGTGTAAATTAGAGCCAATATAGTATATTTTCTTGTTATTGTGTCACCCAATGACGTATTAGTTCTTGGTCATGTGACGTCCGATTCAAAATTTTTAATGGGACACCCTATATATTTGTGACTTTTTATGTTCATCCTGATAAAATGATTCCAACAAACTAACACACTTTGGTTCTAAAGTGATTATATCAAGAGCTACAGGTATTTAAAGGACTGTACCACTACCATTATAAAACACTTCCAAAATAATTTAACTGTATAGGGGTACATGTTATAATCAATGGTAGTGGTACCATCCTTTACGTACCTGTAGCTCTTGAATTAATCACTTTAGACTCAAAGTGTGCGAGTTTGTTGGAATTGTTTTATCGGGAGGAGCACAAAAATCATAAATATTAAAATTTTTGAATCGGATGTCACGTGATCAAAGACAAATACCTCATTGGGTGACACAATAATAAGAAAAGATACTATATTTGTTCTAATTTACACCCCCAAAATTATAATTCATTACTACTGCCCAGATCCGATATATTGCTTGTCTTAGTCGTCGTGGGACACCCTGTATATTTATCTAAGTCTTCTGCATCTAGTTAAGTAGCAGCCACTGATTGGTGGTGGGAATAAAGTATTATTATTACCTGGTGTATAAGGTTGTTCACTACACCCTAATTGACAAAAAACTTCATAAACAACGCGACTTTCCAAAACTATTGAGAATTAAAAAACATCGACTAGTTTCTCCATAATTCTCCATAATTCCCAGGCATTTAAGAACTACACAAAAAAAGGAGAGCATATAAAGAGCTTTTTTTGTCTCTGTCCGAGAATGTGTGTTATTTATAGGAAGTATTGAAAAATATATTTAAAAGACCCGTTTACTGTGCTTGAACAGTAAGGATCAGGAATCTCGAATCCTCTTAAAAACAAAGCCTGAACCACAGTATATCCAAATATACAGTAGCGCAACTCCCTGGAAATCATGCAGATAATTTGTCTCCGAAAAACTGGCCTCTCATAACCCCACGTCGGCTCCTCAGCACGAGCCGCAAGTATTGCCGTTTACGTTTTGAGCACAGGGTCGGCTTAGCAATAATTGAGTGAAGAAGCGTCACTATTGTGTTGCAATAAGTTTAGTGGACGCGATATGTCTCGTAAATAGAGTAAATTTTGAGAGCAGTGTGGTAATGTGATATTCTTCATCGAGGTTAGGCAGTTGTCTTTGGAATTCTGAATTACAATTTGTAAGTTATATCCATGCATTCGCATTTATTGTACGTGAAAGTGTTTTGTAGTAATTCTTCTAATTCATCATGGATTCTTTGCATATAAATGGGGTGTAAACATTTTTCTTAGAAGCAATAGTCGGTGTATGAGAGAAAATTGTTGGCTTTATTGTTTGTAAGTAAATTACAAAAATGCGAGATTTATTCAACTTTATTTTATCTTATCTTACTTAACCTTAAACATTTAAATAAATATAAAAACTTTATAGTATCTTATATGATTCAAATATGGGTATATGTAACGACGTAGCGTCCAATATAACATTTATGTCTAGTTATCCCACAACGTTTAAATTTATCTTTATCAATCATCATAGAAAAGCGTTTGAGGTACCTACGAAAACGTGATAAACAGCAAAACCGATGAAAACTTGTTAGGTGTACATAAAAAATAATGATCAATATGTTTATAACAACGATAAAATATACTAAACTGGTCGTTATTCATAAAAAATTGCAAAACTGTTTTTTATCTAGTTTACCAAGACTACCTTTCCTTCTGTATTTGTATATTACATAATATGAATAGGCATATTGAAGGAAAGAATAGAGGAAAATAATATATTTTTGAAACTAGCATGTTGGTTCTTTTTATTGTGAACTTTCTATTGGAGCATCCATTAAAATGGACTTCACTTCCTGCTTAAAATTTCATAATGTTGTTATATGTCGTGAAAGATCTTTTGAACGTTGTGGTGCTGTGAGGAAACAGTGAGAAATCATCATTCTGACTTTAGGCTCATAATTAAAGAACGACTTTCCGTAACGTCTAACTCTTCTAAAAAACTGAAAAAAAGCACACAGCTACCCTAATACCCGCCAGATTTTGTTAGAGACAAATGGAGCTATGCTATCACATCTTAATATTATTAGGTAATAAAGGAGCATATTAAACATTGGAGGAATCGCATACCTGGCAGTATCTTGAGGAAGCTTAAAAGCTATAGTCATAGTTTTTGGAATTGTTAATACAGCCTACAGCGGTGCAACATTTGACTCCACGCGTTCCGATATCCATATCAGCGTATCACCAAATTCCTTAATCCGGTTCTGTCAAAGACACTACCTTCACTGTCATGGACTGAACACGACTCAGGCGATCGCCGTGCTAAACATCCTGCGAACGATGCGCGGGATGCTATGCGCGAACCACCCAAATTCTGGAGAGTTGCGCTACTGTATAATTGGATATACTGTGCCTGAACCATTAAAAAAAGATGCAGCGGTTACTCGGATTACGTGGTCACAAAAAAGGAGATCGACCGACAGAAACGATATCGTCATAAAACATCAAAGAAACTAATATATAAATGTTTCACTTTGAGAACTCTTTCGTCCAGTCTGGTGTAGGAAGTAAGCAACCTTGGGGTAGATCATTAAAGTACAGTTGATTAGAAGAATCAAACATCTTTTACGAAATGAGGTTTTCTTCATAATTAAAAGATCATATTTGGAGCTGTATTGAAACTTTCGTTTCCTGCTAATTACTCCGCCGCCAATGCACTGAATCCCATCAAAATTGGTACAGGAGTTACTGAGGTTATGCTGTTTGAAAAATAGTGACAAACGGATTGAAAGAAATGAGTGATAGATTTTTGTGATCTAGACCTTATAAAATCGAAAAATCTCTTAATCACAATACTACTCGCCTATGATGTAGGAAGAAGAATGTCTCTGTCGTACATCTGCTTTTTTAGACCTTCGTATCAAAATTGCAACCCCAATTTTATTACTGAAAACAGACAGTCGAGTACACTAGCATAAACTATAGAATTTTTGTATTAAATAGGTGTTCCTCATTCATATTATCTGTACCACTGTATCTATACTATGAAAATTCCTCTATCTTTTATTAATTGAAATACAGCCAGTGGTTGCCAGCCACCTTTTGCTTTTGCGTACATTTTCTCTAAAAGCAGATGTTGAATGTAATATCATAAGAAAGTGCTCAAAACTATTAGTAACATAGATGAGCTTTAAACATTTTACAAGGCAGTCAATAAAAATGCTATTATCCAGACTGCATTGTCGCACAGATTGAAATGCAACTCTCGCTTCGTAAACCGATACTGCATATTTATGCTAATATAACAGTTGGACTATTATTGTACAGATGATTTATGATAATTATTAATCCCACCATATGCTCAATTTCTTAAGCATATGTGCTTCAATGATTTTATCAATATTTCATCATTATATATTTTATCGTACGGAATATGCCATATGATCATAGATACAGGTATGTTGATGCTATTTTCATAAATTGCTATTAGAAAGGAACAACAAATAGTCAGAATTCAACCGTTATTTCCGCTACACTAACGTTCAAAAGTAAGCAAATATCTGTACAATTCGGAAATGCTTCTCAGAGCGATCTTTGCTCTTGTTACAAAGTATCTTTTGCGGCTACAATAATGACACATTTCATTTATTCTGACATTGTCTTTGTTAACCGATTATAAAGGGAAGGCTTAAGAGGTTAGATAGGTATCGAACAAACTATGCAAATAAATAATTAAATTCATCTTAAAAAATATATCCAAGACCATCAATATCAATTTAATACTTATTTGTGACACACACAAACTTCAGGTTAGATATCATTTATGTATGACTTGATTCATTTCCGTGTTTTGTGAATCAAGATTCGTATAAACAAAGCAATGAATGTATATCGGATAATCTACAGGTTTTACGAAAATTTCATCATTTAACGAGCTATCAGTATCCCGAATTCTATCAGTTTCCCAAGTTTGGAAAAACGTAGTTAAATCATTAACTAGCTACTTACTCATCAACAAAAAAAAGTGTCATGTTCATTATCTTTGTAACCTCTGACGTCTGTCAAGTCGTGATACGTGATGAATCACATCATGTTTTTAGTGTCACATAACTCTCATTTTCTGACACTCCTGATATTTTTCTAGCCAAATTCTCCTTCCAAAAGGTTGTTGCAGCACGTAGGATGATTTTCTTTTTGATCATTGATGCAGTAATGCCTTCCACAAATGAATGTTGATTTAAAAACTACTCCATAGTTTTTACATTTGCTGGCATATCCCCATATCCGTAATTTTCACCCATTTGGGGTTCCAGATCCTGTGATATGGGTACCAGAGGGACTGCTTATACTGCTTGGGAATGCTGAATTCTAGTTGATAACTTACCTGGTAGGAATTGTAAGAAAATTCAGTGTATCTGATAAATATCCCAAAATTACCACTATATAAGGAAATTTGAGGCCACCCTGTGCCTGTGCCATATTTGTTAACAGTGAAGTTGACATAGTTGCCATCTTACAAGATAGGTTGCCAGAAAAAAGGTTAAAAAATACCAACTCCGCGGTTCTGGTACAAAAATAACTATTTTGACTGTGATCTCTGTTTAGCTTAGCCTAAGGAGAGTCGTCAAAGCAAAAAACACTAACACTTCATACAAAATACACACAAGCTTGACGAAATTTATTGTTTAACTGATATTTTCCTGCATAAGTAGTTATATCTCTTCTTCAATGTCCCCCTTTTATAGTTTGAACCAGTCAACTCAGAAAACTGAAACTTGCGGTAATGAAATTGATGTATGAATACTATATTTTGTACATTATTACAAAAACCTCATTGTATTATAAACATATTGTTTTACCTAAATTAAAATAAAACTGTATCCTTAACATAACTTTACATTCTCCTTTAAATGTCTACGTTTAACTTCAAACTTTAAACAAATATTCCTAGATCTATCGATATTAATGTTTGTGTCAGCTAATTATTAAATGCTTCGCCATTTTGTAGCAGATGAAGATAGTGACTTCGTATCCTAGGGCTGTGAAGTATTTGTCAAGAGCTTCAAAAACGTGTTCTCAAGACCCCCGCTTTCAATTTAATTTTTTTTGCCAGATGGCCCCCATTTGAGATCCTGAAAGTTTCATCTCACAATTTTACTCCACAATAGGGTATTCATGAATCAACTTCATTATACCAAGTTTTAGTTTTTTGAGTTGACCCATTCAAAAAATAAAAGGGAGAAGGGGAGATATTAAGCAAGAGCACGTATAATGTTTCTAACTCCTCTGTTACGTAAAAGCAGTGACGGTCACTTTCCAAGAAAACATTCCTTCAAAAGCTGAAACTAATCATAAATATTTATTTAATTTGGTCTAGTTTTCCCCTGATCGAACAAGGTAGTTGTTTGCTGCAAAACACGTTCTCGTCAAAAAACCGCCGATCGCAAATTAATGTTCTTCATATTTATGTGCAGGAATCAAGGCACGTTGATAAAAACAAAATTACGCTGTAATTATTTCTCTGCTTCATGGAACATAGCTAGTTGAACGATGCACAGCCTACTAGAAAATGCAGTCAGGTTTGCCGGCAGTAAACCGTTATATAATATAGGCTGGACACCAGATTTCATATAAAACTAAGAATTTAATGTTATATAATTTTATCGTTCATATTATTATTCTAGCGCAAGAGAAAATTATTATGGTAAAATATCAGAAATTCTTTTCTGTATTATGTTGTATATTATACCGTTCTCAATGGTTTTATTCCTGTCGTAACAACTTCTTATGATAAACTGGTCAACAAATTCATATGCCGAGTCTTGTATGGAAAGTCCCTGTATTGTTTGGTACGGTGAAAATAACTGACATGAAATTGAAAACTTGGTTGCAGTTTTCTAAAAGCTTTCGTTTATTAATAGATAATTCTAATTTGCTACGAACAAGCGTATGACCTTTGAGAATCGCTAAAATCATGGTCCTGACCAAGTTCGAGCCATTGTCCTTAAACGCTGTGCCGCTGAGCCGCTGAGCTTGCATCTATTCTTTGCAAGCTCTTTAAACTATCGTGTCAGCGAGGCGTGTTTCCCGCTGCATGGAAGTTTAGTTGCGTATAGTAGAAGATCCGAATATAAGACGACCTTCACCGAACTGGTTAATGGATGAAAAGCATTTTATATAAAATTTAATATGTTAAGAAACAAACGCGAGTGGGTTGGCTGAAAAATTTCAGTCCAGGATATGATTAATTAAATATTGAAAAATTAATTTTTTTTAAACATTTCACTGGTTTGGTTAATAGACAAATCACATACCAATCGAAAGTATGAAACCCATAGAATATGCAAACGTAAGGTTGGCTAAGTTTTCCCGTCCCAACTATAGGGTAGGCAGGTATAAACAGGTAAATCATTAATAGTAATTTGTGGTTGTGGTGTGGTCAATGCATGAAACTTATATCAAAATAAAGATAATTTTATTGCAAACACGTCGATATAGGGTATCCCGTGTATTAACAAAGTGCGCATGTCATGTGTCCGTGAAATTGAAAAGGATAGCTATACACTCGTAAATACTGTGCATCATTATATTGGAACAGTTTGCCTTATTCTTCTGAATTGAAAAAGCATGCTACTACTACTATACTGATTTTTGTTATTTATAAACATTAAATTGTCATAAAAAATGGCTAAAAAGTGTTTTCTATGCAACTCGGACGATGATATTCTTGATTTTAACGATGAAACGTATAAAAACTGCTCGTTGAAATTAACTTTTCGTAAAAAGAAAAATGTTAAATACAGTGGCGTTGAGTCGGGACCATCGATAGCTACCGGGCCTTATGGTGCTGCGTGTGACGTCACACGTAGCGCCGCACCGGGCCGCACGTATCTACAGGGATTAATAGAGAAACTCCAGCGCTACGAGCATTTTCTTGATATACTGAGAAAACGGTAAAAAATACAAGAGTAATGTATAGGAATGAATTTACAGGAAATTGAATTTGTGATAAGAGATGCTAGTTGATATTTATTTAACTAGAGCCGTTCAGACTTGAGAAGGTCAAAAGTTGGCCCTATTTGCACACAAATTAAATGAAATTATCTATTATCCACAAAATTATGTACACAGTACATATGTATGACTCGGTAGAGTTAAAAAATCGCCGTCACGTATTTTTCTATAAGCTCCTAGAAACGAAAAGTAAATCGAGCAGGACCATATTAATGTGTCAGTAGTATACCTTCGTTGTTTTGAAAAAGTTAAATTTAGCTGATCTTTGAGGAAAGATAATTTTTTCAATATGGTATCCAAATTTTCGTCAATATCAGAGACAATTAAATGCGCCTTTTCTATTTGCGTACATGCCTGGTTAACCAGTGCTTTAGCTTTATCAATAGCACCGATTTCACAAACATTTGTATACATATTACTTACTAAAGAATTGCATTTTACCCAGCTATTACACAAATTACCTTTACCTAATATTTCTTTAATTTTTAGAATATTATTTATCACGAAATCTGACTATATACTATCGCAGACAGATCTTTTTCAATTGTCACAGATGAGGTAACTTTTGGCATTTCAGTAATATCTATCTTACAAATAACAATCTTATTTTTATTTTCTATTATTGAAAAATTTTCTATTCCATTTATTTTCTGTTTAAAATTGCATTTTAAATATTCGAAATCCGTTATGACATCTTCTTCACTTCGTTTCTGGATCTTGGCATCTTTTCGTTGATGTGTTCGTTCTGCGGGATCTTTTCTTTTCGGAGGCAGACGTACGTTAAAATATTGCGGCTGATTTTGAAATTTTGTCGGAATAGCATCGTCCGACAATTTGATCTTTGATTGAGGAGCTGTTAGAGTCGTACCATCGGGCCTAGCAGTATCAATACGAATTATAAATCTATCTTCGAAGTGTTTGATGCATATTACAGACGAATCCTTTATCATAAAGTTATCTCGATGTATAGCGCGTAACCACTGATTACGTTTCATTACATCTTTTGGAAATTTGAACACAGATATGCGCTCTGTATCTTTATAATTACTACTGCAGAATGGCACACAGTAACTAGACAGCATTTTTGACTAGAGAAATAGAAAATCCATGCGCGTATGCGACGAGTACAAACGCTGGATGGATCGGCCGGCCGCCCGGCGCGGCGCCTCGTGTGACGTAGACGCCGTGGTGGGGATACACCAGCAGGCCCGGTAGCTATCGATGGTCCCGGTTGAGTTAACCAATGCGTCACTCGATTTTGTAGGTTATCATACCACGTGCTACAAAAAAGTGACTGCTTTGGGTAAAAAATATAATGAAGAGTTTAACAACTTGCTTGATGAGAATACGGTAAGTGCATAATCATTTAATCTTCAAAACTATCTTAGTAAATACATCTTTTAAATTTTTTTAATTGTGAAATAATGACATGGAAGATTCATAAGTTTATACATTTTTGATTATGTTTCATTCAAATAAATCATTTCAATTTCACGGACACATGACATGCGCACTCTCTTTCATTCAATGGCCGAGCTACACGCAGCTGCTATGCTGCGTCCTTTGTTAATACACGGGATAGTTCGCTCGGAGCTCTGGCGCACGTATTCACTAGCAGCAATATTTTGATCTTTAAAATTCGATAACCAGAATTCCAGACTGATTTTTTGCAGACAACCCTATATCGATGTGTTTGCAATAAAATTATCTTTATTTTGATATAAGCTTCATGCATTAACCACACCGGTGCAAATTACTATTATTGATTTACCCGTTTATACCTGTTTACCCTACAGTTGGGACGGGAAAAACGTAGCCAACCTAACGTTTGCATATTCTATGGGCTTCATACTTTCGATTGGTATGTGATTTGTCTATTAACCAAACCAGTGAATTGTTTAAAAAAATTAATTTTTCAATATTTAATTAATCATATCCTGGACTGAAATTTTTCAGCCAACCCACTCGCGATATGTTTCTTAGCATATTAAATTTAATATAAAATGCTTTTCATCCATTAACCGGTTCGGTGAAGGTCGTCTTATATTCGGATCTTCGACTAGTATAAGCCATTCTTAAGAAATGCCAAAAAAGATCATGTTTGAAGTTATGGAGACTGTCTTTTAACACACAGCTCCTGGAATACCTGGACAACAATAACATAATAAATGATCGCTAGTATGGCTTCCGTAAGCATAGGTCTACCAGTGACCTCCTGGCCTATGTCACCCACTTGTGGAACAGAGCAGTTGCAAATCATGGCGAATCCCGTGTTGTTGCACTTGACATATCGAAAGCATTCGATGGAGTGTGGTATAAGGGATTTTTGGTCAAGCTTGCTGCTACTGGTCTACCGCCGGGCCTGCGCCAGTGCCAGAATGGCTTTTTGAATGGCCAGTCTCTGTTTGTTGTCATCAAAGAATCTTATCAGACGTATTATTAATAAACGCCGGTGTTCCTGATCTATCCCATCCTCTGCACGGTTTGTGCTGTAGATCAACGAGCTTCTGGTAATAACATCCAATTCAATCTACATCTTCGCAGACGACAATACATTAATATCGTGCATGGGACCAGGCAAGCCACTATCATCCCAGGAGACGGTACGTCGGCGACAGCAATATGCCCCACAGGTCAACATAGAATCAAAACAATTGTCGAGTGGGGATTAGTGAATAAAGTACCGTTTAACGTACAGAAAACTCAGGCAACAGCACTGACAAAGAAGTCTCAAGTTGGCTGACCAGCTTTGGGAATGGTGGATCACCCAATAGTCTAGTCACCTTCCATCAAGCTTTTGGGAATCAACATCAGTAACGTGTCCTGGTACGACCACGTCGTCAGTATTGCTGAAACGGCATCCCAGAAGATTAGAGTTTTGTTTTGCTGTAGGAAGCTGTATACCATACATCAGAGCAACTACTGCTGCTCTACAAAACATAGATACGACCATTATTGGAGTACTGCTCCCACGTGTGGGTAGGCGCTCTGAAGACCTCTCTAAAGCTTCTGGACACTATCCAGAAGAGAGCAATTAGACTAAGCGATACGATTAACCTTACAAAGGACCTCCACAGCCTGAAACATCAAAGAAGGGTGGCTGACCTGTCCCTCTCTTACAGATTCTATCACGGAAGATGTTTGCATGAGCTCTCCCAGATAATATCACCGAAGACCGTCAGAACGAGGAACAGTAGGGAGGTTCTGCGAGCTCATCCTTACCAGATCGAAGTCCCTACTTCCCGAACCAGTTTCCTTCAGCAGTCCTTCTTTCGCAGAACTTGGACGCTGTGGAATGAGCTGCAGGGGAACGGCTACAAACTGCAGCTTTTCAAATCTAAGGTGCTCAGACACTTATCCTCTCTCAGCGCTTCTACAGCATCATAGGGACATCAGACTTTACGGGAAGCTGACCATAAAATATCAGAAAAGGAAGACGATAAGCCAAAGAATGGATTTCTTACTTTTTCGTGATTGATGATAGTTTCTTGGGAATGGTATAATATGCGAGGTATGTGATGAGACTGGTACTGTAACTTCTTCCAAATATTGTCGCGGTCGGATCAAGGATTCTAATCCGAGCAAATTTAAACGTCAAAACTCTTTTCATTTGACGACTCCCGACGCTGAAATTAGTGGTGATGGGCCAGAATTGACTCATATACACGAGACATTCTCTTAGCGAACAAAAGTTCAAACAGAAACTGAGTGGAATTTCTGAAAGTACTATAGAGGGTCTATTATACCATGCTTTTAAAACATTTATTTTGAACCTCAACCCTTAAAACTCACCCACAAATTTTGTTATTTAAATAGTTTTCTCTACAGTCCTTATATTACTTATTTAAAATCTTGCAGCATCTTTGATTTTAAGCGTAAACTTTATTTATTTTCGTAAAACTATAAGCATAACATACATAAAATAAGAACTTGCGTGAGGCAAAAAAACGGATAAAGATGAAACTATTTGGATTTTTAAGGGTACTGAATGACGTATAATATATGCTTTCGAAAACAAATTTGTTCTTTATGTTTTTTATTACGAAAGTATTACGGCTCAAACAAGTTCTCGTTTTATTTATCTTATGTCGGCTTTACGCTGCTTGCGTCAAAATCCGCGCCTCTAGTGGCAAAAGCGAACGAGCCTTGTCGTTCCACCAAGGAGAGTTTACTGCTCCTAGTAGCGTTTTCTCTTTGGTTGCCGTCACCTTCGGGTACTAGATGGCGCACCGGCAGAATTCCTTCTGTCTACTCGCATTGACCATACTGTTTTCATTTCAGGCAGCCCCTGGCACGTGTCCATCATGCCTCCGCTAGAGGGTGCTGGGGCGGTGTCGGTCCTGGGCGAATCCACTCGATTAGTGCCCGCCCACAGACCAGCCGTCTTCGAGATCGTATGCAATTCGCCATCCATAGCTGGTACGCCCCCAGACGTCAGAGTTACCGCCCCTGGAGGAAAGAGGGTGGCCAAAGGGCAGCCCAGAGTCACAACTGCTAGGCCTGGAGTGTGGAGGGTGAGTAGAGACCTCATAACAGCAGTTGCACTTGACAGAACACTTAATTGAGATAATTATTTATAGGCAAATATTTTTATTGTATAAATAAAAATGGCTTTAATTTAGTTTAGTTTAGTTTGCCACAAATCGTTGTTAAAATAAATGATGTGCAATAATGGAGGCGTACAAACAAAGAAGTCATCGACGTATATGGAAGATCTAACATAACAAGTGGGATGCGTACTTTCGCCATTACTGTTTAGTATCTAGTCGGTAGAAATTTTCAGTCAAGCACTCGCAAACACTGAAGCCGGGGTAGTGACAAATGGAAAAAATATAGAAATTACCTCAGGTACGCAGATGATACTGTTATGTTTGAAAGACTTGCAAAACCTTTTGGAACGGATCAACACATACAGCAATGGATACGGAATCGTCTTGAATCTGAAAAAGACAAAACATATGATGAATATCAATAGATAAATCAGAAACATCGATCGTGAATAACACCAGCATTGAAAAAGATGCAAAATATCAAAACTTGGGTTCAATTATAAAGAGGAAGATCAAATTATAGCAATAAATAAAAATATCAAGAACATCTTATCAAACAGAAATCTTATTTTAAACGAAAGACTGTGTACCGTACGATGTTATAGAATGTGTCCGGTTGTCGGTGTCTGAGACTTTAAGGGGATAAAATAAATAATTTTTTGTCGACAAATCACCCCCACAAGTAGTTTTCTCCCATCATAATAAAATGGCTGCCATTTTGTTTTTTGTTTAATTGATTCACGAGTGTTGTCTAATTTATCCATACTTACCCATGTAGAGGTCCTAGAAACACAAAGTAAGTCTCATTCGATAGCGAAACATGTAGACCATAAATATTTTACAAATTGTATTACATAAAAGGACAAAAGATATTGGTAAAAAAATATGTAAGTTTTTGCATTATTTACAGTTTTCGTTTTTTAAAAGGTTCTGAGCTGTTTACCTACAATTTTTTAATTTCTAAACAGTAGTACATTATATTTTCTAAACAATACATATTAGCCCTACGTAAAGTGGTTTAGAAGCTATGATGGTTTGAATATGACCCTTTGTTGTCTAATGCAGCAGTTGAGAAGGTAATACTTAGTGATTCCGACACTTGTTGTTCGAAATGTCCTCCTTGATGTTGCAGACATGCTGATGCTTTTATTGATACATGTTGCGTAGAGCAACTGATCATCGCATTGTTATTCCGTAATTCATTTTCGCTATAGATCTTGGAAACCCACTTCCTGGACGCCATCATGAAAATACCACTGGCCTATCATAGGTCAAGGATGATTCTCCAACTAGACGGAGCTCTGGCACACTTCGCTGCAAATGTGCGAAGTCACATTTAAATGAACGATATTCGTCGTGGATTGGACGCGGTAGAACAATCGCTTGGCCACCGCGTTCACTGGACTTGACCCCACCTAATTTTTTGTTGTAGGATACAATGAAACAAAGTTTATGTCGACGTGCCAAATACACGCCAGGAGCTAATTAGCAAAATTATTAGGGTCGAAAATAAATCACGGAATGACACGCAATATGTGTCAAAGCAACAAAACAATGTCTGCAACACCAAGGAGGACATTTCGAACAATGGTTGTACATTTGTTTTTTCCTCAAAATAAATGTCGGAACCACTAGGTAGGTATTTTGTTTTATTGCCTTCTCAACTGCCGGATTAGACAATAAAGGGTTATATCCAAACCATCATGGCTTCTAAACTACTTTACTAAGGGCTAAGATGTACAGCTATTTTTATAGAAGAAGAAGAACAAGAAGAAGAAGAAGAAGACTTTATTCGATCATTGTACATTGAAACATTCATTACAATTTTACCCATAGGGTGTTGATTATGTCAATATTTCTAACCTAACTTACCTACATTAAAATAGATCATTTTTACACCACTTAAAAGTTGAGTCAAAAGAGACACCTTGTAATATTCTATAAAATTTTTACACATATTACACAACAGAAATTTAAAAATTAAAAGGCCTAAAAAAATAAAAACCATAGGTAACAATTGTTCACATTGCTTTCTATTTACTAGTTACCTTCATCTTCCAGAGTCTGAGCTGAAGAAGTCAGTGCAGGAAACATTATGTATTATCGCCTGGAAATAAAAAATGTAGGTCAACAGCTTAGATTTTTTGAAAAAACCTAAACTTTGAAAAACGCAAAAAATTACATAATTATTTTCTTTTAACAATATTTTTTTGCCCTAATATGAAACGAAATATGGAAAATGTTTACCATTAGTTTATGGTCCTCATGTTTCGCTATCGAATGAGACTTATTTTGTGTTTGTAGAAACTCTACATAGGTACCTATGGCTAAATTAGTACAACACTCGTGCATCAATCAAACAAAAAACAAAATGTCTGCCATTTTATTCAGGTGAGAGAAAAACTACCTTTGAGGGGTGATTTGTCAATAAAAATTAACGTAGGGGGATAACCCCCTAAAAGCTCCGACACCGATAACCGGATACACACTGTATATTTTCTTTATTATTGTATGGCGTTGAAGCCTGGAGTAGGAGAAGGTCCAGAATGAAAAAAAGAAAACTCGAATACGTAAGACATGTGATTAGAGGAAATTAGTATGGATCTCCGAGACTGGTTCCATTTTACTTCAATAAACCTTTTCAGAGCAGCTACATCAAACACTACAATTGCCTTGATGATTGTCAACCTCCGTAGAGAGACGGGACGGGACGTACCCTAAGAAGAAGTAAAATTGAGGCGCAAAGACCCAGATGGTTGAGACACATCATTCAATTGCAAGAAAAGAGTATTGTTTATAGCAGAAAAAGAGAGAAGACAACCAAAGAAGAAACGTCGACAACAGTGCAGAAACATATACAAGAGATAAGTGGAAAGGCGGCGTGCCATAGAACAAAAAAGAGTTCGAAGCGAATAGTAGAGACGATAGAAGCTAAGGGTCTTCAAGGCCTATAGGGCTTATGTATAATATTATAATGTGGTTATTAAATTATAAATTTCTAAATCGCGCTCTGCATGAAGAAACATTTAAGCATTTTAGTTGGTCAGATAATGAGACTGACCCAGAATTCAAGAAACAAAGCAATAATCTAAAATTTTTGAGAAAATAACGAATTTTATTTACAGCATACTGGAGTTTAAATACCAAATTCTGTTGCAGGTCGAGTTTGTGCCAACGGAAGTTGGGACTCATCTGATAGAAGTTGAAGCAGGCGGAGAAAAGCTACCGTGTGGCCCTCTGGTGGCAAAAGTGTACGACGCAGGGTTGATACAAGTGGCGGATGTAGCAGGAGGTGTCGTGGGACAGCCGGTGCAATTCAGAGGTAGGTGTTTTAAATAGCATAATATTGGAGTGTGCCATATACAAGCATAATCGTTCGTGAAAGCATCACCTAGTGTACAGCGTGTTCCAGCTAACATTTGCCACCCACCCTGTCTCTGAAATGAGAAGAAAAATAAAAATCGCCGTAGCACGTCAATTTTTATTTCCATGGGCCCCTCTTTCACCAAGTACGTTATTAATGTGGCACCGGCCTCCTCACTCCAGCAACCCCTACTTCAGAGTTTTAAATGAGATCACCATACTTCTGATACATCATTTTGAAGGGAATTCATTGACAAATGCAACAGTGTAATCGGATTGAAGATTGATTCCCTATTATGGTTTACGAATTATTAAATAATGGAGGTTTGCGCGAGCTTACTTGAATGGTATGGACACTCAGCGGTACACCGTCTTGTTTGCCCAAAGTATACCGAGCAAGCACCCGCCTATAATCCGCTTTCGGTAGATCTTTTTTTAACAACTGAGCAGACCGCGTAGGTGTAGCCTAAATACGAGAGTACCGCGGCTGCTGTGAAAAGGTTATGTTAGGAGAAGTTTGATAACGCGGGATTTGAATAGGCCATTACCCGCAGGCCCAATAAATCCATCTCATGGCAGTCCATTCCAAGCCTTGGAATAAATGTGCGGTTGTACCGCTCGGTTCTTGATGTATGAAGAACCACCGCCTTAGGATGAGATGCCGCGTTGCGCGGGTGAGGAGGAGAAGCAGATTCCGTTTGAATATCGGTAGAAGAGTGAGAGGTTACTAACAACATGCCGGTGAGAAAGTGGCTGAAGGTGGCACGTTAAGGCCTGGTCGCCAATTAGTCGAATTGACCTCTTCTGGACGGCATCTTGTATAGATAGGGTAGTAGGGGCAGCAGCTCCCCAGTCATGAGAGCAATACTCCAGGCCAGGTCTTCCCTGGGCTTTATAGCGTGAGGGGGTGCATGGTGAGAAATACTTTCTGGCTCTAAATAGGTACCCAAGCTTTTTACCAGCAGCTGTTGCAATTTGCGCAACGTGTTCGTGCCAGATCAGATTTTCTGTAATGTTGACTCCTAACAGCTTGAATGAGTGATTCCTTGGCAGAGCCCGGTTGTTCATTAGAACCTGGTGTTGGCTTGGGCACTTCTTGTTAGATAGCGTGCAATAGTGGGTCTTGGAAGCATTACATTTTACTAATTTATTGAACCTCCAAGCGGTAATAGTATCGAGATCCTTTGAAAGTGAAGCTGCCACTGCCAGTCTTCTGCGTTCCAGCTCGCCCACAGAGATCGGTCTATTGCTCATAATGCCAGCATGCAGCGTACTGTCGTCCGCAAAACTGTGGATTGGGTTTGTAGTGCGAAAGAGTAGATCATTAATGTGAAGCAGAAACAATTTTGGAGCCAATACCGATCCCTGCGGAACCCCAGCATTGATGCTATGGAAAGAAGAGGAAAAGCCGTCTACCACGACAGAGATTTTCCGACCTGAGAGGAAGTCTGCGAGCCAACCGCAAAGGTTAACTGGAAGCCCATAAGACGGGGGCTTCTTTAGGAGAGCTGCATGCCACAGTTGATCGAATGCCTTTGAAATATCGAGAGCAACTACGTGAGCCTCGCCAAATGACTGATTGAGTTTGCTCCACATATGTGTGACCTAAGCCAGGAGATCTCCAGTTTATCTTCGGTGTCGGAATCCATATTGTCTGTCCTTGATTAAGTGATGGAGCTCTAGGTATTTCATGAGCTCGTGGTTGACACATTTCTCCATTACTTTACTGATTACAGAGAGCAGAGCAATAGGTCTGTATATACAGGGTGTCCCACGACGACTAAGGCAAGCAATATATCGGAACTGGGCACTAGTAGAGAATTATAATTTTGGGGGTGCAAATTAGAACAAATATAGTATCTTTTCTTATTGTTGTGTCACCCAATGAGGTATTTGTTTTTGATCACGTGACGTCCGATTTAAAATTTTTAATGGGACATCCTGTATATTTGTGACCTTTTGTGTTTTTTCCGATAAAAAAATTCCAACAAACTAGCACACTTGGGGTCTAAAGTGATCAGTTCAAGAGCTACAGGTACTTAAAATATGGTACCACTACCATGGATTATAACATGTACCCCTCCAGTGAAATTTGGTCGTGTTTCATAATGGTAGTGGTACAGTCTTTTAAGTACCTGTAGCTCTTGAACTGATCACTCTAGACCCCAAGCGTGCTAGTTTGTTGGAATTGTTTTATCGTGAGGAACACAAAAAAGTCACATCTATACTACCACTCCCATTTAAAATGTTGAATCGGACGCCACGTGACCAAAAACAAATACCTCATTGGGTGACAGAATAATCAGAAAGGATACTATATTTGCTCTAATTTACACACCCAAGATTATAATTCGCTACTACTGCCCAGTTCCGATATATTGCGTGTCTTAATCGTCGTGGGACACCAGGTACATCGTGCTTCTTCCGCGTCATGTAAAAGCAGATTACTTGTATCCGGCCAAGATGGCATCTGGGTCTTTAGGACCATGTTCTTTTCGGCTAGATTGATGCAAAATTCTTCATTCATAACATGACGTAAGAAACTGATCTCCTAATAAGCATGAAGATAATACCTGGTTCTTCTTATATATCGTAACTGTATCATCAAAACAATTACTGTTTCGACAAGGCGCTTGAGAAATTTGAAACAATGGAGCGATTATTGCAGGTCTTTACGGTTATGTTGCAGCATTGAATGCTAAGTTCACTAGAATTGTCGTCAGCATTGTCAGCAATTTTTTGTATACACAGTAGTAGTGCTTTTCACCTATAGCCTGAAAGATAAATAATAGACGAAAGCTCATATTGGTAATTATTTGTGTAGTTTCTTAGGCTAATCCCTATATCACTATAATTAATGATTTGTTGAATGTAAATAATGAAATAAAATATTGAAGCTCCAACTACATCATAATCAGTATGTTTTGATTTAGACAATGGCTTGAGGAGATCGGACTACTGGAAGATAAGCTGTTCCGATCAAACTTTCTGAGTATGATAGAATATTGGTTCTCAAGATTATCTCTATTACAGCTACCTTGTGCCAATAAATAATAATTATAATGCCTTTCCTGACACATTTCGTATAGTTTTTTTATATCTCCTAACAGTTTATAGCATATAAGTTATATAACTGGTCTATGGAAATTGAGCCATTTCATGATACAATTTTGAAAGTGTACCGCCCCCAATTATGTGCTCACTCCGCCCTGGCGAAGGAGGAGGGGGAGCTGCCCCCAGTTTTTTAGTAAAAATGGTAATAGTTTAAAAGTTAACAAAAAATGTATGAGCAATAGTAAAAAAATGCTCATATTTTCTGACAATAACTACTCCAATAATCTGTACATAGACAACAAATTACCAATTTTGGTAGAAGTTTTACTTTTGAAATAATATAATTCTTTCTCCGTTCAGCATAAAACAACATAATTTTGAACTTTCCTAGATTTATGTTCAGGTTATGGCTGGAAGAGAATTATTGTATTAATTGATTTATATCTTTTCGTAAATGTGTACCTCTATTAATCACATCTTCTTGATTAAAGCAATGCTGGAGTTGGGTCGTCTGCAAACGATTGAATTAGAGAATGATCAATAACATTGGATAACTCGAAGGTATCCCTTAATATACATACTTATTTTTATGCAATTATCACACTGGGATCTGACTGATCCCAAAGTCAGTTTTCCAAATTTTTAAATGTAACTTAATATATGCCTAATCAGACAATTTGATTCATTTAATCCATAACTCAAATATATTTTATTAACATAGGATTTCAAAAAAATTAAAAATAAACACAATGAACGATGAACTATTTACATAAATGCAACAAAACATAAATTCTTAACCGAAAAATAAGACGCACACTGATAAATGAAAACAAAAAAATTAATACAAAACAACAAAACTTTTGTAACTTTAGTAATGTCTCTAAAGTACCGTTTTCTAAATTGATAATTTCATCTTTACATTTCGTTCACACAAATTGAGTCTTCATGTTAGTCACAAATGGGCTTGGCATATAGAGTCCTCCTCTGCATTTTCAATTAAAATATTCTGAATTTCCAACTCTAGTTCTCTCTAGGTCAGAGGGCCGTGAAAATCGTTATCGGCTATTTTTATTTTTGGAAATATTCAATGAAACAAGAAAACTGCGCACTTGACAGATCCACCTTTAAATAACACACTGGGATCAATTAGACCCAAAGCTAATTTCAATGCTAACGGCTCCACAGCTCTGGACAAACTAACATAATTGGAACGCATGCACAGCTCAAAGCAATAAAATAAATTCAGGTAGATGCGCCAAGATGTACTATCTACAATAAAAAGCAGTATGGTAAATAGGGGGTATTTATTAAAAATAATAAAGGGCCATTACGGAACCTTGGGGAGCCAACGAAGTAGGATTGACTAACTGATAGAGATTAAGTTCTACGATTGAGATTAAGTTCTACGATTGAGAATGCCAGAAGAACAATATTGGCATAAATAGAAAACTTTTTACTTTTGATCTCCGTGTTTAGATTAGTGTAGATTGGGTTAGGTTAGGTTTAGTTGATCAGATCTCTTGTCTCAGATGTACTTTTCTACAGACATGTGCCAGGGGTGCGATAAATCTTTATAAATTCCAAGTAGCATAACCCTCTTGCTTTTCATTTTCGCGTGTTGTGACTCCTGTCATTGTACTATATTCGTCGAGTATGTTCCAATGGCATACAGTTTGACCACATAACATGGGTCTGCTAAGTTAAATTCTTACCAAATTTTAATCTTTTCTCCGACCACAATGCTTATCATCGTTAGAAGTAAAAGGTTATTAATTTTCTGGAAGTGAAGTCCTAATGACTCGGTTAAGTGTACCGAAATAAAAATTCACTCTTGTTAGACACAACCAACTTTCTTTCTGTAATACAAGTTAAATTTTGTCTGACTAATAAGTGTACTCTCCCAAGCGTGCACTTTTAATATACCTAATTATATAAATTAAAAACCGCATCTAAACCTAACCTTCTAGTCTTGAAATCATCATTGTGTGTGCAACCGTCTTCCTGTAAGTATTTCTTTCTGCTATTTTGTAACGGACATGCTTTTGTAAGAATTCTTTTGGATTGGTATAGGGAACTAATTTGACTTTAATGATTCGGTTAGGTGTTGTTTCTTTATGAGGTTGTGTGTGATGGCGTCAGGTTCAACGAGTTACTGCTCTTTAGTTCTAGCTTCGAAGCATATGAGAGCGCTGACTTTAGGTACCTTATGTTACATATGATATTTAGCCTTTTCACACAATTCTTTATCTTTTTGTAGTTATATCCCTCATCATCTTCACGATGGCGCGTGGTGGGCTCAGGAGGCCATGAAGATTTTTAGTGGTGGTCCTGTAGGATTGGCAAAAATGAGTTGAAGGTAGCCTTCTTGCCTAACTTTGCCTCCCCACCTATTTGTCATATGGCATTTCAGACACCTTAAAGTTAAATGCTATTAAACTAAATTAGATTAAATTCTTAATTATATAAATCAAGTATATGTGCAAAAACGAATATCAAGTCCATTAATATAGGCTATCGCCCCCCTTCCCTTATGTGCCAGCAGTAAATCTTCGGACCTTTTAGGTAGGATCTTATGGGGAATTCCCCCGTAATGTGTCTGATCGTTCTTCACAGTCGTAGTTCGGTTATAGTTGTTTTCTCCATTTATGGAGGAGGTATGCACATCTACCATGTTGCCTTCTGATTTTGGTTGAATGTGGACCAAGTTATGTGTGACAGGTCCTCAGAGTAACAACTGAACATAGAGGTAGTAAACAAACCACTTTAGCATAGCGTGCTCAAAGCCATCATCTTTTGACACTTCAGACCCAAACATTGCCAACTAACCTGAAAATTCTTCCAATGCAACCCATGTTACAAACACTCCTCTGCACTGTTCCTTCTCGAGAAACCGTTAAACTACACTCGAATATAGCACCGTAAGTCCGTAAAGCTTCACTACAGTTACCAACAAATAGCGAATTTGGTTTTACTGACCAAGCATAAAAGACGCACAAACAAAACAAACGTTTGACAGTTACCAACAAATAGCGAATTTGATTTTACTGACCAAGCATAAAAGACGCACAAACAAAACAAACGTTTGACAGTCGGAGTTTACCGTAAACAAATCCCAGGAAAATTACGTAGGCGTTGCCAGCTCCTCAAAATTTATGTAAGACAGAATTTGCGTTCATGATGAAGAAACATGCAGTAACGCAGTAGAGGTCAACATATCTTTTGATTTTGCTGTAATCATTTCTGAACCATCAAAATACCGTCTTTTTTAACGTAAAATGGAATATTTCTGGATACTATACAACTAAGACGATAGTAAACAATTATGATTGCCGTATCTGGTGGTCTATATGACAACGTAAGAAAAGATGTTGGCCTATTAGAATTAGTTGTTTACTACCTCTATGTTCAGTTGTTACTCTGTGGACAGGTCGAACCATGGGGGCCTTACAGTGAAGCACGGCATGCCGTTGCCTTGGTAGATGGTCAATTCCATGCACTGGTTAGACTGACTGAAGTCTACCAGCATTGCTGGCCTTGTCATTTTTGTAGATGAATTTCTACAGCGAAAGCGATTGTGGCTAGCATTTACCATTTCTTGATGTATTGGTAGGTTTCCGTTTTCCCCACGACTACTACCCAATAATCGACGGCTCCGTAACTTTGCTATAACCCTGTACTTCCAAAGCTTGAACCAATATCAAAACAATAAGTTTGCTTTTGTTTCATCACACCAAAGGTCAGTTTTATTTTAGTTGCAGAGGCATTTTCTATAGGTACTCTGCTCATAAGATTTGATATTAAAACAAAACCATACACCAAAAAAAAATAGTTGCCGATATAATCTACTGAATAATCATTAATAAGCAATGTCACTGAACAAATAAATAAGAAACGTGTTTGATTTGCTTCAAGTTGACTTTTAACATAACTTTCTACGATATGTAAGCTGGACTGTGAAATATTTCAAGGCCAGGAAACGGTATGTATAGTTTCAGAACAGTAAAACATCATTTAAATTCAAATAAAATGGTTTTGAAACGTTACCTACACTACTCTCAGCTATCTTCTTGGAAATCCGGTCGTATTGTGTAAGTAATGAATTATTTTGTGTAGCAGTATGGAAAGACTGTGGGAATTTAAGAAATTGTTGCCATGAAAACTTTAGTAAAATAGCGAGGTAGAGAAATTATCATAGCTTTGGCACACCACCTAAACATAAATATTGGGTCATGTCTAAGATTATGGAGCCTGTCATTAACACACAGCCCCTGAAATACCTGGACAACAACAACATCATAAATGATCGCCAGTATGGCTTCCGTAACCACAGGTCTACAGGTGACCTCCTTGCTTACGTCACTCACTTGTGGAACAGAGCAATAGACAATCATGGCGAATCCCGTGTTGTTGCACTTGACATATCGAAAGCTTTCGACAGAGTGTGGCATGACGGACTTCTGGTCAAGCTTGCTGCTTATGGACTACCACCTGGCCTGCGCCAGTGGCTGAATAGCTTTTTGAACGATCGACCTCTGTTTGTTGTAGTCGAGGGCTGTTCATCAGACCTATTTTCAATAAACGCCGGTGTTCCTAAGGGATCTGTCCTATCCTGTTTCTGCTGTACATCAATGAGCTGCTGGAAATAACATCCAATCCAATCTACAGCTTCGCAGATGACAGTACATTAGTGTCGTGCATGGAACCATGCAAGCCACTATCATCCCAGGAGACGGTACGTCGGCGACAGCAGCATGCCGCACAGATCACGCAAATGTCAAAACAATTGTCGAGTAGGGATTAGCAAATAAATTACAGTTCAACAACAAAAAACTCAGGCGACAACACTTACAAAGGAGTCTCACGATGGCTTGCCAACTGTGGAAATGGAGGGTCACCCCATAGTCGAATCACCTTCCGTCAAGCTCTTGGGAATCAACATCAACAGTAACATGTCCTGGCACGACCACGTCGTCAGTATTGCTAGGACGGCATCCCAGAAGCTTGGAGTTTTGTTCCGCTATAGGAAGTTGTATACACCAGAGCAGCAGCAGCGGCACAGATCCGACCATCGCTGGAGTATTGCTCCCATGTGTGGGGATGCGCTCCCAAACACTCTCTAAAGCTTCTGGACACTATCCAGAAAAGAGCAATTAGATTAATCGATACGCCTAACCTCACAAAGGACCTCCACAGCCTGGAACATCGAAGAAGGGTGACTGACCTATCCCTGTTTTACAGATTCTATCTCGGAAGATGTTCCATGAGCGCTCCCAGATAATAACACCACAGGCCGTCCGAACCAGGAACACTCGAGAAGCTCTGCGAGCTCATCCTTACCAGGTCGAGGTCCTTACTCCCCGAACCAGTCTCCTCCAGCATTCCTTCTTTTGGATAACCTCAACGCTGTGGAATCAGCTGCCGGGGAATTTGTTTCCCGACGGTTACAACTTGCAGCGTTTCAAATCCAACGTTTCAGCCTTTGCGGGAGGCCGACCATGAAAAAAGTCTACCTCGATTGTTCAAGTAATATTCGTGTGGAATATTCAGTGGAATATTCTAAGAATATAGCATGTTTCTCCAAAAAATATTCTTATTATTCATGGAAGTTTCTTGGACAATTCGTAATATCTGGAGCAAATGTGAACAGAATATTCTCATATCATCTACTGCTGTGTGTGTTGTGGTTGTGGTACACGTATTTCCAAAATGTTTATTGACATCTATGATTTTGTTTCAGTTGACGCAAGCCAAGCAGGCGAAGGCCAACTAGAGATCTCGATCAACGAAGGCGAAGTACCGAACCACGTCCAAGTGGTGGGGGGAGGAAGATGCCTGGTATCCTTCACTCCAGACCAAGCGAAGCCGCACCTCATTGACATCAAATTTAACGGAGAAACTGTCAGAGGGTGTCCGTTCGTATGTACTGTCACAGATACCAGCAGAGTCACATTGTCCCTGTCTCATCTGGAGCTCATTCCCGTCAACCAACCCAGTTCGTTTCACATGGGCGTCGCAGGAGGGGGGGCGGCGGAGCTCGCCGTCGCCGTCAGAGGGCCCGTCGGGGAACTCCCCGTCAAAGTGACAGGTCAGTTATTATCGTTGATCATATTGGGGCTGTTCCAACCTACGGTTCTATGACCGTCCCAGAACCGTTTTCTTAACGCCCCGCCCATTTTACAGTTCTAAAAACGGTGATTGGTTGGTCTACTAGCGTACCAACCAATCATCGATTCTAGAATCGCAAAATGGGCGGGGCATTATGGAAACGGTTCTGGGACGGTAATAGAAAAGTAGTTTGGAACAGCCCTAATATAACTAGATAAATTATGCAGAGGATAGTTCTGAGTCCAAGACAGAGATAGATACGTATTGGATACATATACAAGCGTCAACTCGCGTATAGGTAAATTGGTAGATTTTCAATTTGGCACGCTTTGTCTGTCAACAGTGTCAACTAAGAAAAAGACAGAGGTTAACCGGCCATTGTTCAAGCGTCATTTCACGATTTAATCTTTATTTACGTTGATGGCTGAGTGTGTTTTGTAGTATTGTGCAAATTGTGATTAAAATCAATGGTTAGAACCTGTACTGTGTGCAAAAAGGTATATATACCGGGTAAGGGTCAATCTTGTCACACGTATGTAAAGTTTATATCATATTTGCTGAGGCGTAACTTTACAGGATGTGCTCTTTAAGAGTTAGAGTAAAAAAATGTTAGTTCATGCCAAGATTAAAGGGAGTGATCATGCCAATGACACTGCTGTTGATTACTCGACCATTCTGACTTGCTCTAGTCTAACTAAATCTAAAAACGGGGAAATATGTTTCAATCCGAGGGACACCTGATGTCTGACAGAAATCTATATTAGTTAGATTACCTCGCTTCACCAACTTGGCATCTCACTGCTTATTGCGAAGATATTGTTGCATACACAGCAGGCTTCGTAGTGAAAGTTCTGATAAAGTGCGTTACCTGTGAATCTTGCAACAGTCTCTTAGCGTCTGACGTTCCCTCGTCAAGTCTCCAGTTGAAAAAAGCATATGGGCAGTTAACAAATGCATCTCGGTTTACTATAGATATTTTTAAATCTGCGGGAAATTGTCTCGAAATCTAGTTATCTTCTAAAAAAGTGAGTCACCTCACTTTTAAAAGTACCGACTTTTGGTACATCATGCAATGAGGAATCTTTCTCATACAATTTTTGACACATTTGACAATCATCTATCTGATCAGCAGTACTGCATTGATAAAATAAAACTTGTTTTGAAAAAATATTTTAGGTTAAGATTCCACCATGAAACCTCTAAGTTGAAATTAGTTGAAAGCTCGTTTGAAAGGATCAGAAATATATTCACCAAAACCACTTTATTTAATATACCCTAATAGAGTCATTTGGAACCAATAATGATTATCTATCTATCTACATTATTTTGGTTGTAAATGTGTTTTGCTGTCTCTGTTTTAACACAAATCATATCTGTTATTGTTGAGTGATATACTATGATGTTTTCATTGTTTTTTTTGTCCTCAACTGTAAGCTACTTTATTACTTTTAAAGGATTAATAAAATGTTTAATTTGTATACCGGTTCATTCACAAGTACTTTGATATAACACAGCTGACAATCAATTACCATATTCAGTATATTGTTTTGTTAAATGTGGATTGATGACACTGACCACATTTACATATCAATCTCAGCAGTTCGTGACCCTCCTTCAAACGTATATACACCCGCCTATGTCCTGTCTAGGGTAAACATCTTGGATGCTTACAAAATCCACTAAGATGATGCAAGCAAACAATCACTGTGTTGAAAGCTACCACTACATATCTAGTTTATATATGATCGAAGGATTTGAGCATCTTTACCCTCGGTTTCTAAAAGCGTTCAAAGTCACCAAGTATCACGGCATGTCTATGTTCAACAGCCCGACAATGTCTAGACTAGTTATTAGTAACGAACTTTAAAATATTTCAATATGGGTAAGCTCGATCCTTTGATATGTTCAGTCAGGTGGACGATACAGGGTCCCGGCATAAAGTGCACAAACGAAACGGGATGAAACTAGACCTCATTTTATCCACAAAAGTATACTTAAAATCACAAACATCTGAATAAGCGTAGCGTGGTTCATCGATCATTTGTCATTGCTTAAGTACAGATCCTTTTTTTGTCTTATCCCTGTTTGAGCAGACACTTAAATTATACGTCCTTAGAAAACCATCGATTATAGCGACACTTGTGTCGGTGGGGAAGGTAAAAACTAAAAATATGAAAACAGCTCAAACTTCGTTTTTAGGCGTTTTAGGGGTTCCTGATCGCTTTCTCCCTTTTACTTCCCACACCGATAGGTGAGGGGAGTATTGTGATCGCGAAAATTTTCGATTTTGAGATAATACACTTTTTGGGCGTTTCATGATGTCTACATAACGAAAATCCACGTCACTCATTTCCGTCGGTCTGTCTGTCTGTCGGTCTGTCTGTCGGTCTGTCTGTCTGTCGGTCTGTCTGTCTGTCTGTCGGTCTGTCTGTACGCGTTTTTGTGTCCTCGTAATCTCAGTAACCGCTGCATGGATTGTGATGAAATTTGGGCAGCGATATGCTGGGGGGTCGTAGTAGGTAATGTACTTATAATTTTGAAAATCGGTGCAGGGGCGGCGGAGTAATTAGCAAAAAACAAAAAAAATTAAATATTCCTCAAACTTCGTTTTTAGGCGTTTTAGAGGTTCCTGATCATTTTTTACTTTTTTTTGGGTGGGGGTGAAATTGGGGTGGTTGGGGGGTGGGGGGTTGTAAAATTGAAAAATTTGTTGCTTTCATAATAGACTGCCCACTGACCCATGAAGGAAGACCTAGCAACATAAATAACTTTTTTAGGTCCATCCGAACATTGCCTTGCCTATTACAGAAACCAAAGGACTTAGAATTTTTTCTGGTGTAAACATACGAGAGTATTGCTTTAGATCCTTCTATATTGTGTTACAAGGAAACTGTTGAATTGATGTTAATGAAATTTTGACACAGTATTACTACCGTGGCGAGGATGGAAAACGCGTATGGTTTTTATAAATCGTGCCAGTGGTGGCGCAGAAATAATAAAAAAAAGTAAAAATATAAAAACAGCTCAAACTTCGTTTTTAAGCGTTTTAGAGGTTCCTGATCATTTTCTGCGTTTTTTTTGGGTGGGGTGAAATTGGGGTGGTTAGGGGGTGGGGGGTTGAAAAACTGAGAAATTTCTTGTATTCATAATAGGGTGTAGGGTAGGGGCTGTGAAGGAAGACCTAGCGACATAAATCAACTTTTTAGGTCCATCCGAACATTGCCTAGCGTATTACGGAAACTAAGGGACTTAGAATTTTCTGTATACATACATACGAGTATTTATTGCTTTAGATCTGACACAGTATTACTACCGTGGCGAGGATGGAAAACGCGTATGGTTTTTATAAATCGTGCCAGTGGCGGCGCAGAAATAATAAAAAAGAGTAAAAATATAAAAACAGCTCAAACTTCGTTTTTAAGCGTTTTAGAGGTTCCTGATCATTTTCTGCGTTTTTTTTGGGTGGGGTGAAATTGGGGTGGTTAGGGGGTGGGGGGTTGAAAAACTGAGAAATCTCTTGTATTCATAATAAGGTGTAGGGTAGGGGCTGTGAAGGAAGACCTAGCGACATAAATCAACTTTTTAGGTCCATCCGAACATTGCCTAGCGTATTACGGAAACTAAGGGACTTAGAATTTTCTGTATACATACATACGAGTATTTATTGCTTTAGATCTTTTTGTATTTTGTAACGTGGACACTATTACATTGATTCTAATTAAATTTTGACACAGTATTATTACCGTGGTGAGGATGGAAAACGCGTGTGTTTTTTAAATATCGTGTCAGTGGCAGCGTATATAGCAATAATCAAAAAACTAAAAGTATGAAAACAACTCAAACTTCGTTTTTAGATGTTTTAGGCTGTCCATTGACCTCTGAAGGAAATACTTAGCGGCATAAGACAATTTTAGGGGAGGGAGGGCTGCCGATGATTTGGTTGCAAGGAGATCTCAGACTAAAGCTTCATGCTATGGGAAAATAATAAACTGATATCACAGTAATGTGTGGGAAGTACTGAGTCAATCAACTTGACTCCATTTTTTTCGGTAAATACTTAGCTCCCATTGGTCGAATCCGCCAAATTAGGCGGAATTAGAATCAAGGCAGGTAATCCACTCAGATCTATCTGTTAAACAACTATTATTGCTATTAGTAAATTTTTACACTATTTTTATCTTGTCGCTTACCAGAATCATTTTTTTCCAGGTGGCATCCATTCTGGATTCACGGCAGAATTCACACCGGTGCAAGTTGGGGCTCACCAGATAACGGTGGACTACAACGGACGACCTGTTCAAGGAACTCCTTTTATCGCCAAGGCGTTCGATTCTAACAAGGTGACGGTTGGTACGGTGGCCAAAGGGACAGTCGGGAGGCCAGTCACCTTCTCGGTGGACGCGAGTGAAGCCGGAGAAGGGAATCTCGAGATCACGATATCGGCCAGGGGCATGAACATCCCCACCCAAGTTCATCCGCAGGTAAGGATATAGAACTGATGAATAGGATAGAACATTAACATAATGAATTTGCTTCTGCGGATCGAATAACTGATTTCAAGTACTGTGTGAAAAAGACAAAACCAATTCTTGTGAAATTTTGGTATGATAAATAAGACACTACTTTCTATTGTTTGAGGTAATATCATATAAAACAAAGTTTCTTAAAAAAAGTTATTTTTTGCAAAATTTTATAAATGCTTTTGTACAGATTTATATCTATTCCAAACAATGTACGATATTACATAGATGTTATATAAATTTGATTTTTGCTGGTAATTTCGGGATTTTTTGAGTTCTACTTGAAAAACTCAAAAAAACACTACGACTGTAGTTTTATGCAACCAATACTACAATGTCACCAGGCCTTGTGTTCAGCATTTTCCTGCTAGGGGCTGACCTATTTCTTGTAATGTAGTTTTTCGATATTGGCTATTCTGCCTGATGGTATTCTACATTGACAGTCTGTGATATGTGTCATTGTGTTGACAACTGTGAGATAGTATAATACAGTCTTGTTGAAATTATCCCTTAACTGGTGACACTGAGCCTGAGGCTTCGCTGCAGCTACAGTACACAATTTCTCCCACTACAATTGTTTCTGCGGCAGGCCGCTCTATGTATCTTCCTATCATTTAGTAGGCATTAAGTAGCTGAACAACAGGTCACGTGAAGATTTCTCATTTCCAAGATATTGACGTCACGGAGTCTCATAGACTCCGTATCACCATAAATGTCTGTCAAAACTGACTGACGGCAATGAAAAAAAACTTGAAACTAGGAAATATTGCTACATAATGCCCCTCAGGATTGAGTAGAAAGACATGTATGTCTGTTTTTTGTTTAAAAATCCAATTTGCGTGCAATGTTCTAAGAAATGTTGCCAATCTTGTTGTTTGTCACAATGATCAAAATTACGATTCTTCACCTAGTGCATGAAACGTCTGTATCAGTTATATTGCAAATCAGCCTTTATTTTCAACTCTGTTATAGTTTAAGGAGTTACAAAGCTTTAGTTCTTCACGATTGTCGCGAATTTTCGAGAGACTTATTAAATTTTGAACTTGATTGATACTTAGAAATAGGTTTTTTATTATTTTATTCAAGAATTATCAAAACATGTATGATTTCCAATAAAGCCCTAGAACTTGAACAACAGCACAAGCTCTACTATAAAAAAATATAAACTTAAAAAATGACTTTTGGCGATGATATTAAAAAGATCCTGTCATGGAGTCTACGAGACTCCGCGTCACCATTAATGTTACAGAAAGTGGTACAGGATTACAGTCTAAGATGTTTATATCAAAAGCTATTTTATGACTTCAAAAGGTCGGTTTCGAATTTCCATCGTCTTATATAGGTAATTTTAGATTACAACGTTTCGATTGATCTGCTATCTTCAATCGTCTTCAGGTAAACTGTCGAACTTGCTCCTTTCACTGCTATTTATTTTCGTCTAGCTGACGTGTCGTTTTTTCATTCTTGTTCTGATTAGCTGGTGCCGCGTTCTGCAGAGTGCGTCAATTCCTGATGACGTCATGTTCGCGGATTCCGTAACGTCGCTTCTTACTGATGATGACGTGGTCGTTCGATAGTCACTGCGTACTGTGACCCACGTTTGTGTCCAAGTTTGTTCTGTTCAATTTTAGTTTTTCTATGTTTCTTAGAGGCTGCCATATTGGTCTAATTTCGACATTAGGCTTGCTGTACACGTTGTGATCTAAAATTATATATAGTCAATGGAAATCCAAAGCAGACTTGTTGAAACATCTACCTTGCTTACAAATTTCAAATAACTATTTTATGACAATTTGGGCGCTCGCTTTAATGATAAAAATTAGCATTCCTTGGCCTATAGAATACCCGCCACCGTCTTTTCATATTGTAACGCTTACTATTAATGTTGTGTAAAACAAAGACAAATATGCAGCCCGGCCTCTGATACACCGGGCTGCTGTTTCAGATATTACTCCTCACACCGTGAGTTAAGCAATCGCTGGGTCCACAAATCACCTATCCTAAGCAGGCCTAAGGAGAAAAGAATGACCACTTTCTACATTCTGCCACCTTACGGCATACCGGTATTACGCGCGGTGTAGAGAGCAGCGCAAAATTTTCTAAATGAAAATTTGGAAAACCTGGTAGAAAATTTAATACAGCAGTTTTTCAGAATCATGCGGTTACAGTTAGATGGAGCGAATGCACATTTTAGTATTAGAAGTCGAAATACTTTGGATAAACGGTTTGCTGCCAGCTGTTTCGTCGGCGAGCCATGCCACCTACGATTTTTCCAACTCCTACTCGCCATTACGGAATAATTACAATAATATCGTGAATATTTTGAAAACCATCAAAGATAGTACCACATATGCTTAGAAAGAAGTAAAGGATATAAACCAAGCTGAATTCAAAAAGTAATAATATAGAGGGTGTTCTATTTAAAATAAGAAAGTTGATACCTACTTCCGGTATATCCGGATGTTCGTCATCTTTGAAATTATTTTCTGCAAGTAGTCCATTTGAAAAGAAACTTTTTTATCCAAGCCATTTTCTTCTAATTTAAATGGTAAGGTCGCTAGAAAGCATAGGGTGCTTATTAGACCAACCTGTATATATGTTACGGTTAAAGTGTTTACTTTGATAGTTTATACACTAGCTGGATAGTATACAAACTATCCAAATGTTTCGTTATTTTAATGGAAACTCATATTTCAACTAAAGTAGCTATGAATATTGGTTAGTTTGTAAACTAGCCAGCTAGTTTATAAATTATACAAGATGTGCCGCTAAAGTATTATACCACAAAGATATCACACATATTAACCAGTGTTTCTGGTCAGTTTACAAACTATCCACATCATTTGGATAAAGTATGCACCTAATATTTCTAGTACTACATAATATCCAACCCGTTGGTTAGTATGTAAACTAACCAATCCTCTTTGGTTACTTTAGTTTAGAAAAACAATTTTTAATCAAAAGTAAAGTTTATTCATAGATATAACATACAATTGCTATAATTACCTAAAAATAAGTGAGACAAACGGAAATACTATTTGGGTAACAAAATATTCATCTCTATATATAAAAATGAGTCCCTTTTTCCCTTGGTCATGGCATCACGTGAGAACGGCTTTACCGATTTCATCCATCTTTTTTTATAAGTTTGCCATTACTTCGTAGAAGGTTCTTATGGGAAGAAAACTAAGGAAAATTATACGGAACATTAGAAAATTTGAAAAAATCCGAGAAAACTTAACAACAACGAAGGGTGGGTAGTGTTAGTGATTTGTTTGTTATTGTTGTCATGTATGACGTTGCTGTCAAAAATACCGGCTAGGTGTTAGATGTTTAATGATCTGGAAATTTCGTGCCCGTCAAATGTGCGTCGTAGAAATAATAACAAATGCGTATACAGAGTGATAATTATTAATACACCGTAATTTAAAGGGCATATTTATGACTCAAATTCAAATAAAAAAGCTCATACAGGGTGTCCGTATAATCGACCGATAACGCTTGACAGGTGATAGACCTCACGTTTCTATAAACTTTGAGATAGGAACATGAAGCCTTACAATGCTCAATTTTCAAGATACAGGGTGTCAAAATGTTTTCTTTTATTTTCGCTTTTTCTCAATTCTTTCGCAATAAAATGGCAGAGCGATATAAAATTACATATCGGAGGGTTTTTTAAAGCGAAAAATCCAAATTCAGCCATAGTTTTGCTATCATGAATAGAGGGCGCCACCCAAGGAGCGTTTCAAATCTAACGTGAACCGATACTTATCCTCTCGCAGCGCTTCTACAGCGCCATAGGCGCCTCCCTTTGCGGGAGGCTGACCATAAAAAAAAAGGAACATTGAACGGATTTAAATTACCAAAACCTTTTTCCGGTTTGCTGCATCAATGTATCAACAAAATCCTCAATACGTTTTAAATGAAAAAGGTATGATTTGTTTGAGTCTCTAGAGGTAACTGTTTTCGACATAATCTTCATTGAAATCTCTAATGCGACTGAATTGTAAATTGCGATCGAAACAATTATCGGTATTTCCACACGAATAAATATTAGGCTTAGGCTCATACTTTTAAATCCCATTTACGAAGTATTCTTAAATTTCAACACCACCTATTGTAAAAATTAGATATATTTGAAACATGTTTTTTGATCTACCTAATTTTAATTCGTGCCAGAAAACCGATAATTATTTTGATCACATTTTACAAGTAATTGGGCTGCCTTGGATATTTCAATAAAGGTTACCTCGAAAGCGGTTACCTCTAGGGAATTAAACAAAGTATACCTTTTTTTTCGTAACGCTTGTTGAGGAAACGATGTTTTTAATATTCAGGTTGATGCTCCAAAACGGAAAAAAAATTTGTTAATTTAAAAGAGTTCGATGTGCCGTAGGTGGCGTTCTCTATTCATGTTAGCAAAACTGTGGTTGAATTCCAGATACATAATTTTAGATACGTTGTGCCATTTTATTGCGGGATAATTGAGAAAAAACCAAAATAATAGGAAACTTTGACACCCTGTATCTTGAAAATTGAGCATATTAAGGCTTCATGTTCCTATCTGGATGTCCATAATAATGTGAGGTCACCCTGAATAAACAATGGATCGACATGTATCTTGAAAGTTTTGGATTTCAAGATTGGAAATAAAATTGGTTTTTTATCAGTGACTTAAACATTAATGAGCCGTTTTTTTAATCTGTAGTCTTTCACTGCATTAAGAATCTAAGTCACCACTGACTACAAGATAATTATCCTTTCCAGTGGCGTGTCAGGGGTAGGGGGGCAGTCCCACGAGAGTATTAGCAAAAAGATGTACGCCACTGACTTTGAAAAAATTAAATGCCGTTTTTCAGATTAAACAGATAAAAATACATTTTCTTTTCTTTTGATGTCTCTTCGTATTTCATAGCCCCACTTTTTCAACGGGCTATGAAGTGGTTTTTATTTTTTTCCTTCAAAACAAAGTGGGATACGAAGAGACATCAAAAGACAAAAAAGTTGGATTTTCATCTGTTTCGTCTGAAAAACAATATTTAATTTTTTTTAAGGTCAGTGGCATAAATTTTATATTTTCCAAACTTTGACACCATGTAACTTGAAGACCAGACTTTAGGCACATGTTTAAGTGAACTTGTCTACCTGAATTTGGGTCAGATATACGTTCAGAGAAAAAACGTAAAATTGGTTAAAAATACAAGGGAATACAAAAGCGATGACGTCTTGATTTCACGCGTCCCTATGATTTTAAACAACATGCCATTCGACTTTAAGCGGCTGCATTTTCAGTGCGGCTTGCATTTGCATGACGATCACTAAATAGCAAGGACAGACGTTTAACGTTTGTGAGACCAATCTTGATAATGCATGTTTTCCACATGATCATGTAGCCTGTTCTGTGTTGACAAAATCATCATTATTTATTTATGGGCCCGAAAACGTAACAAAACATGTTGGATATCAAAAAGTATTTCAATGATCACTATGCTCTTCAGATAGGTAATTATTATTTATTGCAGATTTAAGTTCAATTTCAATATTCATAGGTAAGACAAGACAGCGTCTGTCGGGTCAGCTAGTATAAAATAAATCTCTAGACCCTGGGCAGCTTCAATGGCGTCATGGGTTTCACTCAAACGTAAAATAATCTTTCCGGATATTTTATATAAGATTATATAAGATGATTTGATTCTCTGTAAATCATAAGTATTCATTACATGATAATCAATCTTGTTATTAGTGTTAGATCCTTGCAGAAGTACATATAATGACTGTCGTTCATTAATTTTGAATTTTGGGACTTTCTCGTAACATTCTAATAGTAACTTTTCAAATTGCTGTTGCTGATCCATTTTTGGTAACTACAGATACCTGTTCTTAAACAAATTTTACAAAGCACGGCAGTTAACAATACCAACACGTCACACTTGCACTTGCCATAAACATAACCTCTCTTTTCTCTTAAATTGGCCAAAGAAAATTAGTTAGTTTACATACTAACCAAAGACGATTTGTTAGTTTACATACTAATCAAAGAGGATTGGTTACTTTACATACTAACTAACGAGTTAGTTATTATGTATTACTAGAGATATCAGGTGCCTACCTTATCTAGCTGATGTGGATAGTTTGTAAACTAACCAGAAACACTGGTTAATATGTGTGATATCTCTGTGGTATATAATTTATCGGCATATCTTGTATAGTTTATAGACTAGCTGGCTAGTATACAAACCAACAAATATTCATAGGTATTTTAGCTGAAATATGAGTTTCCATCAAAATAACGAGACATTTGGATAGTTGGTATACTGTCCAGCTAGTATATAAACTATCAAAGTAAACACTTTAACCGTAACATATACAAAATTTATTTGCGTACTTCTTTTTTTTATGGTCGGCCTCCCGCAAAGGCTGAAAGCCTATGGCTCTGTAGAAGCGCTGCGAGAGGATAAGTATCGGTTCACGTTAGATTTGAAACGCTGCAGGTTATAGCCGTCGGGAAACAAATTCCCCGGCAGCTGATTCCACAGCGTCGAAGTTCTCCAAATAAGGAATGCTGGAGGAGACTAGTTCGGGGAGTAAGGACCTCAACCTGGTAAGGATGAGCTCGCAGAGCTTCTCTAGTTTTCCTGGCTCGGACGGCCTGTGGTGTTATTATCTGAGAGAGCTCACTCGAATATCTTCCGTGATAGAATCTGTAAAACAGGGATAGGTCAGCCACCCTCCTTCGATGTTCCAGGCTGTGAGGTTTGGAGTATCGATTAGTCTAATCGCTCTTTTCTGGATAGTGTCCAGAAGCTTTAGAGAGTGCTTCGGAGCGCATCCCCACACATGGGAGCAATACTCCAGCGATGGTCGGATCTGTGCCTTGTAGAGCAGCAGCAGTTGCTCTGGTGTATACAACGTCCTACAGCGGAACAAAACTCCAAGCTTCTGGGATGCCGTTTTAGCAATACTGACGACGTGGTCGTGCCAGGACATGTTATTGTTGATGTTGATTCCCAAAAGCTTGACGGAAGGTGATTCGACTATGGGGTGACCCTCCATTTCCACGGTTGGTAAGCCATCGTGAGACTTCTTTGTAAGTGTTGTTGCCTGAGTTTTTCGTACGTTGAACTGTACTTTATTTGCTAATCCCCACTCGACAATTGTTTTGATATCAGCGTTGATCTGTGAGGCATGTTGATGTCGCTGATAGTGGCTTGCCTGGTTCCATGCACGACACTAATGTACTGTCATCTGCGAAGCTGTAGATTGGATTGGATGTTATTTCCAGCAGCTCGTTGATGTACAGCAGAAATAGTGTAGGGGATAGGACAGATCCCTGAGGAACACCGGCGTTTATTGAAAATACGTCTGATGAACAGCCCTCGACTACAACAAACAGAGATCGGTCGTTCAAAAAACTATTCAGCCACTGGCGCAGGCCAGGTGGTAGTCCATAAGCAGCAAGCTTGGCCAGAAGTCCGTCATGCCATACTGTGTCGAAAGCTTTCGATATATCAAGTGCAACAACACGGGATTCGCCATGATTGTCTATTGCTCTGTTCCAGAAGTGAGTGACATAGGCAAGGAGGTCACCTGTAGACCTGTGCTTACGGAAGCCATACTGGCGATCATTTATGATGTTATTGTTGTCCAAGTATTTCAGGAGCTGTGTGTTAATGACAGCTCCCATAACCTTAGACATGATGCTGAGAAGAGCCACAGGTCTATGATTGGTGGGATCAGTTTTTTTGCCTTTCTTAGGGATGGGTTGTACGCAGCCAATCTTCCACGAAGGGGGAAACACGCCTCGTTGATATGAAAGTTTGAAGAGCTTGCAAAGAATAGGTGCAAGCTCAGCGGCACAGCGTTTAAGGACAATGGCTGAAATTTGGTCAGAACCAGTAGCTTTATTGGTGTTCAGTTTTTGGGGGATGCTTTTTACATCTCGATGTTGAAATTTCCCCTCTGCCATTCTCGAGTTCACGCTTATGGTGGTGGTCGGAGTACTTCCTTGAAAGTCTACAGTAGAGTTGGCTGCGAAGAGCTTCCCCAAGATGTCTGCTTTCTCTTTAGGAGCAGAAGCGATGGATTTGTCCTCTCTGGTCAAGGGTGGTATTGACGAATTGGAAAAGTTCTGACTAACAGCCTTAGCTACAGACCAGAATGTTCTGGACGAACTAGGGCATGAGAGGAGCTTGTTCTCAATTTTTTGGTTGTGTTCCTCCTTGCTGCTGTCAATCACGCGTTTACAGTGATTTCTGGCGTCGATAAAACTGCGGTGGTTCTCAGCATTTGGATTTTTCCTCCATTCTCTGTAATGTTGGTTTTTAGAGGTAACTGCATCTCTGCAACGCTGATTGAACCATGGCTTGTTTTTGGAGGGATGCTTGACGACATGCGGAATATAGGCTTCCATGCCGGATATTAATACCTCTGTTACTTCTTGGGCGCAAGCTGATGGGTCTCGTGACTTGAAGCAGACGTCGTTCCAGGGAAAGGACTGGTAGTATTCCCTTAGGTCGTCCCACTTTGCTGATCCGTAATGCCAGATCCGACGAGGCTTTGCATGGTAGAGATCTGGAGAATGCATTCTGCATAGCGTCGAGACGGTGTTATGGTCAGTCGATCCCAGTGGGGCGGTTACCTTCACTGTGTAGACCGTTGGAGTAGTTGTGAGATATAGGTCCAACAGACTAGCAAAATCTCCGTGGCGGCTGGGAATCCTTGTTGGTTGACTATCTGCTCCAAGCCGTAGCTGACAGTGAAGGGTTCAGCTTCACGTCCCTCGTCGTCCGTTTTGTTTGAGTGTTTCAGCCAGTATGAGTTGTGAACGTTTAAGTCACCCAGAAAGACTATCTCTGAATGAGGGTGATCTGATTGCAGCGCGTCCACAGTGGCTGAAAGCTTCTCGAAGAGCTCTTTGCAGTTGTTACTGCTTGGTGGCCTATAACTGCAGCATATTAATTTGGAATGATTTTGGAAGGATATTTTGAGCCGTATGATGTCAAATCCTTCCAGTTCGAGCTCTTCTTCTCGATGACAAGAAAGCCCGGATTTAACGTACACGCATACGCCAAACCTACGTCTAAATCGGGTGTATAAGTCATATCCGGGATATCTAAAGCACTTATCTATTGTTGAAGAGCCGACTTGAGTTTCCGTAAGAGCCAGAATGTGTGGCTTCTCTGCCTGAAAGTGTTGATGGGCAGAGTTTATGTTGGAGGCAAGACGTATATTTGTAAAGTCGGCTCTGAAAAAGTTTCTCTGACCTTCGGGCCTGTCGTCAGTGCGAAGTTGCTGCGAAGGACGGCTTCTGTTGTTAGCCTGACGAGGAGTGGCAGAACAATTCTTTAAACAAACTTCGCTTAATGTTCCCCCGGACCACCTGGCACCCGGAGATCCGAACGGCCAGGTATTTTACCTCCGGCATCTTTTGATCCTGGAAGAGCCATTGAGCATTTTTTTACTTTTAATTAATCCAATTTGTCACTTACGAGAAACCGAGAACATCAGCCCAGCGACGGAACATGAACCGTGAGACCATTTGGCGCCGCCTATTTCCGGGAACCTATTTCTAGTTTCCCGGAAATATTCCGATGTGGTGGTGATTGCACCGCGGGCGAAGCTAAGTGACTGCACTTCTCCCCCTCTGTGGCTGATTGCAGAGATAATAGTACATGATGCACCGTCGTCGGTGCAAGGTGTACCATCACTTCAGGGCGATGGGGTCGCCACATCCCTACGCCGATTTCTGTACACAGATGTTACTATCGTCCGATCGCTGAAGCTAAGCACCGTCGGGCGCGGTTAGTTCTTCAATGGGTGACCGCTTGGAAGCACCGCGGGTCGTTATCTTTTTTGTAATATTATTGTTTTTTAATAGAGGCCGATTTTTGTAATTTTTAAATGCATCTTTAATTAAATTTAAAAAAAGAACAAGTTGTTATTGGTTAGGAAATGTTTTACGTAAGGTCTGGCAGATCAGGACAACGTCTGACGGGACCACTAAAAGTTAATGGAATAAATACAGTTTAAATAAACTAAATAAACCGAACCTAATGATTAGGTTAACCAAAATGTTAAGATTAATTTTTAAAATAAGCTTAGAACAATAATGAACGAAAAATGTTAGTATTGTTGTGAACAAAGCGTGGGTTCCTTGTGCCATATTATTTGCAAATCTAGCGCCCGATTTTTTCACAATCATACTAATATTTTCTGTTCATTATTGTCTTAAGCTTTATTAAAATTTATTTTCAACTGTTTAGTTTGATGAGAGTAGGTGGCAGAAAAGACCTGCCTGTGCGCCTTCTGGTAACCAGAGGTAACAGCAAACCAAAGGAAGTTACTGCTAAAAAGCAGCAAACTTCTTGGCGAAGCGCAAAGGGGCATTCGCTTCACCTAACGAGAAGAGCTCGCTTCTATGCCAACTGTATATGAGAGTCGATATACGAGGGTTGCTCTTATGCAGTACGCAGACAACTGTTTCACGCTTATTATGTGTTTAGTTTGATATTCTCTGAAAGGATGTTTTTTAGTTTTTTAAATTATATTTATTTTTAGATTAGCTACTTTTGTGTTATTAGAGGTTTTCCCGGTTCACGTCCAGGACTGGTTTGATGGAAAGCGCATCAGCAGTATTAAAGGTGTTCGCGGTATATTAATGTTGTAAGTAAACTGATTCTGTTTACATCAAAGAATCAGTTTACATAAGCCTTTACCTACCGCGCACGCCCTTATTCATACTGTGCGTGTGCTTTTTATCCGAACTAGTCCCTCACCAGTCCGGGAGGTGATACACGAAAACATCTATTTACATAAAGTATTTAAATACATTTCTTGATTTACTATCATATATTTTATATTAAGTCGATTGTCTCTCTTGTTTCAGGGTAACGCTCGATTCGCAGTGAGTTTCGTTCCGATCGAGGCCTGTGACCACGTGGTGAACGTGGCCTTCAACAAACGGCCGGTAGTGGGGTGTCCGTTGATAGTGGGGGTGGGCGGTGGGGGAACAGGGCCTACAGTGACCTTGCCGGGGCCCGGGCCCATACACAAACCAAGCACGTTGCTCGTCAACCACCCAGGACGACTAGAGGACATCGAAGTTAACGTTGAGGGTGAGAAACATGTTTACTAGTCGGAAACGGTAACGGGGTGTGCTCTTTACAGATGGTGGTACCATAGGCAAAGCTATATGATGACTTGGGGGCTACGCCCGACCATGCTGAAGCCTTGAGGCATATTTTATTATAACTCCTCTCATTTACAGTATCCACTCCAGCAACCTATGCATATGTTTATGTAGTTTTCCTACTTGTGCTGAACTGTACTCCATTGGTTCTAGCTTGGGCTTCCCAAAGAGCTGTTATTTCTTATGATCTAGCGCTTCACACTCACAGAGCACATGTAGGGCTGACTCAGTCCCTCTACCACACAGTCTGCAGTTGAGGTCTCCATTGTAGAGTCCCATTTTATTCAAGTATTCCTTCAGGCCACAATGTCCCGTGAGGAGACCCGTCGTTATTCGGAGCTGATTCCTACTCAAGGAGAGCAGTGTTTCAGCTGTTTTCTAGCATGGAGCTTTTATGAATATTTTTCCGTTAACAAATCTCGGCAACAAGTTCCACTGCTCCTTGTGCTGATGTTTCATCCATTCTACGACCTGGTGTCTGATTGTACCTTTAGGCACCACCAGGGCGGGCTCTGCTCCAATGTATAGAGCAGACGAGCCTAGTCTTTGTTGTGTTCTGCCGACTTTCTCAGTTCTTGTAGACATTCCCAGACTAGAGCATACGTAACTTTGGGATCTTCTAGAGTCCTAAGTGTGGGGCTACGCTTACTCGCTTACCAAAAAAAATATATGAGCCCGTCCCAAATAATTATACTAAGGAGGAGCATTGGTTTAGGAAAAAAACTTATTAAAGTAATAGCGCGAGCAAAGACTACACAGCCTAACTTGCTCGCCAAACTAACTTTTTCCAAACGCGACACATCAATTCATCAATCCTTGTTAAAGCTGTCTGGTGGATCTTTGCTCTTAGTTACGCTCACGTCGGTCGATCGGTCTTTCAGATCTGGTTACCAAGAGACCAGACAATATCATGGATAAGTAAGGGAAGAACAAGAAAGGAAGGAGCAGAGCAAAGAGCAGGAAGTCCGTCGGTCGGACATAGTCGATTTGACTTCGTCGATAATTTTTGGTTTTAACCAAAAGGGTTAATTTTGAAGTTCGATATCTAAATGCGCAAAAGGTTGTTGTTTTCAAAATTGCATGATTTGATTTTGAACATAGTGCGAGCTGCGGCCTTGTGGCCTTGCGAAGTTGCTCGACTGTCTAGTCAACTGACACTCGCAACAGAGGGTTACTGTGCGATTTTGCTTGACTAAAACTAGACATTTACCAGAAAAATCGCCTGCAAAGTCTGTGTGGCGCTTATCAGGGGAGTAATTGTCTACTGCCAGAACTTAGGCGTTGTTGCCAAGTCCACGCTTTGAACAGTCGAAGGTGAGCTCGAAGTAGCAGGTAAAGTCAAGGTTGTAAATCTACAGGCGTGACTGTCTTCCGGATGACCCCCACCAGTTCGCACATTTGAGCACCTTTTGTCCTGTTCGAGGGCACAGATCTGTCGTGTAGTCTTGGGCACATTTTAGGCACTTGACGAAGCAGTGCAATAGCACTGATCGGAATGCTGACACTGTCCTATCAATTGAACATTAACTCTGATAGACACTTAGGCAGTCCTAAAAATTAATTATTGTTTATTAAATACTTGCTAGGATTTTTCAGTCTTTGGTAGAATCATCACATTAGTCAAATTGATTCAGCGAAACTGAATTGAGAACCTGCCTTAAGGCTTAGCTCCGTCCTTTTTCAGTGAGGTTTTAGCCCCCAAGTCTGATGGCCTAACTTTGTCTATGGGTGGTGTGTATATATGTGACGAAGATTGTAAGGTGATGTAATATAATATTTTCGTATTGCCATATTATATATAGAGGTTTTAGAAAACCATGGACAAATATTTACGATGCACATACGGCGGTATGCCAACTCATAAGCATTACATTTTCGAAAGCAAAGCTCAAGCAGTGGCTATAGCAAGATATTCTGCATTTTGCATGATATAAAATCAATCTTATATTTGCATGGCCTCAATGGCATACCTAGCAGGAATTTGTATTTACTTAAAATAATTCATTTCAACGAAAGTACCTGTAGTGATTTAAGCGTTTAGCAGTTACCTTAAAACTGATATGAAAAAATGATCCAATAAATTTAAATACAGGGTGACCCGCTTGGAGTAACTGAGTCGTTTTAAGTATAACATAACGGATTCTAACCGTTTAAAAAAGCGTAAGTAGCACGAAACTCAGTGGCTTAGAAGTTAGAGTTATTGAAAATGTTCAGTCTCAAACTTTTAACCTATTTGCAAAGTGTTGCAAGAAATCACGTTAAATTTTATACAGAATTAGAGGAGTAATGTAATAATAAGTAAGCGACTTTGTCTCTTTCTCAAATTTTAGCTATTAAAGAATATGAGTTTTAGCTATTAAAGAATATGAGTTATTATTTCTGAGGAATTTTCATAAAAAATGTGCCATATATTACACTACACTCAGACATGAGAAATTCTTTGTCACATGTATACGGACCTTAAAGTATATCGGGGTAGGATATTTAATAAGCTAAGGTTGTTGCAAATCAGGAAGACATGTTTTGCAATTATTGTTTACTTTGCTAGATACAGTACTTAAATTTTGATCAAGGAAACTTTTATTGAATAATTGAATAATATGATTATTCTGGTTATTAAAAGGGGTAAACCCAATTTTCTAATAAAACCTCGCCATACTTTGTAGAAAATTGCACTCTTTTCACATCCAAAAGCTTTTTTCATGACACTGTCAAATGAATTTCAAAACACTTCCAAATGACAAGTACCTATCAGGATGACTTCAGCAATCTTTGGTAATACTAGGAAAATCAATTTATAGTTTTCTTTATTTATATGGTTGATAAATGACACACTATAGGACACTCATTAAAATACTAACCAAACTACAAGTACTGTAAATGTATACGGTCTGCTATCAACTTGTGTTTTTTACCTACGAAGGGAAATCATGATTTGCGTTACTGTAATCTTCTAATATGATTCTAAAAATCGTTCATTCAAGGGTTCATAATTCTAAGGTTGACAGGGAAATAGTTACCATGGTCTTGACTATTATTGTCGAATGTAGGCCTACTTATTCAGCTATATATAGTTAGGTACTCGAAGAATGTAAGCTTTCAGGCATCGGCACTGAATCTAGAAAAAAAATGAATGTGAGGTATTGCTAGACAAGACCTACCTATCACATCATTTTTAAGCAATCCATTTTGGCATTGCCATTTATTAGAAAAATGAACAGAACAAAATTAAAACACGGTCGTTAGCTTCGATCTATTCTACCCATTTTGATAAAAATGATATACTGGTCTCATACAGATAGCAAAGACTGACCTTTTTCCAAAAAATAGTATGAGCAAATGTACGTTAGTAGCATTAATTTTAGATATAAGTGAATAAAGTGATATGTATTTTTTGTACTAGACGGTTACACAAATTCAATCAAGTAACTGTTTTCCTGTCTCCTATATGTGAATTATGAAAAAGATTTACCCTTGTGCCCTTCATGCTAGATAAGCAATTATTATGGTTTCAACTTCAATAATTATTAACATATGTGTTAACATACATATGTATCTGTACTACTGCGTCTAATAAAACGAATGTGTAAATTTGTGTTGCATCTAAGCTTTTGTATTTATGTATAAAAATATACGCATGCTTCTGTCTCTGTGGTCTTTTGTTTTTTTTTCTCCTTAAGGCGCAATTCCACTGTGGTAACTTTTCTGACGGCACTTGCCCCTCTGATGCATGCTATACACATTATTTTCAAGTAATTGGACACAAAACGACTAAAAAACGTCTTAATACTTCCTGTACGCTTTAAATTAGCCATTGTGCTTTATCTTAACGTAATTCAACATGCAATACAGCGCCATAAGTCAGTGAATCAGTGAAATATGTATCATGCGATTTTTGTTGGCTTTGAATGTTACGATGATTGAGACATATCAAGTAGGCGGCGAGTCCAGGCCTACATAACATAACTTTGCTATATCATTCTGCTACATACAGGGTGTCCCAGCATAAAGTGCACAAATGAAACTGGGTGAAACTAGCCAACAATTTATTGACAAAAAATAAATATTTTTGTCGTATAAAAACACCTCAAAAGATGTGTGTGCCTTATATTGACAGTTTAAGGAAGAAAAGTAACTGAGCCTTTAGAAAACTTTAGACTGTTTGTGGTACAGACAAAAAAGGTATGGTTATGGCGAGCATTGCCTTCACAATCGAAATTTAATTTGAAAAAAAGTGATGATGGACTTCAAGACGTTAAATTGATGTGTCTATGCAAACATTGATGGCGAAGAAAAGGGTCTATACTTTTTAGATTATACAGGGTGGTCCAATAAGCGCGCGGTGCTCTCTAGCGGCCATACTGTTTAAACTAGACGAAAATGTCTTAAATAAAAAACGTTTCTTTTCAAATGCTCGAAATTTAGAAAATATGTGAGTAGACAGAAGGAACTCTGCCGGTGCGCCATCTAGTACCCGAAGGTAACGGCAACCAAAGAGAAATGCTACTAGCAGCAGTAAACTCTCCTTGGTGGAACGACAAGGCTCGTTCGCTTTTGCCACTAGAGGCACGGATTTTGACGCAAGCAGCGTAAAGCCGATATACGAGGTATGGAGCAACCCTCGCATTTAGAAAATAATTTCAAAGATGGCGGACTTTTGGATATACCGGAAGTAGGTATCAGCTTCTTTATTTTAAATGAAACACCCTGTATATTATTACGTTTTTGATTTCAGCATCGATTTTTGGGTCCAGTTTGTTGACCATTGTTTATGGCTACGAAGTCTATTTTCAGAGTTATTCAGCAATTTTTACAAAATTTGGCGTTTGCGTTTACAAGAAACGTTATTATCTCGGAAACTAAACGCGACAAAAGATGCGGTTTTCGGTTTTGAAACAAGCAAGGAACGTACTTGTGCTTCCTTAAGATCGCTGTTCCAAAAGAACATTAAATCAATAGACTTGAAATTTTTATGTTTGAAAAGGATGGTATGATAAGTTTCACATCAGTGGATGCGAAATTAAATTTTCTTTCACTTTTATCTAGGCACATGTGGTTCTATCTATGATGGTTTTTAAGATATTTACGATTTTGTAATTATTGCATAGGAATTAGAAGAATCGTAGGTGGCGTGGCTCGCAGATGAAACAATTGGCAGGAAACCTTTCATTCAAAGTGCTTCGACCTCAATACTAAAATGTGCTTCCACTCCCTCTAACTGTAACCACATTATTCTCGAAAACTCCAGTGATGCATTTTTCAACAAGTTTTCCAAATTTTCATTTAAGAAAATTTTGGAAAACATTAGTTTATTATGCGGTTTCCGATAATACCACCCCAAATGCTTAGACTCCATGCTGGTTGTCAACAAACTTCTCAAAATTTGTATTTACGTGGGCGTAAAATATGAGAGGAGAAAACATATAGTAGTAATACATGAAGATAGTGAGTTTGACATTATCGCAATTGTAGTTGAAGATCTGCATAGCAGTGCTACAGCAGAAATTAGTCGCTATTTAGGGATTGGTCAAACATCTGTGAACATGATCTTAACGGAGTGCATAATAGCATCTTTTCACGTGCAGCTAAATCAAGCAATTGAAAGACAAGACTGAAAACTGAATGAATTTCAGTAACTGGGTCGTGCTCGAGCACAAGAAGATGCATTCCTTTCCAACAGTGTGTTGTTTACGAATGAAGCTAGATTTCTTATGAAATTCTTTCATTTTCTTTTTCATGAAATGTAGCTACAGAGTTATCATTAACGGCCATGTAAACTGGCATAATTTACATTTTTATACCGACGTAGATCCAAATTTTGAGAGGTTTGTTGACAACCAGCATGGAGTCTAAGCATTTGGGGTGGTATTATTGGAAACCGCATATTAAACTAATGTTTTCCAAAATTTTCTAAATGAAAATTTGGAAAACCTGTTGGAAAATTCACCACTGGAGTTTTTAAGAATAATGTGGTTACAGGTAGATGGAGCAAAAACACATTTTAGTATTAGAGACCTGCGAGCCACGCCACCTACGATTTTTCCAATTCCTACGCCATAATTACAAAACCATAATATCTTGAAACCATCACAGATAGAACCACATGTGCCTAGATAAAAGCGGAAGAGAATTTAATTTTGCATCCACCGATGTGAAACTTTTGATACCATCCCATTTGAAAAAAAGTTTTTAAATTTGAAAATGTCTAGTCTACAGATTTAATGTTCTTTTGAAACAACGGTCTTACTGGAACACAAGTACCGAAAACCGCATCTTTCTATCCCGTTTGGTTTCCGAGATATTACCGTTTCTTGTAAAGTACTAGAAACGTCAAATTTTGTAAAAGGTGCTGAATAACTCCGAAAATAGGCTTCGTAGACATAAACAATTGTTAACAAACTGGACCTAAAGATCAATTCTGAATTCAAAAACGTAATAATATACAGGGTGTTCCATTTAAAATACGGAAGTTAATGCCTACTTCCGGTATATCCGGAAGTCCGCCATCTTGAAATTATTTTCTAAATGTAGAGCATTTGAAAAGAAACGTTTTTTGTTGTGGTCTAATTTAAAAGGTATGGCCGCTAGAGCGCACCGCGCGCTTATGGGACCATACCCTGTATATGTCCAATGAGCGGCCCTATGCTCATGTACGTGCTTCAACTTGAAGTCATCATGTAAAACAGCTTGTGCTGAAGAGACAGGATAATATATTGCATGGAGATCAATGAGACAAGACAAGAAAAGTACGGTTATGGTGCTGAAAATCGAAATGTTGTTCAAAAAAATATCCAACATTTCTAAAAAAACAATTTTTTCTGAAGCTCGTGTACTTTTCTTGGCGTTAGGCGACTGTTAGGCACTATTAATGTTTGATCGTAAGATTGTGGTTTAGTTTCATCCAGTCATGTTTGTACATTTTATACTGTGACATCCTGTAGAGTTCTTCGCTCTTTACTGTCAATCAATAGTATCGTGTGCTGAAAAACACACCTTTTACTCCAGCTTCGACCACCTCTGTAGCCGCGATCAAAGTACAAAATAATTAACAAAAAAATAATTTAGAATAACCGATATCGTTTTAAGAATGTTTTTAAGGTTTTTAGCGATCGAGCTACTGCACTAACAGAAAATCACGAAAAAGAAGGTTTAGATTGAATCAACGTTAAGGTCAAGAAGACTTAAAAGAATTAGATTTCTCTTCCATCAATGTTAAAATGGCTTACAAGAGAACTTTAGAAGCTTTTTTGGAACGAATTCTATAATTTTGAAAAAATTGTATAAAATGCAACGTCTGGCAGCATATTTGCGATTTTTAGGAACCGGAAATTCTTGCCAAAGCTTTGTGTTTGTTCAAAATTTCTAAGCATATATAAATATAGAATATAGAAAGTGCGTATTTTATAAGCAACCCTCTCAAACTTAATATACCTAAGCCAGTTTGAATGCGTTCATATAACACTGATTCTTAACTTTTTTTGATCTTTACTCCTGTTAGCATGCAATATAAGATGGCAATCTGGTACGTGTACCATACATTTTTTTATCATGTTGAATGAAATTGCTATTAAGCAATATTACATAGCAGGTCTGGACCTGCCAAGCCAATAACTCGCAAAATGTATGAGTAAATGACGACCTCATTTGCGCGATATTGACGTTTTCATATGTTATTAGGGGCCGTATTTATAATTGCCACTTAAGGGTTCCTTAACACTTGAGAGTTCCTTAAGTACTGCAATTGAAGGGCACCCAAGCAACGAAAAGTCAAAATGAATTTTGAAAATCTGCTTAATAATACATTATCACTAATGGCGAATCCTCAATCTTAACTATATACAGGGTGAGTTTTTAGTACCGGCTCGGTTGATAACTCCACTACTATAGAAGATAGCGAAAAAAGTTGTATATAAAAGTTGTAGCCACGGATATGCTCCTTGCTCAGAAAATATTTAGATTTATACAGGGTGATCCATAACTACGTGGTGATGCAAACATGCATTTTTTTAAATGAGACACCCTATATATTATTCCATATTCAGATTTTACTAATGATTTCCGTTCTTCCAATATAGGGCATTGTTACATTATACAGGGTGCTTCAAAAGTTATGACCATTTTTATATCCAAATCGCGGACAAATGAACGTACTGTATATCAAAAAGTAATGAACCAAAAATTACTTTTTTTACATGAGAAGATTAAAAATATCCTCTAGTTTTAAAATCGGCCATAAAAGAAGCCCGAGACGCATATTCGTATACAGGGTGATGTAGAATGCAAAATCTAAATTTTCTCTTTTTTTTCAAATGTAACCCCCAATATTTTATTATCCAAAGAATTGCTTTTAATATGCTCTTTCATCTTTATATAGCACTTGTTGTACCTACGTCCATCAGTTTCCGACATATTTCGATTTTTGGGTAAATTTAAAATATAGCCTCCTTTTGTGTACTGAAATTTATTTATTTTGAGAAAGTACTATCTGATTTGTTTTTTACTGAACCAACAACTAGATTATAACGTCTTGATAGTATCTGATGAAGTCAAAACCCTAAATCATCGAGATAATAAAGTCAAGTATGCTGAGGAAACAATTTTGTAAGCGTCATGCATAATTATCAAGTAGTTTTATCAGGTAGGCTTTGAAAAATTGACAGTTTTCATAACCTGCTCAATAATTCCGTACTGTGTGAAAAACTAGCTTTGAAAATTAATTTTTTCATTGAGGGTATTTAGGAGAATCTTTGAGAAACTGTCTACTTGCCTCTAGAATATATCAACTATGAATAGCAATACCCAGAACGGAGGCACTCTAAAGCTAATGCGTTGGAAAGATTGAAGAATCGCTTTATTTGGACTGTGTCGTTTCATATTTCATAGCCTATCTGATACATCTGGTTGATAATTATGAATGACGTCTATAAAATTGTTTCCTCAGCACACTTGACCTATATTATCTCGTTAGTTCAGGGTTTTGACTTGATCAAATATTATTATCACCTTATATTTTAGTTGTTTGTTAAGCAAAAACAAAATTTGGTAGTATTTTCTCAAAATAAATAAATTTATTATTAAAGAAATAGAAGGTACATTTGAAATTTGTAGAAAAACCGAAATATCTCAGAAACTAATGAATACAGCCATAATAAGTGCTATACAAAGATGAAAGAGCATATTAAAGGCAATTTTTTGGTATAATAAAATATTGGGGGTTACATTTAAAAAAGGAGAGAAAATCTAGATTTTGCATTCTACTTCACCCTGTATACGAATATGCGTCGCGGGATTTTTTTATAACGTATTTTAAAACTAGAGGATATTTCTAATCTTCTCATGTAAAAAAATAATTTTTGATTAATTACTTTTTGATATAGAGTACGTTCATTTGACCGTGATTTGGATACAAAAATGGTAATAACTTTTGAAACACCCTGTATAATGTAACAATACGCTATACTGGAAGAACGAAAATCACTAGTAGATCTGAATATGGAATAATATATAGGGTGTCTCATTTAAAAAAATGCATGTTTGCATCACCACTTAGTTATGGATCACCCTGTATAAATCCAAATATTTTCTAAGCAAGGAGCATATCCGTGGCTACAATTTTTATATACAATTTTTTTGGCTATCTTCAACAGTAGTGGAGTTATCGACCGAGCCGGTACTAAAAACTCACCCTGTATAATTGATTTAAGAATATTTATAGCAGGGTATTCTCGGGCGCATCAACTGTTCTTGATAAAGGTACTGTAAATTATATTAGAACGTCTTAAGAAAGTAAAGAATCAATTTTTTGATGTTGCTAGGTAGATTTTATCTGTAAGTGTTCGTTGTTTTCCACAGTAGTTTAGTTTTCTTTGAAAGAGCCTCTCGTTTTCTACAGATACATATAGCTTGTTTTCTTAATTCGATTTTCTATATATTTTGTATTTTTTTTTAAACAAATGTATTTTTGAAACTCGTCTTTCCAGTAAAATTTGAGCTACAAATTTTACAATTTCATTAATGTGTTACTCATGAAAAACAGCGATTGTAATACTGCAAATTTTGTTGGGACGACTTTATGCTCAGCAAAACACTTTTGGCCAAAAGTACATAGTTTAGCTTGTCTTAAACCGAAGCAAGTTTTTGCCAGTGGAATCCTTATACCTGAAAACTATAGGCTTTATTATTATATTATTTATAATTAGCTGGTTTTCCGGAACGTATTAAAGGAAACGGAAAAACAAAACAACAAGTAATATCAATAATGTACATAAGATAGTGTGAGCGTAATTGCTATTTCTGTGAAAATAGTTGAACTAGCTTTTCACCTACCAGAGGAATTAAAGAAACAAAAACACATATTTTGTATACATAACCAAAATTACAGTTTAGTATAGTGTTATGCGGTGTCTAAGGGGAACGTTCAGATTACCAAAAATAACCCCTCCCCCCTCCCTTATATACGCCCGTGAGTGGAATTGCGGCTTATATCTCATACGCACTTTTTCTTCATTTCAGGTCACCGGCGTTACGTCTATTAGACATTTTTCAACTCTCTAACCCCCTCTTGTCACCTATACTAACACCCTTCATCCTCGTCAAACCTTGTAGTTCTATGGACTATAGTTTCTACAAAACAAAACTTGAACAAAGTCGTGGAATGTTTTACTTTAATCTATTTTGTAAACTGTAGATACTCAGAGTTCTGATTCTTCACTGCAGGAATAACTCTTAGCATGATTTTCATTATACCTAAAATGGGATCGAAAGAATTACATATCTGGTTTTTCAGTTTTCAATTGTTTAATGTCTGGAAACTCCAGACCAGCTTAGACTCACAGGTATAAGAACCGAGAGCTGTTAGAGCTGCCTGGCTGTCGGTTAAAATATTTATTGTTGCACCCTTTGGATCCTTTCTTAGCTTTATAAGACGGCAGAAGTTGATGGCATAAACCTCTGTAGTGGTTATACCTAGTGGTTCTCTTATTCGACACCTGGGGCTAAAGATACCTACTACGGTTTCATCACTTTCCGTTTCTGAGCCATCTGTGAACCACACCACAGAGCTTTCTTTAAAGTGCGGCCCTCCACAGGATCTAACCTCTTTAAGTTGTACAAAACCTAGATAAGACCTGGCCTGGTGTATTGATCACATATCTGGGGAACTGCTGCCCCATATTCCACTGTCTGTTGTTGGTGACGTCTCAAAACCCGTAAATAAACTTTCGATAACCTAATCTCTTCATAGCAGCCGCGTTACTCTGATAGCTAGGTTTTGCCTTCACGGCTGCTTAGCTATAAAGAATATGCTAAATCTACATTTCCACCAATACAAACCGTTGACAATGTAATTCCTGTAAGAGGTAAATCTATGGCAACCTACCTAGAGCTAGTGCAGAGAGCATTATCCTTAGGAGAGGGATGGTGCGTTACACATAGGCTATCTGTAAATCCCTGGAAAACCATCATAGTACCATTGACGAAGCAACGAAATGTAAACATCACCAAGGCACCATTTCTCTTTGGCAAGCAAACAAAATTTGCCAGATAAATTCCAGAGACGACAGACTAACTGACAGCCACATATAGCACGTCACGAGCCGATCTCAGATCACCTTAACGATGATCGGTTGTACCTGGGGTTTAAGCCCTTCAATGGCAAACTGGCTGTACGCCAGGGTAATCAGACCCACGACGCCGACGGTGTACAGTGCTACTGTATGGTGGCCAAAGGTTCATGAAAGCACAGCATTCAAAGCGCTCACAGCGGTCTGCGTGTGTGACCATCGCAGGCGCAGGCGTACAACAGCATTGGAGGTACTACTGAGTATCCCACCTCTTGATATTTAAATAAAGGGAGACGCAGAATGCATGCCATGGCAATTGGTCGTACCACCCAGCCAGGTGTCATGGACACCGGGATCCCATACAAGGACAACCTAAGTGGAAGACCGGACTAGGCTCTAGGAAAACCTCGAATGGTACACTGATGGCTCCAGAAATTCATCAAATACAGGACGTGGTAGGCCATGGCGGAACGCAAATATACAAGCAGGCATTGCCGCAATATATATTTAATCAGAGAGAGCCAAGCAGCTCTGATGGCCTTGGTAAGTAATTAATATACTTCAAAAATAGTGTGGTACTGCCATAATACCTTGAAGACATTGGCGAAGACCTAAAAGGTAGCATTATCTTGAATGCCTAGTCACATAGAAGCGGGTGGTAATGAGAGGACCGACAAGTGTGCCAAGAAAAGTGCAGAACTCTTTCATTGAACCAGAACCAGCATGCGGTATATCATACAACATAGTACGGACAACTGTCAGCAGATGGACGTCAAATGAGCACCAGACGTGCTGGGACAGAGCACTGGACAGAGTTGTTCAGTCTAAGAGGATGCTGAGGGTACCCTCGTATTCTAAGGCCGCAAACACTCTCAGATTGAGCAGGAAGGAGCTAAAAAAAGGCGGTTTGATTTATAACTGTCCATTGGACGTTAGGTACACACCTGCAAAAGTTGGGGATTGATGTGGCAAATCCATTATTCAGGAAGTGTAGTGGGACAGAGGAAACAGTTAAGTATGCTATTTTATACTGTTCTACCCTGAGTGAAAGCAGGAACTCCTGTCTCAATGTAGGCCAGGAGGAAAGGCAGGAGAGCATTCATAGCCCAATGCATCTCAAAGTTCGCAAAGAACTTAGGGTGAGATTCTTTTGATCTCTTCGCCGGAAATGCATAATGCGCCTTAGTTATTCGGGCAACTGAACCCTAATCTCCGCAGTACAAAAAAAAATATAAACCGTTGTTGGTTTCCAAGACAGCAAGACACTAAATAAGATGCTGAAAATGTTACTAGTATGAAGTATCTACTTGAGAATATTAACGTTGCAAGCTAACAAATGTACAGTTGGCATGAAATACACGTATCATAGTCTTGTTAAGAGCACTCCATGATAATGATGCCGGTATGCATCTCCATATTGGTCGGCACTACACAAAAGCTACTAATCATTACATCCGACAGCATGATTTTCTCTGCAATTACATGCACGTTCTAGTACTTTGAATATTCACGACTTCTAATCATGTTTGACCTGCTATTCTACCTTTTATTTATTGGCGATATATCTGTTTCCTTGTCTGTATTAGAAAGTAACAGTTGTTAAGTGGATTCTAGCGGATTGTTCAATGTAGAGAACTAGCTATTATAGTGAGGAGATCTATTGTACCTGGTTTGAAAGTGGAGGTATAAAGTATTGAAGCCACCTGGTACCCTAAGCTTATTATAAAAGCTGGGATATTGTATACACGTTTACTTACTGCTGAAGTGGCTACACCTAATACTGCGAGCTTGATCAACCTTTTTGTTCAATCAGAATTTGGACCATGCAAGCGAAACTAAACATGTGTAGTACCTTGTGGTAAAATTATCGTTCAGAATTTTAGCTCTTAATGACTTCTCCCAGTCCAGTCGCGAGAAACCGGAGTTTCGCTGTTGATATTTCATTGAGACTTTTAGCATGATCGTACCCTTCTTTTGAATTAAAGATGTGACGAGTGATAAAACCTTCAGATAGGTTTCTTCAATCGTTCTAAGATAGTTAAGCCAATCAAGGTGATATCCCAATAAACATTACAGCAGTCTATTAGCTTCGTGGAGGTTTTAAATAGGTTTTAAGGTGACATTTGATAAGAGTTGTGCTTTATGACTATATTGACTATGGCCAAATGCACTCAAGATCAAATTATCCTATCAACAGTTTATAAGGAGTATCCATAAAACCTATTTCATACGGCCAATAGCCAATTTAAACTGTAAAGTTTTAAAGAAGCTTGGTCTCATATAAATTCTGTTAAAGCCATTTTGTCCTTACAGCTGCCTTAAGACTTACCGACTTCAAGAAAGATTTCAAGAAAGCCTGATGGTTTTAAACAGTCGAAGGAAAATACTCAATAAAGCCGCCTTACCTACTTATATTTTCCAAGTCAAATAGGACAACCAAAATGTTCCATCAAACTTGTTGGCTTTATTTTATTACCGATAAGCCACCTTAAAGTACGTTGTTAGATAGGCTTCGATAAAATTAAAACTTAACAATGGATCCAAACTTAATAGGTGATGCAAAATAAATAAAAATGGGCATTTCAAAAGCAAAATAAAAAAATATATTTGGTGGTAAGAAATATCAACGTCATTTCAAACAATTTCAGAGGCTCAACTCCAAGTACAGCAGCACATAGTTATTAATGCACGAAACCACAAACTGATTAGTTTTTAGTTTGCCAATTGCAGTGGCATGCAGAATTGCCAACATCAACAGGTTAACCTATTTACGATTTAATATGGAACAAGAAATATATTTTGAGGTTAACCATTTAAAAACAATTAGTCCAGTGTCAAGACCATATTATCCATATGCAGGACAAGGTGGTCTTAAGAATATCCTGGAAATGGGCATCTATCGTGCCATTTTTTTGAGTTACTGATTCCCGCAATTATTTTATATACGTAATATTGTGTTTCATAATAGTACAATTCCTAGCGTGTACATCGACTGAACGTATACTGCAAGTAAATTCTTGCATTTTGAAGCTAATACCTATATATGTGACTTTAAATTTTAACCTAAAAAATTGATTATTTTTTTGTGAAGATTTTCTATCAGGATTGTAATATATTTGGAGGGCTCTAATTTTTTAGGACTATCTTATTAAGTTTTATCAATAAACTGTAATTCGTTTTATTTTTTTCATTGTAGTAATCGATTAAATTCTGAATCCTCCATGTTGTAAATGTCTAGATAAAGACGCTTTCCGTTTTCGTGATAGAGCACTGATAAAATATACATAAAACCAACTTATCTTTATACGTCAATTGTCTACCAAAATATCTACATGAAAGCACGTTATGAAGTCTTGAAGCCTAAAGGATTTAACAAAGCTTCAAGAACAGAAGAATAAGTATTTATCGGAGACTTAACAGAGACTTGCCCAAGCACTTGTGGTTTTAAGGCTAGGTTTAACGAAAACCATGACAACTCTCTTAAGTGTGAGCCCCCCGGCTGTGAGGAGGATCATTTCCTTAATGAAGTTCTTAAGATAAGTTTGATTTAAAGTACTGATCTGTATCAGCCACCTGTAGGCTCTGATAAAACTAAAAATGTTTCTTGGGATATCTTCAATTCGCTCAGTGGGTTAATATGAGACAAGGCAAAAAGCAGCCAAAACATGCGCATCGTCTAGACACCAGAAATTAAAGTCTGTTCAAGCATACTTGTATCGTATAGTAGTGAAGGGAAAATATGCAGTCTTGTACAAAATTATCGTATACGCGTGCTGGTCAAGTTTTCAGTTGTGTATGTAGCCTCATCGTCTTCTGGTAAAGTAGTAATGGGTGTGACCACCAACATTATTATTGGCAAACAGAATAAACTAGTCTCAGTAAAGATTAACCTCCACTTATTTTTCAGGAGTGTTGTATCGGTCTGAATAAAAAAAGGAAAGCTCAGTAGTTGCAGTCGTTGACGCTGTACTTGGTTTCCCTGTCGTTCGATTTTAGAGGCTTTGGAAGAATCAGAAATTACAAATCCTCCATATGTTTAGAAACGTCTCCTTCTTTAAACAGCCTTCTAAACAGCCTATATAATTTTAGGCATTTCTATCCAAAACCTTCAATATGTCATTCTGTATCTCAGCTGCCCCTTGCCCCTTCATTGAAGCTTATTGGATCTAACATATGACGGAACAAACTCTTTTGGATCTCTCAGAAGGAACACGGATAGACAGATAAAAAACCCGAACAAACGATTCCTGAACTTATTTTTTGTGAAATTTGGTAGTTAAACATCAAGACTTAATAAACGGTAAAATTGCCCAGTATTCGCCCTAGCTTCTGACAGGTGTTTTTGGAGATATTCACTATGTAAACAAATTTTGTTGTCTCTAGACTTGTTGCCGCATATTCTGTGTTATCGGAGAATGTTGCGTTTTTTTTTCGAATCTTCAGATTTGGGATATTCGTATTATATTTGTGCTACAAGCATTACAATGATGTGTAATATTCGTACTTTACATAACGGCCTTAAGATCGTAAACACCCTGTATAATATTTCGGAAGGCGATAGTTAAGAGCTTAATGAATGACAACTATTTTCGATTTTCTCAAAAAAGTTTTTTAATGTGCAAAAAAAACTCACAATGCAAAATCATACATTTTATAAATGCCTGTAATTTAATAACCATACACGATATCAAAAAAGGCTAAATAGTTGCACAAGCGCAAGCTTCCTTCTTCAATTTGCTCTTTGAGTCATTACTGTAAGTTTAAAGATAACGTCAGGAGTTTGGAAATGCGAAATTCATTTTTATGGTGACCTTTGGACCTTACCTTTGGACCTTTTGACCTAACATTTGGATTTTTGGACTTATCTCTCCTCATCTTAGACACACACACTGGAGAAAGGGAACAGGCGGCCACGCCTCCTCGCTAACATGGGAATACGTCTTTTCTTGGACTCTCAATTTCGCGCGCTATACCCCAGACCCTTAAGAAATAGCTTTGCTTAGTTTGCGCTCGATTGATTGCTTTTCGACTCCAAATGAAACAGCGATTTCTATGATACCTTCATGTCGCCGGTTTTCATTTCTGTCGTTGGCATTTGAACTGGGAGGGATGGGCACGGTATATTTCGATGAGACTCAAGGTTTGTTCGTCTGTCCACTCCAAGGCATTCACAAAAATCAATTTCGATTAAGAATGAACCACCACCGTCTTCGAGCATGGACAACAAAGAGATTACCTAATTTTTTGTTCAACAGTAGTCGATCTTGTCTAGACTGCATAATTTGTACTGATTCGGTTCGGCTTTCTTTAATCCGTACCGTCATGGTTCGGTACCGATTCGGCACAATTCGAGTCAGCTTTTGGCACGTCGGGCAGGCCGAAAGTGTCGTCCACGCTAATTCGGCTTTTTTATTCTGCTTAGGCCGAACCATGCCGCTCGGCATAATGTGGACGCGCCTTTAGAATATTTACACTGATTTTTTATGTCACCTTGTACATTGATTTAACTTTCTCCAATCACCTCTATTTGCAAATCGGGTATGTATTGATAATGAATTACCCTATTATGTATTTGAATTGTAAACTCGTGTTTCCTGCAGGCTGTTACATAACAATGTTAATTAGGATACAATTAATTTCGCCAATTATTTTGATCTGCGTAGACCCACAATCACCTTGAGTTCCGATTGAGCTGCTATAGAGGTCAATTTCGTACTAATAAAATCAATTTAGGAGCCTTGCTAACGCATTATTTGCTGGATATACACTATAGACAGTTTGTATACAGTAGACACTTCTTTCTTATTTCAACTCTTAGGTACTATTTTGCACTTGTAAATCTTTCTGTAATATAGTCTCTGTAGAAAAGCAGCACTGACGTTTTGAGCGCTATTGCATGAATAGTTAGTTGTTCCTTTATTTTTTCTGCAGTCTGTCATTGGATCTCTAATTTCTAAAAAAATGTCCAAAATTTGTTCAGTTACTCATAAACTGCTCAACTGAATTAAAGGAACACTTCTTGGGATACATTTTTCTCCACTTGTATATTCGCGATGGAATTACAGTTTAAACGTGAACGTAGCCCTAAATTTTCTTTAAACGGTAGTGTAAACTGCATCGTGATCGCGTAAAGTGTGCCGCTGGAAAGACATGTAGTTTTTTAATGCTAGTTTAACCATCAAACTCACTGAGTTACAAGTAACACTAATTGTTTTTTGGAATTCTCAGATGGTATGAAGTCTCTCAAAGCTGTTCGTGTATCATGATAGCGCCGTATGAGACCCCCAGGGTTCCGACTCACCTCTACCCCCGCACCCCTGAATTTTTAAATGTTGACCGAGAAATCTCGCATCGTGAGTGTGTGGAAAGAAACATTATCCAGTACAAAGTGATTGCAAGAGATGACGCTTTACATTTAGATGTGGAAAATGTTCACCACGATCACCGAAGTGAACTGTTGCTCTGTATTTGATTGAGGATAACTACTTGACTAGCTTCGCGAGTGTTGAAAATTGACGGGGGCCTATTTTAGCAATGCGCTAAAACTTCTAGCACAGAGTTGACAATACTGTAATTATATTTCTGGCGCTCATAAAGCTGTAATTATAGCACATGGTGGCAGAACATTGTTCTTGTTTTGTAGTTATTTCACAATTTTGTTTATTCATTTATTATTTGTATTTAATTTATTTCAAAGGCTGCATGCTTACTTATATTAGTCAAATTTATGCTCAAATTTGTGCCTCCTTACATTTAAACTTTAATTATACATAAACAGAAATAAAACATTTAAACCCGCAAACTTCTTATGTCTACCTCCTCTATAATCACCAAATCCGACTTAAAGGCGGCGCATTTAAATGGATGATGGAGAACAACATCCCTCTATTTTTAGAATCATGCTAACCAAAAATGTCATGCCTACTTGAATTATCAACATGATAAGTCAAGTGACCACGCAGGCGATAAGTTTGTTCGTCTACACTGCAACTGATATTGCATTGTGAGACCCAGAGGAAGGAACTTTTTTGACTGTATGTTAAGTCATACCACAGGTCTCCGATATGTTGTAGACAAAAGTCTAAGATATTATGCACTATGAATTTCGGCTCTGTCTGACCTCCAACAAAAAAGTTACAGTATTGTAATCGTCGTGCTTTAAGTTTTAGCGCATTGCTAAAATGGGCCCTCTGAAGGGTCTAGGGTATAGCGTGCGAAACTGAGAATTCAAGAAAATACGTATTCCCGTATTACCGAGGAAGCGTGGTCGCCTGTTCCCTTCTCCATTATATCTGTCTAGAATGATGGGAGATAAGTCCAAAAGTACAAAGGTAAGGTCCAAAGGCCGCCATAAAAATGAATTTCGCATTTAGAAGCTCCTGACGTTACCTTTAAACTTAAACAGTAATGACTCAAAAAAAAAAAATTTGAAGAAGAAGGCCACTTCGGTGGCCTTGTTTTGATGTCGTGTTTGGTTGTTAAATTACAGACATTTGTAGAATATATGATTTTGTATTGCGAGTTTTATTGCACAGAAAAAAACATTTTTGAAAAAATTGCTCTGAAATGTCATTAATTAAGGTCTTAACTATCACCTTCTGGAATACTATGTATGTAGCTTGAAAAATAAGTGAGTTGTGCGTTTACTTGCGAATCCGTGTTTTACACGGCATATAAATAATTATGTATAAATGTGTGTACCCAGGTCCCTTAATGTTCAGTACTTACGAGGCTTATCAAATGGCTATCCTCAGTTGAAATAAAGACACACTAGTGCGACGTTTGTGAAGGATTTTTGTACAGTGCCAGTGTAGGTAGTATTTTAACTTACAATATAACGTCCAGTCCCTTTAGTGCACTTGAGGTACAATAACATATGATTATTAAATATATGCAATATAATTTTGTTTCACGACCTGTTCATAAAAAATTGAATATTTTTTCCGATCCTCGATTCTCTATGCAGAAAAGCTGATAATAATCTGTGCCATCGACTTAAGGTATTTGAATAGCAGGTACAGAGTACAGTAGGATGATTTTTATGATGAGAGGCTACAAGGATTTAGTATAGGTTTTTCAGTCATTTTCATGTTACAGCTATGTTATTTATAATCACGTAATTTAACATATTTTTTCAAGGCTTTTTGTTTATCGACGTCACTTTAACTAGAATTTGAAGAAAGCATTCCACGACCTTGAATGTTGCCATAATATTTGATCATAGTGTATATAATTGCTTTACTTGGGCAATGAACTTACCCAGTTCCATTTTCAGCCATATGTTTCTACTTAGTTTAATGTACATATCATGTAAAATATATATTTAGTGGATTTTATTAAATTTGCCCTAGTAATTCAGCAATAGGAACATTCTTATTGTTGAGTTATTAAGACTGACTCACAACTATAGTTTTCAAATACATCAGTCGTAGTGTATAAAATGTAATAAATATCGCCCAAATTCCTTGCCTAATGATATGCCAATATTTAAGGAAATATGATAAATATTGGATCCATGTTATTTTCTTAACCTTTTAATTTACGATTTGAGATACAAAGTGATAAGCTATTCAGAAGAGAATCTTTATTTAATGTACCATTATACATATTATTTTGGTAAAATTGATGTGTATTATCTATTTTGTTAAATTCTACCAGTCGCATACATATGGTATTTCCAACGCACATTTTTGAAGAAAATGGTGCTCTGCTGACATTTCGATTTTTTTTTGATGCCCTGGTGATTTCTACACATCACACGCAACCTCCTTCATGCGTTTTCTCATCAGGTAGACAGCCATTAATTAAAGCAAATAATAATAGTAGCCCGACTTTGCAGTATGGCCTAATAAGTAATGGTGAGATTACTTTTGTAAAGAAATATGATTCATTCTCCAAAAAAAAAATTGTTAGTCATATGTATATGTTGGGCCTTTGATCTCAGATAATTTAAAAAAAGACCAGAAAGCTAGACCACACTATATCAAAACCTGAGAACGTGCGGAAGAACATTCTAATCAGGTTTCTTTCTTAAAATGGATCCGAAAATTATTTACTTAGATATCAGCATGTCATTAGGGCAAACTCTCCTGTTGTGGTAGAACCTAACTGACATGACAAAGTAGAAAAGTGATAGCAGTACAAGATTGAAGAAAAATAATAATGTATACGTACATACAAAAAGCTCATGGATTGCTACAAGTGATATGCGTAATTTTTAAATTATTTTAATACTAATAGAATTCAGAAATATTGAGTGTCAGGTTTCATAATTATTGAGATGCCTGTTTTAGTTCTTCGTCTGAAATGATCAGAAATTTCAGGATTTAGGCAGAAATGATTGAAAATAAGATTGCACTGCAGTAATTTTGCAACTTTGTTTTCAAATTTTCATGGGAGGCTTCAAAATCACTTTTTTCAGGGTTTAGATGCATCTTTTTCTGATTTTTTTTACCAATCGCTTATCATTGTCATATTAGAAAAGTTACGTAAGACAGGGGAAGCAAAAGTAGTGTTGCTATGAACGTGAGCTTAAAATACTCGAGAAAAGAATGAGTGGGTTTCTCTAAATCAAAATTTATTATTTTAGATAATATTTTTGTAATAGAAGAGGTTTTTTGAATGTAGGGATAAAACACTGCAGATATTTTTTTCTCAAAGATCCAACGTTTCGCCGTTTGTTTTACGCCTTCTTCAGCGTTGAGCATTAACTTGTAACAATTCACTTTTGCAAACAATTTAAAATTTTTACACAAAACAAAAAATCACAATTAACATTTAAAAAATTTAAATATTTTCTTTCACAAGATGGAAGGAACAAAAATTAGAAACGCAGTACATTGAAATATTGAACAGTTTCACAAAAATATAAAATATAACACAATTTTTCATTAAATATCACTAAAATATCAAAGTAAAAATTATATGTAAAGTATACATGCACACCCAACAAGATATCCCTTGTGGTCAAAAAACAAAAAACATTCCAGAAGATGCTCAAAAAGAATAACAAATGTCGTTTGTAAACACACCTGACTTTTGGTATCTTGTGATGTATATCTAAGGAAAATATGATTTTTTATACTTACGTATTATTTACTAGATATACATGGCTCAGTCATAAAGGCAGACAAGGATTTGATTGTTGTTTTATTATGGTTTAATTTTGATGTAGTTAGTCGCATTTTGTAAAAAAAATTGTTTAATCTATTAAATGTTAATTGTGATTTTTTTAGTAAACAAATTTAAATTGTTTCTAAAACTGCGTTGTTATAGTTAATGCTCAACGTTTTTAATTTATATTTTTTACTTACATGTTTCCGTCTTCGTAGGCATTTTAGCCCTAAAGGAGGCGTAAATTAAACGTCGAAACTAGTCAGCCCTCTGAGAAACACTTCGGCAGTATTTTATCCCTTATACATCCTAATAAGAGCCTCTTCTACTAAAAATAAGAAACTGGGATAAGTAGTGCCTTCTACTGCAATACACAAGAGTCTTAATTAGTGGCATGTTACATGTAATCATGGACAAGCCAAGTCAAGGTCATCTGACCTTGGCCCTTAAAAGTCGGGAGGCTATACGCAAATCAGGGTACCTGACAATACTAAGAATACCTTCAATTTATCTGAAACTTCATGTCAGTTGGCTCCGCTAAATCCCAGCTCCATATCCTGCAGCCGTTTCCAAGACTTGAACCACCAAATCCCTTTTTGTTCTACAAAACCCATTTTACACGTCCTCTGACCCACGTACAGGCCCAGGAGGTCAAGCAGTGCCCACTCAAGTTCAACCAGTTGCCGAAGGTCAATTTAGAGCTGAATTCGTACCACGAGTTGTTGGAGAACATCGGGTAGCTGTGTCAGTCAAAGGGCAGCCCGTTGGTGGCAGCCCATTTGCTGCTAAGGCTTACGACGTGAACGCCATCAGAGTCAAGGAACCTGCCAGAGGCGTCGTAGGGAAGCCTGTCACCTTCTTGGGTAAGTGTATATAAGAACGCATAAAAAGGACCAATTCAAAATAGGTAGAGTTAAAACAATTCTTGAGTATCTTCACGGAATAAAAAATGGTGATATCGTATATTTTCCCATAGCATGAAGCTATAGTCTGAAATCCCCTTGCAACCAAATCATCGTCCGCACGACCAAAAAAGTGTTTTATGCCGCTAGGTCCTCCTTGCACGGGTCAATGGAAAGCCTATTATGAATGCAAAAAAACAATTGAGTTTTATGACTCCCCACCCCCCAACTATCCCAATTCCCACCGACACAATTTCTAAGATCCATAAGGCCCGGTGCACTCTTACGGCTGTTTACCGTCCGGCGCCGCAACGGCACCAGAATTTCGGGCTAAAGTTCTAAGCGATAGATTGAAAGATGCACATTTGTGTCCGGCGCCGCTGCGGTGCCGTCCGGTCGCGTTGCGGTTGTTTCGAGCCGTCGATTTCTCTGGAACCGCAGTGGCACCGCAACCGCATCTCTGGGTCTACAGTACTGTTTTGTTCATGGCTTGGTGCAGACATGCGGCAAATTACGTTCACGATGGCCTGTGAACAGAATCTGGATGTGGACCTGTTTATAGACAGCATAAAAGATTATCCTGAAATATGGAATATTGCCTCCGAAATATACCACGATCGTTAGAAAAACAGGAGTGCATGGATCAAAAAGCTAACGAAGAGTATGTTATGGAAATCGGCGGCGATTGACCGTTTTTTTTTTGCCGAATTGATTTTTTATAAAGATAGAGTATCGGCTTATTTCTACCTTTTACAATTCTGATTGTTTTCATTCTGTGACTATACTTTCTTAACTTTCCTGATCGTGATGGCTAACATTTCTAGTGGAGTGAGAGTATCTATAACTCCACTGTGGAGTTATAGATGCTCCCATTCCGGCATCCTGGTAAAATACGAATTTTATCCAAATTTTCTCTAAAAGTTCATCAAATGAGACAATGCTCATTCAAATGTAATTAAAAAAGTTATCTGGATGTTCTCTTAAATCCGAAAAGGATGTAACAAATATACCTCTAGTAAGCCTTAACTCGGCAAACGGATGTACCCAATATGTTGACGTCTCAAGCAACACTGATTCATGCGGTGCCGTTACAAGACCGCAGGTAGTGTGTAGGCAATCTCGCGGTGCCGAAATGGCGCCACAACGACGCCGACGTTTACCAGCCGCAAGTGTGCACCGGGTCTAAACGTTTTCCATCCTCGCCGCGGTAATAATACGGTGTAAAAATGTGTTTCAAATCAATCCAATAGTTTCCTAGTTACACAATACAGAACGATTAGAAGCAATACTCGCACGTATACATCAGAAAATTTTAAGTCCCTTGGTTCCTGTAATAGGCAAGATAATTTTCGGATGGACCTAAAAAAGTGTATTATAACTCTAGGTCTTTTTACAACCTCACAACGACAAAAATATAAAATGATCAGGAACACCTATACGTCTAAAAACAAAGTTTGAAGAACATTTTTTTTTGTTTTTCGCTAATTACTTCGCCGCCCATGCACCGATTTTCAAAATTATAGGAACGTTACCTACTACGACCCCACAGCATATCGCTATCCAAATTTAACCGCAATCCATGTAGCGGTTACTGAGATTAAGAGGCTAGAAGAATGCCAACAGACAAACAGGCCGACAGACAGACCGACGGAAATGCGTGACGTGGATTTTCTTTACGTAGATATCAAAAAACGCCCAAAAAACGTACTATCTCAAAGTCGAAAATTTTCGCGATCATAGTACTCCCCTCAGCCATCGGTGTGAGAAGTAAAAACATAGTCAATAGTTTACAAAAGCGTAAAAAATACTCGCCTTTATTTAGCTTGCTTGCAAAAACTGAGTGACTGAGTAATAACATAAACTTCCTTTTGGAAAGTATCGCTTGTAGCTCACCACAGATTAACAATCAATTAGAATAACCACCTGCTACATCTGAACATATTTTATTTACATCGATTATGACCAGCAATTGTCAGATTCTGCTTCTGATTTAGGAATAATTGGCGGTATCCCGTTTTACCAGACTATCCTGTTTTGGCCAACCCTCCCCTATATCATTAAGATCATAACTTGTTTTTTTTTGTTTTTTATTTTTTTATTTTATTTATCTCACAAAATATGTTTAACATGTATACATCAAAATGGCTTAGAACTCAAAGAGAGTTTTGGAGAAAGTATAAAAATATAAAGAAAATACCTTAATATTTAATAAAAATAGTGCATTGTTGCTACTTTTATTATTATTATCCTCGATAGCTATCTTGATATTGAAATATCTACGAAAAACTAAATATGCAATACACCTCATCTGAGCAACCTGATATTTTTTATAACAACATAATTTTGTTTCAGTGGAAACAAGTCAAGCTGGTCCAGGTAACCTGGAAGTGACAGTAAATGGAGGTTTAGTGCCAACGTCAGCGCAAGCGCAAGGGCCACACACCTACGCAATATCTTTCACACCAAGGGAGCCCACGGTTCACTCGGTGGAGCTTCGTTTCAACGGGCAAGATGTACCAGGAAGTCCTTTTAGATGTAATGTCTCACCAGCAGCAAGAATTATAGCACCGGAAGCTTTGGACAAGGTGTCTGTGGGAAGGCCTTGCACTTTCACTGTGGAGAGTCCAGCTCCTCCTACTGTGGAGGTGTTGGGACCTGCGAGAAGGGCTTTGGTGACAAAGGTTGGTACTTGTAGGGGAAACTGGAATATAGAGTTTCCATTTTCTTCTAAGGCCCAGTTTCACAATCATTGGTAACCTCTGGTAGTCACTGAACCGACAGATGGAAGTTAACCAGTAGTTAACGGATCACTCTGTTTCAGAAAGAAAACCAGTGGTCAAGCTTATTTATCTTCAAGTTGGCAGCACGGATGGATCTCAGAGCACTGCCATAATTGTGTTCTCTGAATACAACCTAACCGTTTGACAAATAAGCCTAACCTTTGTATTCATATGTTTGACTTGTGTCAGTTGACCACAAGAAATGTCAGAGATAACCTATACCTTATCTTTGGGTTAACTTAACTCCTGGATAATCAGAGCTTTTGACTTAAACCGCCAATTATGAAACGCAAAGTGTTGGCTTACCACCAGTTTTCTTTTAACCTCTAGTTAACTGACGATTGTGAAACTGGGCCTTAATCTAGAAAGTCGGAAAACAATTGATTGCCTGTTTTTGCAACTTGATTGATCGGTTTAACAGAACTAGCAATAGATTTTTGGTAGAAAGAGGGAACAGACGTGTATGTGCAGTCATGCATAAAATCAAATAGACAGAATTTAAATATGGTGCCAGGGGATATTTGCTTTGCATTATTGATCTCAAAAGACAGTATACGCTTACTTTTAAAAAAATAAACTCCCCTGAAATCAATTCTTAATGCAGAACGATGTTTTTGCAAGAAAGTGTAATAAGCAAACTTTTGAAAAAACTTCGAAATTAGAATAATTTTCAAAACTTTCGAATCCTTCAAAAATTTTTGAATTGTGAGAATTTACAATATTTTCTAAACTTTCAAAAGGTACCGAATTAATAAACTTGACCCCATTGTTGAAGATCAGGGAAAACTAAAACTACTTTTGAATGCCCCCTATTAATGACTATTAAGGCTGTATAGTATTTTTGCTTTAGTCATTTTTTAACATATCTATTTTTGACCATTATTTGAAGCAATGGTCTAACATAGAAACATCGGACGTTGCAGTACAGATTCCAGCATATTTTTAAATTTAAAAGGAATATTCTATCGGACTATTTGACAAGGAAAAAAGTGATCTGAATAACGTTCTCTTTACGTTTGTTGCTATAATGAGTGAAACAGTGACTTTAACATAATTCTGTTTAAGAAGATATTGATATGCGCTAGTCTGATAAAGCATCAGAAATCAGACAAAGAACAAAATCAAGAATCTTCCAAAAAATGAAGTTTATTAACTCCACAGGTACTGCCCACACATTATGGTGACACCAGTTTATTATTTTTCCATAGCATAAAATATCATCAGTCTGAGAACCCTTGCAATCAAATTGTCGCCCGACCACCCGCAAAAAAAGTGTGCGTAGGTAAATGGACCTCTTGTAACAAATGCTAAAAACCTTTCAGTTTTACAACCCACCACACTCACATAAAAATAGAAAATGATCAGGAACCCCTAAAGCACGACATGATGTCTAAAAACCATACGCGTTTTCCATGCTCGCTAAGGTAATAATCCTGTGTAGAAATATCATTGAAATTAATACAATAGTTTCCACGTTACACAATACAGAACGGTCTTAAGCAATACTCGTATGCATACATCAGAAAATTCAAAGTCCCTTGGTTTCTGTAATAGGCAAGGCAATATTCGGATGGACCTAAAAAAGTATATTATGCCGCCAGGTCTTTCTTTAATAGGTCAATGGACAGCCTATTATGAATACGACACATTTTTCTGTTTTTAGCTCTCCACCCCAATTTCACCCTCAACCAAAAGAAGTAGATATGATCAAGAACCCCTAAAACGCCTTAAAACGAAGTTTGAGGAATACTTGAAATTTTTGTTTTTTGCATATCGCTACCCAAATTTCATTACAATTCATGCAGCAGTTGCTGAGGTTACGAGGCTAGAAAAATACCAACAGACAGACTACAAGACAGGCAGACAGACAGACCGACAGAAATGAGTAACGTGAAGTTTTGTTATATAGATATCAGAAAACGACCAAAAAGCGTATTATCTCAAAATCGAAATGTTTCGCAATACTCCTTTAAGCTATTATCGGTGTGGGATGTAACCATCCTTATTTAACAGTGATTCTCGAAAAACAAAACTCTTTTCCAATTATGTTATTGCAACCCTTGGGAATTATTATTACTTTATAGAAGCTTTATTGGTAAGTATGATTACTTAAAAGAAAACTTAATTTTTTTTATTTTATCTATTCCTATACATCAATATATCACAATTAACTTCTGACATATCGTACATTTAGTATCTTTTTTTTTTGAAAAAAAAATACCGTTTATTTACCGATTCGTAAAAAAGTATACTTTCGTAAGCCTCCGTACTACAAGTTTAAGCAACATATTATGCTGATTAAACGACAAACGAGAGCCATTCAAGGTAATAGGAAACCGTTCCGTCGAAATAAAAAGAAGATCAAATACACCGCCGCAGGCTGTTGCTTCTCATCATTTCTAATATACTGGATTTAAACTCTATACCTTCTTGTTATCACCAGGTGACACCCCAAGATAACGCCGTCGGCAAATTCGAAGTGACCTTCACGCCCTTGGACGTGGGAGACCACAGCGTGGAGGTCCAACTGCCTTCGGGTCATGTGGAGGGCAGCCCCTTCTTGATCAAAGCCTACGACGCCAACCGAGTCACCGTCACTGACATCACTGACGGTGTCGTCGGAAAACCGGTGTCCTTCAGCATCAACGCCTCCCAGGCGGGGGCGGGCAACCTGGAGATCATCGTGGCCGTTGGGGGAAGGAACGTGCCCAACTTCGTGCAGAGCGAGGGAAACGCCCGGTTCAAGGTCAACTTCAAGCCCACCGAGGCAGCCACGCATACGCTGAGCGTCAGGTAATTATAATAATGAGGCATTGATAAATAAAAAAGGAGTCAAGTTGATTGACTCAGTACTTCCCACACATAACGGCGATATCATTTTAGTATTTTCCCATTGCATGAGAGTCTGAGATCCCTTTGTAACCAAATCATTACCCGCCCGTCCTAAAAAAACAAAACACAGAAGCTCTCGTAAATAGTTTCTTGCACCTCTGTAGGAACTAGGTTTTCATTCTGCAAGCTTCCACCGGATGAAATGTAACTATCATGAACCCCCAAATCGCTTGAAACTGAAGTTTGAGCTATTTTTATATTTTTTTGTTTTTTATTATTGCTGCGCCGCTACGATTTCTAAAAACCATACACATTTTCCACTCTCGCCACGGTAATAATACTGTGCGAAATTTCCATAAAATCAATTCCAGGTTAGAAAACGATCTAAAGCAATACTCGTATGTATGAGTAAACATCAGAAAATTCTAAGTCCCTTGGTTTCTGTAATATGCAAGGCAATGTTCGCATGGGCTTAAGAATATGTATTATGCCGCTAGGTCTTTCTTTTACAGGTCAATGGGTAGGCTATTGTGAATACAACAAATTTTTCAGTTTTACAACATGTGTCTTGAAAAGTCTGGTTTTCGAGATATAGAGTGTCAAAGATTGAAAATAAAGTCAGTTTTTTATCAATGTCTTAAACACCAGTGATCCCCTTTTTTTAAATTTGGTACTGTTTTCCACTGCATTGAAAATCTAAGTCACTACTGACTAGAAGATAATTATACTTTCCAGTGGCGTATCGGGGGATGCTCTACGATCATATATGAGCCAAAAGATGTACGCCACTGACCTTGAAAAAATTAAATGCTATTTTCCAGGTGAAACATATAAACACACTTTTTTTTTATTTTAATGACTCTTCAAATCTCACTTTGTATTTGAACAAATAAAAACCACCTCATTCCATAGCCCTACTTCTTCGACGAGCTATGAAGTGTTCTTTTATTCTTTTCCTCCAAAACAAAGTGAGATACGAAGAGACATCAAAAGACAAAAAAGTTGGGTTTTCATCCATTTCATCTGAAAAGCTATATTTAATTTTTGAGGTCAGTGGCATACATTCAATATTTTCCAAACTTTGACAACATATATCTTGAAGACCAAACTCTTTAAGATATAATTTAAGTGAACTTTTCTATTTGAATTTGGGTCAGAATTCCGCCCTCGAAATTACGGACTATCATTAATTAACGGTCGATGATATCGTCCAGTGATCTTGTATTAAGTAAAGCTCAAATAAGTAAAAGTAGAACTGATTAAAAAAGATGGAAATATAAAAGCGGAGACGTCTTGATTCCACTTTAAACGGTTGTAATTTTCAGTGTGGCTTGCATTTCCAATGACGATAATTAAATCGCAAGGGTCAGTCGTTGAACGCTTGTGGGATCAATCTTGATAATCCCATGTTTTCCACATGGCCTGTTCCGTGTTGACAAAATCATCATAATTATTTATTTAGGCGCCAGAGAATAATTTCAAAAAATGTTGGATATTTAAAAGCATTTCAATAAACATCATGCTTTTCACATAATTATTGCTTATTTCAGATTTAAGTTCAATTTCAATATTCATAGCGAAGACATGACAGCGTGTGTCGGATTAGCTAGTTTATAATATTCTTTTAAATACATGAAAAAAAATCGATATTTTTTTTCAAAATCCCAATACGACGGTGTAGTGGAATTACCTTAAAAGAACTCAAAAAGAAAAGTCAATTTATGGCTTAGCCTTATAAAAAACTTTTATGTGTAAGAAGTTGTAAATCAATCAACTCGAACAAATTAGAGTTCCATCCGATTTGTTCTATTTGGTGGTTGTATATAATGTCTTTTTTGTTTTCATCTAGATTTAATGGACAGCCAGTACCTGGCTCACCTTTCAGCTGCAAAGTAAGTCCAGGAAATACGCAACCTAGGGTACCTGTTTCAGGAAACGGGATTGAACTAGTTGCTGTGGGCCAGAATGCTGAAATTAAAATTGAAGGCGTCACAGGTAGGTTGCAGAAATATTTTACATAAAAAGAATAGTCAAAGAAAGAATGTTGTTCATATAGCTTGAATTACTCCTAATCATTAAGCCTTTTCTTTCTCTATATCCCTCTATACGTATATTTGGTGCATAAAAGATGTATATTCAATCTTTTTATGACTTTGTCGATGTGTCGAATTAGCAGTATTTCCCAATTGCAAAATTAAGTTTAGCGAATAGGATGAATGTAAGACTACTATGAGACCATCTATTACCTATGTATGTGCTGCTTGGTGTTTCCTTTGCAAAAACGCACATTTGAAGCTTTTAAAACGTATTAAAGAAGGCTAAGTTATGAAGAATTGTAACTTGAAACGGGAAATTATATCCCTGCAGGTATTTGAGAAAAAAAAGGGGCATCATAACTATAATTTCTGGGCTTTTAGGAATGTTGTTCACAATTCATATGTAGTATTTATTAGCAAGTCTTGATGTTCAACATACTGTGATTTTTTATTTCAAAATTAAAGGTTATGAATTTTTTTGTTAAACGGTAGTTTCAACACCTAATAGATTCTATGTTCATAGTAAACCGAATTAACCATTTATAACAGACTAATTCCATATAATTGCCGCCGTTTTATATGAGATGCTAAAAACTGAATATTTTGCTAAAATTTATAGATTACTAGGTTAGAAATGTACATTCAACATTCAGTCTTTCGGTTCACATGAGCAGCGTTGTATGGTAAAGCTTATTAATATACTTATTTCTCACTACAAAGATAAGTGACACTAACATTTTCGACCTCCAAACCTGTTTTATAAGAATAACTCCAAGAATAATCGTAGAAATGCATATTATGTATTATAAATATGCAGTAATTGTATTCAGATGAAAAAGAATTGTAATGTAGTTTATATGCCTATTTTACGAAAACCTTTTATTACAATGCCTAAAGTTATGAAGATGTGATTTAGTTGATATTAACATCAGAGTAACAACTGAACATAGAGGTAGTAAACAAACCATTTCAGCATGGCATGGAGTGCTCAAAGCCATCGTCTTTGACACTTCAGCCAACAAACCTCGCAGTGACAGTTCAAATTGTAAACAATGCTGTGTAACGCCAACTAACCTGAAAATTCTTCCAATGCAACCCGTGTTACAAACACTGCACTTTTTGAGTTCCATCTCGAACAACTGTTAAACTACACTCGAATATAGCACAGCAAGTTCGTAAAGCTTCACTACAGTTACCAACAAATAGCATATTCGATTTTACTGACGAAGCATAAAAGACGCACAAACAAAACAAGCCCTTGACAGTCGAGCTTCTACCGTAAATAAGACGCTCGAAAATTATGTCGGCGTTGCTAGCTTCTCAGAATTTATGTAGGACTTCTAAATTTGCGTTTGTGATGAAGAAATATGCAGTAGGTAACGTAGTAGAGGTAAACATATCTATTGATTTTGCCGTAATTATTCCTGAACCATCAAAATACCGTCTTTTTTAACGTAGAATGGAATATTTCTGGATACTATACAATTAAGACGATAGTAAATAATTATCCACCGTATCTGGTGGTCAATATGACAACGTAAAAAAGGCTTATTAGGTTAATTGTTTACTACCTCTATATTCAGCTGTTACTCTGAGATATTAACATAAAAACAAAATCCCCAAAGTTGCAGAATACCTTAAGGCAAGTCGCAAATTGAGACAGGTGTATCGCGTGTGACGCGACGTGACACGAGCGACACGACACGTACGTGGCATACGATTTGCATAGTGCGCCTCATAATGAGACGCAGTTTTGAAGTGACATGCTTAACACCATATCGGGAAATGTCACGGACGAAAGACTTATTGTTAAGGTAGCGTTCCGATCTTGGAAGCCGCCAGTCTTATCACGTGTCTTGCAGACGACAAGCGTCAGCAGAAATCGCACAAAATCTGCTGTCAAACGTAAATTTTGTATGATGCAACGACTTCATTGTTACGGACAACAACATATAACCTAGAATTTTGACGGTCCTGTTGCTGTCGTGTCGCTGTTGCTTGGCGTCTACTCAGCGACCGCTGTCGCGAATTTTTACATAATAAGGCTGCGCGACCTGGCAGCGCGACTGACTTTTTGCTGTCATATACGGCTGCCCTGACGCGCGACTAGGAGCATTCGCATAGCAAAGTCCGCGACAAAGGTCGCGAGCATGAACGGTATTCGCTACGTCTCAACTGAGAACAATAGTGTGACTCCACGAGGTCATATTGTCGGATATATTTTTTCATTTATTTAACCAATATCATGACTGCTGGTTTGAACACATCAAAACGGAAACTCAGGAAGAGACATCTGGAGAAATAAAAAGAGGAGTATGATATGATTATGTTACTTTTTACAAAAAGGAATAAAATCAATCAATTATATGAATCGAGAGATGACGAAGGCTGATTCCAAATATTGATAAAAGGCTCAGAGTAACAACTGAACATAGAGGTAGTAAACAAACCACTTCAGCATGGCGTGCTCAAAGCCATCATCTTAAGTAAATAAACAGATTTTTACCACTTCAGCCTCCAAACATTGCCAACTAACCCGAAAATTCTTCTAATGCAATCCATGTTACAAACACTGCACTTTCTGAGTCCCATCTCGAAAAACTGTTAAACTACACTCGAATATAGCACAGTAAGTCCGTAAAGCTTCACTACAGTTACCAAAAAATAGCGAATTCGATTATACAGACCAAGCATGAAAGACCCACAAACAAAACAAACGTTTGACAGTCGAGGTTCTACCACAAGCAAGTCGCATGAAAATTATATCGGCGTTGCCAGCTCCTCAAACTTTATGTAAGACTTTAGAATTTGCGTTTATGATGAAGAAACATGCAGTAACGCAGTAGATCAACATATCTGTTGATTTTGCCGTAATCATTCCTAAACCATCAAAATACCGAATATTTCTGGATAGTATACAATTAAGACGATAGTAAATAATTATGATTTCCGTATCTGGTGGTCAATATGATAACGTAAGATAAAAGATGTCGGCCTATTAGAATTAGTTGTTTACTACCTCTATTTTTATTGGTTACTTTGAGATAAAAGATAACTTGAATGGTATCGAAAAGCAAATTCAGGCAGTACTGTCGATTGAATCAAAAATAGTTTAGATTTGTGTATTTTATGCCTGCTTTTCGTGGATTTCGGTCAATAATTTGAACTACACTCTTCTTCACGTCGTTTCGGTTTATTACACATGAACCAGTTTTTCTTGAAGTAAAAGCGAAAATGTCAATGGCGCGTCTCAGATGGCACGTCAGTAATAATGTAATAGAAATGCCACGTTAGTAATATCATAATAATTTTATTTTTATTAGTTTACCCAAATTCTAAGCTCTTGAGAAGAATAAGAGAGTTTATACAGGCGATATATCGAAACTGGGCAGTAGTTGAGAATTATAGTTTTGGGGGTGTAAATTAGAGCAAATGTTATGTCTTTTCTTGTTATTGGGTTACTCAATGAGGTATTTGTTTTTGGTCACGTGATGTCCGGTGCAACATTATTAATGGGACGCCCAGTATAATAGTGCCTTACTGTGTTAACTGATAACACATATCCAACAAACTAGCACACTTCGGGTCTGAAGTGATTCATTCAAGAGCTACAGGTACTTAAAGGATTGTACCACTACGATCGATTATAACATGTACCCATACAGTTAAATTATTTTGCTAGTGTTCGTTTCATGTTTTGTCCTAGTGGCTGTGACACAATCCTAGCTCTTGAACTAATCACTTTAGACCTCAAATGTGTTTGTTGGAATTGTTTTATCGTGATCAACACAGAAAGGCACTACCCAGTTCCGATATATTGCTTGTCTTAATCGTCGTGGGACACCCTGTATAAACCTGTTATTTAACATGGTCATAGAAACGTCTTCATCAATGTACATGTACAACTCTAGATTTTTTTATGACTGGTAAATGCACGCAATGATTTTCGACTTTTAAAAAATCCATCCAAGTTTGGTGTGGCATGGCCTCAAAGATGTTCAAAGGCGTGTAAAACAAAGGCTGTTAAAAGATCAACGGTGGTTTTTACACGGCCCGACGCGCAAAAGAACAAATGGCGATGAGCTGACCACTTATTCCCATATAGCACTGGATATTCTATGAATATTCTTTAAATCTCGTATATGTTCCATGAATATTCAGTAGAATCATAGAATATTCGTTATTTCTCTTGATTATTCTGGATTATTAAAGTAATATTCTTTATAGAATATTACTATTTTATCCACTTAGGATAATCAGTGATTATTCGTTTAATGTCTGAATTATTCCAGAATATACCAGTAATATTCTTCATGGAATATTAGTTTAATAATCTACTAAGAACAAGATGTAGCTATTTTCTGACGAACATTTAGTAATATTTGTTATAGAAATATCTGTATGTAGGCAAATATTCAATATGAGGTATTATTAATTTATATTTGCACGTTTCTCAGTGAATTAAAAAAAACCTTCATTTGTTTTGCGTTCATCCTAAATATACCTAATAAATATTATGTGCAATTTTCAAAAGTTTATTAGCCATTAGCCATTGCCAGCAATACAGATACGGCATCCACCGACGATAAAGTGACCGCATCTTATGCTGATGTATGGTGACTATGGTGTCGTCAGTTGTCAATCTTGTCTGGTTGTCAATCTATTCTTCGCTTTAAGTGTTCTGTCATTCTGTGCATCAACATGTGATGTGGGCATTTTAGTAATTCACGAATTCACAAGTTTCATTCCTGAAAGGCCTGCATTTTATACCCAATTTTGTACAATAAAGTTGCTGGTTGTTATAAAGTGTGTGACAGTATTCCAAATTATGGTGACCTACTATGGTGTATGGTTCATTATATAATGCGAGTAGAATTTTGAGGTTAAATGCAACAAGTTTACATTTTTACACTTTATCTAGACATCTAGACTGAGATGTCTAACCACTAAACTTTTGTGACCATCTGCCACTAGTAGGTGCCATTATTTTTGGAACAGTATCCATAATTCCTTAAAAATGTTTCGTATATGAGGTAATTTAGACAAAATGTTCCTAGAATATTCAAAATCATTCTACCACGATTGTTCATCTAATATCCGTGCGGAATATTCGGCGGAATATTCTAGGAATATAGCGTGTTTTTCCCATTTCGAACGTTTACAGAATATTCTGTAAATAATCTAATTATCCATGGAATTTTTTCAGAATATTCATAATATCTGTAGTGAATGTGAACAGAATATTCTCATATCATCCAGTGCTATGTGGGTTAAGTTATTAGATTTTCTGTAACTGATGAAGAAAACCTTATTAGTTCAATCTGCCTTAAGTGCAATATTCTACAAATCTATAAGCTACTATTAATCAACATTACAGCTGGTGAGCCTCAAGTGATAGCAACCGCTCCAACCGGCAAAATCCTTCCGACCAAACTGATAGTGAACGACGACACCTACATAGCCAGGTTCGTCCCGGAAACGGTCGGTCGACACTCGGTGGCCATTTTGATTAACGACCAACACGTGATTGGATCCCCTTTCAGCTGCAACGTATACGACGTCAACAAAGTGATAGTGACAGGATTGCCAGGACGGAAAGGAGACGTTACTAGGGCTTTGAACGAGATCAGCTTGAGGGAACTGGGCCCGGCTGAGGTCGGAAAGCCTGTTACGTTTAGCGTAGACGCAGCTCAAGCTGGAGAGGGTAAGTATTTTACTAAATAATATTACTTAATAAATAGAAGTCGGATAACTAAAATAGGAAACACTTTTACAAACGTCAAGAATATTTCAGTTGGGTACCACAGGGAAGTAAATTAGGTCAACTACTATTTATTTTATATATAAATGACTTACCAGATATTTTGGAGCATTGTGAATTTCAAATATTTGCTGACGATACTTTAATATACACATCAAATACAAAGCTATGCTTTGGAACTTCTAAATGATGATATGAAAAAAATGTTCAATTGGTTAAATGTAAATAAACTTAAACTAAATACTATAAACAATAAAATTATAAAACAAAATGTATGATAATAGACTAACATTTAAACGGAACACCAATTACTCTTTTGGTTAATAATGACAAAATTGAAGTAGTTACATCTATCAAATATCTGGGCATATATGTAGATAGCACATTAAACTTTGAAGATTACCTACCTACTTTATTACAGAAAGATCCAAAAAGATAAATTACTTTTGTAGTATTTCCCAAAGCCTCAGCGTTTACTCCTCATTTATTATACCGTTCAACTATTTAATTAATAATCCACAAATGAAGCCATATATTCAAAAATACAAGTGTTGCAAAATAAAGCAATGAAAATCATTTTGAATAAAAATAAGTTCACAAAGGTAAGTTATATGTTAAAAGAACTTTAATGGTTGAGTATAATTTTATATTGTATCTAGTTCTCATTTTCCTACTTAAATTAAAAAATCATTTATTGCCGGAAATTTTAGGTAATTTTATAGAATTACACAATCACTACTATAACTATTCGACTAGAGGAAATATAGATTTTACAATAGCGATAATTATGACAAATAAATCGGTGTTCCGAAAAGGGTTATACGAATTTAATAAATTGGACAGTAATATTAAATCAAGTACCAATTTATATACGTAACGTTATGAATGTACTCAGCGAATTGAGTTAGTTTGTATTCTTTGCAACAGTTATATTGTAGCAATTATGCTATCTGCTATCGCATATTACACCCAAATGTTAGGCTTGGGACATACGACTAATTTACTGATCGCGCTCATTTCGTTCATCTTTCTGCCGTTTATTATTTACCGTATGGTTATACTACACATGAAAAAAAATCATGAAACAGCAAAGCACACAGTAAGACAAACAACACAAAGCAAAAAAACATAAAAACAAAAAAATGCGATCTAAGTAGTGTAAGCGCCAGTTTAGGTTAAGGGAGTTTTAAATAATAGAAAGCTGATTACTGACCACACCTTTACTTCAACACTACTTTTACAGTGAATATTTTAACAGTATACGGTTCCAATCAATAAATCAGTGTGTACTTACTGCTATTCTGGGTTACAGTCAACAATATACAATAATTGCACACCCCAAAATATCTTCATCCTCCACGCGTAAACATAAACATCCCACAACTCTTGAAATGGTCCGTCCTATACGACATCTCCAAACAATCTACCTGCCGGCGCAACGCTCAACCGTCACCCGACAGCGAGCAGTATGAATAGCTCTCCCAAAGACGTTAGACGTCAGGAATAGACGACTAAATGACCGAACACCTGGGTAAACGGTAATAAAGCTAACAGTAGTAAATAGTCTATAGGTTAATATCGAGCCTAGAGATCCACTCTACAGCTGATGGCTTGGCTAGGAGGAATTGCTTGTTGTTGCCTGGATATGCCCTAAGATCACATTCTGGCACTATATGTATGCCTGAGCGTTTGGCGTTCCGTTCCACAGTCGCATCGTGGGGATTCACGCTTGTTCCATTTAAGCAACGAATCAGCGCGCACTCCACGCGACGCAGCGTGCGAATTCTGTTTAGGGTCGACCAATCCTTTCGACAGAGCTCAAAACCAGGTTACTTATGGGCCTGCTGTCTGGCCAGAACACCTTCAAACGTCACTTGTATGTGGTTAGGGTGGCAAGTGACCCAACGCCGACGTGTACATGCACGCTGTGGTGTGGAGGAAGAGTCCTCGGCACACACTCTATGTCTCTGTGAAGCCCTTTGGTATCACAGGTAGGCCATACTAGGTTCAAGGGTCCTTAAACCTGAAGACAAGATGGGCAAGGACCCAAGGCCATTCTCACCTTTGCGGTGAGGACTGGACTTGGGTACTAGGGTACGGAGAGGTGGATAAGGCCCGTTTGTAGGCCTATGCTCTGATGGTTCTGATCACCAGGAAGCCCCTCTCTTCATTCATTCATTCATTTATTCATTCATTTCCACGAGCTCTGTTACCTGGCTGAGGCATAGCAAATCCTGTCTAGTCGTGATGGTACTGAAGCAACTCGTGATAGTGAGTCTCGTCCAATCACACCTAGCAGTTTTACGCCAATTTAAATAAATATAATTCAGGGTGGGCCAAAAGTTGCTAGGTCATTTCAAATTAAAATTAATGTCTTGTTTATTAACCTTTTTATTGTTTTTTTTTAATTGCTGGCTAGTTCATTTGATGTGTTTTTTACTATGTGTGAAAAGTTACATCATGCATGTGTCCCCCATTTTCATTTTCACATAAAACTGCTCTTTCTGTGGGGTGCTTCTTTGTGTGCTGCATCGCGGCTCTAAGTGTCTTTACCGGTATCGCTTGAATTTCTGCTTCAATATGTTCTTCAATGTTCCTCAACCGAGGAATTGTTTATTTCTCAAGACCTTTTCCTTCAAGTAACCCCAAAGGTAATAATCTAGCACTGTTGGTATTGAATAGTTGGAATTAAAAACGTCTGGATCATTTCTCTATAACGTTCTCCTGTAACAGTTACTGGGCTGCCATTGTCAGTTTCAAAGAAATAGGGGCCAGTGATTCTTTGAGATGTAGCGAACGATGGTGTATGGACCTTGGATTTTGGGTGCCCCATATTCTACAGTTTTGAGTATTCGCTGAACCGTTTAAATGGAAATGGGCCTCGTCACTCAATATGAGACGATTGACGATTTCCCTTTCTTCTCTAGCAAACTGTTGGAATCGACGTGCAAAATCGAGTCGTTGGGTATAATCTTGAGGTTGCAATTATTGCACAAGCGGGACTTTGTATAGAAAATATCGTATATGTCTTAAAATATGCCTAAGTGAAGTTCGGGACACTCCCAGTGGCAATAATCTTCGTCTTCTTGTTCTCTGCACGATGTATATTTGCGTTTGTAAATGCAGAACGTGGTCTTCTAGTTCGAGGCAAATCGGAGACAGAGCCTTGTTGTTGAAAACGATGAATAAGATTGCGTACAGTCATTTCCGATAGGCCATTTCTGTCGTGAAAATATCGACGATATGCTCTCTGAGGACGAACTATGGAATGATTATTTTCAAAATAAAACTGCACAATCTTTGTTCTTTGGTTTGAGTCTTTCCATTTTCAACCTCCAATATAAGTACCTCAAAACTCTGTTAAAGAAAATCAAAATTCATTATCCAGGAAAAACATATTTTTTTTTTTAAACCACCTAGGAACTTTTGGCACACCCTGTATAAGTACAAATGCGGATGAAAGCATGGGAATAAAAACAAATCAACCCACCCCCCTACTCATAGCTCTTCGTGCCAGCCTGGACGAGTGTCATGTAGATCGAACGCTGTCGGAGGTTAATATAGACTCATCAGATCACTTGGGTGCCCTTTCGATGTGGTGCCCGTAGCTCAACTGACGGGAGCACTGTAATACCGATCTGGAGATCCTGGGTTCAAGTCTCGCCGGCCTTCGACCTTTTCCCACATTTTCTGATGCGAGTTTAAATACGAGGACCTTTTTTAGGCACGATCGTATAAGTGGTCAAATACGTAGGACATTGATCCCTGCTCATCTGAAATTCGACTCTCATTTCCATTCTAGGCACTCTGGAACTTGTCGTCTCTACCCAACACACCACGATCAAAGCTGAAGTAGTAGCGTGCGCTCGAGGTCTATATGACGTCACCTTCGTGCCACTGACAGCAGAAGACCATTTCGTGAACATAACGTTCAACGAAATGACTGTCACTGGAAGTCCATTCCATTGCACTGTCATCGAGTCTACTCAATACTTCCAAGTGGGTTCCACGGCCTACATTGACCTACCTAGCGATAGTCACAGGATAGAGATCAGTGATCCGAACAACCATCATGTCAAGTATGTTGTGAACAACTACAAGGGAGAGTTTAACTTAACTCAGACAGGAACGTATAGGTAAGTTAATAAACTTAAGACAACTTATGGTGGTACTATGGTATGATTCGGCATTTTTATTACACTGGTGAGTGGTGACCAAAAAATTTAGGTCACTCAAGAAATCTGTATACAATCTGTCCGGTCATCGGTGTCGGAGTCTTTAGGTCAATAAAATACGGCAATTTTTATCGACAAATCACCCCTCAAAAGTAGTTTTCCTCCTATCAGAATAAAATGGCAGCCATTTTGTTTTTTGTTTAATTGATGCACGAGTGTTGTGCTGATTGTGCCATAGTTACTTATGTAGAGGTTCGACAATCACAAAATAAGTCTCATTCGATAGTGAAATATGTAGACCCTAAATAATGGAAAAGATTTTCCAAATTTTGTTTGAATAAGCGACAAAAAAACTGTTATGGTAAAATACCTAATTATGTACCTTTTTTACGCATTTTTTACAATTTCAGCTTTCTCAAAAAGCGAAGCTGTTTCCTAAAAAATAGCTGTACATGTTAGCCCTAAGTAAAGTAGTTTAGAAACCATCATGGTTTGAATATGACCCTTTAATCCGGCATTTGAGAAGGCAATAGAACAATATACTTAGTGGTTACGACATTTATTTTGGGAAAAAAGGAAACAAATATTACAACCATTGTTAGAAATGTCCTGCTTGGTGTTGCAGACATGCTGTTGCTCTCACGCATGTTGTATAGAACGACTGATCATCTCTTTGTCATTTGGTAATTCACTTCCGACTTGAATAGTTTTGCTAATAACTTTCTCGGGTGTATTTGGCACGTCGTCATATACTTTCTGTTCTATTGTACCCCACAAGACAAAATCAAGTGGGGTCAAGTCCGGTGAACGTGGTGGCCAAGCGATTGCTCCACCGCGTCCGATCTACAGCGAATACCTTTCATTCAAATGGCTTCGTACATTTGCAGCAAATTCTCGGTAAATGTATGTTGCGGAATCATTGATGATACTTTGATTGCCTCACTCGTATTGCCAGCCACGATGAATGACCCTACATTTCTAGAGTTCCTGGAAACCAACTTCCTGGACGCTATTATTATGAAAATACCACTGGTCTATCACTCTAGGATGATTCACCAACTGGACAGAGCTCCGACTTACTTCGCTGCAAATGTACGAAGCCATTTAAATGAACGATTGATTTTTAATTAGGTTGAATATCAAAAGTCAAAAACACGCTGACAGCAACCGACCGATAACAAATATGCCTGCCCGCATTTATCGGAAAATGAATGATTCTCACCGCCTACTAAACAGATGATTCAATAATTAACTATTTTCCAAAATTATTTGTGATTTCTCAAGTGAACTAAATTTTTTGCACGCCAGTGTAAATTGAAACCATATTCAGTTCACTGCCTGCAGCCTACAAAAAATAACAAGGGGTAAAACAAAATTTTATTGTCGAAACTGTTAGGAAAATGAGAAATTGGAAATTCAGGCACATTTTAAATAGGCAACAAATTTTAATATTCGTAGTGTCCTAAAATTCACAAACAGTTCTTGACATACGCGAACAATTTAAAAAAAATATTAGTCTCGTTTAAGATGTTTTTCCTCCAATTTGCAAAATACTTGCCTTTTAATAAATCTTAATTCGTTTCATCTCAATGTAAGTATACATATTATATCTAGGATGATGTCATCGCCTCCACTTTGAACCATCGCATCGGTTTGAATTAAAAATATGGTGTGGATATTTTAGTCGGCACATTCACCATTATGTTGAATTACAATCTATATGTATATTATGTCCAAAAGTACAAAGTAGAATTTAATAATGAATATTAAAAACATGTTTTTTTAATGGAATGTGGGAAAATATTTATTTTTTCTTCCATCAATTTATATTGTTGAAATATCTAGAAATTGTCCATCTATATTGAGTTGCCTAGAAAATATATCGTGGCAACTTTATTAATTTTTATTTTAACCCGCTCTAGTATGTAAAATGTCTATCATTTATTTAAACTGTTGTTTATTTTTGTTGTTTTGGCTTTAAACTTAAATTTAATAGTATAAAAGTAATTTTTTTACGTTTTTCAGTTTTTTCCAATTTTTTCGAAATTATTGATTGCTGATTTTCTCATATTTTAGGGTTCACATAATCAAGGACAATGAAGTGATAGCAACAAGAACACTACATGTGTTTGATACAACAAAAATTGACATAATCAACGCTCCAGAAGCGGTGTGCCATAGACCAGCCGTTATTGGTATCAACATGACCAAGGTTGGACCAGGAAAATTGACTGCTGCCATAAAGGTATGTTATCCTGATTTCAGTGACATTCAATAGCAACCGAGCAATTTGATTCAATAGACTATATAAAAATACGTGTGACCTATCGATTTATAAAAAAAAATGTTTTTCAATTGAAAAGTTTTAGTGGGTACACACGAAAATTAAATGAAACTGAGCAATTTTCTTCTAACAACATAAGATAACAATGAAACGTGTATTATTACTTTCTGCTACAGATATAAGTTCATTGAACTCCTGTTTATCTCTCTATTTACAAGAGCTTTCTGCGTGTGTGATTAGTGATGATGGTTTGATGTATAACATAACTTTTTTAACTTTATGGAAATGACAATATTTATTTAAATGACATTGCATCTTGCTTTGAATTCATATTTTTCTTATTACTCGCAGATGGTTCAAATTTTTTATGCAAATCCAACATCAACACTGTAACAAACTTCAGTCTGATTTAGATCGCTCATTGAAGTGATGTGACCTCAATGGAGTGGAATTGAATATCAACAAATACCAATTAATGATCTCCACCCTTAGAAAAAATTCCGTCCATCATATTTATCATATAAAAGTTTCAACGTACCAACGTATGATCAAATCAAAGATCTAGGAATGTTGTTGGACAGCTGCTAACATTTTCTTCAATTGTCAATGATTGTTTCTAAATCACTTCTATTCTTGGGCTTTATGAAGCGCAGTACTAACGACCATTTAAGTATCCCATCACTCAAATTTATATTTTGCTCCCTGGTGCGTCCGCATTTGAACTACTTTTCTCGTGTATGGTCATCATGTACTGGTTAGAGTACAGCACAGGTTCAACCGTTGTTTGAAATTTGTAGACAAGGTAGATGTTTGTGAAAAGGTCTGTTTCGGACTTGTCTATATAATTTTTGGATTACAACGTTCCGATTGATGTGGTATCTTCAATCATCTTCAGGTAAACTGTCGAACATGTTCCTTTCATTCCTATTTATTCTTGTCTAGCTGACGTGTCGTTTTTTCGTGGCTTGTCCTGATTGGTTGCTACGCATTCTGCTGAATGCGTCAGTGACGTCGCTTCTTGCTGACGATGACGTGGTCGTTGACAGTCACTGAGTCCCTCGTTTGTGTCCAAGTTTGTTCTGCCCAATTTTAGTTTTTTTATATTTCTTATGAGGAGCTGCCATATTGGACTAATTTCCACACTAGGCTTGCTGTACACGTTTTTGTTGCTGGCGATATAAGCTGCTTCCTTGAATTTCCGGCGATACCAATGAGGTTCTTTGTCAATAACCTTTGCGTCTTCCCAAATAATTTTATGATGCTCTAGCCAAACGTGATCTGCTATTCCGGACTTTCCTGTCTCTGCTCTCTGGGTGTTGAGTCATAATTCCTTAATTCTCGCTTCCAGGAGTCTTTTCGTTTCACCAATGAATACTTTGCACATTCACGTGGTACCTCGTAGATCCAGTTTTTTGTTTCTTGATGTTCAGTTCTGGGTTTTGTTTTGGTTAGTAGACTTCGGAGAGTGGTGCTTCTTGAGATTCGTGTTTGAATTTTATAGTGTTGTCCTATTCTTCTGACTGTATCTGATAGTCCCCAGTCAACGACCACGTCATCATCAGCAAGAAGCGACGTCACTGACGCACTCAGCAGAACGCGCAGCAACCAATCAAGACAAGCCACGAAAAACGACACGTCAGCTAGACAAGAATAAACAGCAATGAAAGGAACATGTTCGACAGTTTACCTGAACACGATTGAAGATACCACATCAATCGAAACGTTGTAATTCAAAAATTATATAGACAATGGAAGTCCGAAACAGACCTTTTGACAGCACAGGTTCCTTATGTACCTGGTATAATAAATAACACTACGTTGTCGAAAATGCAAATTATTCTAAATGGGAAACCTGTCTTCACATTTCATCCATTCGGGCACGTCGTATGCACAGAGATTTCGCGTAATTCTATAAGCTATTACGCTCTTATTCCAATGGTCCACAGCTCGCAAGTATAATTTTGTTTCATATTCTATCTCGCTAAACGAGACAAAACCATTCCTTTCATGAAAAAAAAAGGCCCATCGCAATAATTATGGAACAAATACAGTTTGGCTAGGTCATCCAGACTAGCAGATACATTTTTGGATGAACTAGACTATTCCAAAAATCCAAAAATATTCAAAAAGAACTCAATGCCTGTCTGTGAAGTCTGAGGTCTAAGATTGTATACCGAAATGTATTTGCTACTTTCGGTCAATCTTGTAAAGTATACTTTTACCTTGTTACAAATTGTCAAGTAGTTGACTTTTTGGTAAGATGTTTCTATTTCTTTCTTTTTATTTACTATTTGTTACCTACTAAACATGAATATGAAATGTCTAAATTGTAACTAGATAGGCTAGCTAGACCAATTAAGATTTATTGTAAACTTAATGGACAATAGCCTGTTGACAAATAAATATATATATTCTAGGTTGGGAACAGAGAAGTGGCACACAGCGTGCGACAAAGCCCTTCCAATGTGAATATGTGGGAAATTGTTTTCCATCCCACTCAAGCTGCTCCGCATCGCGTAACTCTGTTTTATAATGGGGTTCCTAAATTTGGAGTGCTAGAAGTTCCCGTAAAGGGGCCTGGAAATGAACCATGGGCTGGTGGTATAGGTAAGTTGATAAATTAAAGATAATTCAGAGTTTATGTATCCACCAGTGAAGGTTAGACATGATCAAAGTTAAAATAAGTAACATTCGGCTAGGTAGACTATTATTATTTGCATCTCATTGTATGCATTCCTTCTAACTCTGAGTATATGAGTCCAGCTACAAAATTTGAAGTGCCTTACGTCTAGGTCGAGGTAAGACTACGCTTTATCTTTATACAAAGCAAATAAAACTGGCTATCGTTCCTGAAAGGTACCATCTCTTATACGGCCATTAATCAACAGACATAAAGGATGATCTTTATCCTCATAGACGATTCTGCAAGACTTCGTTTTAGCGGAAATCCAAATAGGGGTGAAGAGTAGTGTCAAATGACTTGGTTGGATGTCCTGACTCGAATTGCATCAATCATGGACTGAAGAAGATGTTTATTTTGATTCTCAATAGGAAATTTACTGAAATAGATCATCAACTAACCTGATTTTTGATTAGTTAGCTACATTTCCATATTCCCCAACAGCTTTAACATTATTTTATTATCTATTTCTTGGTGTTGCGTCTGGTGTCATTGTACTCTACTTGTCAAATGCTTCCTAATTGACCATAATTATATTCCTAGAAATAGTATGGAAATCTCAAAGTCGTTGTTAGGTTTTTATCGGAACGCTTACTCTATCTGGAAATGGTCTAATTCCACTCAGGACATCAAATCGAGACAATCATCACTTGCTTGAACCCAGTTTAACGAACTTCCACTTCAACAACTTAACCGGCTGGGCTAAGTTAGGTACTGAATTTTCAAGGTACCGTAGATTTTCACCGGACTGTTTCTTCGGTCTGAAAGGGGTCTTGTTTGACTCAGGACGTCAAACCGAGTCGATTGACACTAATCTCAAGCCCCATTTTGGTTTCTACTGAAACGAAGTCAAGCCAACTGTCCTTTCCGTAAATTTCCAAATGTTTCTTGCAAATTAAGGTTTTTTTATAAGTACATGGGCGTACAGGTCCATTATTGTTTAAACACTTATCTGTGGAACTATTATCAATTAAATACTTGGAACTAATCTTTTAGGCCTGTACCATGCAAGAATAGGAAAAGTGACGTCCTTCCACATCGAAACGTTGGGTCGACCAGGGCGAGAGTTCGACGTAGTCGTCAGCGGTCCCACGGGCTCCGCAGTCCCAGTACGTTGCTATCAGACCAAAACGGGGAAACTGCAAGCGGAATTTACCACCAGGGAAGTTGGAGCACACAAAGTAGAAGTCTTGCATCAAGGAAAGCACCTAACAGGCAGTCCATTCACTTGTCAGGCTTTCGATCCGGATAATGTCAGAATTGTTGATATACCTACGAGTCAAGGCAATGTTGGAGAAAAGGTGTATTTCAATGGTGAGCAAACGAACCAGAAGACTGGCTTTATTAAACATTTGGGTTTTTCAAAAAAATATTTTTTGTGACATAGAAAGACCACAATAAGTTTTATAACAAAACAATTTTTTTCGCAATGATTGAAAAGTTATATCAAAATGAAAATTGATTTTTGAGTCCAGTACCAAAGACACTCCAACAGCTCCCAAACAAAACCAGTACTGATACATATTACCATTATTTTTTTCTAGATTCCCAGCTTATCGTGAAAATAGTAACTTGTGTAGCTAGTGTGTATTTGTTGACCAATAGAGTTTGCAGCGCCAGATGAAGTCTACGACCGAAATAAATATATTTTTGGATGTTTGAAATTAGATCAAAAAATTCAGTAATAAAGTATCTAATAAAATATGTTTTGTTAAAGCAACAACATGATTTTTTCTGTAAAAAAAATTAAAAAAGGGTTGTCAAGCCCTGGGATCGAACCCGGACATTGTAGGGCAGAAGGATGTGTGATTAACCGTTGAGCTACCATAGCGCCGAAAAAATTACTTGATTAGGTACTTTATTACTGGAATCTGTGATCTAATTTTAGACATTGAAAAACATATTTGTTTCGATCCTAGACTTCGTCTCGCGCTGTAGATCTCATTCATCGTCTATCGTGCAAGAAATATACCCTAGATGCACAAGTAACTATTTTCACGATTAGCAGGGAATCTGGAAAAAGTAACTATAATAGGTATCGGAGTAGGACGTCATTGGTGAAAAAATTCTGACTTCACACGCGCTTGGTTTTGTTCGGGATCAGTCGGCATACCTTCGGTACTGCATTCAAACATCAACTTTATTTTGATGTGACTTTTGAATTATTGTGAAAAAATTGTTTTGTTATAATACTTATATGGGATCTTCCCATTTGTCATAATTTTTTTTCAGAAACCCAATTATTTTTCCCTGTTGACCTCTTGCAATTAATTTTTCCCAAAATATTACTTACTCTGTTGAATGTAGAACTATCAGGAAAAAAGGGTATGATTATAGTGCGAATGGAATGTTGACTTATCAAAATGCTGCAATATATAAGACCAAGGTTGAACGATTACCTAACTTCCCGGTGCAATGATAGGCTTGGCAATTATTCAAGAATATTTTTATTTAGAAAGGAAATGCCAAGTGTCGGCTACTAGTTTTTCCTTGCATTTCATTGATGTTGGTGTAAACCAGTATTATGCAAGTTGTCACACAATCAGTTACAATTTACTTGCTGAGTGTGTTACACTGTGTTGTTAGCCACTCTCGAAGAAGATGTAATAAGTAAGTGTCACTTTGACCTATTTATTATTTTTTCCAATGCCAATAGTCGCAATCAAATTCATGTGAAATAGTTAAGTCTTCCGATAAGGATAATGACTGATGAAGAAGCAATTTATAAGTATATAGCTAAATAAAGTATCTTAGAAATACGTAAAAACTGGAACGTAGTTATGGAACTCTAACAACTTGGTCCTATCCTATCCTATCAATCCCGGAAGTCTAAAATTTTTGTAGCGATAATCCTCTCGCATGTCATAGTTACTTGTCATAGATAACAGAAAAATCAAAATAGTACACTTGTAAAAATTATTTAAATACTATGATACACTGTCTGTTTCTTAATAAAAAGAAGCTATTGGAATATCACGACTTAGTTTAGACAGTTTAAAGTGTATATCTTATGCACAGAACGATAAATTGAGAACATGGTTTGTAGATCTGTAGTGGCTGCTTTGGCAGTTTAAGAATGACGAATGACAGAATTGACAGCCCTCAATACATTTAGATGTGTCTCTTGTGCAATATTTAGAATGCAAATGTTGAACAAGACGTAAGGGTTTAATACAGAAAAAAAGTATGAAATTAAATTGACAGTAAAACAGCTTAATAAATGGAATCACTGTTAGTGCTTCTTAGGAATCAATGTAAAACCATTAATATATTCTTCAATGTATTGAATTCAGTGAAGTTTCTTTATTGACTATATACAAAATTCGATATTTACTAACAGCCAGAGCCAATATGAACTTGCAATTTGACTTAGCGCCTCTTTAAACCTTCAAAACTGTTTAATTTGGCTCTTATCTCTTCCTCTCCTAAAGGGTAATAGATAAGGCATTTATTTTAGGATTATACTTTTATTTGCAAGACGGATGTGACAAATTTCATTTTGCATTGATTGTGCTGTCCGTGTACCGCCTTGTTGATTCCACACTCGACAACAAACCACCACCCGTGTTTACACTTCTGTACATCTTTGTGGCTATTTCTTTGATGACAATGCAGCCTCGCGTAATCCCACTATTCGCCCCTCAGCCTCCCTCAGCTGATGAACAGTTTCTCGTTTTCTCACTCTTGATGTGATAACAGACTAAAGCAGCTCTCCATAATCATTTCATGACAATTAAGTGCAAATTGTAGCTACAGCACACAATTGTCACAACTTCCCCTTTTTGTGAGAATAGACGATAACAAAAGAACCTATATGGTGAAAAAACTGCACATTTTTTATACTAACGTAAACAAATATAATTATGTTGTATTCCTAGAAATTGTCTTTTCCATAAATTCATTTATAATGGGGGTGGTACGTTTTCTGTCACTTGATATATTATCGGGATTTACTAATAAACCGTCTAACTAAAATGACAATGCCTCCTCATTTCAATATTACAGTTGCAAGTCACAACCATCTGGAAAACGGAGAAATTGAGTTCGGATACAATATTGTTCTCTCAATTTATCCAACTTTTGTCGGCAATATATGGATTTTTGTACTGTACTACGACAAAAATAGATCGCATTCTCAAAACTATTTTATTTTATGGATTGTTATCACCCAGAACGAATCCTGAGAATCCATTTCTTACATAGTAACTATTAACTATTGACACTTACTCTGCTTCTGTTTCAGTGTCTACGAAAAACTGCGGCTTCACGGAATTGGAAATCCAAGTAACAAACCCCATACACCAGACTTTAGCGGTACATCAAACGCCTATAGACGACAAATTGACTCAAGTTATGTTCCAGCCTAGTATGGCTGGATTGTACCAAGTTGCTGTGACATATGGAGGCGTTCCTGTTAAAGGTAGGCTTATTTTAGACATAAAACGTGTGATGTTTCATTAAGCCAAGTTATTTATACAATATAGAAATGTTTTTGATAGGATCAACTATTCGTTATTTGTTGTTGTGTAAGTTAACGAACCTTAGATTTTTTGAAGTCACGTCTAATGGACGGAAAATTATTTACTGTCTATGGTGACTTTGGTTCTAGTATACATATATTCATTCTCTTCCGATGATTAGATCAGTTCTATCATTTATTAGTTTGCTCAACAGGTCATGAAGGCCTAGGACAAAAATTAATGCTTGTTTCCATTGTTTTGCCATCTGTTTCTAACTACATATATCCTGAACTATTCTACGCCACCTGTTTCTGTCTGTCGCCTTCTCCTTTCAGTGTCTAATATTAACTTTCTTTAAATCATCTTCTACCTTCTTCAGTCATCTCTCTCTGGGTCTACCCTTCCTTTTTTTCCTATTGGCCTAGCATTAGCAAAATAACTCATGAAATGGTAAAAGACTCTGTCTGCACCAAATGCTGGGAAGAATATAAAACTTCGTATCCATTTCTGGTCAGATATGCTGCGTATCGCAAGCTTAGTGTTCAGATATTTAGCACGACGGAGTTTTAAGAGGAATCGTTACACTCAGTTACTTGATACCGACCAAACGGTCTGACCTGGTTCAACAAAAGGTTGTTCTCCAGGAGGTAATGAAAATTACCTGTGTATCTGTAGGGTCTACTTGCCTGGCTTCGCCTCCTCACCACTACTACAATACTGTGAATTTTCAAAACTGTAATGAATCATACAAAATCATATCATACAAAACTTCGACAGCTGTACACGTCTAGAATTCTAGTCTGGAGAGCAGTAGAGATCAAATTATGAACCAGCAATGCTAACCATTTAAAATAGAGAAGAGTAATTTATTCATTAATTAACAATTCTGGTAAGCGGTAAATTAAAGTGAAAGTGAAAGGATCATCAATACTGATCTCTGGGTTTGATTTTCATAGTAGAAATTAATTCGATGCAAGGTTTCTCTGAGAGTATCCATGCTCATGGGGGGTATAATATTGTCTTTGGTCTTCGCATGTATCGCCTTAAATGTTGTTATATTATCATCAAAAAAGAATGAATGTAGAATTCGCCTCAATTCCATTTTACTGTAGCCCGCCGTCCAGTTTGGTATAGCCTTTTTCTTCAAGTGCTCTCTGCACACAGTTCATTAAGGAACGCCAGTCATGCTTCAGCAAAGAGGAAACGCTTGGGCCTGGTGCATTGCCTAGCTCAAATAGCCTTGCGAAGTTTGCTACACGTTCTTTGCCTTCCAGCATGTCCACTTGAACCAGCTTCAGCCTTTATAATAAAACTAATACAGTTCTGCAGGGGAAAAACACCAGAAACGTCAAACTTACAGCAGCAATAAGCAAAAATAACAATAAATAAAGCATTTTTGGATGAAATTAGTTAAATGATATTCAGGTACATAGCTCCCTTATCAGACATAGATAACTAACTGCCTTGGGTATTTATACAAAAATAAAAAGGTAAAGGAAACACTTATCCTATGTTCTGCGAAAGCCATCGGAAAGATGTAGAAGGGGTGAATCATTTAGATATATTTAATCCTCAAGGCGGTTATTTGAGAATTTAAGCTTATTGATATCAAGTTTCTAGGAAATTTAATTTACCATACACTAGAAATCAATAAGCTTAAATTGTCACCACTATCAATATTTGTCCAATTTTATCTTTATTTCCACTTACAGCTCACCAAACTTGTTTATCAATAAATAAATTACTCTTCTCTATCATAAATGGCTAGCATTGCTGGTGTCATAATTTGATTTTGTTTGCTTTGATAAACATATCGAGAGAATATAGAATACTGAAATTAAACTTTGCATACCCCGCTACTGCTCTCCATACTAGGAGTCTGGACGTGTCCTATATGTAGACGTGCTGTCCAAGCCGTTTGTAAGGATGACTCATTAGTTTAAAAACTCGCAGTATACTTAAGCTTAATTCAGATGCACACGACATCCGACGATACGACGGTACGAAACAGTTCCTATTGGTTGAAATATTTTGATTTGACATCATTTTGAATATTTCAACCAATAGGAATCGTTTCGTATCGTCGTATCGTCGGATGTCGTGTGCATCTGAATTAAGGTAACTGTACCCAATTCTGGGTTTCACAAAGGTCAAATTTAGGACTCTTGTTGTTATTAATAATCTTTAGTGATTTATAGTTTGAGCTCGAATGCTATCATATTTTGTTTTAGGGATGGTTGTCAACTGCGATTGCATGCATAATTTTGTTGTTATCATCTCATAGTGTTTCAAAAACTTGCTTTCACTGAGAATGTTAAGTTTTGACGTGGTAGGATATTGTAGGAAATGGAACATTACGTTTTATGATGACCATAATTTTAACAACATTAAGTTTGAAAGCAGATAAAGTTAGAAAGATCGTGGCATCATATATGATACTGAACTCACTTCTAATAACCATATTAACAAAACTATACCATCTACTTCATTTTGGATTTTTCAACAATGAAAATGAAACACACGAAAACAAAAGCTGCTTCCCAATGCATCTAGCAAGCAATGTTTCAAATTCATTTTTCTGTCAAAGTAATAAGCATTAAGCATAGGGTGAGTTGAAGTATCTGCATTAACAAATTGATTAGCCTACATTTATTTGCTTTAAAAACTAGAAAATTGACCTCACGCTCTTTGCAGGCTCACCACTAGCTCTCGGCGTGGGTCCAGTGGGTCCAACACCTCCACCTAGAGCGGTAGGTCGAGGGCTTGAAGCAGGCCGCATAGGAGAAAGGTGTTCTTTTGCTGTAAGCAGTGTGGTGCAGCCCAGGGTCACAGTGGAAGCAGTCGAAGGCTCAGTAGAACCACATGTACTTAGCCCTAAGCCTGGAGAGTACGTAGTAACGTACACGCCCAAATGGGTGGGGGTATACGATGTGGTGGTGATGATTGGGCCGAATGAGGTGAGTTACCGTAAATACCCATCCTCTGAAGTAGGTTAGTTGCGTTCCAAAGTTTGATTATGTTCCTGTAGCGAAAGGCTTACAAAAGATGTCAACTCCATACAAAAATAAATGCAGGTGAAATCGAGCTTTTTTATTAAAAAAATATCATCATAGGTTTATTGACCATGCCAACAGGCTGAGAAGATATTTTAGTCAATTTTTGAATTTGAGAGATTTTTGGTCGTTTTATTTCCACAACATCACTCATTTACGCCTGTTTTTTGTTTGTCTGTCCGATATTCCTAACCTCCATCTTAAAAGAGAAAGCATTGTTGACGGAATTTGCATGAAGCTAGCTCAGATGCATACTTATTTACAACAATTTGGGGCCCATTCGCCTTATTACTGTCAAAGGACTGCAGCACCTTCAGGACTATTTTTGTTCTGAACGTTAATTTGTTCATAGCTTGAGTTACTGTCGGTATCGATGGTACCTGGACACTAGATGGAACATTTATAGTGGAATTTGCTGCACACGCCTTGGCAAATATCTCAGCTTCGTCCTTGGAAGCAGTTCCATTCGCACAGGGAAGCTGCTCCTCGAGGAGTAACTTTCTATTTGTTTGGCCAGAGTCCAGAACGAACGACTGCCATTGGAATGTGACATAATCTTCTTTTTTTTCTTCATTTTGGTATCGTTTTGGATTTTTGCATGTCGGACGGTTACATGGTATCTATTCCTAAACTCAATATCAGTCTGTTTTCGACGGTGGGGTTCTGTAAGTAAGTTCGGTGAGCCAGAATCTTTTGAAGACGAGCTGTGTCACAGGACTTGTCAAACCAGCCGTTGGAACCTAGTTTATATGATATGGTTGTATGCGGGATATACGCTTCCAGGCCGACATGTATAACCTCTGTGATTTCCCAACAGACAGTTGATACATCATGTTCTACAAAGCAGATTTCGCTCCAGGCAAAGCTGGGAAAAAGTGTCTCAGACCATACATCTGTCGCAGCAGGGACCATAACCTCGACTAAGCCATGATCGAAATCACCTAAAGGAGATTGTATGTCGACCTTGTAAGAAACAGGATGAGTCGTTAGAAAAAATCCAACAGATTATTGGAGTGGGAGGAGACACGAGGAAAGAAAGCAGGTTTTTCCACCAGAGTGGGGATTAGCAAATAAAGTACAGTTCAACGTACAAAAAACTCAGGCAACAACACTTACAAAGAAGTCTCACATTGGCTTACCAACTGTGGAAATGGAGTCTCCTTCCGTTAAGCTTTTGTGGATCAACATCAACAGTAACATGTTCTGGCACGACCACGTCGTTATTATTGCTAAAACGGCATCCCAGAAGCCTGAAGAGAAGCTTGGATACACACCAAAGCAACTACTGCTGCTCTACAAGGCACAGATCCAGCCATCTCTGGAGTATTGTTCCCATGTGTGGGAATGCACTCCAAAGCACTCTCTAAAACTTCTGGACAGTATCCAGAAGACAGCAATCAGATTAATCGGTACGCCTAACCTCACAAAGAACCTCCACAGCCTGGAACATCGGAGAAGGGTGGCTGACCTGCTTCTGTTCTACAGATTCTATCACGGGAGATGTTCGAGTGAGCTGTCCCAGATAATAACACCAAATGCTGTCAGAATAAGGAATACTAGAGAGCCTTTGCGAGCTCATCCTTACCAGGTCGAGGTCCCTACTCCCCAAACCAGTCTGCTCCAGCATTACTTCTTTTGGATAACTTCGACGCTGTGGAGTGAGTTATCGGGGAATTTGTTTCTCGACAGCTACAACCTGTAGCGTTTCAAATCTAACGTGCACCGACACTTATCCTCTCGCAGCGCTCCTACAGCGCCATAGGCTTCCAGCCTTTGCGGAAGGCTGACTATACAAAAAAAATTAAAGCTGTGTCAGACCTTAACTTATTCTTTGACGGCGCGCCTCACAGCGTCAGTTCTGTTGGAGCCCAAGCAGGCTTCATTGTGGATGTTTAAATCCGCCAAGATAGCTACCTGGTAAGTCGAATAGTTAGTGTTCACGAAGTCGATCTTTTCAGACAGGCAATCAAGGAGATCAGTCCAGTTGTTGTCCGAGGGTAAACGGTAGAGGCTGTACATTATTTTAGGGAATGGTTTGAGGTTAAGCTTGAGCCACAAGATGTCCTTTCTACCGGATTATAACGCGGTAGCTCTTGAGTAGGACAGGTTACTACGTACAAAGGCAAATACTCCTTCATGTTTCCTCAGGGAGGAGTGACACTCCTAGTTCGGAAACTTCAGATGGTTTGTTGACACTGAACCGGAGAATTTGTTTCCACCAGAAATAGTATGGCGGGTCTATTAGACTGCAAGTAGTGATGGACAGCATTGATATGTTGATCCCGCAGATGTTCGTAAATGACAGTTTCATGTCAATAATGTTCCCCCGAGGACACCCTCGTCCCGGACATTCCAAATGAGAGGGCTTCACGTCCAGACAAAACTTTTGTACTCAAAAAGGGTTCAGGATCATTGTTACTAATCTGAAGGAAAAGGATGGGGAAAAGCATAAGGGGGGATCTGCCCCGCAACTAAGGTGAGGAAACATGTGGACATTTCACCTCACCAATAGTGCGGTGTACTTCCCAGTGCGATGATTAACGAAGATACCGTCTAACTGTCTACCATCTGGTTTGTTCGGGTATCCTTCCCTAGACTGGCTGCGTCCACTACAGCTCCCGAGCCCAGTCCGCCCCCTGCTCTCTTCTTCTGGTTCACATCCCTAGACTAGTTGCCTTCTCTACGGCTCTAAGAGTCCGGTTCATCCCTTGACAGCCGCCTGCTTTGGGTCAAACGATCTCGACTTGCACCTCACATAGTGTTATGCATCACCAGGGTTGATTAGCCGATCTTGGTCATTCACTACGGAGAACTTGCTATCAGCGACTTGACGCCTAAAGTTCAGCTACGTTCGCGAGCCAGCCACACCTCATATTTATACAGTAATCATTCTGTAGGTATCTCCTACCACTTATAACACTTTCAGATATCTAAAGGAGCTTATGGCCAAGAAGCTGGTGTAGATGAGAAAATCTTGGGGTTGTGGCCAAAATTTTGAAAGGAAACTGGGTCCCTGCATAAAGGAGACTCTGGTGTTAAGTGCCAAGCTTTCGGCAATGTTGAGCCCGCGCACGCAGACGGCGGTGAGGAGTTCCGAGTTCTGCGTTCAGAGTTTTGCGTTCATTGTTTGGAGTTCTAAGAGCACACAGGCGGCGGTCAGTAACCAACGTTCCAGTTTTGTTCCTAATACTGTTCGTGAAACATGTATTCAGACAGCTCATCTTCCGACGAAGAAGAAGCACGGCTTTTGTTGAGCCTGCAGGCATCCAAGCGAAAAAGGAAACACTGGGTGCACCCAATTAACAGCAAGCAAGAAGATCAAGGAGAATTTCATACGCTATTTGATGAATTGCTTGAAGATGAAGAACGATTTTTTATATATTTTCGTATGTCAAAAAATGGCTTCAATGAATTGTACAGTTTAGTAAAACGTGGTATAGGAAAACAAGATACCAACTGGAGAAAGGCTGTTCCTGCAAAAGAGAGGTTAGCAGTATATACGATTTTCATAATCATGATCACGATTTTTATAATCATTATCACTTAGATCATATAACAAACGTCTTTCTCGAACCAATTAAATTAATTTTTCTGTTTCCAACATGACGGAGTTCACGCGTTGTTTGCCTTTCTCTTGTGAATAGAACCCCGGAACGTAATAGTTTTCAGTGACTGCTACGGTTTGACTGCCGGCAGTGTGCTTTGTTACCAAGTAGTCCATAAATTACAAAGAACGCAGAACTCTGAACGCAGAACTCAGAACTCCTCACCGCCGTCTATGTGCGCGGGCTCGTATTGCCATCTTCAGGGCTTTCTACAGTAGTTATGAGAAAAATACAAAAATAAGTTTTTAAACTTAAGTCTAAGACTCAAGCCTTCAAGTGTGTGGATAGTGGGGAATCTGAAATAAAGATTTGTGGATTGTTGATCTAAACAATATTTTGTTCAGCTTCCCGGTTCTCCATTCCATCCAACAATCGTGGATCCGTCAGCAGTTCGAGTGATAGGCGGATGGTCTCAACACCTGGACGACGCTGGTAGGATCCGGTTACCCGCCAAACTTGCCTTTGACATCGGAAATGCGGGTCCTGGGCCATTGGAATGCACTCTTGCCGGAAGAAAAGTGGCTGGAGAGAAGAGTGGCGATAGAGTCAGGTTCGAGCTGAGCGGAGAAGGAATCTCGCCTGGGGAACATGAGTTCGAAATCAAGTAGGTTCTTTAATACGCTAACGGATATAGCGAGAATAAGTTTATTTTCACTGTCCAATAATAAGCAGTTTGAGAACCAATGGAGTAAAGTACATCTACCTGCAGTTCCTTCACACTTTGCATAGTTTAAAGTATGCTTTTTCTGCTTTTGGACCACATAAAATAACGAGTCTTTGTTAACTTTATTTACGATGGTGCTAACTATTGCCAGATAAGAATAACTTTATGGACAGGTGTAAATAACTACATTTTTCGTTATTTGACGTTTTAATTGTTGGATTCGGGTATAACCCTTAAAGCGTTGAACTATCCTGATTATTTTATTAAATACGGATGAAATCTTTAAAATATTATTGTATGAAGTCACCATTCGTTTTTCCTTTCCCACAAGAAAGTTGACTAACATACATCATTTGAGATTAAATATGAGTGGAATATGAAACTCCAACGCTTATAATCATCTGTCTTGCGCTGCTTGTGCAAAACATTATCTGTTCTATGTCAAAAATTGTTATACTTGAAATGACATTGAGATAACATATAGCACTAGTATTGTTTATAAATCTCAAGTGGAAGCCAGTAACACATGAGCATCTTAGCACTACGATGTGTTGATTGATTAAGCGAATAATATAATTAAGTGAATAATATAATTATTACATACGACAACGCAACTTCAAGACGAGACAAAACTGTATCTCATTCGGGATCCAGCAACAAACCTTAAGAATACGTGGTGAAAGCCGATCCTTTGGTATGGAGAAAATCGATTAGATTATTCTTGAAGCATATCCAACCACACTGAGTCACAGTCCCGATTCAGATATAGATAGAGTCTTTAATTTTCTCTTATCCGTTGACTACGGATACCTGTTTTTGTTGCGTAACCGTCTCAGAGACTCTCTAAAAAAGGCCTATTTTCCAATTTGGAATATTTATATTTCTACTTATGTTTACAAATAATAACTACTTTTAAACACTTCATTGCAAAAAAAGTAACGGGCATAAAGATACAAGGCATATGTACATTCTTTGCATCCTATTCAATAAACGTTTTTTATTCTTATAATGCTCAACAAAATCGAATTCTTCATGCTACAGAGGTCAAATATATAGGAAACTAATTAAACAAGATTCTAAAGTTCAAAAGTAAAAAAACTGCAACCATGTTCTGGAGGCTAGTTTTAGCGACTATTCTCGTCTATCGTGACACCGTATGATCAATTTTCTGGAGCACTGAAGGCAAATGGGTCTTCCACACTCTGTGCAAGTAAATACAGTCTTTCTTTTTAAGCAGGAAGGGCATATGTAGGAATTTTGTGGAATATAAAGGCGATCTTTAATATTTGGTTCCAGTGGCGGTACATGCCAAATCCAAGAAATTAGAGGCTTTAGTTCCCTATTTTTCTGAGGCTTTTGCAGTCTATTACGGAAGTTGCTTTCTGCTAGCTGGCCGGTAAATATCTCATGAAAATTGAAACGTTTCATGTCATTTCCTAAAAACGATGAATATATTTTTATAGGAGTTTGCACCACATATGCCCAACAGTTTGAAAAATATTGCCATAGGCTATCTTCTTGCTATATTTTGCACATTTCTCGTACGTTTCCTCCGCTTCACTCTTCGTGGACTTATAAATTAAGATTATATCAGGTTATAGTTAATAGCTGAAATGGATTGCTTGTATCTAATTTGTAATGATGGCAGTGTTTGCTCAATTTTTTTCTGCCCACGTGGATAAAGATAGACTTTGAAAATCAACTCTTTTAAAAGAGCTCATTTAAATCTCTTAAAGGGGTGATACTCGTACGAACTTTAAGTACGCGGGTTTTAAGTTCGCGAACTTTACTCGGCTCGACCTCGGTGACACACGTGAAGCTGAAGTCACTCACTTTGATAGTTTTCCTAAATAAACAAAACTTTTAACGAACGCCAAACACAACAAGCGTTGCGCATCGATGGCCTGCCACAACAAAGTGGTGGCTCGCGGCTCGCAGTACGAGCCGAGACAAGCTACGAGCAAGATTTCAAACCAGTTGGATCGCCCGCGGTTTGCGCGACGGTTTTAAAGTACGCGTACTTAAGGTGACACACAGGCGAAAAAGGTCGTCGAGCCATAAGTACGCGTACTTGCTCGTACGTGTATCACCCGGTTTAAACCTCCCGCATAACCTCCCCTGGTGTCACGACTGTCTCAGTATCCAAGATAAATCATGAAATGATGTAAACAAACATCTGTCAACATCAATACGAAGCGGATCGAGGTTATGTCTGTAGATGGAGAAAAGGAGGTCTGATGACAAGGTACAGTCACATTCTAAGGATAGCTCCACGAAAGACTTATTACGTCACGCTTAGATTTATTACGTCACAGCCTTGGCGCGAAATTGTATGTTTGAACTTTGCAGGTACTTTTAAGCCACAATAAAAAGTAAAAATGTTAGTTACATGGTATTTGGGGACGTAACATCAATATTCCGTCATAAAATTTTGTTCGGAAAATACCCCGTTTGATGGTCCTGTTCGCTGGCAAAATTCTTATCAAAAATACTGCTCCTCGATGTACTTGTCATAAGAGCTGCCATAGTTTTTCAAACATTTAAAATGCAACTGTACTGCATAACTACATTTCTAGATTTCTACTAATACCACTACTACCATTTTTCGCAGAATTGCTGGTTTTCCTCTCCCTGAAGCTCCAAGCAGCGTAGTTTGTGTTGGAGATCAAGTAGTCCTCACAGGAAAAGGATTAGCTCAAGCTCAATGTGGAGAGCCAGCAGTATTCACGATTGATGGATCAAAAGCAAGCTCAGGTAAGTCTACCTATAGATGACCATAGAGTTTGAGCTCTCCTAATGTATGATCTCAACAATACGGACATTGATACTATTTACGTAAATAATACCCCTAATTTTTAAATTTTGAGGATTCGAAAAAATTGAAAATTTTGAAGGTACTAAAATTTTGAACAAATAATGTAAAAGAAAAACTGTTGGAGTCAATATAGTTTTCAAATCGGCTCAGTAGTTGCCCTCCATCGCCTCCGAAGGGTGTGTTGACCAACAGGTGCCATTTTTATCCAAGGAAGTATTTGTATTATATTTATTTTATATTTAGACACTTTGTACATATACAAATATATAGGTTATGACTTATAGATACGTCTATGTAGTATTGGCTAAACATAGCATCTACTACACTTAAATTCAGTTACAGTATATCTCTGTGCTTCTGGGCCATTCCCTTACTAGCAGGGCCGTAGCTACGCGTTGACCATGGGGGGGGGCATGTTGACCTTGGGGGGGTTCACGTATAAAAAAGGACTACTTTGTAATGTTTTTGGTCAGTATTCATAGTCGTTCCTCAAGTATCCCTTAAGTATTACCCTCAAGAGATACGTGAGGGTTATTTGAGGGTTATTCAAGGGAGGAGGGACCCTTAAGTGTGACTTTCACTGCATATCTGTTCCCTAGACAACATCTGCCAAACGGCAGGATTCATTGGGCGATGTTGTCATATTGCAAATATAAGTCAATTTGTTATGCCTATGCCCACGCATTCTGTTATCTCCTTTTGTATTGTACCAGTATTTCGTGTTCTGTGGCGGACATTTTTCCGGATGTGACAGAAACTGACAACACCGTACTTCAAAATTAACCTACAAAATCGACGAAATGTCATGTTGACATTTCGTTACTTGAGTATTACTCAAGGGAGCCTTACGTAAGAGACCCTCAAGTAAGGTTTCGAAACACAAACCTTAAGTATTGACTATAAATACGACCCTAAATTTGGTTAAAAACTGTATAGATTGTATCGCTGCTAATGTGTCGTGAGCGCCGACCGATTGGTTAGTAGTGGAATAAATTCCTAAGCTTGGAGAAAGCATTGTGATTATTTTTATTTTGTATTATTTTAGTAGTTATTTCATACATGGGAATACTCATGGGGGGGTTTGAACCCCCTAAACCCCCCCTTTAGATACGGCCCTGGTTACTAGTATTCTGATATAGTCCGCACGTTATGGTCCACTTCCAGGAATCTGCACTGGAAGCCGCGAAGTATACATTTACTTCAATAATTCGGAATTCTTAGAATATTTTTAACGTAGCAAATTTTGACATTTTCATAAACTTGACACCATATCGTAGGTAAATAAAAGCTTCGGGTGGATATGGTGGTGTATTTACAAAGCTAGAGGGAGACTATTATCTTCCTATTTGATTATGTATGTACTAAGAAATTAACATGAGTAACAACACGGTGTAATTTTTTTAGGTAACCCTGAGGTAACCCTTCAGGCGGCTGACACAAACATCCCGGTACCAGTGATGATCAGCTTGGCTGGTGATAAAATTTGGAGAGCCACTTATACTACGAGTACACCTGGAAACTATTTGCTTTCTGTTCTGTGGGCTGGAAGACCTGTCAAAGGATGCCCCCTGATAGTGGAGGCTAAGGGAGGTGCAGATGCCTCAAAAGTACGTATAAACATCAAAAATGGAAATTGTATCTGTGAGCAAGAATTGAAAAACATGTTGGGATCAACATATTGTACAAGGCTACTCGAATCTTCAACTTTAATTTCAATAATTTTGATGAGTTTTGAGGCCTGTTCTTTTCATCTTTAATAATTGTACGTGTGAAGTTGTAGTAGTAACACAGCATAAAGGGTAAACCAGCAGCACAACTCTTCAAATTGATGCGAGAAACTTTTTTCGGTTTTCCGGGATTGTCTGTCCAAATTGTTTGCATATTACCTCTTCATAATTGTCTTTGAATGGTTATGCGGGCCATTGTACCTACGATGGTCGACGCGACACCCGAAAAATTCAAGGTCGTCAAAATTTCCTCAAACATTTGGTTTCAGTTGCGCTGCTGGTTTACTCCTTATGCTGTGGTGTAGTAACGACAAGGAGAAGCCAAGCAAGTCCACCTTTGGACTATTGTATTGGAATTTGGGGAATTTTGTGGGGTATGCAGAGATAGTTTTCTTTAGTTCTTATGTCTTAAGACGTTTAATGTTAACATCGCAATACCTCGGATGGTTGGATTTGTACTGTTATAAAATAGCTATAACATTCTGACGTCACTACTATGTTGACCAAACGTGGCGCGTTCATGGTCACGTAATTTTGTTTCAAATTTTGTGTAGTTTTCATTGTATGTCGTTAATTGAAAAGAAATAATTCAAAGTTTTTCGCATTAAATATCAATATTATGAATAACGCTTTTTTAAAATATATGAAAAATATGAATATATTTTTTCAAACTTACTCTACCATGCGATGAAAATACAGTGTGGTCCAAAGAGTGTGCAACAAATGGGATTTTTTTTATTAGCTGCACAATCAAAAATCCAATATTGCCAAAAGTTGGTGCATGTCCGATAACTAATTTAGGTGCACTTAGAATGGTTCCAAGTTCATCAGTATACGGGGTGAATCAAAAAATATAAAAATTGCACAAGAGTAAAGTACCCTTATTATCAAAAACTCAGCAAAATGTTATAAACAAAAGTTGTTTAGAATTAAGAGTTATGCCTAAATACCAAAACTTGGCCTCCTCTGAGAAAAAATTTTTTTTTTTGAAAAAGTAGTATAGTAGTATAGCGTTTATTGTAAATATAAAATAAATAAGATACAATAAACAACAAGTGACCCAAAAAAAAGTTAAAAACTTGTGCTTGGGTATAAGTAATTATTATAAAATGGAAACAACAAATAAGGGTTAATTCAGGAATATTTATATTTAAATATTATGTATTCCATATATATCAGTAATAATAGGTATTGCATATGTCTACAAGTTAGTGAATTTTAATGCGCTTATTATTTACTATCCATTGTTTTAAACCATACTTGAATGAATTTAAAGGCACTAGACATTTTATGCTTTCTGGTATCTCATTGTATAGTCTTGGAGCAAGAAATGTATGACATCGTAATAAAGTATTTTTTCTTGCTTTTGGTACAACATTACATGCATATCTTATGTCATATTTATGTTCGTGTTTTGTCAAGTTTGATTTATTTTTATATTGGTAAATACCTAATGACATGAAAAATGTTTGGCGGATATCTAGAATTTTTGTTTTAGAAAATAACAAGTCACTAGGATATGTACATTTCACTTTATATAAAATTTTTATTAAACGTTTTTGTATAATTTCTATTGCTTTTATATTATTTTTACATGCTGCGCCCCACACCACAATACAAGTGCAATAACTCCCAAAAATTTTTTTTTTTTAGTAAAACTGTTTGATACACTAATTGAAATTGAATTAATTTTGTATAACTTTATTTAAATTCAAGCATTTTTGTGAAATTTACCTGAGGTTAAAATTTTTTTGGGAATCACAAGCTAAATGTTTGTTGCAAGGATATTAAATACGGCTTTATAATTTCGGAAAAAATCTTTTTACTAAGGCAAGAGGTTGCTTATAGTTACATGGATATCAGAATAACTCTCAATAAAACCGCAAACCTTTTATTAATTTTTTATTTCGAAACATGTATTTAAATTAATCCACAAACATGAAATCTTACTAAAAAAATCATGGATACCCATGAAGGAAACAAAGCGTGGAAACAAAGTGAACTGTGTGTATTAATACATAATTATAATAAATGGACATGTCATAACCGTATTTTACCATAAGTGAAAAATTGAAAGCTAAAATGAAAAAATATGTGAAAAGTAGAAACAAAAGAAAAACATAGTTAAGAAACATAAAATAATTATCGGCGCGTCTCGGTATGTCCACCTTCTCGTTCAATGCACTTAATTGTCCGGTTATAAAATTCGCTAAGAGTAGATCGTAAAACATTTCCCGGTATATTCCGGCAATGTACTCGTATTGAGTTTTCAAGCTCCTCGAGATTGTTAAAGGGTCTATCCTTATACACTTTTTGTTTTAGATAGCCCCATAAGAAAAAATCTAATGGGGTAAGGTCCGGTGAACGAGGAGGCCACCGAGGATTAGTACTTCGTCCTAACCATTTATTTCCAAATTCCCCATTTAACCATTCAGTAATGATTATGGCTGAATGGGCCGGACATCCATCATGTATAAACCACAACTGATTCCGTTCTTGCAAATTTAAATTGTCCAAAAAGTCAGTTAGTTCGTTTTCTAAAAACTGTAAATAAGTGTTACCAGTTAGGTTTTCGCGAAAGAAAAGGTCCAATTAATTGATTGTTCATTATGCCGCACCACACATTTGTTTTCTGATAATACTGGTTTTTATTAGCAATAACGAAATTTGGATTTTCATCCGACCACCATCGACAATTTTGGGACGAAACAACCCCATTTGTTGTAAAGGTGGATTCATCCCCAAAAAGAATGTGCCTGTGGAAGTCTTGCTGACCTTCTATATTTATTTTTCTTGAGTATTCTCTTCAAGCTGGTTTTCTTCACACCCGTATAGGCGGAAATCTCTTGGGTAGATCGTCGTGGATTTTCGACAACTGCTTGAAGTACCGCCAATTGATTTTCCTCAGTACATACGGTTTTAACATGTTCATGTTTATAATTGTAGTTTAGAGACCCAGTTTCTTTAAAATTAACCAAAATTCGGCTTACTGTTGAATAATGAACCTGTTTATCTGGATGCCGTTCATTGAAAATATCTGCTGCTTCTCGAACTGTTTTGTAGTGGTCCCCACATATTAAAACCAATTCCGCCCTCTCGGGTAACGTTAACTGTTTGGGAGGAGGCATGTTAGGTACGTAAAAAGACAATAACCGAGCAATAATTTTACAATATTGTAAGAAAGTGAGACTAATGTCATCAAACTGTCATAATGTTTACTTAAAACCCACATTTGTTTTTTTTCCATGGGTATCCATGATTTTTTTGCAAGATTTCATGTTTGTGGATTAATTTAAATAAATGTTTAGAAATAAAAAATTAATAAAAGGATTGCGGTTTTATTGAGAGTTATTCTGATATGCATGTAATTATAAGCAACCTCTTGCCTTAGTAAAGAGATTTTTTCCGGAATTATAAAGCCATATTTAATATCCTTGCAACAAACATTTAGCTTGTGATTCCCAAAAAAATTTTAACCTCAGGTAAATTTCACAAAAATGCTTGAATTTAAATAAAGTTCTACAAAATTAATTCAATTTCAATTAGTGTATCAAACAGTTTTACTAAAAAAAAATTATTGGGAGTTATTGCATTTTTTCAAAAAAAAAATTTTTTTCTCAGAGGAGGCCAAGTTTTAGTATTTAGGCATTACTCTTGATTCTAATCAACTTTTGTTAATAACATTTTGTTGAATTTTTGAAAATAAGGGTACTTTACTCTTGTACAATTTTTATATTTTTTTATTCACCCCGTATAATGATGAACTTGGAACCATTCTAAGTGCACCTAAATTAGTTATTGGACATGCACCAACTTTTGGCAATATTGGATTTTTGATTGTGCAGCTAATAAAAAAAAATCCCATTTGTTGCACACTCTTTGGACCACACTGTATATTCTTCTCTTCCTTTCAGGTGTTGTGTTCTGGTGAAGGTCTTCGACAAGGCGTAGTAGGTCGCGAAATCAGATCGTGGATCGACACCCGTCGAGCAGGACCTGGGGAGCTGACAGCTCACTGTGCCGGGCCCAGAAAAGTGGCCTACTGCGAGTTATACGATCACGGGGATGCTACTTTCACACTAAACGTAAAACCACAGGAAGCGGGCAGACACGCGTTGACTGTCAAATACGCTGGACAACACGTCCCTGGATCGCCTTTTGTTTTGAAAGTCGCAGGGGCACCAGATGCGTCGAAGGTATACTGATGGTCCCAATTTAATGCCTTATCACAGTGAGGGTCGGTTTTACAAATACCGGTTTAACTCAAGCTTTATTAAACCTAAGCTTAGCGAAGCTTAGGTTTAAAATTGACATCTGTTGTACAATCGCTGGTTTAGTTAAACCTGGTTGATAATAAAATTTACTACAGTTAGCACTAATGAAGCAATGCATACTGTCATAATTATCTAAAAATATAACCTTTTCTGGTTTGTCACTTGTGACGGTTTGTGTCAAATTCGGGCAACGGCCGTTATTGTTTCTGTTCTATCATTTTGGTTTTTCTCTGTCAAATTAGACACAAATTTTACCAAAAAGACGTAATAAATTCCCATTTGAAAATACTTACTTATCTGTGATTGATGTTTCCTTAAATTAATCAACCGATTTCTCCAAGCACAAAAATTATGAAAATTTTACCGTCTAACCTAAGCTGGTGCATTACATGCTTAGTCACATGGCAAAGACACAGCCTTCTAAGATTCATGGTCGCTGTTCCACCCCCCCCCCCCCCCCATTGTCCGATGGGCACCAAAACCTTTTCAACTTGAAAGAGTTTTCCGATTTTCTTGAAACTTAGTCACTATAAAAAGGTTATCATTAAAACAAAAATCTAGTTTTTAGTCCTGCTGCGATGATAAAAAGAGGGTGGGGGTAACTAAAAAATAATGTCATATCGTGAAATTCAAATGCTACCACAATAAAGAACTGGTTTTCTTATGTGAAAAACGCTACCGCGCATGTCGCAAATTTTAAAAAATGGCGGAATAAAAATTGATAGAAAGTAGCAATTTTTCGAACTTTAAAATAGCAGTAACTTACCTTACTGTCATAGAGAGGTTTTTGTTCTCTACTTTTAGTCCACTTTTGGTGTAAATCTATGATTTAATAATGGGAAGTGGTGCGGATTACTCGGGAAAATAATGATATAATAGCACTTTCTTTTTAAAAAACGAGTCCGTTGGTGACTTTACCTTGGAAATTTGCGAAAACGAGCTGATCCTTATAACTTACCCCTCTCTTGTCGATGCGTTAAAGTTGAAGTAATATTGAACACCACGCACAAAGTTGTTAATTCTCTGAGGGTTATGCCTTGTATTTATATGTATGATTAATAAATACATTATTATTTTCAATCCAACGAAATCGAAGAATTTAATACCATACTCTATATTTTTCTTTCTTTCCGCAGGTGAGAGTCTATGGTCCAGGTATTGAGCATGGGGTACTGGCCACGTTCCAGTCAAGGTTCATCTGTGACACTAGAGGCGCAGGAGCAGGACAACTAACCGTAAGAGTTAGAGGACCTAAAGGAGCTTTCAGAGTAGAGATGCAAAGAGAAAGCCAAAAGGACCGGACAATACTCTGCAAGGTAGGTTTTCATTCTGCTAAGGGACTGTATAATCAGAAGGGTTATTTTCATTATTACAAATTCAGGTTGAAAATATGAAGTTCACTTTCTGTAGAGTGCTCGTTTGCAGATGACGTCCTAATTTTCGACATCGTTCCTCACTCTCTCCTCCACCCTAATTCTCTTTCCATACTGGCAAACATTATACGTAAATTTTATTGTCCATACAAAGTACAAAATCACAAGGTATATAATATTTTTAAGATAACAGAGAATTCTATATTACTTTCTTTATCATTTTTTGTTTTTTGCTAATAACTCCGCCGTAAGGGGGTAGCTTGGCTCAGTGGTTAGAGTCGAGGGCTCATCACCGGAAGGTCCCGGGTTCGAATCTCGTTAAAGAAATTTATTTATGTTTTTTTTTCAATCAAAAATAACTATCCAGAAAAAAAGTTCAGCAAAGAATCCCCACCTGAGCCTTCACCGTTGGCTTTTAATTAACAGTACTGTTCCTAGAGTGGGAGTAGAGTGGGAAACAGTAACAAAGCCTACTCAGAACACGAGGCTAATGACCAGAGTAGTCGATTCCGATGACACAGAAGTAAAAAAACTACGCCGTAAATTTTTGGTTTTCAACGTTTGTCTTTGTTGCAAATAATCTGTACAGTAATTAATAAATATAGACACCTACCTTTATCTCCCGCGCATTCGCGGTTTTTATAGCGCATGATGATACTATTTTTTTAGATATTTCTGAAATTACCTTATAAACCCATCGCTAACCCAGAAACTCGTTGACATTAGCTAGACACAAGACTGGTACTATAAGCAGTCTTTGATTGATTTTTGACGTTCGCTCCGAAATATCAAAAAATTATTCTTGAAATTAGATACCGGAAAGTTACGATAAGATGGATTCCAAAGCAATGACCGATGAACAGTGAAATTAAATAGTGTGGTGACATGACAAAAGTTTATTTTATCATCACGAACCTGAGATGAAGTCTCAAAGTATGCTATGCAGAAGGCCAAAACTATTTAAAACCCTGGTGAAGTGATAATGAATTTAGAGTTATTTACGACCAAATTGTACATACACGACATAAACGTTAGTACGTAGCTAGAAAAAAATTACGCTGGCGAAACTAAGGGCCCGCAGGGCCCGTGGCTGCAGGGGGGCCTCGAGGTTTTGGGGTCGCCGTAGTCTTGGAGGCCCAGGGTCCTCAAGCGCCATCGTTTGTGCAACAAGAAGGTACTAAATTAAAAGGTCGATTCCCTTGTGTTTTTTATTATTTACAAATAATACCTATTTACCCCATGATATTCATGATGAAATAGTAGGACAGTATTGCATTTTAAACTAAACCTTAAAAGTCGGCGCAGTATCCGCAGTAAATGGAAAAATATGGAAAGATAGCATAGGTACGTCAAAAATGAAATGGCTAATTTCGATGTCTTCCACCACACAGGTCATACAAACGACCATCACATAGGTGTAAAATATGAACTAAACAACGACCTTCTAAAAAATTTTAAATCGATAAATGTGTGTTTTCAAACCACGAATTTGGTAATTTTTCTGGTTATCTAAACATGTAAAGGTCGTTGTTTAGTTTGTATTTTACTCCTATGTGTCGGTTGTTTGTGTGACCTGTGTTGTGAAAGATACCGAGTTAAATTAACCAATTTTTGTTAAGCTTTCTGTTTGAGAGTGGCATTTGAAAGTCTGTAACTCAATGCACATTGCTGTTTTCTCTGAGCTGACCTCAACGTTAAAACCTTGAGGATGACAATAAACATTGCCGAAAGCTTGGCATTCTCCTTTATTTAGTCACCCGTGTTTCTTCAAAAATGTTTGGCCACATCCCCAAGATTTTCTCTTTAGTAAATACAGGGTGAGTCGTAACTAGTCTTTCAAATAATTTTTTTCAGCAAACTGAAAGATAAGCGAGATCCAAAATAAAAAATGTAAATCTTGGTTTACGTATCAAGACATATCTACCTAGTTTGTTTGTGTTTAGCTTTTTTTACTTGGATTTTTGTCTTAACGATTAGGCATTGCACCTGTCAGATAGTGCAGTAGTCACTTTCTGTTTAACTTCCTTAATTTTAAATTGGTAATTCCTAAAAGCGGCACATTATTACATATGAACGCCACTGTTGGGATTTACCAATTTAGAATTAACTACGACAACCTGAAAGTGACCAGTGCACTAATTGGCGGGTATTCAATGACTGTGGAGAAGACAAAAATTCGAGCAAAAGACTAAACATAGAGAGACTAGGAACGTCTTACACCCGTATGCACCGTAAGTCAGTTGCGCGATTAGTTACGTAAACCTGGATTAGATTACTCGTTTACTATGCACCGCAAACTGACAAATTTGACACTGTCACTGTCAAAACAATCTTGCGACCACAGCCTTGCCGTATCTCCAATCTGGATTAGTTAAACTCTTGACGGTGCATAGCAAGATGTCAAAGATTACCAAAACGCGATTAGGGAACTGGGATTAGAATCGCCAAACGGTGCATACGGGTGTTAATACACTAGTCCAGACCAGGGTCCAGACTTACTTTTGTTATGATGCTGAATCACACTTATTTTTCATTTTTCGGATAAAAGTTATTTGAAAAAGTTTTTTTTATTTTAACGACTTCTATGCACAATGTAAAAACAATATCCAACTTAGGACTCACCCCGGGGGTGTCACTCAGGGGGGGGCCCGGGAAGTACCTTGCGGGGACCCCGAATTTGTAGTTACGCTACTGAGTCAAGTTAGACGATAAACTAACTTGGAACAGCTACATAGAAAACATTTCGAGACGATATCAGGTTACTTTAACAATGATGGTTATACTGGCTGTACACCAGGGTTATCAGACCTATGATCGTGTACCGTGCTGTTATAATGGTGGCCAAAGGTTCATCGAAGCACAACATCCAAAGCGCTCACAAAAGTGCAGCGGGCTGCGTGTATAAGCATAGTGGGTACACCAGTTACAGCAACAGAGGTACTGAGATCCCAAAAAGGTCAACTTCAGTGACAGATCGGAATGGGCTCTAGAAGAACCTCGATATATGTTGAAGGGTATCACCGGGTACACTGATGGCTCCAAAAATGTATCAGATACAGGAGGCATATACAGTTCCAAATCTGGGCGGAACATAAGTATCTATATACTTAAGGTAGCACTATCTTGGGTGCCTAGTCCCATAGGAGTGGGTGATAATGAGAGGGCCGACAAGTGTGCCACGGAAGGTGCAAAACTCCCTCTCATCGGAGCAGAACTAGCATGTGGTACAGACAGTTATCACCAGATGGGTGTCAAATGGACACCAGAAGCGCTGGGACAGAGTGGTGGGGAATGTTCAGTCTAAGAGGATGCTGCGGGGACCCTCGTCTTCTAGTACCGCAGGCGCTCTCAGACTGAGAAGGAAGGAACTACGAAAGGTGGTTGGATTTACAACCAGACTTTGGACGTTCAGTGCACACCTGCAAAAGTGCAGGTGGGGCAGAAGAAACAGCTACGCATATTATTTTTGACTGTCTCGCCTTAAGCGAAAGCAGGAACTTCTATCTGAATGTAGGCCAGTGTGTTCTAGTGTACTTCGAGGACCCTTAATGGCAAATTTAACGCAAAACGGACGCTTTATCAATTGCTGTGTTTCTACGGGCTTTCGAAACGTTTTCAAAACATTTTGAGTTTTGAAATACATCGTGAAAACGTCAGTTGGATGAGTTTTTAAAACGTTTCCTGTTCAAGGTCGAGTCACTAATTTTTGAGATCATGTCGAACATCAAATGTCGTGGAAACGCCAGATGTCATTTTCAAAACGTTTTGAAATTGAACATGTGCAGTGCATTGCTGTTTAAGTTTGTTAAGGTTATTCGAAGCTTGAAACTAAAGATTTATGATAAATAACAGAATAGTTTATAAAACTAGGAAATGACATTTGTCAAGCGTGTCATATGAAAACCTATTTACTACGTTTCTACGGGCTTTCAAAACTGTTTTCAAAAAGTTGTTTGATTTTGGATTATCGGTGTTTCCACGATAGGTTTCAAAAAGATTTTGGAAATGCATTCAAAACATTTTCAACTGACACTCATGGAAAAAATGTCGTTTCCTAGTTTGATCACCTATTTTGTTGTTTATCATAAAGCTTCAGTATCAAATTTCAAATAAACTTCAACAAGCTGATCATAGTGACACTAGAGAGCAACATAAAAGGCTCAAAAGTGACAACTGGTGTTTCCACTACATTTGGATCTCAATACGATCCCAAAAATTAACAAATTGACCTTGAACAGGAAACGTTTTGAAAACGCATCCAACTGAAGTTTCGACGATATATTTCAAAACTCAAAATGTTTTGAAAACGTTTCAAAAGCCCGTGGAAACGTAGTAATAGAAAGCGTTTAGAACAGTGTTTCGTAACCTATCGTGGAAACAGCGACAATCCAAAATCGCAAAACGTCTCGAAAAGAGCTTTGAAGGCCGTGTAGGTAAACGTAGTAATTGAGACGTCTAAGATTTGAGTCAGATTTAGAGCACGACACTGTGATTGGCACCTATACTAAATAGACTATCAATAAATAGTTTGCCATAAGATTATGACAACGGGATCAGTGAATTGAACAGGATGAGGAGCTTTTGTAGATGTTTAAATAAATATTTCATAGCTGTACTATAGCACCAGTCTCGGTATTTCTGATACATCTTCCTAAAGGAGCTAATAATAGTCGAATTTTTGAGAATTGCTTCTTTGTTTGGATAAATTAAAGCGAGCTACATATTAATAATATTACCTTTTTTTTACAGTATGACCCCACAGAACCTGGTGACTACAGAGTGGAAGTAAAATGGGCCGGAGATCTAGTTCCTGGTTCTCCATTCCACGTTATGATATTTGACACGCAAGAAGAACTGCGAAGATACATTAGCTCGTTATAATCTCTCGACTACATTAAAGTATTATATTTTTGTACCTTGATCTTAGAATTGTTAGTCCGAATATGTTTTAACTTGTACATATCCGAACGAAATCTATTTTTGTTGATAATGATGAGACTAATGGGACTGGATAAGAGATGTATTAATAATTTTAGTATCTGTAATTCTGAATCTATTTAATTTTAATAAATTGTTATATATATATAAATAAACTGTACATTTTTTATATGTAAGGTGAGTAAGGTATTGACAACTTTTAAATCATAGGCTATGTGCATTCAGATATAACTGAAAAAATGTTTTAAGGGTTTTGCTGTCACTACATATGTATATTATGTTTTCATATATACAGACGCCGAAGTTTGAAACCCCCGTTATTATGGCAGATACAAAAAAAGTTGTAGATAAAGCTAAGTTCTACCCTTTAAAGTTATTTTATAGTATACAGGGTTATTGATAAGGTCGCGGCATACCAAAGTTGTGTTTTTTCAAATAGAACACCCTATATATTATCCTAAATTTGAATTATGCTCGCTCTCCCTATTCTGAAAATATAGGATGTTATCAGATTATACAAGGTAATTTCAGAGATATGGCTACTTTATGTGAAAATCTTAATGAATATATCCATCACCCTGGATCCTATAAAAAGTAATAACGGGAAGCCTGATTCTCAATGCCAGAATAATTTGGTGGTTGTCTCATTTTATCTAAAGTTATCAAGTTTTTGCCATCTCTGTATACAGTGTGAACCAAAACTCGCGACCATAATTGTTTTATTATTTTAAATGGAACACCCTGTATTTTATAGCATCGTCAGAAAGTTCTTACATAATACTTCCACTTTTATTAATCATTCCCCACGCCTAAACGTAACACTTATGGAGCTAGTTCAATTTGAGGAAGTAAAACGATTCCTAATACTGAATTTTTCCAAATACTGAAAGTTTCTCAGAGTTGGCCATGGCTACCGTGTCTGTTATACTGTTTGACCTCTTTTCGAAAAGAACTGAGTCAAGGATGGAAGGACTCAAAGGATGGAAAAGAAAGAACAGAAAGGAAATTAGGAGATCAGTTAGACGTTTGTAGCTTCCGCTAGAAAAATCTTCGGTTTATAAGACAAAAGTCAATCACTTTTGCATACTTAGCCAAAATGTATTTTCTTGTTTTTGATACGTTCGCACATAAACCTTCTTGTAATAACTAATATAGTCTTGTTAAGGATTCTGTAGTTTTATTTTCAGATAGCTTTTGTAATTGACATATGATTTCAATTTGTTAATTGCGAAATGTAATCGCCAATTGAAACAATTGAAATAGAATCAAAACTGAAATATTAATCTCGATTATTTAATAAATAATTATAGCAAGCATAGCATCCATGGCCAACGCTAACAAAAACCAGAATTTGGCAAAAATATTGTTTTACTGCTTCAAATCAAAATACAAATAGACTCTGTGGTCGAGCTGGAACGCAGAAGACTGGCAGTAGCAGCTCCACTCTCAAAGGATCTCAATACCATTACCGCTTGGGGGTTCACGAATATGGTAAAATTTAATGCTTCCAAGACCCAGTATGTATTGTACGCTATCAAACAAGAAGTGTCCAAGCTAACACCTGGTTCTAATGAACAATCAGGCTCTGCCAAGGAGTCACTCATTCAACCTGTTAGGAGTCAACATTACAGAAAATCTGATCTGGCATGAACACGTTGCGTCAATTGCAACAGCTGCTGGAAAAAAGCTTGGGTTCCTATTTAGAGCCATAAAATACTTTTCAACATGTAACCTCCTGATGCTATATAAAGCCCAGATAAGACCTGGCCTGGAGTATTGCTCTCATGTCTGGGGAGCTGCTGCCCCTACTATACCTTATCTATACTAGATCTCGTCCAGAGAAGGGCAATTCGACAATTGGCGACCCGGCTTTAACGCGCCACCTCCAGCCACTTTCTCACCGCCGTGTTGTTGGTGACCTCTCACTTTTCTACCGATATTCAAACGGAATCTGCTCCTCTGAGCTATCCTCTATCGTTCCGCCGCTCACCGCTCCTATCAGATGCACCCGCGCGACCGCCGCATCTCATCCTAAGACAGTGGTTCTTCATACATCAAGAGCCGAGTGGAGCGATAAAACCGTACATTTGTTCCCAGGATGTCCAAGGCTTGGGATGGACTGCTAGGAGATGTATTTATTGGGCCTGCGGGTATTGGCCAATTCAAATCCCGCGTTAACAAACTTCCTCTAACATAACCCTTTCACAGCAGCCGCGGTACTCTTGTATTTAGGCTCTGCCTACGCGGTCTGCTCAGTTATAAAAAAACTCCATAACTGTTACATTTAGATATCGGGAAAACTGAAAACTACGATAATTTACGTGAAGGCCAGTGCTGAGAGATGTGTGAAGACATGAATATCGTCTATACGTCTATATGGAATAGAATGGCTCCCATTTGGAACCTTTCTTACAATAATGTTTCGTGTAATAAAAATAATACTTTTATAATCAACATATTCTTTATTCACGTCCATAATAGTAGTAGAAGAGGGATAGTTCGCTCGGACCTCTCTGGCGCACGTATTCACTGGCAGCAATATTTTGATCTTTAAAATTCGACAACCGGAGTTCCAGACTGATTTTTTGCAGACAACCCTATATCGACGTGTTTGCAGTAAAATTATCTTCATTTTGATATAAGTTTCATGCATTAACCACACCGGTGCAAAGTACTATTATTGATTTACCTGTTTACTCCTGCCTACCCTATAGTTGGGACGGGAAAAACGTTGCCAACCTAACGTTTGCATATTCTATGGGCTTCATACTGTCAATTGGTATGTGATTTGTCTATTAACCAAACCAGTGAAATGTTTAAAAAAAATGATTTTTCAATATTTAGTTAATCATATCCTGGACTGAAATTTCTCAGCCAACGCACTCGCGATGTGTTTTTTACCATATTAAAATTAATATAAAATGCTTTTCATCCATTAACCAGTTCGGTGAAGGTCGCTCTATATTCGGATCTTAGACTATAGTGAGTTAACCTTTAATCCGATTATACTGCTGTATTTATCAATGAATTTTCTTTAAAATGATGTTCCACAAGTATGGTGACCTTATTTAAGATTCTGAAGTGGGGCTTGCTAGGGGTGAGGAGGTTGATGACACAATGATGACTTATTCGGTGGAATAGTTCCCCCTCGAAATACAAATCGACGTGTCACGGCGATTTTTTTTTTCATTTATCATTGCAGAGATAAGTGGGGTGGCAAATTTTAGCTGGGACACTGTAATTATGATTCAATTACACTTCCTGAATGTAGCGTGAGCTTACCGTTTAGCGCAAACGAAAATTAATACGAAAAATTAACGTATATTGTTATAAGGCCTACAATTTAGTGGATTTGAGGCTTTTAGCTTGACTATGCCTTTACTAAACTCCAGTTGTGGGATGCGTTAATAAAAATCACTCGATTCCATTTTTGGACCCACAGGCACTTATCTAGGGTTCAGTTTTTGGAGGGTCCAGATCAGAATTGTCACCTTTTGATTTTGCTTTATTCGTCGGGTGGGGGACGAGGATGCATTTTTGTGGATTAGATCTTTAACGGCTTATTATACAAGGTGGCGGGGGGGTTCGGACACCTGGATCCTAAATACATGCTTTGGTCCTATTTTATGGTCAGGCTCCCGCAACGGCTGAAAGCCTGTGACACTGTAGAAGCGCTGTGAGAGGATAACTGTCTGTGCACGTTATATTTAAAACGCTGCAGGTTGTAGCCATAGGGAAACAAATTCCCCAGCAGCTCATTCCACAGCGCCGAAGTTATCCAAAGGAAGGAATACTGGAGGAGACTGGTTCGGGGACTAGGAAACTTAACCTGGTAAGGATGAGCTCGCAGAGCCTCTCTAGTGTTCCTCGTCCGGACGGCTCTCGATGTTATTATCTGGGAGAACACACTCGAACACCTTCCTTGATAAAATCTGTAAAACAGGAACAGATCAGCCACCCTTCTTCGATGATGCAGGCTGTGGAGGTTCTTCATGGGGTTAGGCGATTAGTCTAATTACTCTCATCTGGATAGTGTCCAAAAGCTTTAGAGAGTGCTCCGGAACGCATTCCCACACATGGGAGCAGATCTGTGCCTTGTATAGCAAAAGATGTTGCTCTGGTGTATATAGCTTTCTACAGCGGAACAAAACTCCAAGCTTCTGGGATGCAATACTAACGACGTGGTCATGCCAGGACATGTTGTTGATGTTGATCCCCAAAATCTTGATGGAAAGTGACTTTGAGTGACCCTCCAGTTGGCAAGCCAACGTCAGACTTTGTCAGTGTTGTTGTCTAAGTTTTCTGTATGTTAAAGTGTACTTTATTTACTAATCCCCACTCGACAATTGTTTTGATATCTACGTTGATCTGTGAGGCATGTTGCTGACGCCGACGTATCGTCTCCTGGTATGATAATGGCTTTCCTAGTTCCACGCACGATATTAATATACTGTCGTTCGCAAAGGTTGTAGATTGGGTTGGTGTTATGCACAACCGAACGAAAACTGAGGTGCCAAAACAAATGAATTGCTTTTCTAAGTATCTTCTGATAATGCTCAGAAGGTGGCACGTATTTTTAAACCAAGACTATAATATTGTTAATGAAGGCTTCACACTTCAAAAGCTGTATTTTTTATCGGAGTAATATTTTTTTAGAAGTAATGATGAAATCGAACATACAGGGTGAGATTTTAGTACCGGCTCGGTCAATAACTCCACTACTGTAGAAGATTGCGAAAAAAGTTGTATATAAAAGTTGTAGCCACGGTTATGCTCCTTGCTCACAAAATATTTTGATTTATACATACTGTAAAGCTTGATTGAAAGTCCAACTAAGTTAAGACCTCCAATCCAGCTAAACTGGGGTGCCTTTGGGCTGCTCAGTTTACTTACGGTGGGTTGTGGATCCTTGGCAACTTATTCTTTTCCTCTTATAAGAGATGTCAGGCAAAATCACTAACTTTTATCGCGAGATTACTCTAAGGTTCAACAAAACTCAAGAAAAAGGGGCGCCAGGAGTTTTTACCTCCAAACTCCAAGGAAGTTAGTGAAATTGCCCAACCTCTCCAGAAACACTGAAGGGATGGGTTCAGAAAAAATATTCAAAAGAGAATTAAACAGTAACAAGTATATTGGTTGCTAAATATAAAGTATTTGAATGATGAATAGTGATTGATGACTACTTTACAATAATAAACGGGGACTGCTGGCTTAAGTGAGCGATACAACCTGGCTTGCTCAACAAGGTTGTCCTCTCCTCCTGGGTCGGCTTGTGGGCTCCTTCTCACCGCTCCTTCAGAGGGTCCCCTCTGATGACTGGCAGCTTCTTCAGGTTCCTTTGGCCCTGACCCCTACTCTTAGACTTCCCCCTTTTTGGCTGAGGGATATCTGGGTCTGGCTCGGCCACCACTTCCGGCCGCCGTCATGCAAAGTATAGAGAGAAAAAAAAATTAGAGTCTGGACCCTCTATGGCAAAACCCCAGGATGTAGGAGGTTATGCAAGCTCAGGCGTACTACTTGGCTTTGAATATAACAATTAAAAGCCCCCTCCTCAACAATTTAGTTGCAACAATATCTGTTTAAATTTAACAATTTAGCTGAAACTATATCTGCTTAAATTTAATAAAAGATCCCTTACAAACTGTTTAAATTCTATACTAAAATTTCTTAAAGTTATACACCAAGTTACAGCAGATATCTCCCCACAATGGTTCACAATTAAATCTGCATATATAATTAAAAATATATCTTAAAATAAAGTACCAATATCGTAACAACAAAGTATCACCTAACCTAGATACTTGATAGGCCTTTCAAGTCTAACACTTAAAATAAAACTTAAAAAAAAAGAGTCTTGAAGTGAGCAAGGCTATAGTTCACTTAAGTTCAAAGCAGTTTAATTGATTTAAGAGAAAATCAAGGCTATGATTCTACTAAGTTACTGCTGGCTCTAGTGCTCCAGAAAGTTAGAATCTTGAAAGGTAGTATAACCACAAAAAAAATTATCAAGCCCACAAATGTTTACTAAAATGTCTCTAAATCAAATATCACAAATAATCCAGAAAATTGAAACTATATGCACAGTAGTTGCAAAGTGCGAGCAACTATACTTCAATAAATACTCTCAATATTAAAATTATAGCTCCAAAGGAAACAAAAATCTGTGAGTACGTTCAGTCTCACATAGATGTACTTCGGTAGGCTGTATCGGTTGTAAATATGGAAAATTGTCAAAATCGTACAGCAAAACTACAGCTCAAAATTTGCAAAATGTGTGTTTCAGCACACTCAAAAATTATCAAAATTATACCAAAATAAAGAAAGGTGCTTTTCTCTCTCTCTAAAAATTGTACGAGGTACAAAGAAAACTGAAGAAGGTTAGACACCTATGCAAAAGTACTCGCATTAGCTCATAGCTGCCCAAAATGGCGGAAACAACAACGAAGCAAATTTTACACAGACTCTACCAAATAAAAAAAAAGGTGTGCTCTCTCTCTCTCTCTCAAAAAGTGCAAATGAGCAACAACATAAAAAAAAAAAAAGCGGACTGAAGGTCACACTTGGAGGTGACTACAAACTCTAGATACGAAAGTACGTAAAATAGCTCGACAACTGCCTAAATGGCGTTCGAATTGAAATAAGCAATATTTACGTACCTTCTATATCCAAAGTAGCAGGAACAGCTTGCAGTCACGCTCTGTGTGTCCTTCCAAGGCCTCAGAAGCAGGTGGAAAAAGGGCTTGTATTCCCTTAGATCGACATCAGTACGAGGTGGGCTTCTTCGGGAAGCAGATGCAGTCACTTGAGCTGAAAACACATATATACCACAGTATGGCGTTCACAACCTAACTCGAAAATGAACTCAATCAAATCAACAATATCGATTTTAGATACTAAAGGTTCGATATCAACGGTAAAATGCTAGCAAAATATGAAATCACTACGAAACAATCGCTGATTGTAACCGCACACTACGCAGTTAAACAAAATGTCGAAATAGCAGAATTTTCACAAATAATTGCCCGTGTTATTGGGTTAGGTACTTCAAATAGAACTCTCGCGAAAGGAGAGTGAATAAACTTCAAAGACAACCCCACGGCAATGAAATCGTAACTAACTCATGAAAAAGATGGCGGAAGGCCAAGAAGACACACAAACCTCACCGGTTGCAGCTGCAGAGAGAGACAAGAAGCAAGAAGCTAGGGAAGGACGAGTCTATTTATAAATTTTCGTCGGGAGTCACAAAAACTTTTAATACTTCCCGATTGTTCACGAATTTGCATAGCCAACTGACCAATCACAGCAGGCCCCTGGTTAGGCAGCGCCGCCAGCGGCTCACTACCAAACCAACCTCAAAGTAACTATAGTTTTAATTGCAACTCGGGACAGAATTACTATTTGTAATGAAATAAACTCATAATAGGGAACGAAAAATGTACCAACAGAATGAAACTAACAACTTTGCAAGGTTAAATTCTATAGACAACAATATAGCAACAGGTTGAAAATTTTCCCGCAGGTAGGCAACCCACATTGCACACACATGCGAGTCCTATTGTATATAAGACATATGTAGGTCTGCATAACAGAACCAGTACAATCCAGTTAGGCTAGAGACAAATACTATGGGTATCCATAGGCGCGGAAAAGGGGTTCTTCCAATAGCGTAACGGCAAGGCACAAGCGTGGAACACATATTTACCTGTCAATAGGATATCATTCAAGAAGAATTAATCTATAAAGGAGTCACAGACGACGTGTAACGAAATTAACAAAAATTTCGTTACACATCCCTCCCACCAGGAAAAATTCGAGAAGCCATTCGAGAATTTTCAAACTGATGCTAAACTATAGAGGAAGGTACTAATCAACCTGAAATTAGAGAATACCACAGTACGAGCACAAAAGAAAATGACTGACAAACCTTGCAAAGGTTATACATAAGCATTATGACAACCGACACTAACCCAAGTACAACTAAGGTGAGAATGTCAATAATATTAACCCAAAATAACCTAAAATATCCTAACCTAAGTACCACAGCGGATCTCTCCAGTCAAATAGACCAGGGGAGGAGAGTCACCACCCTCGAGTCACTACCCAATTGGAACAAACCATTTCGCTAAAAGACCTTAAATCAGCGCCGTAGGCTTGGTTCCACCTTGCCACCAGTCGTCTACTGGCGCAGGGACTCGACGGAAACAACGCACCAACCAAGGGTTCTTTGGTTTCAAGATCATGACAGCAAAAAAAAACAAAAAAAACTCTTGTAGTTTGACTACAAGTAAGTGAATTATAGTATCCACCAGACTAAAAAGAGAACAGGTTTAAAGAGAGTCTGTAGGGTACTAACCAAAACCTGTCTCCACAGACAATGACGTGGTCTCAGTCCAACAATGTTGCTGGCAATCTTCCGCTACAACCTGGACAAAGGAGCTGAGATAGAATGCAGTAGTGACAGTAAGCATGCGCCAAGTCTCCAGTGAGAACATTGACTACCGACTGTCACCCCCCAACACTTATCCTTCCAGAGCCCATCGCTACTGAAAGCTGTTGCTTCGGAACTCACCAGCACCCACTGCAAAAATGGCCAAAAAAAAATACAAAAGTGCCTATTCACTTCAGGTCACTATACTAAACTGTCAAATCCGGGAACTAATATACAAAGTGCCTATTCACATTCAGGACACTATACCTAATAACTAAAATGTCAAATCCGGGAACTAATATACAAACGACAAAATCGGTAAATGCACTCAAATAAGCAAATGAGTCATCAGGGAAAACGAAATAGTAATAACATTATCCAGCAAAATGACAAGTCACATTTCACGCTATGACTAGTCATATCTACAACAAAAGAACCTAAACCAAATCTATACAACATATAAAAAAGATAACCCTAAGTACCAGACGATAACATTCCCTAACGACACTCTTGCATACTGATGCTATCAGCAATGCTGTTTGGACGTAAATCACCTAAGGTGATTAGACAAAGATGTTGTTTCGTCCATAAGTAGCCTGTCGGAAGACTTGTACTCCCACCCGGTAATTTTCCGGTGCTGTAGCATTCCTCAGGCACTGATGCTTGAGCAGAAGAAGTATTTCTTTCCCCACAAACATACCATGCCAGCCCCTATCAGCAGGGCAATGTCCTTAAAGACGTGGCAATTAACCCCCATCATCACTGGCTTCAGACTCTAGTTCAGAGGCTGGTTCCAAGTCTGGAACTGGGTCTGGATCATCATCAGAATCCAGTCCTGTATCATCCTTTTTAAGATCCTTGACATGCCAGTTGCCCAAGTCGTTACCATACTTGTCCACCAAATTATATACCAAAGGGGACAAAACCTTATTAACAATACAAGGAACATATTTGGGGGACAATTTAGCGTTAAAATGATCAGCAGCCTTAGATAACACATAATTAACCTTCCAAACCTTTTCACCCTCAGAAAATTGGGCGGGCCTACGCCTTAGGTTATAAGTTTCAGCATTGCGAAGGTAAGCCTTTTTGATTCGTTCTCGAACCTTCGAAAAAATTTCCGTCATCCCCTGAACATCATCTAACCTGGCATTCTTGTCAGAAATTTCAACAATGTTCCTGGCATTATCAGAAATCTTTCCAAAGTAGTCTCCTGAAACAGGAACATTTCTAGCGAAAGTTAAGAAAGCTGGGGAATACCCAGTCACATCATGTTTTGCTAAACGCAAACCCTGAGCAATTTTGAAAATAGACTGATCCCAAGTTTTCTGATCTTCCTTAATATATGACCTAATGGCTGTGATAATAACTCTATTTTGACGCTCTGTATGGTTAATTTGTGCATGATACCTGGCATTATACCATATTTTCTGAACTTTATATTCCTCCATAAGGTTTTTGAAATCTTTACTCCTAAACTGAGGTCCATTGTCACATACTATAATCTGAGGCACACCAAATATAAGGAAAACATTATTCTCTAAAAACCTATTAATGTGCTGGACTGTAGCTTTACGAAGGGGCTGAACTAAAGTGAATTTGGTAAACCAATCTATGACCACAAAAAGGTATTGATTCCCACTTTTAGATCTAGGATAAGGACCTAAAAGATCACAACTGACCAATTGAAACGGAAAATTAATATTTTTATATGAGCCCATTAATCCTGCTTTAGGCAGATTAGAAACTTTACAACTAGCACAAGTCTTACAATTCTTAATATATCTATATACATCTTTATGAAGAAATGGCCAATAATACAGTTCTGATATACGAGAAATGGTCTTAGAAACACCTAAATGAGCAGCGGTCTCATTATCATGATACATTTTAATTACTTCTTTGCGATGTGCTCGAGGCACCACAATCTTCCAGTCTGTTAAATTACTCACTAGAGGATCTCTACTAAATATATGTTTATACAAAATGCCATTTTCTACCTTATAAGAAGGATAATCATCAGGCTTTTCTTGGACGTTCTGAATCATTTTAGTGTACCACCCATCAAGTTTTACTGTATCTAAGTTAAGAACTGCTACTGATCGAGATAAGGCATCAGCTACTACATTCTGGGATCCCTTTCTATGGACTATTGTAAAATCAAACTGAGAAAGTTTAACTGCCCAACGGGCTAGTCTGCCTCTAGGGTTATTCATATTGTTTAACCAAATCAGTGAAGCATGATCAGTTATTACAGTAAAATGTGTGCCCTCAATGTATCCCCTAAACTTTTCAATGGCAACAATAATGCTGTACAGCTCTTTTTCGGTAACGGTATACTTCCTCTGACACTTATTCAGGGTTTTACTAGCATAGGCTATAGGATGCTCTATACCATCAGTTTCCTGATATAATACAGAACCAACTCCGGTATCTGAAGCATCACAATATAAAATAAAAGGCTTTGAAAAGTCAGGTGAAGCTAGGACTGGAGCAGTTGTTAGGCTCTCCTTGATCTGAGCAAATGCACGATCAGCTTCCTCTGTCCATTCAATGCTTTGACCCTTTTTTCGTCCTTTCAAAAGGTCAGAAATGGGACTACAGATTGAGGCAAAATTTTTTAGAAAGCGTCGGTAGTAGCCAACTAAACCGATCAAACGTCTAACTTGGGTGGTGGTCTTAGGGACTGGATAATCAACAATAGCGGATACTTTAGATTCATCTGTACGAAGGCCTTTCTCATCAACAACAAAACCAAGAAATTTCAATGAGGGTCTGCAAAATTCACATTTTTCAAAGTTAACTGTAAGACCAGCCTGTTTCAATCTTTCAAAAAGTTTCCTCAAAATGTCTAAATGCAAATCAAAATCTGGTGTAGCAATTACAATGTCATCAAGGTAATAGAAAACATAAGGTTCTAATGCTGGACCAATAACCATGTCCATCAAACGACACATGCTCTGAGCGGAACATGATAAACCAAAGGGCATGACACAAAATTCAAAAAGTCCTCGTCCTCTAACAGCAAAAGCAGTTTTCGGTCTTGATTTCTCATCTAAAGGAATTTGAAAGAATGCAGATTTTAAGTCAATTGATGACAAGAATCTAGCATCTCTCAACTTATTAATCACTGAGTCAATGAGGGGCATAGGATATGCATCTTTACAAGTCACAGAGTTAAGCTTGCGTCCGTCAAAACAGATTCTATACTCTCCAGAAGCTTTTTTCACAAGCCAAAGTGGACTACACCACTCGGAATTTGATCTCTGAATAAGACCCTGCTTTAACATCTGATCGATTTCCTTGTCAAGATGTTTCTGCATTGCTGGTGACAAAGGGTATTGTCTTTGCCTAATTGGTTTGGCTTGACCAGTATCAATGTGATGGGTCAGAAGGTGAGTTCTTCCTATTCTGTCAGTAGGGCCAATTGACTTAAATAGGTCAATCACTTTTGAAAGTTTGGCCTTCTGTTGGGAATCCAGATTTTCAGCAGGACAAATAGTGTTCACCACACAAACTGACATCTGATACTGATTATCTGAAAAATTGGCATGAACTCTAAACGCTTTTAAGAAGTCAATACCCAAAACAAGACTATAATCAATAGACGGAATTACCCAAATTTGTACATCTCTGGTCACGTTACCAAGAGTGATAGGTACAGTAAACTTTCCAATAGTAGCCTGTGGGACACCATCTGCAGTTGTCACTTGCAGAGAATAATCTAAAGAAAGATTCACATTCCATTTTTCAAGCAAGGCAAAACCAGAGTTTCCCAAAATTGAAACACTGCTGCCAGAATCAGCAAGAGCTATAAAAGTCTCACCTAAGATTTGGACTTCTAGATATGGTCTTTCATCACCAGGTTTGGACACAAACATGGGACAGACCTTCTTACATGGGTCTTCCAATAAGGTACAAGGGTTCGGATTCTCTACAGGAGGAACAAACTCTACTTCTGTTTTGGCTCTCCTTTCTGGGACTTTTTTCGTCTGTTTGAAGGCGACTGAGTCGGAGCTTCGGTCTGCACTGGACCTTGAATTGGGGTGGTTGCGTTGTCCAGTGTTGCGGAACCACCCTGCCCGTTTCCCGAACACTTTTGACACTTGGTCTTAATCACGCCTTGTGATCCACAACCAAAACAAAATCTTGTTCTAGGACTTGAACATTTGGAATACCTATGTCCAGTTTGATGACAATTCCAACACTCGTCCTTAGATATAGAAGAAACACCCAAGGACTTACTGTTAAATATCCTTCTGTTTTCTCTGGGATAACCCCTAGATGTTGAAGGGCAGGCTAAGTCTGGTTCTAAGAAACTAGAGTTACTAGGAATAGGAGGTTTATACCTATTGGACCAACTTCTAGACTCCTCTAGCTTTTTGCACAGAGTTGTCAGCTCTGACACTGTATTGATGTCATGAAGAGCTAGTTGGGCTACGTAAAATGGCAAGAGATTGCGCCTGATTTTGTTGACTATGGTCTTCTCATCAGGTTTTTCAGGGAGACGGTTAAATAACCCCTCCATAGCACAAATATATAAAGAGACTCGTTCATCAGAACCTTGAGTTCTATTATTGATCTCCTGCATCAGGTCCTCCTGATACTGATAAGGCAAGAAATCTTCCTTCAACTTAGCAACCAAACTGTCCCAGTCTGAGAACCTAGATCTATTAACATTAAACCAAATCCAAGCTTTATCCTTGAATAGATCACCAGCTGAAAGGAATAGTTCATTTTTCTGTACACAGCGGGATAGTCTCATGGACTCAACCTTTTCTAAAAAGGAGACAACGGACTCATTTGAAGTCCCTTTAAAACACAAATTCCACTTATATGGTAACACAGGCTTGGGGTTTGAGAAAATTGGAGCTGGAGGCATTCTCTCCACTGGAGTGCTAGTTGCAGGTGCAACCTTTTCATCTAGCTCAGCTTCCAATTTTAAAAGAAGCAGAAGCAAACGTTGCTTCATGGCTTCCTGACTTTCATCATCGGTTCTTAAGCGATTGATCCTACCAGAAACATGGGTCAAACGAGATACAAGCCTCTTGTGTTCAGAACTACCAGTAGCACTGACAAAGGCTGCTATCTTTTGCTCTAAATCGGTCAATGACGTTTTGATTGCATCAACATCGTCATCATGAGGCTGAACTATAAATGACTCAATGAAAGATCTGTGAGCTCGTTCTTGACTGAACAACCCTCTCAGTACCTTTCGTTTGTCATCCATACTACCAGATGGTTGTATACCTCTCACACGGAGTTCATAGTCTAGTTCTGCACTCAATAAATGACCTGCGTCCATTTTGGGAATCAAAATCTAAATCAATCAGTAATCAAAAGTCGACAAAAGATATACTGCTCACAGCAGTCAATAAGATAAATGGTCAATAATCAAAGATATTCAATAACTCAAAATAGTCAAAATCAGCTAGATAAATGGGTAATAATCAGAAAATATTCGGTAAGTCAAAAATACTCAAAATGTAGGCAATCAATAAAAATCAATAATCAGTAGCTATATACTCAAAGATGTAGGCAATCAATCAGAATCAATAATCAAGATATATTCAAAAATGTAGGCAAGATAAAGTCTTGAACGTAATAAATAGTTCTCAAAGGTGATACTATCAGGAGAAAATCTAAATGTCAAAATATCAAAATGAATTCAAAAGATCGATAGTTATTCAAAATATTGGCAAAATAACTGCAGCAAAATTCAATAAAATTTTGAATAAAGGCAAACTATAAAAAAAACTGACTCTAGTCAACTCACTTCAAAAGTTCACTCAACACCTCCCTTCAGGCTTCGAAGAAAGAAAAGAACAAATCGCCAAATCGGGCCCTCACAGCGGGCGCCAAATTGTGTAAAGCTTGATTGAAAGTCCAACTAAGTTAAGACCTCCAATCCAGCTAAACTGGGGTGCCTTTGGGCTGCTCAGTTTACTTACGGTGGGTTGTGGATCCTTGGCAACTTATTCTTTTCCTCTTATAAGAGATGTCAGGCAAAATCACTAACTTTTATCGCGAGATTACTCTAAGGTTCAACAAAACTCAAGAAAAAGGGGCGCCAGGAGTTTTTACCTCCAAACTCCAAGGAAGTTAGTGAAATTGCCCAACCTCTCCAGAAACACTGAAGGGATGGGTTCAGAAAAAATATTCAAAAGAGAATTAAACAGTAACAAGTATATTGGTTGCTAAATATAAAGTATTTGAATGATGAATAGTGATTGATGACTACTTTACAATAATAAACGGGGACTGCTGGCTTAAGTGAGCGATACAACCTGGCTTGCTCAACAAGGTTGTCCTCTCCTCCTGGGTCGGCTTGTGGGCTCCTTCTCACCGCTCCTTCAGAGGGTCCCCTCTGATGACTGGCAGCCTCTTCAGGTTCCTTTGGCCCTGACCCCTACTCTTAGACTTCCCCCTTTTTGGCTGAGGGATATCTGGGTCTGGCTCGGCCACCACTTCCGGCCGCCGTCATGCAAAGTATAGAGAGAAAAAAAATTAGAGTCTGGACCCTCTATGGCAAAACCCCAGGATGTAGGAGGTTATGCAAGCTCAGGCGTACTACTTGGCTTTGAATATAACAATTAAAAGCCCCCTCCTCAACAATTTAGTTGCAACAATATCTGTTTAAATTTAACAATTTAGCTGAAACTATATCTGCTTAAATTTAATAAAAGATCCCTTACAAACTGTTTAAATTCTATACTAAAATTTCTTAAAGTTATACACCAAGTTACAGCAGATATCTCCCCACAATGGTTCACAATTAAATCTGCATATATAATTAAAAATATATCTTAAAATAAAGTACCAATATCGTAACAACAAAGTATCACCTAACCTAGATACTTGATAGGCCTTTCAAGTCTAACACTTAAAATAAAACTTAAAAAAAAAGAGTCTTGAAGTGAGCAAGGCTATAGTTCACTTAAGTTCAAAGCAGTTTAATTGATTTAAGAGAAAATCAAGGCTATGATTCTACTAAGTTACTGCTGGCTCTAGTGCTCCAGAAAGTTAGAATCTTGAAAGGTAGTATAACCACAAAAAAAATTATCAAGCCCACAAATGTTTACTAAAATGTCTCTAAATCAAATATCACAAATAATCCAGAAAATTGAAACTATATGCACAGTAGTTGCAAAGTGCGAGCAACTATACTTCAATAAATACTCTCAATATTAAAATTATAGCTCCAAAGGAAACAAAAATCTGTGAGTACGTTCAGTCTCACATAGATGTACTTCGGTAGGCTGTATCGGTTGTAAATATGGAAAATTGTCAAAATCGTACAGCAAAACTACAGCTCAAAATTTGCAAAATGTGTGTTTCAGCACACTCAAAAATTATCAAAATTATACCAAAATAAAGAAAGGTGCTTTTCTCTCTCTCTAAAAATTGTACGAGGTACAAAGAAAACTGAAGAAGGTTAGACACCTATGCAAAAGTACTCGCATTAGCTCATAGCTGCCCAAAATGGCGGAAACAACAACGAAGCAAATTTTACACAGACTCTACCAAATAAAAAAAAAGGTGTGCTCTCTCTCTCTCTCTCTCAAAAAGTGCAAATGAGCAACAACATAAAAAAAAAAAAAGCGGACTGAAGGTCACACTTGGAGGTGACTACAAACTCTAGATACGAAAGTACGTAAAATAGCTCGACAACTGCCTAAATGGCGTTCGAATTGAAATAAGCAATATTTACGTACCTTCTATATCCAAAGTAGCAGGAACAGCTTGCAGTCACGCTCTGTGTGTCCTTCCAAGGCCTCAGAAGCAGGTGGAAAAAGGGCTTGTATTCCCTTAGATCGACATCAGTACGAGGTGGGCTTCTTCGGGAAGCAGATGCACTCACTTGAGCTGAAAACACATATATACCACAGTATGGCGTTCACAACCTAACTCGAAAATGAACTCAATCAAATCAACAATATCGATTTTAGATACTAAAGGTTCGATATCAACGGTAAAATGCTAGCAAAATATGAAATCACTACGAAACAATCGCTGATTGTAACCGCACACTACGCAGTTAAACAAAATGTCGAAATAGCAGAATTTTCACAAATAATTGCCCGTGTTATTGGGTTAGGTACTTCAAATAGAACTCTCGCGAAAGGAGAGTGAATAAACTTCAAAGACAACCCCACGGCAATGAAATCGTAACTAACTCATGAAAAAGATGGCGGAAGGCCAAGAAGACACACAAACCTCACCGGTTGCAGCTGCAGAGAGAGACAAGAAGCAAGAAGCTAGGGAAGGACGAGTCTATTTATAAATTTTCGTCGGGAGTCACAAAAACTTTTAATACTTCCCGATTGTTCACGAATTTGCATAGCCAACTGACCAATCACAGCAGGCCCCTGGTTAGGCAGCGCCGCCAGCGGCTCACTACCAAACCAACCTCAAAGTAACTATAGTTTTAATTGCAACTCGGGACAGAATTACTATTTGTAATGAAATAAACTCATAATAGGGAACGAAAAATGTACCAACAGAATGAAACTAACAACTTTGCAAGGTTAAATTCTATAGACAACAATATAGCAACAGGTTGAAAATTTTCCCGCAGGTAGGCAACCCACATTGCACACACATGCGAGTCCTATTGTATATAAGACATATGTAGGTCTGCATAACAGAACCAGTACAATCCAGTTAGGCTAGAGACAAATACTATGGGTATCCATAGGCGCGGAAAAGGGGTTCTTCCAATAGCGTAACGGCAAGGCACAAGCGTGGAACACATATTTACCTGTCAATAGGATATCATTCAAGAAGAATTAATCTATAAAGGAGTCACAGACGACGTGTAACGAAATTAACAAAAATTTCGTTACAATACATAACTACGTGGTGATGCAAACATGCATTTTTTAAATGGGATACCCTAGACATTATTCCATATTCAAATTCTAATAATTATTTCCGTTCTTCTAATATAGGGTACTTTTACATTATACAGGGTATTTCAAAAGTTATGTCCATTTTTATCTCCAAATCGCTGTCAAATGAACGTACTGTATATCAAAAAGTGATGAATCAAAAAACATTATTTTACACGGTTGGATAAAAAATATCATCTAGTTTTAAAATCGGCTACACAAAAAGCCCGCGACGCATATTCGTATACAGGGTGATGTAGAATGCAAAACCCAGATTTTATCTTTTTTTTCAAATATAACCCTCAATATTTTATTATACCAAAGAATTGCTTTTAATATGCTCTTTCATCTTTGTATGCACTTGTTGTACCTACGGCCATCAGTTTCCGAGATATTCCGATTTTTCGGTAAATTTAAAATATAACTTCTATTTTGTGCACTGAAATTTATTTACTTTGAGAAAGTACTATCGAATTTGTTTTTTATTTAACGAACAACTAAATTATAAGGTCACGATAGTATTTGATGAAGTCCAAACCCTGAATCATCGAGATAATAAAGGAAACAATTTTGTAGGAGTGATGCATAATTCTCAAGCATATTTGTCAGGTATGCTTTGAAAGATTGACGGTTATCATAACCTTCTTAATAATTCCATACTGTACCTATAGAAAACGAGCTTCAAAAATTAATTTTTCCATTGAGGATATTTAGGAGAATCTTTGAGAAATTGCCTACTTACCACTAATATATATGTTAAAAACAAAAAGGTGCAGCTCGGGCTCCGACACACCGAGCTGCTGTTCCACTACCCAATGACTACTCCTCACACCGTGAGGTGAGCAATCACTGGGTCCGCGAATCGTGCGCCCTAAGTAGACGAAGAGACCCAAGGATGACTGCCTTCTGCATTCTGGCGGCTAAGATGTGCGCCGCCGCACGGCACACCGGTATTTTGCGCAGTGCAGAGAGCAGCGTATTCCTCATTCCACCTAGGGATCCAATGACCATAACCAGCAGACTTACAGTGTAGTCTGGCCAGAGCCTGCGAAGTTGTCCGAGCAACTCCTGATATTTGGTCCGCTTTTCCTCCTCCTTAGAGACGATGTTCACCTCGGCAGGCAACTATGAACAGCAATATCCAGAACGGAGGCACTCTAAAGCTAAAGACTGAAGAATCGTTTTGTTTGGACTCTGTCGTTTAATATTTCATAGCCTACCTGTTAGATCTGCTTGATAGTTATGCATGACGTCTATAAAATTGTTTCCTCAGCACACTTGACCTGTACTATCTCGTTAATCCAGCGTTTTGACTTGATCAAGTACTATTACGGCCTTATGTTTTAGTTGTTTGTTACGAAAAAATGAAATTTGATAGTATTTTCCCAAAATAAATAAATTTTAGTAAACGATTAGAAGGTATAACCTGCTTAATAATTCCATACTGTACCTACAGAAAACGAGCTTCAAAAATTACATTTTCTATTGAGGATATTTAGGAGAATCTTTGAGAAATTGCCTACTTATACCACTAGAATATATCAACTATGAACAGCAATATCCAGAACAGAGGCACTCTAAAACTAATGCGTTTGAAAGACTGAAGAATCGTTTTGTTTGGACTCTGTCGTTTAATATTTTATGGCCTACCTGTTAGATCTGCTTGATAATTATGCATGACGTCTATAAAATTGTTTCCTCAGCACACTTGACCTGTATTATCTCGTTAATCCAGCATTTTGACTTGATCAAGTACTATTACGGCCTTATATTTTAATTGTTTGTTACGAAAAAATGAAATTTGATAGTATTTTCCCAAAATAAATGAATCTTAGTAAACAATTAGAATTAAAATTTGTAGAGAAATCGAAATATCTCAGAAAATAATGAATGCAGCTATAACAAGTGCTATACAAAGATGGAAGATCATATTCAAAGCAATTCTTTGGTATAATAAAATAAAAAAAAGAGAGAAAATCTAGATGTTGCATTCTACATCACCCTGTATATGAATATGCGTCGCGGGCTTTTTTATAGCCAACTTTAAAACTAGACGATATATTTTATCCATCCGTGTAATATTTTTTGATTCATCACTTTTTGATATACAATACGTTCATTTGACAGCGATTTGGGTATAAAAGTGGTCATAACTTTTGAAATACCCTGTATAATGTAACAATACCCTTTAATGGAAGAACGGAAATTATTAGTAGAATTTGAATATAGAATAATATATAGGGTTTCTCATTTAAAAAAATGCATGTTTGCATTACCACGTAATTAGGGATCACCCTGTATAAATTTAAATATTTTCTGAGCAAGGAGCATATCTGTGGCTACAATTTTTATATACAACATTTTTCGCTGTCTTCTATAGCAGTGGTGTTATCGACCGAGCCGGTACTAAAAACTCACCCTGATTATTCTTCTTGGTTCAAATAAGCCATTATCAAATTGTATCAAATCAAGTAAGTCGTCATAAGTTGTAGAGTGAGGACACAGTTTATTGGTGTATTTATATTTTAAAAAGATTATCGCAGTACCCAAATTGATCACTTTTTTATGAGTAGTCAGTATAATGGTCCTATATGGCGTCACTTAGTTTACTTCAACGGTACTACTTTTATCTCTCTGAAACTAATGAATGTAGGTATATGAAATGCTATACAAATATGAAAGAGCACATTGAAAGCAATTTTTTGGTATAATAAAATAAGGATGGTCACACAAAAAGAGACAACCTAGTTTTTGCATACTACCTTGCCCTGTATATGAATATGCGCCGGTGACTTTTTTACAGCCTTTGATAAAACTAGAGGATATTTTTTATCTCTCCATGTAACACTTTTATTTGTTAATTTTAGATATACAGTATACGTTCATTCATTCAACTTTTGAAATACCCTGTATAATGTTACAATACCTTATATTTTAAGAACGGGAATGACCAGTAGAATCCAAAGATGGAATAATATATATGGTGTCTCATTTAAAAAAAATGCAAGTTTGCACCACCATTTAGTTATGGATCAGCAGGTATACATCAAAATATTTTCAGAGCAAGGAGCATATTCTTGGCCACAGCTTTATATACAACACTATCTTAGTGGAGTAGTGGAGTTATCGACCGATCTGGTACTAAAAACTCACACTGTATGTGTTTATTGTAAGCTTTTAAGTCAACAGTTTCAGGATAGGCTCTTTGTTGGGCCCCTCAATTTGAAAGCTATTGGTACGCCTGTGACCAACGTAAATTCATGCCTCCTTTAACAAATCGCAAATATAGTTCTTCAAAAAGAACGTATTTTATACAAGCACATTATCTATTAGAAGCCATCAAGATCATGAAAATAAAAAGTAGACGAGCTGCCCCACTTTACTGTCCGCGAGCGCCGCTGTACAAAAAACACAACAACCATTATTATTATTGTTATTTTTATAATAATTGCATTGTTCCGAAAGTAGAACGCCGTAAGAGGCAGTCGGTGAAGAGTGCGAGTCAGCATGTAATTTGGAATTCCTCCAGTGGAAACAAAGAAGGACCGCAAACGGCCGTATGCATCAATGCTTGAAGAGGGAAAGTGCTATACAAATAGATACATTTGCGTGGTCAGCTTGCAGAAGCTATCATTTTGCTTCCCACCACAAAACACGCATACACTAGCAGTGCTGTCAACCCTCTACTGCGTAAAATTTGGTAGATCACACTAAGGGCAGATCCGAGGGGCTCTCAGACTCCAGTCAAAATATTTTATATTTCGCATTGAGATATAGATGGAGAGCTCGCTACGTAAAAAAGGTTACCCAGCAAAGTAAAATTTGTGTCATTTACAGGTTCGGTAGGTATCAACATAGGGATAGGTGGGTCGTCAGCGCCGGTACTCTGTAACTTAGAAACGTGTTACTATGCACTATGTGCTGTGGGATCGGATGGCCTCGTAAATATGACAGCGTACCATGAAAGCGTAGTAGACACGTGATAGGCACCCGAAACTGCCCGATTGTCATGGTCGTCATGGTGATACAAACATGTTTCTATCTCTTAAGTTAGAGAGTACCGACGCAGAACGCGTCGTGGATGTATGAAGTAAGGTTGCGGGGGGGGGGGGGGTTAAATATGCTATTTTTTCTCATAATAAATGATGAAGTACAGCTCTGAAAATATGAAATACAAACGGAAATATGATAAGAAAGTAGGGAAAAATTGTCAGAATTGTAGGCAAAAGGTAAAAAGCCGTCAGGGGGTGCTTCATTTGCGAACATTTTTGCAACAATTATGTCACTCGGTACACTTCTGACAATTTATATACTCATTCTTTGAGTCAGAATGAACCTAATTACAAATCGTCAGACGGCTAGGTAGAAGAATATCAGAGATATTATCTATAGTAAGAACGTCGATGCTCCACTGAATTTATCATTATACCTAGAATTTTATATTCTATTTAATCAAGCTCACCTCTGGTGAGTAGGTACTGACGTAGTAAAAAATATTAACCAGCCTTTAAAAAAAACTAAAAAACTTGGATACTACCTGCTTATCACCTTGTTACGTTGAATTACGTCAATAAATGGGCAGAACACATCGCCTACATATTATGGACAAATGCACTCTATTCGATCCATGTGAGTTGGAAGCAGAGAATTGCGGGTGGAAATTGAATAGATTTGCCTATCAATTCAAATGGTTCGATGGACCACGATTACCACCATCTGTCAGAGACGTACTCACTGATAGTGGAAATTCGGAAGTTAATTTTCAATAAAATTTTTTCAGTCCATATAATTAATTAAACCTTTAATCATTACTTTCAGCTGCATATGACATAGCATCCGATAGCGTGGATGATGTAGAATCTGATGATGACGACATGGAAAAAAGATTTTTATGCGACAGAGTAGCTTTTCATTCGAGTAATATAAAATTAGTATTAATAATCGCAACTATTTAATTCATTTTATATACTTATACAAGTATATAATTGAATTAAATTTACTGGTATGTTTTGTATTAAAGGTTTAAATAAAAATTATTTCCATGCTATAAAAAAAACATTTGCCTTTCTGATTTCTGACAGGTCACCAATAGAATACTGATATATTGTAAATTATGCTAAACAATTTTCAAAAGTCAACTAGATGAAATAGAATATAAAACTCTAGATACAATGATAAGTTGAGCGGAGCACCGATATTCCTACTATCGATAATATCTCTGATATTCGTCCACCTCGCCTTCTGACGATTTGTAATTAGCTTCATTTTGACTCATTGAATGAGTATGTAAATTGTCATAGGTTAGTGTACTGAGGACTGGTTTCTCAATGTCCAGTTAAATATTTATCTGCAAGATAACAGCAACTGTTAGATAAATTGTTTAAACAATTGAAGGCTAAGCTTACGAAATCACGTAAATCTTATCTGACAGTTGTATCCATAGCAACGCTATCTGGCAGATACCTATCTGACACTTTAACTGGATATTGAGAAACCGGCCCTAAGTGACATAATTGTTGCAACATTTTTGACAACTGAAGCACCCTCTGACGTCTCTCTACCTTTCGCCTACACTTCTGTAAATGTTTTCCCTACTTTTTTTATATTTGCGATTGTATTGCAAATTTTATAACTGTACTTCATCATTTATTATGCAAAAAATAATTGCGTATTTAACGCCCACCCTTACTTTATACATCCACGGCATGTTCTGACGACCCACCTATCCCTATGTTGATACCTCCTGAACCTGTAACTAACAAAAATTTTACTGTACCGAGTGACCTTCTTTTTGGTAGCGAGTCCTTAAACTTAGACCGAAATGCTTATAATAAACATGTAAACTATACAGGGTATTACCTAAGTTGATACTTTTGAGCGTATCTAGAACCCGTTCAAATAAACATATTTTCCAAATAACTTTTTTCAGAAAACTGAAAAATAGGCTAGATACAGAATAAATAAGTAAATATGACCTGTATCAAGATGTACCTATTCTGTTTAGGCACTGTACCTATCCATTAGTGCAGTAGTCACTTTCTGTTCATCGTAGTAAATTTTAAATTGGTAAATTCCAAAAGAGGCACATTAATATGAAAACAATGAGTTGTGGCTATGTTGTTCTAAACTACGGCCACTACTGCTGCGAGATTATAAGCAAATCGTTGTGTTGAAATTAACGTGGACAACTTTAAATAGCTTATTTAAGTATCTAGTAGATAGAGTCCTTCTGATTTTGAGATAAAGTACTGCAGAGTTTTTTTTACTCAAAAAGCCGACGTTTCGGCGTTTATTTTATGCCTTCTTCAGAGCTACCGAGCACACCCCTATCGCACCAAGGGTTAACATATGGATCAAACAACGAAACCCATTCCAGAACTCCAGAAGATAGTTAAAAAGAATAAAAAATGCCGTTTGTCAATACACCTGATTTTTGGTATTTGTTGGTGTACAGGGTGTCCCATTTTGGGCACTTTTACGGGGTATCTCGGTTATTTTAGAAGATAGAGAGTTGCGGTTTTCGCGACAGTGTGCTACTTGTTAGTGAAAGTGAAGATACCGTCAACAAAATTATCATGGCCCTCTTGGTTTTTGAGATACAGGGTCAAGTCGAAAATCATGGATTTTGGAACCACCCTCGTATCTCGGTTGTCTTTCAACTTATTGAAAAGTTTAAAAAAGAGCCTTATAGAATTTTTTCTGTGGAATCCAGTGGTGTAGCTTGCTTTTTGCTTACTCTAACAATTTTCAGTTATGAAGCAAACATACATTTTTTTAAATGGAACACCCTGTATATTATTTTTGAATTCAATCGGAAATAATTCAAGCTTTTGAAAAATATATATCAGTACTTTGCTATTTTGAAAATTGCGCTCAAAATTTGATTTTGCCAATTTTTACTTTATTTGTGTCAGTAGGCCATGGTTAATCAATTATAAATAATAAGCATCTAAGCGGTTATTACTCTACAAGAGACTTCGAAAAAACAGAATCAGAATACATTTTTTTTAAATAATAATGTCTCATTAAAATGATGAAAATTGTGTGATTATAATATTGAGTAGATAGTGGGCTATGACTCATCTATTAAAAACAAAAAAGCAAATCTGTAAAGAACTTGCGAGACTATCAGCTTTTAATTATATTTTTATTAAATATAGCTTTGTTCTGCTGTGTTTTCATTTTAATTGTTGTCAATTTTCTATAATAATGGCAGCTTAGATACCCAGAGAGACAGCAACATATATGTACATATCTCATTACTCTAATTTGTTTGCATCTTTCTGCTAAGTTAGTTCGTTTCTTCCACCTGAACAATTTTTGTTAATTTTTCATGGCCTGCTACTTTGGTACTGCCTGCTAGTAGGTTGAAAACATGAAAAACATCGATTTGTCGGAAAATTTGAAATCGAATGAAAACTACAAGAGATTAATACCAACAACCCTATATCCTTATAAAGACTATCAAATTTTACATCTATCCATACAAAAAAAAGTTATGCGTTCCCTGACATTGAAAGTTCCTTAATTAGTCTACTGATTTCTCCGAGTAAAAAAAGAATTCAAATTTGACCATCTGACCTAACATGACGCATTTTATGCTTAGTCACACTGCAAAGCCACTGCCTTCTAAGTTTTGTAATCACTGCGATATTCAATTGTTTTTTGATGCCTACTTATACCAAATATAGTGATTTGCATCTAAACGGTAAAAGTTCCATATATGTTGCATGAAGTTACACTAAAATTTACTTAGAAATCCAAATATGTAATAGTATATAGGGTTCTATTAAAAAAATGTAGGTTTGATATGAATCACCCTGTATAAACGTTAAAATTTAAGTGAAAATATTCCAGTGTTATAGCCCTCAAAGCCTTCTGCCATGATCAAGCTACAGATTTTTTAAATTCGTTTTAGTAAGCCCACAATCCTCCGTCCACTCACTATTGGCTCACCCTGTTTGTTTTAATAATTTCACAGATATGAAATTCAAGTACGATATGTCTAAAAAGTACGTGATATTACCAAAGTATTTTTTCAGCACAATGTAGAGTATTTTATGAATCAAACAAATGTTTGTGTTTCCAGACCCCCATTCACCCCACCACCCTTCCAAAAAAAAAGAAAAGAATAAGGAACCCCTGAAATGCCTAAAACGAAGTTAGGAGGGGTTCTAATAATTTTTTGTTTTTTACCAATTTACATTACCTACTACAACCCCACTGTATATCACCACCCAAATTTCAACACAATCAAAGCAGCGGTTACTGAGATTACGTGCAGATGGAAATAAATCGAAGCGTCGTAAAATAAGCAAACAATGAGCGCCAACCAGGAAAAGCCATGCAAACTGTGAATGTTCGGTCAACAAAATTAGTCACGTGTAAAAAAGTAACATTTTTGAAATTGAGGTACCGTTTTCAACGAAAGCCAAATTTTTACAGTAAATGCAAAGATGATTCTATCGAGCGACTCAGTGGAATAAAACTTAAATTAATTCATGGTGCTAGACAAATAGGTCATGCAAAGTAGTACCGTATCAAATGTACCGAGTGTAGACCGCAACCACAATATCAGTGGCAGTGGTACTGGTCCGGTCGATCTGGCTGCACGCTCCGAAAAATGACCAAAAAACTTTCATCTACAGTGACGGCCTACATTTAGAAACCATACCACATGGGTTGTGCTTGAGGAGGCACAGAAGATCTTGCCAAAAGAACTTTTTCAAACAAACTAATTAACACAAGAATAGGCGGAAGGAGAATTGTAATCTCAAAAAAAAAATTCACATGGGGGGCGCTCACTAGCTTAATCATCTGACCTGCTGGGGGAGGGGGGGGGGGTAGGAGCCGGGAGTAGTCAGGTATCACCAACAACGTCCTACTGAAGGACGTCTTGGGTATCAGGAGTAGGTTTCCGTTTCTTAACTATCCTGGAGGGGCAGTAAAGGAGTAAAGCACCATTAACGCAAAAAAAGGTTTTGTGGTTCCTAATTGCTAAGAAAAACCGAACAAGTGACGGCCCTACCTAGGGCGAGAAATGTTGAATATTCGAAATATTCAAAGCCTGTTTTTATCGACATACCCCCCCCCCCCTCAGCACGTAGGGAGGGGCTCGATATATTTGTATCCAAAATCAAAAAATAAACTATATCATATTAAAACAACCGAACGATATGCATTGTTACACGTTTTAATCATGTTAGTAGTACTATTAAAAATAATTGTTAGTATACGAGGGTTCCTTTATATCTCCATCAATCCACCAGTACGCAGACAGCTGTTTCACGCTTATTAGCGATCATCAGTGCGCCATAGGTCGATTGACGGGGATAGAGAGCATCAAAATGTTCATGTCTACCACACATGTGAAGCATGTGAGAGCAGGCGACAGAAAATATCTACCTGTGCACCATCTGGTACCCGAAGGTAACGCCAAACCAAATAAAATCGCTGCTGAACAGCAGCAGACTTCTTGGTGGAACGCCACGGCGGGTTCGCTTGGCCCGACCAGAAGAGCATGGTTCTACAGGGTTACTGGTAACTCGACCACTTTCCTGCAAGAGGTGATAGAGGGACTCAAATGCAATAGATTTAACCCCCCATATGTAATTCCGAAAACCAATAGTTTTCGAGATAATTAAAATTTAATGTTTTTCAACCAAATGTCCAAATTTCCACACTAGGTCCTAAACTAAGAAAAAAACCTATTGTTGATTCTGATAATTTTTATTCTAGTATTTAACTAACACATACACAAAGCCAACTAAGTATTAAAATGCTTAAAAATACTGAACAGTTACAAACTAAATACAAATATTTAGAAAATAATCAACAAAATTTTTACATTCACAGTGAAACAAAATTATCTAGCTCAAGAGAATTATACAAACGGTTGAACAAATTGCCAAAAAAAACTTTCCTACTTAATATAACCCTTTCAGAAAGATTATAAACAGCATTGAATAAAAATCACCTATTTAAAAAGAAAGAATGACAGTACAATCATTATTGATAACTCAGTTACATACTCGAATTTTTGCAAATGCGGTCGATGATTTTATCCCAGTAAAACAAATTAAATGCACTCAAAGTTTCTAGAGATCTTGCTACTTGCTACCGGTGTATCTTTTTTTGAGCTAGACAATTTTTTTTCACGGTGAATGTAAAAATTTTCTTCTATATTTTTTAAATAATTGTATGCAGTTTGAAGCTGTTTAATATTTTTACACATTTAAATACTAAATTAGATTTGCGTATTTGTCAGTAAGAAACCAAATTGAAAATTACTAAAATCGACAGCAGGGTTTTTTTCTAAATTTGGGATGTAGTGTGGAAATTTGGACATATCGTTGAAAAACATTAAATGTTAATTATCTCGAAAACTATCGGTTTTCGGAATTACATATGGGGGGTTACATCTATTGCATTTGAGTCCCTCTATCACTTCCTGCAGGAAAGTGGTCGAGTTACCAGTAACCCTGTATATGCTGCTGCATATAAGAGTGTGTTTTTTGGCCTACTTGCCTTAATCTGTTCCATCTGTGTACCTTAGCATGTGTTTTTTAGTAATGATGGCTTAAGCTTCAGTTCCCGCTTAGCCTTATTGTGCAGCCCCGGTGAAAGGGATCAGACAGAGTCCTACGTTCTTTGCGAACCTTGAGATGGCTGGCCTTCATCCAAAACGTTTCGTTTCGTCGTAGTTCCTTCCTGCTCCATCTGAGAGCGTCTGCGATATTAGAACACAATAGTCCCTAAGCACCCCTTTAGACTGAACATTCCCCACTCTGACCCAGCACGTCTTGTGCTTATTTGACGATGGGAGTGAATTTTGCACCTTCCTTGAGACACTTGTCAGCCCTCTCATTCCCGTCTACTCCTATGTGACAAGCAAGATAATGTGACCTTGTTGGGCTTCTCCATTGTAGCAGTCCCATACTATTTTTGATGCATGGTGGTTACTGGCTGTTTGTGTCTACATACGAGCCCTAAGAGCTATTTTATCGGTATTGGGACAAAGTAAAATACAATCATACTTCAGAAATTTTACAGTTTATTTTATTTTTTCAATAATTTTATTAGTAAAACTGTGAAAACTAGTGACAACTAAATTAAGGTACAGTATAAACTAATTGCCAAATGTTAAACAAAATCACACAAGTAGGCTCTGAAAACAATGTAGGCTGGGATGACAAGAAATGTCAGTTTATTCTGCAGTTAATTTCTTATCGTTTGGGTGAATTGCTGCATTTGTTGTCGAAAATGGTGTGTGGTGTCTCCTCTCCGCAACTTCAAAAATTATTGGCGTGGTAAAACAATACGCAAAGTGGCGGTTAAACTTGATATTCCAAAAATATATAATGTGATGATGATGATGATGATGTTATGATTTGGGGTTGTATGACAGCTTCAGGATTAGGATGTTTTGAATTTATTGATGGTACCGTGAATGCAGTAAAATATCATCAAATGCTTCAAAATAGCCTACACCAAGTAGCGCGAAGTTAGATGTTGGCGTAAATTTCGTATTTCACAAAACAGTGATTTGGAAATCACAATATAAATGTTCTTTCTTGGCCTTCCAACAGTTCTGACCTTAATGTGATTGAAATACTATGGCATAAAATGAAACAGGCATTAAGGAACAACCCACAACGTAGATTACCTGCACTTAAGGGGAAAATAGAACAGATCTTAGTAGGTTCCATGCCCAAGCGAATACGAGCGGTCATAAAGTCTAAGGGTGCTGCTATCCCACTTTTAAAAATAAAAAAATTTACTTTATCCCAATAGTTAGTTGTCACACAAAATTAACTCTTTTCTTATAAATAAGTGATGGTAGAATAACTGTTTCGTGTTTTGTGTTGCCGATTGCCGCCCATTCATTGTTAGTTAAGTAGTTGCATACTATTAAATAAAAAAAATTCGAAGAAATAAATGAACTGTTTAACACCTGAGTTATGCATTTATTTTATTTTGTCCCAATGTATAGTTGTTAGGGCTTGTAGATAGTCTTTTTACTGTATCCTTTATCTAGGCCTATTTTGTCGCATTTCTTAATTGCGGCTATTTCTGCTTAGAAATAGTGGTCAGTTTACTTAGGTGGATACTGCCAGGCCTACCACAATATATGCCTTTTTCTGGCATTCTGGTAAAATATTGGATTAATTTCTCCAATGCCTCAGTTGATTTACATGTACCGCTCATGAGGCCCACTTTTGCAAGCGCTTTAGATACTGTGATTTAATGAACATTTGATTACCATACTGTACACTATCCTGGGTCTGATTACCCTGGTGTACAAAGAGTTTACCACCGAAGGGGTTAAACCCTTGGAATGTATTGACTAAATCTAACGAAATTTTTGTATAAGATTAGTCGTAGTAGGTGAAGCTAGACAAGTAGGCTACCATCGATCTGATATATTGTCAAAATAGTGATACGTCAGAACACAGCGCATGTCAGTGATACCGTACTGCACTGCCCAAGATGGAGCTAGATAAGAAAAACGGATTGGTGATTTATAAAGGAAATATTAATGATATAACGGGAACCAGGAAACATTGGAATTTGAAGACCAAATCACTTTCAGAGCTTTTTTATACTAGGAAAAGAGGGCTTGTTCAATCGACCTAGTAACATAATATACTATTCTATCGAATGATGTGTCTTAATCAGAATGCTGGGCATTTTATTAATTCTCATAAGATGGCTTCTGAAAAGGAAGTAAATTTCCATATGCTACGCCTATGATTTAACAAAACTCGTCCAAAAATATTAAACCGTGGATAATGCTGCATCAATACACACGGAAAATGCAAAAACTGGTTACCGCAGCATTCAGCATACCGCATTAAATTGAAGTTGAAAGGAATGATCTCTGTAAAACAGGATCCATGCAAACATATATATCTCTTGGAGTTTTTTTTGAAGTGTGCAATGTCCAATGAAGAAAAATCATGGTAGGTGGTCATTGAAATTTTACATGTCTACGGGTACGAAAACCCAAGTCACACAAAGACTGATAGATATCAGGCAGTCTCTATGTCTGTTTTCATTTTTGTCATCGTATAGTCTCAGTGAAGAGCTTCTCATTACACTGAAAAAATAATCTCAGTAATATCCTGTACTTTACGTATTTTTTTTGTGCTTCAAATTTTACTTCCTAAGCCATAGGTAATTTACTGTTTTCAGATAATAAGCTTTGTGGCTTATATTTAAGCCATGCGCATTTATGTATAGCTTATGGAATTTGTGGTGCAACATCAACATTTTACTGTCAATCGTCAAAAAGGAACAATATCAAAACCGTTCAAGCTTTGCATTAAAATGTTTTAATTACCATTGACCATATTCCATATTTGAGAAGGGTCAAGTTGATGTAGGAAATGATAGGGCACAACAGAAGGCCAACTTTTTTTTGTTGATACTTTATGTTTGCCTTGACGGTATAAGTATTATGTTGGTGGACATGATTTATATTTCATGTTTATCTCACGAGAACCTCTTTGCGTCGGTCTGTCTGAACTTTTGAAAACCTATGCAGAAGCTGTAAAAAGAGAAGCAAGCAATGGAAATGCTCCAAAAAGCTTCCAAACTGATATTTCCATAGCTTTAGGTTCCTGATCATTACCTACTCTGGAGAAGAATAAATTGAGGTGCAGGCAACCAGCAGGGCTGGGTGGCTATCCTTTATACAATGTGTCTGGTCATCGGTGTCGGAGCTTTAGGGAATGAAATACAGTATTGTTTATTGACAAATCACCCCTCATAAGTAGTTTTTCTCCCACCATAATAAAATGGCAGCCATTTTGTTTTTTTAAATGAAGCATGAGTTGTACTAATTCAGCCATAGTGACCCATGTAGAGGCCCTAGAATCACAAAATAAGTCTCATTCGATAGCGAAATAGTGGACCATAAACTAGTGGTGAATATTTTCCAAATTTTATTTCATAGAAGAGCAACAACATTATTCAAAGAAAATAATTGGGTTTTTTTAAGTTTTAGCTTTTTCAAAAAATCTGAACCGCTAACCTACAATTTTTTTATTTCTAAACGGTGGTACATGCTGTTTTCTAAAAAAATAGTTGCATACCTTAGCCCTAAGTGAAGCTGTTTAGAAGCTATGATGGTTTGAATATGACCCTTTGTTGTCTAATTCGGCCGTTGAGAAGGCAATAAAAGAAGATACTTAATGGTCACGACATTTATTTTGGAAAAAAAAGAAACAAATGTTACAATCATTGCTCAAAATGTTCTCTTTGGTGTTGCAGATATGTGTTGCAGGTAATAATACTGTGTCGAAATTTCATTAAAGTAATTTCAATAGTTTCCACGTTACACAATACAGAACAACCCAATGCAATACTCGTATGTATACGTTAGGAAATTCTAGGTCCTTGGTTTCTGTTATAGGCAAGGCAATGTTTGAATGGAGCTAAAATGGTGTATTATGTCGCTAGGTATTTTGCTCACAGGTCAACGGACGCTTATAATGAATACAAAAAGGTACAGTTTCCAACCCCCATCCTCGCAGCCAAAAAAAGAGCAGAAAATGATAAAAAACCCCTAAAACGTCGAAAAATGAAGTTTAAGGTAGGTTTGGAAGGTTTTTGTTTTTTGTTAATTACTCCACCGCCCGTGCAAAGAATTCCAAAATTATAACAGCATTACTCACTATGACACTATAGCATATCGCTACCAAAACTTCATCACAATCCATGTAGCGGTTTTTGAGATTAAGAGGCTAGAAAGAAGCCAACAGACAGACAGACCGATAGAAATAACTGACAAAAAGCGTATTATCTCAAAATCGAAGACTTTCGCGATCAGAATATTCCCCTCATCTATCGGTGCGGGAAGTAAAAAACATACAGTTGAAGCTAATAGAGGCGTGTTAAAAACAAATTCCTAGTGTGTAGTGAATGTTTCAGAAAATTTGTTTATAAAGGGAAACATTTTAGTTAGGAGGGGATCTCCCAGCAAAAGCTTGATTCTATGTAGGAACTTTAGCAAATCGGTATTGTTGTTCGCTTTGAAACACGAAAATATGTGGGAAGTGCAATTCGTTGGGAAGTGCTGAGTCAATCAACTTGACTCCATTTTTTGTTACTGCAAATACCCGTATCGCCCTGTATACATCCACAGCGCATGTCTTGTCTTGATCGCTGGGTTGGTAGGTAGGTAGGTAGTAAACGCCATGGTGGCCTTGCCTCTTGTGCATGTTGTATGTCTTCAAATTTCTAGGTCAAGAAACAAGGTCAATAATTTCTCCTCTGTGTTTGTGTAAGTGTGTGTATATCAACTGGCAAGTTTTCAATGTGTACACTGTAGATGTATGCTACAACAGCTAGTTAGTTGTATCGCAGACAGATATGGCATTTGCATAAAGTCATGTGGGCAGAATTTAGACCGTACGTTATTAGTGGAAGGAATATAAAATAATGCAGTAAGAAATAAACTGGTTCTTGGAGTTGAATGTGATTGCTGATTATATCTGTTTAGCTAATGCGCTGATTGATGGACATGCTCGCCAAAAGTAGAATAGATTATTGACTCTGCCTAACACAAGTTCAAGTTTCTTATAGGTCACAGCTACTTAGAATTTTATGTCACTCGTCACAAACTCAGCCGCTGACAGAAACATACACACACAAAAAAGGTAGCATGAATTTGTTTAGGATCTGCATATGGAAATGAAGCTAAAACTGATGCGATTTTCTAGTGATGAGGACCTACTACGGGCTGGGGACCACGACTGTGCCTTAATTTCTAAGCGACATTGGCAGCTTAGTGATTTTGAATAACGAAAAATTCAGAGGTGTATTTGCTGAATGTATATGTAGAATGTGGGTACTTTGAAAAAATGAAATAAATAAAGCTGTATTGCAAAATTTTCGTAATGATATTATTGTCATGAATTCAAAACACGCAAGATCAAAACCAATCAAATTATTTGACACATATTTAATTTTACTATGATCTATTTAAGCGTATCTTTATCATCATTATCTAGATGCATCAGTTTAATCAGATTCTTAAGACTTGTACTCACTAGTAGACATGTTGCGTGATTTGTCTATGTCTATAGACCATCTAGAGATACAATTTTTTGTCTCGTCTAGCGTCTACACTACCATCATGTGCAGATTTTGACGAGACAAAGAATTTCTCATCAGTCTCATGCGCGCTGTCCACTATGGATGACATTGCACTGTGCGAAATAAGTTACTGTTTAGTGATGACGAATAGTGAAATAAAGCAGAAACGTAAACGTTGGTGGACGCGGGAAGTCTTCGCATAAGGACCTACGTTCGGTCATACATTACTAAACAAATTAAGACTGAAACACGCCATGGGTTCCTAGAAGTTCACCCGGCTGGCACCTACTGATTTTGAAGAGTTGCTTCTGATGGTAGGAGATTGTTAATGAAGCAAGAAACAAAATTTAGAGAAACAATTCCAGGTTCTCTTTGACAGTCACACTGCGTTTCCTACCAAGTGGAGACTCATTCACGAGCCTGATTTACACTCCACTTCTACTCTGTGAATCATCCAAGTCTGTGTCCCGGCTGCCCTTTGATTCGTTTGCTATTAGTTGCATGAATTGCAAATACTCGTACGAGACACATGTGGACCTTTTCGGAGAAGATCCAGTTGTCGAAGTATTTTTACCGCTCCCTGTTGAACGATGCTTTTAAATTATGCATTTTTTTTCAACATTTGCCACTGTGACATTGTGCTTTGCAGTCAGAAATTCCAGGGCCAGTTTCCTTTTTACCCGGTTTTTATACTCGGGACTTGTAACATCCTACAAACAACATGCTAGGAAATCTTCAATCAGTTTTAAAACTTCCTCGTTCGACCACATCTTCAGAAGTATCTACAGAAGCACTGTATAAAAATTAAAAATAACGAATCACACCAAGAGCACACATAAACAGTCGAAGATGCAACTCCGTAGTTGGACTCAGACTGGGGTGTCTCGTCTCTAGACCCTGATTGACGTCCACACTATCAAAATGTTGCGCAATATGTCTAACTTTCCATCCATCCAGCGTGTCCACTATGATGTTCATACAAATATCCTGTGTCTCTAGCTCTTTGCACCATAGATAGACAAATCGACAGAGGGTGAATACGGTCATGGAAACGATCAGCATACACTCGTGAAGTCCTACACTAGAATCATAACCAGCGGTTCATTATTAGTTATGCCAGTTCCACCATTTTTGTTGTTGTTAAAGTCCGATGTAGCACGTCAACATTCGGTAGATGTCAAGCGCACACTGCTACGTACATCTATTCTACGTTCCGCTGTAAACTGGGTTTTACGAGGGTTTCTCTCTCATATGCAGCAGCATATAGAACCAGCGCTTTTCTGGTTGGCCAAGCGAATGCGCCGTGGCGTTCTATCAAAAAAAGAAGCTGCTGTTTAGCAGCGATTTTTTTTGGTTTGCCTTTACATTCGGGTACGAGATGGCGCACAGGCAGATCTATTCTGTCGCCTGCTCTCAAACTGGGTTTTGCTGTTTTTTGATCTAATCGCACAGGGACGGGATTAGAAATGATGATTTCATTATCGGTCAATATCTTGACAACCTTAAACTTTTCGTTTATATGTTACTGAGAAGAATCACTTCTTTTGGCGAGTACTATATGGCTTTTGAAAAAAAGTCATAATTTAGGAAACATCCTGTATGCTTAATACAAATACACATATTTGAACTATAGAGTGTACCCATCGCGGTAATCATTCAACTCTACCATATAGTGTAAAAATAGTATTATTAGTTTAAAATTTCGTCATTCATTTGCTTTCCCACCATGCTTTTGACTCTATATAGTTTCAGGATGTTTTATGATTACAGTACGAAAGTAGATGTTGTAATTTTTCTATCTACGTAATCTCAATAACCGCTTTACTGATTTTGATGAGATTTGGGAAATAAATCCTGTGGTGGGGGTCGCAGGAACTGCAAAAATATATATTGTCAATAATCAGGTTATAGGACATTATCAGCAACTTAACCACGCTTTATTTTAAGCTTTTCTCTAGAGCAGGTAAAATGGAGGTAGTTGGCAGGACCGGGGATAAGGAAACTCCAAAAGTATATGTATTACAAAACAACTTCTACTGACTGAAAGAAATTGATCATACTGATATCCGTTACTTTTTATGATACCTTTGATGATAATTGAGTGAATGTACAATCAAGATAAGGCTTTCATGTTTCGCGACTATAGACTAATCTCGTTATATACCGATATATGCTACTATCCAGTAAACATTCGTACAATACATAAAATCATAACGTGCAACTAAGGACTCAAAGCAAATAAGGCACAGATTTTAAAGCTACACCATAAAAAAATGTGCAGCAGCACTGATGGTGCCCCATCACGACATCTTCTAAAAAAAAAAATCCGCATGTGTTCCATCCATTTGCGTGACAAATCGCGATTGTTGGCAAGATGATATTTTTACTCCGGTGCGTCAAACAACAAAACAGTACACGCGACCTTTTCGCCTTCGGCACGATTCATGGATTCTAATTGCGGCCCATAAACTACCAAACATCTGTTTCTGATTCGCCAAATAGAAAATATTTACAAACAGCCTTACGGTGAGACACTTCAAAGCGTGAAACATGTGTTGACACAATTTTTTACTTGGCGTTGAAAAGGCCGTAAATTTCAATTATGGGGCGACTTGGATCTCGAATAGAGCAATAAATAAATTTCAGTCAACGTTATGTTATTCAACAAAAATATTATTTTTCTTTACATTTCATGCCAACAAGCATACTTTGTTTCATTGCCATTAGTTTATTTTCCTAGTGACCGCGACTATAGATTATGGTTGTTTTTCATGGGTTTCGGTCAACGATTGAAACTATAACTTTCTTTCACTACGTTTCGGTTTATTTTAATCTAAACCATCTTCAGGTGTCTATAAATGAATAGGAAATGATCTGTATATAATAAAAATAAGAAGAAAAATACAAAAAAACAACAACAAAAACACAATTAAATAAAATAATTACCTATAAATTGTATGTGTAAAGTAGAAATATAACTAACTATCACTACTTCACTGGTTTCTGGGAGAGTTGATTTGTTGTAAGGAATTTTTATAATCTTGTCCCTTTAGTCTAGTTCGTGTGTATTTTTCAGCTAAGTTAGTTGTTCTCTTCTACCTGAACAGGTTTTTGTTTATATTTCATGGCCTGCTACGTTGCTTATAGGTAGAAAAATTTGAAAACGCCGATTTGTTTGAAAATTCAAAATTAAATGGAAACTAACGGAGATTGATATTTATAACCTGACACCATTAGAAAGGTTATCAAATTCTACGTTTAACCGTATAAAAAAAATTAGACATTCCCATTTGAAAAAATCAAGTTATCGCTGATCGAAGTTTCCTTAATTAATCGACCGATTTCTCCAAGCATAAACGTAATTTAGATTTGACAGTCTTATCAAAGCTGACGCATTTTATGGTTAGTAATACGGCAAAGTCACAGCCTTCCAAATTTTATAATCTCTGCGATATTCAATTTTTTCCTGATATCTACTTATACCGAAAATGGTGATTTACACCTAAACGGTTCGCTTTAAGTCCCATGTATGATACATAAAGTCACACTAGAATTTATCACGGAATCTGAATATGCAATAATATACCTACGGGGTGTTCCATTTAAAAAAACATACACGGAAAAAAGTAGACTTGAATATTTTTAAACAATATTGTGTGGTATGATTGTTGGTAATTTTTCTACATATTGTAAGATATTTCCAAAAGATTGTTGAATAAAGTTTCATTGGGTCTAGCAACATATTCCACCAAATTGCGTTGGCTTGCTATGGACTTTTTCACAATCGGAGTATGTAGCTTTTCTACACAAACTATTCGGCTTCCTTTTCCGCAATCGTACGATAGAAAAGTTCACATAGTGTTGATCATTTTTCCACAATCTATTGTTAAAAAATCCACAAAACTGTTGTTGAAGAAATCTGAAAGAGTCTGCGCAAGTCCGTGTCTTTCTAGTTCTTTTCTTGTTGAGTTCCCATTTGGTTTGTGCCTGTGTATGAACAACCGACGGCGATGTGTGAAGCATATAATTTATACCTATACCTATAGAAGATACCAGATACCATATATTTTAAGAAATGGAGGGTTTGAGTGCATTCCCACTTTTCTGGGTAAGTACTAGTTTATTTATTTGTGTCATTGTGATACAGACAGGCAGCCATAGGAGTTTGTAATTAAATGTGGAAGCAACGACCTACGTGTGTTATTTTTGCAATGTTTTTTGATTCGAAAATATAAAGCTGTGTCCGCTAGTACCTATTGAACAGTTGTAGAAAAAATTCACGGGCGAAACTTTATATGTCGAAGATTATGATAGTATACATAAATAAGTGTAAATGATTACATAATGGCTACGTTTTAATGCTGTCGTTTGTTTAAAAGTAATATCAATATGGACGCTGCACCTACATGGCAGAAATAGATATAAGGCTGTTTTCGTTCAGTGGAATTACCATGTTTTTCACATTTCTATGGAGAATTATTATTATAGCGCATAAAATTATTTAAACATAATAGGCTCAAAATAGAAAAAGCTATGCATCTTTATTATTATGCGGCGAAAGCTCACAGCTGTATATCGCCATTACGTCTTTCAAGTCCAGGCAGGGTTACAGGGGCATTTTCATTTGTATGGATGTGAGGTAGTATGTATCTATACAGCAAATAGCAGCAGAACAGCAAAATATTGATTTATGCGAATGTTTCTATGTTAGACTGTTTTAGAATTTACTAATTTGAAATTAACTATACGGGTTGGGACTCTGTGGCTTGAATGATATGAAGATACTGTATTATTTATGCTACGTTATGATATTTTTATTTTTCAGTACCATTGGACATCCAAACTATCCAGTCAATGATGATTATTAGGAAGTGAATATCATTGTGGTCATACATATTATATACCAGTGTGATTATTTTTTTAATTCTTCTTGTGAACACCTTTTTTGTATGAAAATAAACAATTGTATACACGCCTCATTTTACTTTTGCCTCCACAACTCCTCCTCACTCATCACATTTATTATGGATTATTAAACCCCAATTTTGTAGTGTAATAGACTTCACAATATTGTTCAAAATTTTACTACAACAATGTGTTAAATGATTTTACACATTTTGTGAAATATTAGTACATTGACTGAGTCGCCTATTAGTCTACAAATTGTGGCTATCCTGTTGTTACAATATTTGTATAAAAAATCCACAGGGGTCGTAAATAAACTCTCTCGGTGGTAGTAATATGGAACACAATTGTTGGGTCCACAGCTCCACAACTTAGTGTTACAAATATACACAAGTTGTTATTGTCCCTATATCATCCACAATTTGTAGTGAAAATACCTACAATTGTGGAAAAATTTACAACAGTCTTTTTTCCGTGTAACTTTGATACATTTCATGTTTTTGGGACACCCTGTATAACATGAACATATTTATACAATGTAGTCTTAATGGGTCTCTATCCATCCGAAATTATTATTTTGTTTTTTATCAAATACTTTTGCCATAATGCTCCGTGTCGAATAACGTGAATAACCCTGTAGAGATGAATATTGACGACGTGCCTGTTTGCTGGATCATAGTAAAATACGAAACATTGAAGAGCCAGAATAACTGGTTAATAGATTGATTGTCAAAGAAAAAACCTTAGGCTGTCGCTGTTCAGCTTTGTAGTAAGGTACATTCTTTTTCCGCAGAGAAAGAAAACCACTTGAGAATTTCGTCACCAAATAACTTTATACGTAAGTCAGTGTTCTTGCAATATTAAAAAAAAAATCAAAGTGTTGCATTTGCATTGTTGATAAATCTAAAATGCGAGTCAATATATATTTTGGAATCATAATGATGCATGTGTGATAAACGAAAGTAGGGTTTGTTGTGTGATCGACCGTTGATATCTCCAGATTACAAACACCGGTGCATCGCATTTTACAAAAAGTTACTGGAACATAAACTAAGATTTATGTTCTGCAATCCTTGTGGCACCAGCATTTTTGTTAAAAAAAATACCGAGTCATTAAACTTGACGTCATTTTTTCGTTCGGTGTCAATATTTTCCAATTAGTAGAACCTATATTTCTCTCAGGCAACGTCTAAAGACTAAGTTTTTTAATCTGCCAGCGTGATAACAATGAGTTTGAGGTGTCGAAACTGACCGCCGCCGTCGTGTTGGCGTTCTCTAGGGAACCCGCTGTGAATGCTTCTGAACTTCTCTCACAATATATCATTTAAAATGTTAATTTTTCGGCACATGTTACAGGTCGGCTATTGAAGTGCGTAAATAATTAAAAATGCATTACATTGTGCTGTGATTTGAATGCAGAGATTGCACTATTCTGCATATAGAACTGCAGATTCCTTATCTTTCTATGATCATTGCATTTGTAACTTCACACCTAGAGTAAATGCTTATTTATGCTGAATCTGAGAGCGCTGTTAGTCTAACCATTCGATTCCTTGGAATTTTATTGGGGTCAGTACTAAAATCTCCAGATTTGGGTTGTTTACTTTGAATACTCAAGTATATGAAACATAAACTTCTCCTGTGGTTTGTGACTGTGCTTGCCGCAAAAAATCAATCTCATCTTTTTATTTTTTTATTTATAGTTTACATTACAAACACCACAAGGTAGTTACATGTAATGGTTAAACACACAAACTTGAACAAGACAGCACTACTAAATTAAACCTACACTAAGAAAAATCAGCGGCAACATTTAGTTCAAACCGATTTTAATTCTTAGAGTAGTCTTAAAGATATCTATTGATGTGCCTGAAAAAATTTGATTGCATATTCTTAGCATTTTGTTTATTGGTGAGGTGCTGGATTTATCAATATTAAAAATTTCATAATTCAGGTTCCTGAGGTTTATTTTAAGGAACACTGATGCTTATAAATTTAACTAGATCACAGTCCTTATATTTCGTACTATTAATCAGATGGAAAATAAATATCACAGCCTGTTTGTCTCTTCTTGCTAATAGACTTTTATGTTTATGTGCACGAGGCAGTAAAACATTAATTTACCGTTTAAAATTTATCCTAGTTGCTGAAAATGATGATTTGCATAGGTCACTGTTATTGTTCCTAACCTATCTGTAAGGTAAGTATTTTTTATCTACAAACTCTGGGCTGATAGTTACAGAAAATGTATCCACTTTTTTCTTTACAAACTTATATATAGGTATAGGATACTTGAAAGGCTTTTCTAAATAAAAAAAATGTTAGCTCCCTTGGATAACGAAGTGTTGTGCTCGCAGAAATATGCAGCATCCTTGTTTTAAGACGTTTATATCAATAAAATTCATATTGTGCAGTCCCGTCTGCCTGTCTGTTCTTCTATCCGCGTAATCTCAGAAAAACTGAGACCGATTTTATTGAAATCTAGCGTATGATGTGCTATATGAGGTCATAGTAAGTAATACTGCTTAAAAATCGACATAACTTCTGTGCAACTTTTGTTTTAATCCCATAGTATTCTAGGATAGACGACGTTACTATAATTTTATAAATTGACGTATTGGTGCAGACTAATTGAAAAAAACCAAAAATCATCAGATCCTTTTTTTCTCCTTATTATTTTTTGGTTTCAAAAACATACCTGTGGACTTTTGAATTCATCAACACACTTGATAACCCTATCATATATGACTTAAAAACAACAAAATGAATTATAATGTATAGCTTTTGGAAATCGGTGCACTAGCAACGGACTATAGTTAGCTAAGAAAAAATTAGTATTAGGTATAGTTTGCCTTTAGGTATTTTAGGGTAATTCATCCTAAAATAATTCATCATTTTTTAATATCATTATACCTAGGATAAGTAATAGGTCGCATCATAAATATTTCCTATATCATCATCAGACGCAAACCTCTTAATTTTCTAATGGAAGTTAATATTCTGAGCGATGTTACATGGGAAGTGATAAAGTTTTTTTTTGATGAATCCAAAAAGGTATACTACCGTACACTTTGGAAAATGAGAATATGTGGGAATTAGGTCCTGAGTCAATCAACTTGACTACATTTTTAGCTCAAATGTCATATCAGATTAAGCATCGTTTTTTATTATTTATCATTCTCAAAGTTGTACAATACAAAGAGTATTTCACTTAATTTAGAGCATAAAATTTCCACAAAACAAGGTAGTGGCGGCTCGCCAGAAGCCAAGAAGCCAGAGAGCCATGGCACTACCACAATAAATCGACTACCTTACTTTTTTTGTGCTACTCTTAAATATTGTATTGCATCCTATTTTTTAATAATTTAGCAAAAATTAAACATTGACAGAAATCCAATATATTATCCTATTTTTCGACAAATACGCCCATACTGTTGCTATGAAAGTATACGGTGTGTGGCGTGGGAGCCAAACAGACAGCGGCTCCAATTCTGCTATAATACATCCAGCCGAAAGGTTAAATGATGTCATATTAACGCTATACGCAGAGTGCGATTTTAATAGGGAAAGGAGCCAGGCAACAGCTGGCTCACCAAGACTAGATCTTGTTGTCGTTGTTTATTGGGACTATTCGGATTAATTTCTGTTGTCTGTTTCGCGCCCCGACGTGAAAGTTATTTTAATAATATCTATTTAGTGGTGACTCGTAATAAGTGAGGGACTAATGCCAAAATGAATAGTATTAGCAATTTTTTTAAGCCGTTTTCCACTCGATTAAGGAAAAAGCTGAAATCAAGGAATTCGGAAGAACGCTTCTCGATTTAGATATTCAAAAAACGCAAAATGTGTCTAGTTCTTTGAATGTTAAAAGCCGAGTGCGGAAGTTTAATCGAAATATGTACAATAAAAACAATTGGATTAGTGGATGTGATAAGAAAAACGCATTTTTTTGTTTCTCATGTATTTTGTTTGGTGGCAAGTCTACTTGGACGAAGAATGTCCACATCGGAAGCAGAACGATGTTAACGTCAATTTTAACAGTTAATGACCCTTTTGCAAAAAATAAGGAAAAACGATTTGATTTTACATACCACATAATTTAAAAGTGTATTTTTGGTTTTTGTAGATAGGTTATATTCAGATAAAGTTTTGGGTAAGTGTTTTTACTGTTGTTTTACTATATTTCTTAAGGTGCCGATGAATTTAGGTTACTTTTTATATTTTGGCTCCACCGGTCTCTTAAGTCACGAGCCGCCACTGAAACAAGACACTACTACCTAGGCAATAAGTCTGTTTTACACCATACCTAATTCAGAGAAATTTCTCACAAATTGTAGGTACAATGTACATTCAAATAGATCTGCGACCATATAGAAAAGAAGAAGAGAAGTAAAATATACAGATAAATGAATGCGATTGTGGTATGTGCAGGAAAGTTTATAGTAAAAGAAAATCATCTCTCCAGAATTCTTATAACAATTGATTGGTTTTCTACAATAAATTTTTTGACTGAAATTTTGAATCTCTTAAGTGTTTGAATATGTCTAATAATGGAAGGTATCTGACTGAAAAATTAAGCTTCGAAGAAGAATATCGTTCCTTGTCATAAAGTTTTATTGAAAGTTTCCTTATGTGAACCACCCCTTGTGGTAGACCATGGATATTTTACGATACAACTTCATACATGTAACGATTACTTCTTTGTCAATCAAAAACGATATTAGTGTACAATATGGGAGATTATAATATGAAGGAATCATTGAGTCAACCAACTTAACTACATTTCTAGCTCAAAGTTGACGTCCTATGTAACTAGCAATGAGTCAATTCTTAGTAGGCACAAGCTTTGATTAACGTATTGTACGTAAATACGTTAATCAGTGGTACAAGTAAATATTAAGCATCTTCTATATCATACACAAAACTGATTATTTACCAGATTTTTCGCCAATAAACCAGATCATGGAGATTCTGTGATACAACTTCATACAAGGGACAACGACTTGTTTGCAGATCCAAAACGATAATACCATACCCATGGAAAATGAGAATATGTGGGAATTACTGAGTCTATCAACTTGACTAGATTCTCGTCTCAAATAATTTCACGTTACCATGTAATAAGTAATGAGCAAAATATCAGTAGATAGCTAAGTAAAAATATATCCTGTGACGGTAGAGGTAAACGCTCTTGTCTGAATTTGGACTCGATTTGTTTCCAACGTTATTTTGCGGTTTAATAGATATTTAAAATTTTGTGGATATTTTCAATCAGCCAATCCAAGCACCGTTAGTTCCGGACTAATTACCCTGACACTTCTTTGTTAGCGCAAACAAAAAATCTCATCACAGGTGCTGCACACGACAACAAATCAGTAGCGTTTCTAACCTTTCTTGCAGCGGGCTGGGAAGTTTGTGTTGTAATATATGGGATACAGTGGCGTAGATACAGGCGTGAAAGGGATGACATTTCACCACTCTTTAAAGCAAAAAAATAAAAAGCAAAAAAAATAAACTATATCATACCTCATAATGTACTATTTGCCCCGGATGGCAACCGCAATTATCATCCCGCTAACCGAAGATATTGTCACGACGGCCTCTTTTTCTTCACCAAAGAATCAAACTGGACGTAACTTTCACCGTTTTACTTCACACTCAATACAATATCTCTTAATCTTATCTCAACTAGAACTCAACTCAACTGAACTACTGCCACGCTACTCGTGGCGCCTTATATACTTCATCGAACCATCTAGAAAAATCGAGACATTCAGATGACATCTAGAACGCCCATCCTTCAGTTCCGAAAATTCTAGACCATAGTTCTAGACGATTCGATGACGTTTACACATCAAAAATCTAACCTAACATTTTGAAAGGAACATCAACAACAATACAAATAACCAATGCTATATACAGGATGTTACAATATTTTATCGCTATAATGGATGAAAGAAGGAAATATAAATACAAAGACAACAATAAATATAAAGAGATTCATAAAGAGATTACAAGACTAATAAAACAAGCAAAGGAGAATTGGATGGTATAGACCGCTTTGAGAAACTCGAAGATCTACAGAAAAAACGTGATGTTTAACGTACATAAAAAATTAAAGACATTACGGTGCTAAAAGCAAATTTTACCAACAGGGTATACTAGTCACGGAAGATAACAAACAAACAATAGATTCAGAAGAAATAGAAACTAAATGGATAAGACATATACAAGAACTTTTTGATGGCAATAGAATAGAACCAGTAATAAGACAAGTAGAACACGAAGACCAACAAAGGGCAATCTTTTTATCAGACGTAAGGAAGGCAATAAATTTGTCAAAGACACGAAAAGCACCAGGAGAAGATAATGTTTACACAGAGATGCTCAAACTGCTAGACAATGATAGCCTTCATCTGGTAACAATTTTCTTAAATAAGATATATTGTTCAGGAGTCCTACCACACAACTGGCTTCAATCTATATTCATCCCAATACCTAAAAAGATCTCAGCAAATAAGTGTTCACAATACCGACTTATTAGTCTAATGAGCCATGTATTGAAAATATTTCTAAGAATTGTCATCATCATAGTCACAATGTCTTAACAGACATGTTGTGAACTCGTAAAATGCATTTAGTCGCAGCCAGAGTATTGCCGACACGAATATTATCAATGGTTTTGAGAACTGTAGTTCGCCATTGGTCGCGATTTACTGCCAATTCACTGGCGCTCTTGATACTCATATTCAGCAACTATTTCGTCGTATCCACCCAGCGTGTAGGGGAACGGCCACGGCGCCGCCTACTCGGGGCGTGACCCTGAACTACAAGTTTCTCCATATTATCGCTTCTGTGAATATGTCCGAAAAATGTAAGCGTTCTCGTCGACACAATGGAGGATAGTCTCTTTGGATTACCGAGCTCATCCAGTATGGAAACATCAGTTCGATGGGCGGCATAAAGAACTATCAGCATTCTCCTCCACGTCCACATTTCAAAGGCATCTATGCGAGCTCGATCTGCCTTTTTAACAGTCCAAGTATCCGACGCATACATACAAAAATATGGAGAACACAAGAGACTGAGCGAGCGACATTTTGGTAGCTTTAGTGATGTTATGGTCACGCCATATTTCAGTAATTTTTTTCATGGCCATACGTGCCTGTTGAATGCGCCGTCGAATCTCATTTTCACACCTAGCCGAATTATCGATAAAAGAACCTAGGTACACAAAACTTTAAACTACTTCACAACGGCCTATTGACTTTATTTCTCGATGATTATCATGCTCTCTATCTACGATCATAACCTTGGTCTTGTTGTAGTTAATACCAAAACCGTATGCTGTACTGTGTAGTTCTAAGATGTTTAATAGAGCTACTAGTCCTTCCTGAGAAGCGGCAATAAGGGTTGTATCGTCAGCAAATCTTAAGTTGGATATTTTGCTTCCATCAATAGTTATACCGCCATTCCAGTTGTCCAATACCTGTCTCATCACAAATTCAGAGTAAATGTTAAATAACATCGGAGATAAGACACACACATCCCTGACAACTCCTTTTCTGGTTGCTGTTTGACTAGACAGGTTACCATCAATTCTTACACGAGCCGAGCTAGATTCATAGAGCTGCTGTATGAAAAATACTAAGTAGTAAGGGACTCCCATAGAGATCCCTGAAGCCATCCTCATGGTACAGATTTAAGCAAGAATCTCGCCATACCTCAATAACCTTATGCAAGTTGGTGATTAGTGCCCCTCAGGATTTTTAACAGCCCAAGATTTGGGTTCAAAATCCCGACTAAGGCATTTGATCTTAAAAAACATCTCTTTAGGATGATTAGTATTGGCATGCATCTCTATTTCCCTACACAATTGCTGTAGATAAGGGTTGTACATCAACGAATATAATACTAAGTGCGAACAATATGTAGGGGAGGGGCAATTTGGCTTTCGATCTGGTTTTGTAACTCGAGAAGCCCTGTCTGGGCTTAGTGAATCGCTTCAAAAATGTAGAGACCAAGCACAAGGCGTTCATATATGCTTTATAGACTATAAAAGCCTTCGATCGGGTAAAGCATGACGAATCAATTAATTTACTTTACGAACAAGGAGTAGATCACAGTGACATAAACTCAATTAAAAAACAGAACTGGAAGCAAAATGCATCTCCACGGCTAGAAAATAAATTGACCACCGCTATTGCCATTAGAAGAGGTGTAAGACAGGGTTGCGTACTCTCCACAGACGGTTTCAACATGTACTCTGAAAACATTTTTAAGAGATCACTCGAAAACAGCCAGGATGTTATAAAAGCAAATGGAAGGCTTATAAATAAGATAAGATACCAACATGATACAGTCATAATAGCTAATAGCCAAGAAGGGCTTCAAAATCTGGTTAATGCTATAACAGAACAGGGAGGTGCTTAAAAAAATACAAAAAAATGAAGTCAAGTTGATTGACTCAGTACTTCCCACACATTACGGTGATACCAGTTTACTATTTTCCCATAACATGAATCATCGCCAGTACCCCCCCCCCCCCCAAATTATCTTATGCCGCTAGGTCTTTCCTTCACACGTCAATGAACAGCCTATTATCAATAATACAAACTTTTCAGTTTTATAAAAAGGTAGAAAATGGTCAAAAACCCCTTAAACAACTAAAAACGAAGTTTGAGCTGTTTTCATATTTTTAGTTTTTTGATTATTGCTACGCTGCCACTGACACGAGTTCTAACAAGCATACGCGTTTTCCATCCTCACCACAGTAATAATAATGTGTCAAAATTTCATTAGAATCAATTCAATAGTTTCCACGTTACGAAATACAAAACGATCTAAAGCAATAAATACGCGTAAGTATACAGAAAATTCCAAGTCCCTTAGTTTCTGTAATAGGCAAGGCAATGTTCAGATGGACCTAAAAAAAAGGTGACGTCGCTAGGTCTTCCTTCACAGGCCAGTGGACAGGCTATTATTAATACAGCAAATTTCTCAGTCTTCAACCCCCCACCCCCCAACCACCCCAATGTCACCCCCACCCAAAAAAACTCAGAAAATCAGGATCAGGAACCTCTAAAACGCTTAAAAACGAAGTTTGAGCTGTTTTTATATTTTTAGGTTTTTTATTATTTCTGCACAGCCACTGGCACGATTTATAAAAACCATACGCATTTGCCATCCTCGACACGGTAGTAATACTGTGTCAAAATTTCATTAAAATACCCGTATGTTTACACCAGAAAAAATTCTAAGTCCTTTGGTTTCTGTAATAGGCAAGGCAATGTTCGGCTGGACCTAAAAAAGTTATTTATGTTGCTAGGTCTTCATTCACAGGTCAGTGGACAGGACAGCAACAAATTTGAGGCACATTTAAAATTTTTCGTTTTTTGCAAATTACTCCGCCGCCCATGCACCGATTTTCAAAATTATAGGAACATTACCTACCTACTACGACACCACAGCATATCGCTGCCCAAATTTTATAACAATCCATCCAGCCGTTAATGAGATTACGAGGCTAGGAAAACACGTACAGACAGACCGACAGACAGACCGACAGACAGACCGACAGACAGACCGACAGACAGACCGACAGACAGACCGACAGACAGACCGACAGACAGACCGACAGACAGACCGACAGACAGACCGACAGACAGACCGACAGACAGACCGACAGACAGACCGACAGACAGACCGACAGACAGACCGACAGACAGACCGACAGACAGACCGACAGACAGACCGACAGACAGACCGACAGACAGACCGACAGACAGACCGACAGACAGACCGACAGACAGACCGACAGACAGACCGACAGACAGACCGACAGACAGACCGACAGACAGACCGACAGACAGACCGACAGACAGACCGACAGACAGACCGACAGACAGACCGACAGACAGACCGACAGACAGACCGACAGACAGACCGACAGACAGACCGACAGACAGACCGACAGACAGACCGACAGACAGACCGACAGACAGACCGACAGACAGACCGACAGACAGACCGACAGACAGACCGACAGACAGACCGACAGACAGACCGACAGACAGACCGACAGACAGACCGACAGACAGACCGACAGACAGACCGACAGACAGACCGACAGACAGACCGACAGACAGACCGACAGACAGACCGACAGACAGACCGACAGACAGACCGACAGACAGACCGACAGACAGACCGACAGACAGACCGACAGACAGACCGACAGACAGACCGACAGACAGACCGACAGACAGACCGACAGACAGACCGACAGACAGACCGACAGACAGACCGACAGGCAGACCGACAGACAGACCGACAGACAGACCGACAGACAGACCGACAGACAGACCGACAGACAGACCGACAGACAGACCGACAGACAGACCGACAGACAGACCGACAGACAGACCGACAGACAGACCGACAGACAGACCGACAGACAGACCGACAGACAGACCGACAGACAGACCGACAGACAGACCGACAGACAGACCGACAGACAGACCGACAGACAGACCGACAGACAGACCGACAGACAGACCGACAGACAGACCGACAGACAGACCGACAGACAGACCGGCAGACAGACCGACAGACAGACCGACAGACAGACCGACGGAAATGAGTGACGTGGATTTTCGTTATGTAGACATCACAAAACGCCCAAAAAGCATTTTATCTCAAAATCGAAAATTTTAGCGATCGCAATACTCCCCTCACCGATCGGTGTGGGAAGTAAAATGAATTTCGCATTTCCAAGCTCCTGACGTTACCTTTAAACTTACAGTAATGATTCAAAAGCAAATTGAAGAAGAAAGCTTGCGCTTTGTTGCGCACTGTTTTGACCTTTTGTTATCGTGTTTGCTTATTAAATTACAGACATTGAACAAGGATGTGTGATTTTCCATTGCGAGTTTTTAAGCACACTAAACAACTTTTTTGAGAAAATCGCAAATAGGTGTCATTCACTAAGGTCTTAAATATCACTTTCTGAAGTATTATGTATGTTGTTCGAAAAAAAGTGAGTTCTGTTGGAAATGCGAATCCGTATTTTACATGACAGATACATATGTATAAATGTGTATACCCAGGCCCCTTAAGAAGAAAAACATATCCCTGTCCATCAACTGTATCTAAACCACTGATCGTTTGAAAAGTTTATTTTTTAGGAATAGATAATAAAGAAGTGACTGAAACAAATGACGATAGAATTGATTTATCCCCAGTAAAGATTATATCAAAGCTAGAACAGAAGTCCCAAATCCTAGGACAAATCAGTATCTACACCTCGTTCAAAAAGTACCGGGCCAAATGAATAACTAGGGATGTAGAGGTCGCATAACGAATTCGTTTAGACAAAAGTCGTAGCAAATTTTCTTGGCTATCCGATGGTGCATTACCGCATGACCTACTACGGCCCCACAGCATATAGCTACACAAATTTCATCATAATCCATGCAGTGATTACTGAGATTTTGAGGCTAGAAAAATGCCGAGAGACCGACCTACATACCGACAGACCGACGGAAATGAGTAACGTGGATTTTCGTTGTGTAAAACGTCCAAAAAGTATATTATCTCGACAGCGATAATTTTCGCGATCACAATACTCCCCTCACCTATTGGAGTGGGAGGTAAAATGGTTTGTCAGAAGTGCGGATAAAGCGAAGGGATAAGTATATTGAACAACGTGGTAATGAAAAACGGTTGTCGCCAATTTTTAAATGAATATATTTCATTAATATACTATAGCATTATAGTCTTGTTATTTCTTGTTACATCTTCGTATTTTGTTAAGTGCACGCCAATGGGCAAAAGGAGCGTGCAGTTAGTCTATCAAAAGCCGATCAACTTTAGCGTTCGGCATGTGTAGTGATGCCTAAAAATCCGCTTTTTGTCTAATAGTATTCCTAAAGAAGGTCAGTTTCCTAAAATGAACCGTAAGCATTACCTTATATCCGAGCAACGGAAATTATTCGCAAAATGCCGTTTTCTGTGATTTTTGTCGGCCAATGGAGATTTTGAATGGCCATTCACGCCAGTGGCGTGCAAGCGGATAGTGTGATGCATCAGGGCTGTTTTTGTACCCATGTAGACCCGGTACATTTTATCGTAATTTCTGAAGCTTATAGTGCGGTTGGGCCCTTCTGATGCATCGCGCTTCACTCGATCATAAAAAACCACATTCATTGAAATAAACTAGTAGCTAACATTTTGACCAGTTCTGTATCCTAGAGCACAAATAGTTTAACGTAATTTCTGGCCTGTCATTGAAAACACGTATGCTCATGAGCCTGTTTTATCTTTGATTCGCCTTCTCCTATAAATCGTCTAGGTTGTCACTCCACATCTGGAGACTGATCTTTCGCTATTTTCACGAATCTATTGCTATAGTCATTCTTTTGATGTACGTTCCATTCTTTTCTATATTGCGAGTACACTGTCCGGTATTCTCCACTTCAGATTGTCTTCTGATATTCTCGCTTCTTTCTCTGTCAAGGTTTTGCCTGTCATTCTTCGAAGTATTTTCATCTGTGCGGTCTCTAGCAGTCTGTTTGTGTTAGAAATGTCTGGTCTTGTCTCATAGGTATATGTCATAATTGGTCGAATTTTAGTTCCATATATTCTTGATTCCGTTTTGAGACTTTTGACTATCTCTGGGCACTTGTCAAAATGGAAAAGGACAAAAGAACAATTTGGCTATAAACCTTGTTCAATATCTGTACTAAAAAATACATTTTCCTAAGTAAAGCAGTATAACCCTGGAATCTTGGAGAATGCAGATGGTTCAATTCGAAGTGTTGATATATCCAAAATCAGAGCCAGTAATAAGTCGTCAGCATCTTAGGATCACGATTTTGTCTGCCTAATGCACATAATATACAGATTGCGACCCAATGAAGGCTTACAGTATGTGAAATAAAAAGGTGTCGGGAAAAGAATCTATTCTTTGAAGAATGAAAACTACAAAAGGTTTGCAACTTTCAACAAACGAAATGCTGATGTTGTTACACTAAAATATAACCTACTTCCTACTTTCAAGTGAGGTACCTAAGTATACCAATAATTGCCACCTCAAAATTAGTTGTCATAGTGTCATTTCTTTTTTTCACTGCATGAAAATAATAAATCGGACATATATTAAGACACATATTGTCTATAACATATATATTTCTGGTGTCTTTGCAAAATGGATACAAATTTCCTTGCTCTTTTCTTCTATTACAGTCCCATCATGACAATATTGGGCTCACCAGTATCCCGATTATAAAATAAATACTGCCAGGGTATACAAATAATAACAATAATAAGAACAGGTATCATTTTTAGCAGTGGGGGGATTAGGATTAAGCAACTGCAATAGTTACCGCCCAGCCTTAAGGAGCCTGGGTATACGCAGTTATATACATATTTGCCATGTTAAAACACGGATTCCCATTTCGAACAGAACTCACTTATTTTTCAAACTACATACACAGTATTTCAGAAGGTGATAGTTAAGATCTTAATGAATGACAACTATTTGCGATTTTTTCAAAAAAGCTTTTTAGTGTGCAAAAAAACTCGCAATGCAAAATCATACATTCTTCAAATGTCTGTAATTTAACAACCAAACACGATATCAAAAAAGGCCAAATAGTTGCACAAGCGCAAGCTTTCTTCTTCAATTTGCTTTTTGAACCATTACTGTAAGTTTAAAGGTAACGTCAGGAGCTTGGAAATGCGACATTCATTTTTATGGTGACCTCTGGACATTACCTTTGGACCTTTTGACCTTACCTTTGCATTTGTGGACCGATCTCCCCTCGTATTAGACACACACACTGGAGAAAGGGAACATGCGGCCAAGCCTCCTCGCTAACACGGGAATACGTCTTTTCTTAGATTCCTAATTTCGCGCCCTATACCCTAGGCTTATTGTGCACCCCCGGTCAAACGGATCATACAGAGTCCGCGGTGTAGGCGGTGCTCATAACCCACAGCTGGATCGTGAGTTATGAAAAATGTTTGTTTATAGGTAGTATAACATGTTGAGAAGTAGTTTAGTGATGGCTGCTTAACTTAATGGGAGTAGCCAATAACATTTATTATTTTCTTACATTGATGATGATATTGATTTTCTTCACATTTTGCGCATCACTGCTGCAGAGTCGCAGGCTGCAAGCATCCACAAAATCCGCATCCTCATCGTGCGTTGCCGGTAAGTGGAACGCGGCACACTTCGGCTGCATTGGAGTGGTAGGGGGGGAGACGTGGGGGGCTTCGGAGGGGGCAGGGGGCGGCGGCGGCTGCGGCAGGACACGCTTCCTACGATGACGGACGCGGTACAAGGAAACGAGGACATCGCAGCAGCACAGCACATTCATCGCAGACAAACCGACGAAGCACTGTTGCCAGGCACCTCTATCGACTTTACGGCGCATCTTTTAACAATAATACACGATTTTATTCAAGAACACGAACAACAAATATAAACAAAAAATATAGTGTACAGTCGGTTTTCAAACCTCAGAGGTACTTCACGAGTAGCATGTTCTTTTAGCCTTCTCTTGGTTAATTTTATAATCGCTGATAGTTTTCCGTTCATTTAAAAATTATTAATAGTTTTGGAAAATTATAATTTCTAGTACATTGTAGTAGCTAATAGGCTATGAAAAGTAGACAATTCTGTCATACTCCAGCGTCGCTGTGGACTTAGATATGTTATCACCATTGGTTCTGGTTAGAGTTGATTTATTGTAAGGTACTTGCAAAAAAAAAATATTGTCGCTTACGCGTTCCTTAGAGCCTCGTAAACATGACAAAGTCACTTGTTTGGTTTTTTGGAATCGGGTGTGAGAGATATTCCAAAAATTATTTCAAATGCCGGAAAATGCCGCACAAACAACCTCTGACGTCAGTGATATCCTATATAGTGATGGGATGTAAAGTATTGATATTCGATATCGATAGCCAGTGCCAACCTAACATTTTGACATTGATCATTATAACCACAAAACACAGGTACACCCTGTTACCTGATACTTTAAACTGTCAGCCGTGTCAACAGCGAATAACTGTTTGGCTAGTGATAACTAAAAATACCCCAGATTGAGTCATGACATATCAATCTTGAGCTTTGAGCGAATGCAGGGCTGTATTGAGTGGAAGCATTACCTAATAACAAGTAATTGACACTTGGTGACGTTTTGATCTATGCTCTGAGGTGTATGCTTATTTTACATTTTCTCGGAAAATCCGGCGTGTCTTTCAGTATATCAGTATGGCTGGTCTGAATGATGATGATTAGGTACACTTTAATTGAGGTAAGAATGAAGATAAAAGCATTTTTAGCTTAAGCTTCAGTTAAACTACCTTATTATATTAATCTTACTCCATGTACTTATTTTCGTTTCAACCAATAAATATCCCACTAGTGATGCAAGCTATCCATTGAATCGTCCGTATTGCTAAATATAGGAGTATTGTGACATTCTCTCACAATATACAATAAAATAATCTATTTCTTTTAACTAACCATTTTTGCTGCAAATTTCTGGATATTGAAGCAGTTTCTTGTTTACAACAATAGTCATTACTTTTTTGCAAATATTCAATAAGAATATTATTAATACGGTCCTGATCGCAGGATTGCCAATCAACACCACTAGTAAAAAATTAAATTTGAGATACACTTCTTCGTCAGCTGATACCTATCAAATAGACGTCAAGCCAGTTTAAAGTATCAGGTAACAGAGTATACACACAAAATTATAATATAAAGAGTCAAAAGAATAAAAGTTAGGCTAGATTACACTTTGTAGGGATGGGCTTGAATTAAGTTATATTTTTGGATTCATTCATAATGGGATGCGCCGAAATAAAATGATGGCTTCGATTAGTTGCCAATCTCGGTCACAAACAGGATGAACTGTGATACCTATCAGATATAAAAATGTATTGCAACGAAAATGCTAGTGGGTTAATTGCCTGTTTCAAATATGTTTAAGTATCAATAAATTGAGTCGCATTGTTAAAGAATTCAGATCATGTCTAGTTTGCAGTTGAATCTCACTGACCTGCGCTGTAGCAGTATCGATTGTCGATATCGATAAGATACCTGTGACGTCAGCCCTTGTTTTAAGTCACGTGGAAAAATTTGAATATATCCTTATTTTGTTTTGCAAATATCTTTTTTTGGCCGTCAGTAAAATCATGTTTTTTGTTTCCTACTGCTTCTAGATATGGTTTTCTTTACGCTATGTATACTCCCGAGACGATTTCACGACCTCTGCAAGTACCCTATTTTAATAAACTTCTCCTTTTACTCTGTACCTTTCTGCTAAGTTAATTGTTTTCCATCTGAACATGTTTTTGTTTATATTTCTTGGCATGCTAAATTACTCGTATGTAGCAAAACTGAATAGCGCCGATTTGATACGAAGTTTGAAATTGAATGAAAACTACCACAAACTGACAATTACAACCTTATAACATTAGATAGGCTATCCGATTTCATATTTGATTGTATATGAAAAAAATAAACAGTCCCACTTGAAGAAATCAAATTAACTCTGATTTAAGGTTTCTTTATTAATCTACCAATTTCTCCAAGTACAAAAACAATTCAAATTTGACCGTCTAACTTAAGCTGACACATTTCATGGTTATAGTCGTACGGCAAAGCCCAGCGTTCTATGTTTTATAATCGCTGCGATAATCAATTTTATTCTGATGTCTACTACTACCAAAAATGGTGCTTTGTACCTAAATGTTCGTTCTAAGTCTACTATGCGAAAGTGCAATAATATGCAGAGTGGTCGAGACCCTACATAAAAGTCATTATCTTTAAAATGTAGTCCAACTCGGCCTACATACACTCGTAAAGTTAATTTTCTGAAAAGTAGTATGGTTTGGTCACAACAGTCCGAGGCGTTGAGCTTGACTCACCCTATATGTTGAATTGTATCTCCTGGTATACTGATGACTTCAATTTATATTAACTACCTCTGGCTTTTTACTATATTATATATTTGTATTTATCTCAAACTCAATTTTGGGCTAATGGAAATTATATCGCTATTTGAAAAAATCTTGTCAATTAAAATTGTTTCTTATTGTTGTGTAATATAAAATTCTTTTTTAGTTTCAGTTGTATTCTCAGAAAATGTTATTTTACAAACAAAACAACGACACTTATACATTTTTGTATTCTGTTTACAAGCGGCCATAATTTAAAGTTGGATTTAACTTGTGATATTGTTCTCGATACAATAAACTCTCTGCCAGAGAAAGTGTATGGATTTGTTTTGCTTCTCATGTATCTCAAGATAAAGTTTATTTTTTGATGTTTTATAGAATACCTATGCACTACAGTAAAGCAGGTCACTATTTTTCGTCGATTTATCCATGATCTATTTTTTCTTCAACAATAAATTAGTTTGGACTGAGCAAAATATATTTTATTTCTGCAAGTAATGTTATTTATGAATTTACATATATGAAAATAAATGACACATCCAGAATGTTTTCATCATTCATCTGAAGATACTAAAACAAATGGCATTCATAATAACAAAAATATACATGATTTCCCATAGGTCACACATCTGCAGAGATTTGTCAAATTTCAGTTGTTCAATATGTATACCCTGTTCAACCCCCCCCCCTCCCCCGATCAAAAGTAGCAGATGCGCCTCAAGAATTTTGAGAAATATTAGCATATTTTGCACCCCCGGTATAAAATGTATACGTAGTCACCATATTCATGAATTGTAACATTGTAGTACAAATGCAATAGCTCACATACTAGCAACAGCATTAACTGTAATAGCTTTTTGTCCATCTCTCTAAACCACAATGATAAATTCTCGTTTAATATAGAAAAAGAACAATATCCAATGCTTTATTTACGCCAAACTAAGCAGCGTTATGCTGTGTTCCACAATTACTTATTGTTATAAATAATAAAAATATAGGTCGTAGCGAGATAGAAGAGAGCTTCGAGTGCAGTGTTGTCATTCCGTAGAAGGTTCCCCCGTATTATGGGAATTCTGAGAGCGAATGGGAATTAGGGATCTTTCGGAAAAAGGATGGAATCTATGTGCAATCAGATATGTTTTTTAGCAAACGATGAACTACAGCAGTGTTTTTGTGTTATATTAAAATGCTAGCATTTTCGGTAATTTTTATATTTTTAATGGACTCTTGTAGTGTTCTTTAGGCATCAATCTTTTAATTCGTACATGTACATTATTTTTCGCAGATGATCAGGTGGTTATAGCGGCAGATGAAGATGACATAGACTATATGTTAAGGAAGCTGATCGAAACATACGCGAGATGAGGCTTTAAAATAAATTTTGATGAACCTAAATATTTAGTCGCAGGAGGTGTCGCTAAACCGCTTAATATCAACAGTGAGATCATTGATCATTGTTCAGCCTATAAGTATTTAGGAAAAATACAATGTGAAGAAGCTAATAGTCGACGAGATATTGACAACCGAATAATACAAGGCCAAAAAGCTGTTAATGGACTAAATTACGTATGGTGGTCAAAACATATAACAACCAATATAAAAAAATTATAACAGCACAATAAAAAGTATAACCCTATACGGAGCTGAAACATGGGAGATTACAGAGTGGAACAAGGAAAGATTAATAGCTGTTGAAATGGATGTAATACGTGGAAGCTGCAGAGTATCTAGTCTCCAGCATGTAAAAAATTATGACATAAGAAGGCGAACCAACATGCAAAAGACAATAATTGTGGAAAACATAGAGGAGCAAAGACTATTATCGTACGGTCATTTGAGAAGAATGCAGGCAAATAGATGGCCCCAAAAAGCGTGGAGTTGGACCCCAAGGTAAAGTAGAAGGAAATAAGGAAGACCTAGGAAGGATTGAAATGAAGAAGTGAAATGAAGAAGTGAAATAATGCATGTAGAAAAGGGGAATAGAGGAGGATGAATAACGAGATAAAAAACGAACGCGAATAGGATGCGATTGATGCGAGAAACGGCCAATGCAGCAGTAAAAAACTCGCTGATATATTATATACCTCCTAATTTCCCTGATCTGGTGCCTGATAAAACTAAGTCAATCAACTTCACTTCATGTCTATGCTTGGCACTTTCTGTATGTACAAAAATGTGTACTAACATATACAACTATATACTATCTACAATTATTTATTGCTCTGTAATCAGATTTTTAATTCCAAACTATAGTATCTGAGCTACAATTTTCGATAAATGCAGTGTGTACCAGTACACCCTTGATAGGAAAGCTTCTTTCATATATTCTGAAAATTGCATTTCGAGACAATGTATGTCGCACGAACCGAGAGCTTGGTTCTTTTATTACACCTTGTAAAAACTGATTTTTACACGACAGATATCTCTACTTCTATAAAATTTCGGTTTAAAATGAATCTTGGATACTTTTTTCCACTGTTGGTTTGTGAGAATTATTATCCAAACCAGCAATCTGAGCAAGATCGTGGTAAAAATCTCGAGGATCATCTGGCAACACTGTTCGCGTGCTTTGCGATACATAAACTAAAAATGTACTCGTTCTACTTCAGTAAATCTCATTGTATAAGAGATCACGATAATTTTGTTATTTCGCGTAAATATAATTTTATTGTGGATACCTTTGATGAAGGTGGAAATCTTCATAAAGTGAATGGGACTGATTCGGCAATGCAGCTGCTTCTCACAGGCAAATTAACGATAATTATTGTCCTAGCTTTATCTAACTCTTATAGCTAACTGCGATAACGTCTGTTCCGTATTAGGATCGTGCAGTGTCCTACAATATTGCTTATAAGAGAGGAAATAGTACTGGCTATCATCTTGTATTAATGCAAATGCAAATTGGGTCATTCTCATCAAAATACGAAAAGGTATATTCCGGTGTTTTATAGGGTGTTCTATGACGAGTGGAAGATGCTTTATAAAGCATATAGGAGAAAACTCTGTGGCTCATTTCTAAAAGGGTCATATAAAGTAGGGTCCAATTTTCAACTGTTTTGGAACCTTTACTTTTTATGTATTCCTTCAGCAAGATAACAAATACACAATCTGGAAGGGCATGGAATTTCCTACCAGAAAATGCTTTTGTAGTGGTGTAGCATCAGCTGACAATTAGGATACAGGAGTTTTAAGTGACGAATAGATCTTTTATATGGTTTGCTGCTGATATTTTGCGTGAATATGTGCAAGCTTAAATCCAAAACATTAGCAAATAACACAAAATATATGCAAATCACGGTTATTTAGTCCTACAGAGGGCTTTGTAAATATTATGTTCCCTATTAAGACACAGCTGTTTAATTGTTTGGATCTTTGAAGCTACACAATGTTCACCATTATAACACAAACAATTTGAAGGCAAAAATTCAGACAGTGATAGATTATTTGCATTCATTGTTAAATTATTACATCGAATGGTCGGAATGATCTCCTCCTTCTAGGGATATATAGCTGTGCATTTAGTATTTTGCTACGTAACATCGGGCGATTGTAAATTTACCAACCATGCGCCGAAGTCACTGGAAATCAAACAATGAAAAAAAATTAAATATCTCTGAAAAGATAAAAATCGGACCAAACTTTGTATGACTTATTTTGTTAAACTGAACCGCTACAGTCTTCTTCTAAAGTATCTTCCACTAGGCATAGAACACAAGAAAAACTAAAACTTAAGTATTATTTAGAACGTTTCCGATATAGCTAAAAGTTACACCGAGGAAAAGAAAATGAAAAAAAAACATCAATGAAGGGAGTAAATTCTCCCCAGATTTGGCTATCTCCCCAAATGTTGTTCCACAGAATAAATAATTTGTTTGCTGTATTTGTTGTTATTTCTTTTTGAACCAATTCCATGTTATATCCTCAGTGTTGGATTACTGACTAAGGATTATTATATTATTGATAAAATTTCAAATTCTGTTTTCGCGGTGTCAAAAATCTATTCTCTTTCGTCAAAATGTCTCATTATCGCATATAAATAAGGCATGTGAGGTTGATTGACTGAGTCACCCTCACCACATTCCGCTGATGGCAGTTTATTATTAATCCATAGCATGAAGCTATTGTCTGAGATCCCCTTGGAACCAAACCAAATCATCGCTCGCCCGCCCGCAAAAAAGTGTGTAATGCAGCTAGGTCTTTCTTTCACAGGTCAATAGAAATTAGACAGCCTATTAACAATACAACTCCTTCGCCCCCCAACTACCCCAATTTACCCCCACCCAAAAAAATAGAAAATGATCATGAACCTCTAAAACGTCTAAAAACGGAGTTTGAGCTGTTTTTATATTTTTAGCTGTTCTTATCATTGCTGCGCGGCTACTGACACGATTTTTCAAAACTACACGTCTTGTCTATCCTCACCAAGGTAATAATACTGTGTCGAAATTTCATTAGAATTAATTCAATAGTTTTCACGTTACTCAATACAGAACGCTCTAAAGCAGTACATACTCGTTTGTATACATAAGAAAAGTCCCTATCTCTGTAATAGAGAAGCGAATGTTCGGCTGGACATTAAGATGTGTATTATGCCGCTAGACCCTTCTTTCACAGGTCAATCGATGGTCTATCAAAAGTGCGTCAATTTTTTCAGTTTTACAACCCCCAATGATCAGGGTCCCCTAAAACACCTCAAAACGAAGTTTGAGGCAGATTTGAAATTTTTTGATTTTTGTTAATTACTCCACCGCCCATACACCAATTTTCAAAATTGTAGCAGCATTACCTACTACGACCCCGCAGCATATCGCGTCCCAAATTTGATCATAATCCATTTAGCGGTTGCTGAGATTAAGAGGTTAGAAGAATGCCAATAGACCGACAGACAGGCAGACAGACCATTGGAAGTGGTTGACATGGTATGATAGACCCTGTAGTACTTTCAAACATTCCACTCAGTTTTCACCTGGAAAATTAATTATTGTCAAATTTTACTTCCCACACCGATAGGTGAGGGGAGTATTGTGATTGCGAAAATTTTCGATTTTGAGATAATATGCTTTTTGGACGTTTTATGATGTCTTCATAACGAAAATCCACGTCACTCATTTCCGTCGTTCTGTCTGTCTGTCTGTCGGTCTGTCGCTTCTTTCTAACCTCGTAATCTCAGCCACCGCTGGATGGATTGTGATGAAATTTGGACAGCGATATGCTGTGGGGTTCTAGTAGGAAATTTTTTTATAATTTTGAAAATCGGTGGATGGGCCGCGGAGTAATTAGCAAAAAACAAAAAAATTAAATGTTGCTCAAACTTCGTTTTTAGGCGTTTTAGGGGTTCCTGATAATGTTCTACTTTTTTTGGGTGGGGGTCAAATTGGGGTGGTTGGGGGGTGGGGTGTTGTAAAATTGAAAAACTTGTTGCTTTCATAATGGACTGTCCACTGACCTGTGAAGAAAGACCTAGCGACATGAATAACTTTTCTAGGTCCATCCGTACATTGCCTTGCCTTTTACAGGAACCAAAGGACTTTTTTCTGGTGTAAACATACGAGAGCATTGCTTTAGATCGTTCTATATTGTGTAACGAGCAAACCGTTGAAAATGAAATTTTGACACAACATTACTACCGTGGCGAAGATGGAAAGTGCGGAAAACGCGTATGATTTTTATAAATCGTGCCAGTGGCGGCGCAAAAGTAATAAAATAAATAAAAATATAAAAACAGCTAAAACTTTGTTTTTAAGCATTTTGGAGGTTCTTGATCATTTTCTGCGTTTTTTTTGGTGGGAGTGAAATTGGGGTGATTGGTGGGTGAAGGGTTGAAAAACTGAAAAATGTCTTGTATTCATAATACGCTGTCCACTAACCTGTGAAGGAAAACCTAGCGACATAAGTCACCTTTTTAGGTTCATGCCAACATTGCCTAGCCTATACTACGGAAACTAAGGGACCTAGAATTTTCTGTATACATACGAGTATTTATTGCTTTAGATCGTTTTGTATTTTGTAACGTGGACACTATTAAATTGATTCTAATGAAATTTTGACACATTACGATTACCGTGGTGAGGATGGAAAATGCGTATGTTTGTTAAAAATCGTGTCTGTGGCAGCGTAGCAATAATAAAACAACTAAAAGTATGAAAACAACTCAAACTTGGTTTTTAGATGTTTTAGGGGTTTGTGATCATTTTCTACCTTTTTTTTTTGGTGGGAGTGAAATTGGGGTGGTTGGGGGGTGGGGGATTGTAAAACTGAAAAGTTTGTAGTATTGATAATAGGCTGCCCATTGAGCTGTTAAGGAAAGACATAGCGGCATAAGACAATTTTAGGGGGGGGGGGGGGGGCTGGCGATTATTTAGTTGCAAGGGATCTCAGACTAAGGCTTCATGCTATGGGAAAATAATAAACTGGTATCACCGTAATGTGTAGGAAGTACTGAGCCAATCAACTTTTATACTTTGACAAAGGCCACAGAGATGACCGAAACATACTTATAGTCTGTTTCAAACACATTATGTGGTTTTTATTGTAAGGCGCCAGTGCAAAAGGCATAAAACTAAAAGTGCATGTTACTTTGGCGGAGAACTTGAAAATATATTTTTTTGAGAAAATAATCTAACTAGGCACAGATGCAGCTGGCACTGAAACATACTTACATGCATACTAGACAATCATTTTTTTAATCCTAAACACTAACTACGCAAAGTCAGCTTGATATCTCAAATAAATTGTCCCCTTAGACCAGAAGTATGCTGAGTCGCAAAATGTAAATTTTACAGGAGAAGCTTTTTTTGTTTTTGGGATACTGTAAACTCAGAAACTGCTTGATGAAATTTATATGGCCATACGAGAAGCTGGTTATAAGGTGCACGACTTGGAATTGGCACAACCTTTATGTTATAGAAAATGGTGAACATAGCATATATTAGGACAAGTCCATCGCCACTGGTGGTATACTAACTCACATACTACGGATCAGGATAGACCTATGTCCTCCGATGAAGTATACTACCTCCAAACATGCGAAAGCAGAACTAGTGTAAGTCCTTTATCATTCTATACTATCTCCAAAACGGTACATCAGTACTAGTCTATCTCCAACACAGAAAAGATAAGACTAGTTTGAATTTTGCGAATTTATTATCGCCCCTTCAGTGTGGACTTGGAATACTACTGCAGTAGATTCGATGGTCTTTAATGTATACGTAGGCGTTAAAATCGCAAAATACGACAGTTTAGACATAGGATAGTTCTGCTCTCTAGGGACGATATATTTGAAACGGTTTTTCGAATATATTCGAATGTGGCCCCTTTCAATACGTAAGCATGTACTTCTACTCTGTATATTGCAGGTGAACTGAAACTTTCCAAAATTTTTCGAGGAAGTGCAGGCATGAAATGCAGCACTGGGAGCGGAGCTTAGAGTGACCTGTATTTTTACGTCTCCATAGTCACTGGGTTGATTGCCTTTTGCAAAATACGCTGACATAGGGTTCAAGAATCTCAAAGGCGGATGTCGTATCCGTCGCAGACCATGGGTTTCAGTGGGTCACACGCCCATCGCCTCTGTCGAATGCTGAGTCTGTCTGGCCTGGCCGTCCCTCTGTCTCCGTCTACTCGCATCTGAAACCCGTTTTGTAGTATGTCCGAGTCCGATCTGATCGCAGGATATCGACGATATTTGGGTCACTGCCTTCACGACTACTGTTTGCTAAAGATACGGCTTCGGTAAGCTTGAGCATAAGGTATCGGATCATGAGATGCGTAAAAAAGAACAAAATAAAAAAGACACTTTTGTTGGATATTCACTACATTACTACGAAATACCTGAGGGTATATTAAATTAAAAATTGACAACTTCTAGCTAATCATGTAGAATTTCTACTCGGGAATTAGCCCTCTAATACTATCCGTTACTGTCCATTTACAGTGAGGCGAAAGGTGAACCTGCTTACTAGAAATGTTTACATAATACTAAATACAGTATCTAAAGGCTGAACATTATTTCAAACCTCTAAGGTGTCATATTGACTGGGTCAAATTATACTTACAACTTCATTTGCCAGCTCTAGTCCCAGAAGTGCTTGCTCCTGTTTTAGTAAAAAAATCCGCTGCATATATCATGTCCAAAATATCCTGGTGTCCATAATAGTTGAACTTTGTTCCCGTCCAATATACTACTAAGAGCTTTCTGCAACTCCAAAAAATGGAGTCAGGTTGATTGACTTAGCGCTTCCCTCACATTACGGTGATACCGTTTCACTATTTTCCCATTGCATGTAGCTAGGGTCTGAGATCCCCTTGAAACTAAATCATCGCCCGTCCACAAAAAAATATATTATTATTATTATTTATATTAGCAGTATCAATCTAAGACCCCATCTTACCTCGGCTCATTCAACGACTTCAAAAAAAGTATAAAACGATCAGATATCGCTAGACGCTTGGTTTCTGTAATAGGCAAGGCAAAGTTCGGAAGTTCGCAAAAAAGACCGCTATACCTATACCGCAGGTTATTGTAGAGCCTTATTATGAATACATCAAAATTTTCTGTTTTACACCCCCCCCCCCCTCTAAAAATGAAGTTTGAGGAATATTTGAAATTTTTTTTTTTTTGCTAATTACTCCGCCGCCCTAGCACAACCCATGCAGCGGTTACTAAGGTTACGAGGCAATCGAAACGTCAACAGATAGACCGATAGATAGACAGACCGACAGAAATGAGTGAAGTGGATTTTCGTTATGTACATGTCATGAAACGCCCAAAAAGCGTATTATCTCAAAATCTTGAATTTTCGCAATCAGAACACTATCTTCACCTTTCGGTGTGGATAGCAAAAATTATAGTATTGTTACCTTTTACATACGAATTTTGAAATTATTTTATTAAGTTTCAGTTTTGACAACCACCGGTGTAATATCTTAATTAAAGCTTATTAAAGCCTTCCATTTGGAATGTTTAAAGTTGTCAAACGTGTTTTTAATAAAATTCAATAGAAGTCACCTAGCAGCGATTGAGCCCGTTGTTTTTCAGAACGTTATACCTCCATGAAAATGGCTTACAGATTTTTAGCTAGAATCCATCATTACATTTCTTAGATTGTCCCTAATAAATCTTTACGTGTGAAGTTTTCAAGAGTTTCTATTTCATTAAAAAGTTATACATTATACAGATTTCTCTGCCTCTTGGCATCCTCGACATCTAGTCTCCAACTTTTCCTAGGTCTTCTTCTCCTTTTTCTTCGCGTGGATGTCCACTGGAAAACTCTTTTGGCCCATTTGTTGTCGGCCATTCGACATGAATTTCCATACCACAGCAACATTTGCGCATCTGTTGTGTCAATTGTACTGGTAGCAATCTTGATGATGTCTCTATTTCTTACTCTGCTCTGAATTCTCAGTCTGGAGTAATTCCCCCAATATCCCATTTCTTTATTGTCTCTGTAGTTTCCAAAACTTTGTCTAGTACATGATAAGTTTTGTGTCAGTGTCTATTTGCGTACCTACTGAAAATGAATCGAATATATGGTGATATAGGGATACACATACACCTTAGCTGCCTCTAAGTGGAACGCTTACAGCTTTAAAAAAAAATTTTTGTCGATAAATTCTGGTTTAGTTTCACACAGCTTCATTTGTGCACATAATCTAGGGTCTCCCTCTATAAAGAATTTGTTTGCCTAGGAAAATACTGATCGACCCCTAGTCAATAGCAGGTTCCTTTTCAACATGCTTTTACTAGCTTTATCTGTATGTTTGTTTGTTTGTTTGTGAGCTTGTAACTCTCCTTTTGATTAACAGAGCGGACAGAACTCTGAACGCTTCAACTTCGCGCGAAAATGATTTTGACGGCTTCAAATCCGTCGGAACAGCGGTCGTATCCGCTGACTAACAGATGGCGCCCACATCTTGAAGTTTGTTAATATTACACTGAGGCGTAACGACGAGAACTTGAAAGGCGTGGCATCCAACTGTTTGGGAGTTGTTACTTATGTCAAATCTATTCAGCAATGTCGACAGTTTTAATTATCGTTTATGCCGGAATGATTACGATTATATGAATATTGATCAAAAAATATTGCTCATCTTAATTATACAAAGAGTACTACTAAACACAGTTTAAACAAACTAAGGAAAAAACACGCTTTTAAAGAGCAGCAGTCTAAAAAGTTAAAAATAATTTTTAAAATAAGCTTAAAACAATAATGAACAAAACATACTAGTATGATTTTGAAAAAGACGTGGGCGCTTTGTGCCATATTATTCGTAAATAGAGTATCCGACGCTTTTTTTGTTCATTATTATCTTAAGCTTATTTTAAAAATTGTTTTCAACCTTTTAGGCAAATGTTCTTTGAAGGCGTGTTCGTTTTGGTTTTTTTTAGTCTATTTATTATTAATTGTGTGGACTAAATATGTAGACTACTGCATGCATCGAGGTAGAATCCCAAGGAGACGCTATAAGGTTAAATTTCGCATAACAAAAACGGTAGCAGGAGGCGTGGCTAAGTGTGGTAACAATATGGACGCCTCGCCAGAGCCGGATTACTTTCTTATGTAAATAATTTTGAAAATTCATTACAGTGATGATTTAAATATGAAGTATTGGGTTGATTTTTCAATCTGATACGAAATTCATAGTTAAATATATGAAAAAAACAGGCTTTGTAGAGACGACATTCATCATCAATTGAATAATACAACTGTATTATTGCTGCGATACGTTACAATTTATCGAGATAAAGATTACAAATGCGGTCCTGTACATTGTTATTTTTTTGCATACATACCTATGAAATGTAATTCCTGTCG